>CM060311.1:46710191-47287691 GCA_030674185.1 Monoplex corrugatus
CCTACTTTGTTTCAGTACTGGTTGCAAGCAAAATATGCAAAACAGCACAGTATATGACAATCTATTTCACAGCCCTTCCGTCTTTCCTCTCTTCCTTGCAGAACGCGTTAACTACAAGTGAAGACAGATGAACTCAGTGCTGGCTCTTTTGACAGAGCTGTTGCATTCTAATGTTGTGTCTCCAGTTCACTTCCATCCCACGACACAGAATCTGACTTTTTGTCTCACTGTTCTGTTATTCTGGTAGTGTCAGGGTTTTGTAGGTCCTGTTCCTTTTTTCATGTCAAGATCTTCAGTGATCAGCGTACAGGGATGTGCACAGGCTCCAGAAGTGTACCACATAAACATGTTGGTAGATTGGGTGATTGCATACGGAATGGTCCCAGTACAATGAATCTCTCGCAAACAGATTCCAAACTCTAAACAGTCCCTTTATGTTGAAAATTGCTGAAGGTCAAGATGACCTAATCGTCCTACGCCTTCGACTGTTTGCAGGTGAGTGGCTTTCAGACTAATCCTCTTCTCCACAGCCGAAAGAATGTGTAAAAATACTCGGCGCACCAACTGCACAGCATGTTCTAAGCTTTCACATGCTAACTGAACAAGACATAATTGGATCATAAAAAGTTTCGCAAAAGGGAATGACGTCAACAAATTGGCAACTACTGCTGGCGCTCCCAACGAGATCTATGGTGAACTGCATGGCCGCTCCTCCGGCTGACTCGGCTGACGTGTGGTGGCTGACCCCAACACTGCACAATGCAGCGCACTCTAGTTATAGCCGTGCTACATTTTCCCCTCTCTCTGTCTTGCTGATAGGACCATTTTACATGACATTTTTAATAGAGTAGGCTAATGGTCTCAAAGTCAAAACACAAATAAAAACTAAAGCCATTATGATGTCGGAGACAAGGAGAACGAGCAGCAAGTAAGCCAGTACCAGTCCGCTCTTAACTGTTCAGATCAATTGTAATAATGGCGGAAAATACGTAAAATGGATAAGATCAAAACTGTGATTTCTTTTGTGTAAAATGTTTTACAGTATTTGCATGAGTCGGCAACCCAAGAACATTTACAAATGTATGGGTTACACAACAACAATAACAACAGCAGCAGCAACAACAACAGCAACAACAGCAGCGACAATAACAACAGCAACAACAGCAACAACAACACCAACAACAACAACAACAGCAACAACAACAACAACAACAGCAACACCACCACCACCACCAACAACAACAACAACAGCAACAACAACAGCAACAACAACAACAACACCAACAACAACAACAGCAACAACAACAACAGCACCAACAACAAAAGCACCAACAACAACAGCACCACCACCAACAACAACAACAACAGCACCAACAACAACAGCACCACCACCACCAACCAACAACAACAACAACAGCACCAACAACAACAGCACCACCACCACCAACAACAACAACAACAGCACCAATAACAACAGAAGACTATGAGAAAGATCAAAATATTGTAAATAACTACAGTCTTTCCAAAGAGAGCAGCTGTCATTACGCATAGCTCTCTCAAAAAGGATCATAAAAACGCTCAGCATTATGTATACTTGTAGCCATTCCAAGGATGATACTCACAGCAACCACATTAAATCAGCTCACTAAAGATACAAGATACAACATGAACAATCTCTTTATCACAGTTACGTACACCCGGAAAGCAGTTGCCCCTTTCACTCTCTCACCCTATTCACCAGCTTCCACTACATTCCTGCAGGAGGAGGCTGTTGGAAGCTGATAGATAGGGTGAGGGAGTCACAGGGTTAAACCAAAGTCAAATTCTTTTCCCAGAATAAATTTTCGCCCATCCCACTCTTTTCCGCCCCCGTTTTACCCAAAAGAGCGATGCAGCAAGCTAGCACTGATTTAACCAGACACAGTTCAAGCTCACTGGGAAACGGAAAACCACACACACACACACACACACACACACAGGACGGAGAAATGTAGGAACATGGGGTGGGGTGGTGGGGGATACGAAGGTAAATCCAGGTTTCAGCAGCCGACAGGCGAGTGGGAAAAGGTAAAGGTTGTTGCACAACCCTGAGGTCATAGGGGAGCGAGGCAACAGAAACGTTAACATTTCTCAGGGTCTGCATTATGAGGGGAGGCAGGGTGTCATGTCTCCTCTTCCTCCCTGCTTTACCTTTCTCGACATTAAATAGGTCAGCTACTCATTCACGACTCTAGGAGCGGAGGCATCGCAGAGAAAGACTTTCTTGAATCAGACTCGAACCTATGCGGTCAGATTGGCAGGTGGGGAGCTCTACCTCTACGCCAGTCGTGCCCCCGTTGCAGGCACTGCAAACAACACTTTACCACTGACGTCATTCGTCTGCAGCTCTCCATCCAGCTGTGTGCAGACACTGACAGACACAACACTCACATTAAGAGTGTTGGTACTTCATCAAAGACCAGCCTCTGAGTTCTCTTCTCTTCTTGAATGCTGACCAAGCCTGGCTCTGGTGAATTGTACTGACATTTCGTGTTGTAGGGTACTTGTGTGTGTAGCATTGGGTGTGCACGTTATTCTTGATCCCCCCCCCCCCCCCCTGGTATGTTTCACCACATGGCTGTAACTCCCCCATTGCCAGCAGAGGCCCCCAGCAGACACTACACCCACACAGGCAATCATAACAGCCGTCAGAAATCCATCAGAAGAAAGACAGAATGACAATTCCGTATGAGTACAACGTGGAGATTTTCTATCCCAGGTCAACATTTATGAGCACACCTGTTGGTGACTAAACCCTCTTCGTGTTTACGTACACAGAACATCCAAATAATTATGTCCGGTGGCATATGGAAACATGAAAACACCCAGCAGGCACGACCACCGAAGACGGAGCATGCAGACTGTGCAGCATTATACCGCCTGCACAGTGTGGGGGCAAAACACTGTATACATGCTTCCATGAAAAATCGGAAGGCTAACACAAATAGATAGATAGATAGATAGATAGATAGATAGATAGATAATAAGATAGATAGATAGATAGATAGATAGATAATAATAGATAGATAGATAGATAGATAGATAGATAGATAGATAGATAGATAGATAGATAAACAACAATGAAATAAAACTATTCTGGCTTTTTCCTGTGATACAGCCCTTCTTCTGGTAAAGAAAAGATTATATATAACTACTACAACAATAACAACAACAACAACAACAACAGATGATAGATGATGATGATGATGATGATGATGATGATGATGATGATGATGATGATGATGATGTGATGATGATGATGATGATGATAGTACTGATAATGATGATGACTGTGCCTCATCAGCAAATACATGTCAGCCCCTGTCGTTATTATAAAAACAGATGGACTATACGGCATTCAGTGTTAAAGAAGCAATAAAACTGACATATGATGAAATTTCTACTTCCATGTAACAGTCGGTCATATAACAGAGAGAGAGAGAGACAGAGAGAGACAGAGAGAGACAGAGAGAGACAGAGGAGAGAAGAGAGAGAGAGAGAGAGAGAGAGAGAGAGAGAGAAGAGAGAGATTACAGTTGAAAAGGTGGAGCTTTCAAAACCGGACTGAACTGGCGCCGCATGGCACGCAAGTAAAATGGTCACGTACGGGGAAGGCGCCCATGATTAAAGATGGACCTACGTTCTTGGAGGCTTTTTCCTTTAACTAATTAATCAATCAATTGATTAATACCACCCATTGTGCCGTTGGCATATATAGGGAAGCAACGAAGATTCTCCACTCCTGTCTGTTCTGGGTCAGCCTCTGCGTAGAACACTATGGTGTGCTTCAGGATCTTGAAATCTCTAATTGATCATATCAGGTTTTCTTGGGTCTTCCATTCTTACGTCTCCACTCTGATATCCAATGAAAGGCAGTCTGGGTGATGTTATCCTGTTCTCCTCGATGTGGACCTAATCTATTTCCATCGTCTGCCATGACGATAGTGTCCATATTCTCTTGATTTCACTGGGCAAAGTAGTTGTTGATTGGGGATGGTGTTGGTCCAGAAGACGCAAACAGATCTTTGGTTTTTGTTTGTTTAGGTCGTTTTCTGTTATCTTCCAGCATTGTCAGCCGTACAGCAGGTTGGAAAAGACAGACCTGTGGTACAGCTGGGTGTTGACGCTGTTCTCCACACGTTGTTCAGCATTCTATGGGTATCTGGCTTTGTTGTGACGGCTCTTAATGTCACTACCTGGTCCTTCGTCATACCTGACAGTACTGGTCCTTCGTCATACCTGACAGTACTGGTCCTTCGTCATACCTGACAGTACTGGTCCTTCGTCATACCTGACAGTACTGGTCCTTCGTCATACCTGACAGTACTGGTCCTTCGTCATACCTGACAATACTGCCAGGTAAGTGAACTCTTCAGCTGTGGTAAAGTCTGTTCCTTCTTCTTGAATTGGTTAGGGCTTTTGGATGTTCAGAGTCATCACTTCTTCTTCTTTCTTTTTTTTTTTTTTTCTTTTCACCTTGATGATTTTAGGCTATTTCACTGTAGAAATTAATAGAAGGAAGGGCTTTACGTGAATGTGTAGGCCTATCCCTTTACCGATGCCGACAAAAGTATTACACAGGTTCCATTTCCACCTGTTCTGATGCCATGTCTCACTGACCACTGAGTCCTGCCCTGAGTGGCACACCACGAACACCTGAGAAATGGGCTTGTAAACCCATACCAACACACACAGATATATAATGGGCTTGTAAACCCATACCAACACACACAGATATATAATGGGCTTGTAAACCATACCAACACACACAGATATATAATGGGCTTGTAAACACATACAACACACACACACAGATATATAATGGGCTTGTAAACACATACCAACACACACAGATATATAATGGGCTTGTAAACACATACCAACACACACAGATATATAATGGGCTTGTAAACACATACCAACACACACAGATATATAATGGGCTTGTAAACACATACCAACACACACAGATATATAATGGGCTTGTAAACACATACCAACACACACAGATATATAATGGGCTTGTAAACACATACCAACACACACAGATATATAATGGGCTTGTAAACACATACCAACACACACAGATATATAATGGGCTTGTAAACACATACCAACAACACAGATATATAATGGGCTTGTAAACCCATACCAACACACAGATATATAATGGGCTTGTAAACCCATACCAACACACAGATATATAATGGGCTTGTAAACCCATACCAACACACAGATATATAATGGGCTTGTAAACACATACCAACACACACAGATATATAATGGGCTTGTAAACACATACCAACACACACAGATATATAATGGGCTTGTAAACCATACCAACACACACAGATATATAATGGGCTTGTAACCAACAACACACACAATATATAATGGCTTAAACAAACCAACACACAGATATATAATAACGCCAGGTCAATAACTGTCCATAAAATGACCATTATGTCAACATATCACTACTAAACTCTGTCTTATAGCCCTCTTTGGGCTACTTATGGCAAAAGTAAATAAATGTTCTGAGTTCTGAGTTCTGAGTTCTTCACACGAATGCTCAACGACACACATCATGCGCGTGCACGTGCGTTTGTATATAAGAGCCCGCGTGCGTGTGTATTCAGGTGTGTCTGTGTTTGCTTATTATCTATGTATGTGTGTGTCCATGCGTGCGTGCGTAAGTAAACATTGCCTGATGGTGTATGTGCATCCCACACAGCCCGGCATCAACTGATGTTATGTTGAAACGCATCATTGCACGGGTCATTAGCACACAGCTGACTGACCAGAGTATCATTACACCCATGGTCAGACTGACCTGTCTGTCCCACTATTTATGACTGACTAGACCTATACCACACACAGCTGACTGACCAAGACATCATTACACCTATGGTCAGACTGACCTGTCTGTCCCACTATTTATGACTGACTATACCACACACAGCTGACTGACCATGACAGCATTACACCTATGGTCAGACTGACCTGTCTGTCCCACTATTTATGACTATACCACACACAGCTGATGACCATGGACCGCATTACACCTTGGTCAGACTGACCTGTCTGTACCATATTTATGACTATTACACACACAGCTGACTGACCAGGACACATTAACACCTATGGTCAGACTGACCTGTCTGTCCCACTATTTATGACTGACTAGACCTATACCACACACAGCTGACTGACCAAGACATCATTACACCTATGGTCAGACTGACCTGTCTGTCCCACTATTTATGACTGACTATACCACACACAGCTGACTGACCATGACAGCATTACACCTATGGTCAGACTGACCTGTCTGTCCCACTATTTATGACTATACCACACACAGCTGACTGACCATGACAGCATTACACCTATGGTCAGACTGACCTGTCTGTCCCACTATTTATGACTATACCACACACAGCTGACTGACCAGGACAGCATTACACCTATGGTCAGACTGACCTGTCTGTCCCACTATTTATGACTATACCACACACAGCTGACTGACCAGGACAGCATTACACCCACAGTCAGACTGACCTGTCATGACCACTAGACACACAACTTCCAATCTTTGCCATATGACGGTAAAACCTAACTGAGCCCTGCTGGCAGCTCGGAAAGACGGCAAACTTAGGATCCCGTTCGGGACATGTCAGACCTTGCTGAACAGCAACATGAGCTGTGTCTAGAGCATCATGTCTGGCCACTTCGGCGGCCGTTCAAACAACCCCTGTGGTTGAAGTAAGACAACGTTGGGAGCACCCGACTGCTAACTGTCGAGACTATAGTATGGGGAAAGGTGCTGTCATCTATGCAAGCTGGTGGCAGGCAGGGCGGGCTGCCCAAAAGAGAGATGAAGACCAGGATGGGGCGAGAGAGGGGTCTTCCATTCTTTCTTGGTCCGGAGGCTGAGCTGGACCTGGTTGGTGCGCGTTGTTGCTCTGTCACGGGGTTTGTCATCTCCCCACCTTGCCATTCGGTTTGTAAACAAAGTAACTGATGACTGGGTCCGAATGGGTCATGCAACGCATGGACAGTCCCCCCTCCCCGCCGCCCCCCCCCCCTTTTTTTTTTTTTTTTTTTTTTTGACTAGCGAGTGGTGCCAAGAGCTTGGGAGGTGATTGTCCGGAGAATGGTGAGCGAGGCACTGGTGCTCCGGGTCCCATCTACACCCTTGTAGTGTTTCTTGTTAACGTCTTGTTAACTTCTTGCTTACTGTTAACTGAGCCCCATTAAACTCTGTTAAAATACACTGACAGCACGTGACTGGACTGGACTGGATTAGATTGGGTTGAATAATTCCATTCTCGTGGTTGACTTACATCATTTTAAAGTAAGCGTAAGCACACTATTGTTACACCCCCACAGAGAGAAAGCAATGTTGTTAATATTCGGTTGAGCGAAAATCGTGAAACATTGAAATTTAGCGTTCAAACCTGCAAGATGTTTATATGTATGTATATATATATATATGTATGTATGTATGTATGTATGTATGTATGTATGTATGTATGTATGTATGTATGTATGTATGTATGTATGTATATATATATATATGTATGTATGTATGTATGTATGTATATGTATGTATATATATATATATATATATATATATATATATATATATATAATATACATACATATATATATATATATACATATACATATTTGAAATTGGTACACTTTGTATTCAGACATTAATTTTCATGACAAAGAAGAGAACATCCATCGAGTAGATCAGAAAAATCATACGTTGTTAACAGGCCTTTCCCTTTCCTTCTTTTTTCTTTATTCCTTTAGTTCTTCTCTGTTTGTTTGTTTGTTTGCTTGCTTGCTTGTTTTGTTTTGTTTTTTGTTTTGCTGGTTTGTTTGTTTGTTTATTTGTTTGTTTTTCAGTATGGTTACACCTATATATTTACACACAATAAAGTAGCATCATCTGATCCTCCCCAGATATACTTTAAACTGTCTTCGGTAATACACAATGAAGTTGGGGGGGGGGGGGTGTTATTGGTGGTGGTGACAGGTCAGGTCGGATAGATGTATCCGCTACTGGTAACCTGGAACCCAGTACTACCTGTCACAGGGTCGAATTGCTGGCGACTAAACCAGCAACCCCACCAGTCCTCTCAGGAGGATGGTGAGGAGGGTGGCTAGAAACCCTGGTGGAAATAAATTAGATCCATCAAAGGGCGCCAGCTCTGGAGAGCTACCCGCGGCCATCTAGCTAAGGGAGTAAACCCTGACAGTAAATCCGGTGTGGGGCCCCTAAGGCGGTTGGATGGCAAACTTTGTCACTTTCCGGCAGTTCCTGCGGCCGCATTGGCACCAAAACGTAACAGCCCTGCTGTTCCTTTGGATCTGTCAGCGAGGTGAGAGGGGGGACAAGTTCCATGGGCAACAGCCTGTCTTCCATATTACACTGCCCAGGCTTACATCCGTCCATTCATCCACAAACACTCTGCACCTACGACTGGAGAGGACACTCCAGCCTCGCTACTAACACTAGTCTCGACACAACACGGGAAGCAACAGATACCGGTGATAAGTCATTGCTCAACTGGCGTAGAGCTGACGCCAGGGGTTGCTTTTGACGGTGAGAGAGACCTTCGTGTCTTACTGGACAGCTACCGCCCGCCTAAGCTGGGCAGCCCCCAGCCAGTTAGGTGCTGTCCCGCCACGACCTGCCTTCTTCATTGGGTGCATGAAGATTAGGAGAAAACCTGTGTCCTCAGCACCTTGCTGTATGGCAGCGAGGCGTGGACCACGCATGCTCATCAGGAGAAAAGGCTCAATACCTTCCACCTGAGAAGCCTACGGCACATACTTGGCATTTCCTGGCAAGACAAGGTGACCAACACCGAAGTCCTAACCTGCGCTGGCCTCCCAACCATGCATACCATGCTGAGACAGCGTCGGCTGCGCTGGTTGGGCCACGTTCGCGCATGGAAGATGGTCGCATCCCAAAAGACATCCTTTATGGTGAGCTTGCCACAGGGCAGAGAAACATTGGCCGCCCACAGCTGAGATACAAAGACGTTTGCAAGCGTGACATGAAGGCGCTTGAGATCAACACCGAGTCCTGGGAGGACCTCGCAGACGACCGCAACAGCTGGAGAACTACTCTCAAGAAACAGCTGCGGATTGGTGAGGACAAACTGTCAGCTGCTGCAGCAGAAAAGCGAGTTCGCAGAAAAGGGATGACAGCCAACAGACCAGCATCAGCATACACATGCGACCGCTGCGACAGAGACTGCCTCTCTCGCATTGGTCTGTACAGTCACAAGCGACGCTGCTTGGACCAAGCAGACAGCCCATCTAGACATTAGAACGGATGTACTTTGTCCATGGTCAGTCATGACCGAAGGAGGCCTACTATGGTGGTGGTGGTGATGTGATAGTGGCCTTTTGTTGTCTGTTGCTAATTGTTTGTTTTCCTTTCTTCAGTCAAGAAATTTTTACGATATTTTAAAACTGTTTTTGGTATTGAGAGAACAAGTAAAAAAAAAAAAAAGCAAACTTTGTAAGCACATGTACTGATTCCATCTGCCTTTACAAGTGCTTCCTTCTTTTATCTGGCAAAACACAGTCAGCTAGTCCACTGTGTGGCAAACGCCCAGGCACTACCAGGCGCCCGTCCATAGAGGCCAGTGCAAGGAAATAAAACTGAAGCTGCCGGCTATTTGCTGTGGTGTTTGGTGGTGGTGGTGGTGGTGGTGGTGGTGGTGGGTAGTGCAGATGGTGGTGGTGGTAGTGCAGATGGTGGTGGTGGTAGTGGTAGTGCAGGTGGTGGTGGTCGTCGTTTTTTTTGCCTTTGTTTATTTTTGTTTTGCTTTGTTTTGTTTTTACGTCCAGGGTAAGGTAGTCTTCCATGCAAGAAAAGTGAACAGTTGTATTTGTGCTGTTTTCCTGAGCAGGAAGCGTCAGTTCCGCTTCACGTAACCAAAACTAGTTATATATCAGTTACATGTTGTAAAAAATGGTCCTGCCTGTATCTCGTGCCGTGGTACTTCAGGAAGTAGGAATGGTATTAGTTACACCTCCATGATCAACGGGCGCGGTAGTCAAGCCGTAACGTCAGACTTCTGATCGAAAGGTCTGGGGTTCGATCCTGCCTAGATATCCCCCCCCCCCCCCCCTTGCTAGGTAAAAGATGAAGATTTTCCGATCTTCCGGGTCACCATGTGTAGAGGTTTGTTAATGCCTAAGCCCATTCGTGTGTATACGCATGCACAATATTAAGTGTGCATGCTGAAGATCCTGTAAATCATGTTAATTTCCAGTGGTTTATACAAGCATGAAAACACCCAAATACACGCCCATCGAAGACGAAGTAAGCAGACTATGCAGCAATATGCTGTCTGTGCAACGTGGGCAAAACAACATAGACGTATGTGAGATAAATGGGAAGTCGTAAGGCATTGTAGCCCAGTAAATAAACTCCACCAACACATTGCTATGTCATGTACCACTTTGATAAGTAGTTATCACAGTACGGAATATCAAAGTCGAAGAGGTGAGAAACGTTTTCACCAGCTTTAGTAAATGTACTATGATCATGCCTCTGTTTGTATCATATCGTGTTGCCTTGCCGTGTGTGTGTGTGTGTGTGTGTGTGTGTGTGTGTGTGTGTGTGTGTGTGTGTGTGTGTGTGTGTGTGTGTGTGTGTGTGTGTGTGTGTGTGTGTGTGTGTGTGTGTGTGTGTGTGTGTGTGTGTGTGTGTGTGTGTGGGGTGAAATTGAAAGTGAGTGTGTATGTGTTGTACGTGTGTATATGTGAGAGAGAGAGAGAGTTTGAAAGCGAGTGTGTGTGTGGTGTACATGTGCGCGTGTTTGAAAGTGAGTGAGTGTGTGTGTGTGTGTGTGTGTGTGTGTGTTGTGTGTGTGCGTGTGTGTGTGTGTGAGTGTGTGTGTGTGTGAGTGTGTGTGTGTGTGTGTGTGTGTGTGTGTATGTGTGTGTGTGTGTGTATGTGTATGTGTGTGTGTGTGTGTGTGTGTGTATGTGTGTGTGAATGTGTGTGTGTGTGTGTGTGTGTGTGTGTGTGTGTGTGTGTGTGTGTGTGGTGTGTGTGTGTGTGTGTGCGCGTGCACGCGCATGAGCGCTCTTGAGATATGCTATCGTTCAAAACTAACGTTAGCTTTGTCAAAGTGTGTGTAATAATGATGCATATTATATTCTTCTTTCAGGTGTTTGTTTGTTTTTTCACTAGGAAGTCACAATATCAGAACCTATAGCAAGGACACACCAGGTTCGTACAGCAACACATTGCTGTCAAATCAAGGCATACAAGATAACAGATAACACAAGTGACTGATACCTATTTCAATCAGACTCAATGTTTTCGTGTACGTGTATGAGTATCCATGTAATGATTACATTTTCATCAGTAGTATTATCAGAGCAGATTGGGTAAAATCGTGAACCTATCATCCCCGAATGAAATTATACACTGTGAAATTCACACCCACTGATCCATATAAGACTATATACACTGGAATTCACACCGATTTGTACCTTATAAGACTATAACTATGGAATTCACACCCATTTGTATCTTACAATTACAATAATACATAAACTGTGGAACCCATACCGACTGACCCATTATAAGACCGTACACTATGAAATTCACATGGAGTGAGTCAGTATAAGACAAATGTATTCAACTGAACATCCATAGATCAAGTCTGCATCAATACAGAATAAAACTGTGAAACCATTATACCAATTTCCTATATTTTTTATATATCTTTAACAAAGTTTACAATTCTTTTTATCTTTACAAAAAGTGCAGACTTTGTATTTCTTAATGGCAGTGTGGCTTTGCAGAGGCATCGGCTGAAATAAAAGCTAATGTGCATTTAGGACAATGGTAGTGTGTCATACATATTTTCAGAAGTTCTCAGGCTGAGATTTTCACACACCTTTCTCAAAAAGTGCTGTTTTGATTCCTGTCACCTTGACATTGGACTTTTACCTTTCAAAAGTGCACTTTCTTGATTCCTTGACGATCTTCCCCATTCACTCACATGTGGTAAAGATCCACCAGTAAAGACTTGAGATAACCTTGTTCAGACAGTTTTGCCACAGACACACAGACAGACAGACAGACTAACTGACAGACGCCTCTTTCCAGCTGATATGAAACCGTCTTCCTTTTTTTATGGGCAGATTAAAATCAGCTGTGAATGAATGATACAGGGTAAACATGAAAACATACCTTTTGTGGCATTTTTGCCGGCTGTCTGAATTCAATGTAGCAAATAAATATGAAGTCAAGACCCAACACAAAATGGGTGGAAATTTGTTGTCAAAAACCAATTCTTCAGCCGAAATCCGGACGTGCAGAGGCACCAGTAAATAACTCAAAACTTAGTATGGGAGTGACTTTCACCCGGATCTGACTACTGTACAAAATGTGAGTGACTTGTTATAGGGTGGATAGTGTACACGATAGGCTTACTACAACAAACATATTAGTGCCGACCTTACTTTATTTAGCCAAGTGTGTATAATCTTATCGCATTAATCAACCATGATGACTGCGTGGTTGATTATCATTATAATGGCCCGCACGCTCCTTTAGATAAAAGGGAAAGCAATAGGAAAAAGAATTTAAATGTGTGTGAGTATGTGTGTGCATTTGAGCGGGTGGGTGGGTGTGTTTGTGTGTGTCGGTGTGTGTGTGTCGGTGTGTGTGTGTGTGTGTGTGTGTGTGTGTGTGTGTGTGTGTGTGTGTGTGTGTGTGTGTGTGTGTGTGTGTGTGGTGTGTCTGTACGTCCGTCTGTCTGTCTGTATGTCTGTGGAAATCAGAATGTGTGCTCTTGGGAGGTTTAACGGTCCACGCCTTGTGCAAAGTTGATGGTAGAGAGGAAAGACAAAGGCAGCTGTGTAGAAATACAGTGAATGACAAGACTGAAGATAGGAGAATCATGACAACTACATACAAGACGATCAAGTCGTTTTAATAATCTCCCTGTTTTTACACCACCAACAAACAAAAAAAGAATAATTGTACGGAAAATCCAGATGTTGTATTGCTCAAGGTATCTGAGACCTTGAAGAAGCTTTAGTTGAAATAAAATTTGACGTGCATTGAAAACAATGTTAGAACGTGAGAACAGTGAAAACAGATCTTAAAAACTGTCAGAAAGTCCTGAGACATTCGTGTTCACACACTTTCTTCAAAGGTGTTGAATTTTAGGTACTTTTTTTATCCAGATGACCTTGATCTTTGAAACCTTGCCCTTTTCACCTAGGCATTAGGGACTCAACAGTCCACACCCATGACCAAAATATGATAACGAACCACCAGAAATAGGTGAAAACAAGTTGCTAATACTTTCTGATAGCAGACAGACACACACACCCTCATTAGTCATAGGAAATAATCTTCAAAAATAGAGAAAACAAATAAATCAAATGAAATAACTACATTTTGTGCAGAAATAAAATGAATTCTAGAAAGAAATGGGAGAGCTAAAGGAAAAGACAAGCACTACAGCAGTCTAACCAAGCAAACTAGGCAACACAGAAAGCAAAAACCAACTAAGTAAACTGACCTGGTGAGTACAAAAGATGCCTATACAATACATCATAACACACTACAACAATATGATACAATACAATATAATACAATACAATAAAATGTAATGCAATACAATACAATACAACACAATATTTCTTAATCAATCTAGTTTTGGAAATTTCAAAGTGCAGCTGCTTGGTTCGTAACACACACACACACACACACACACACACACACACACAAACAAACACACACACACACACACACACACACACACACACACACACACACACACACACACACACACACACACACACACACACACACACACATCATTCTCACAACAGCATTAAAAACATTAGTTAATCATGATTTAGCGCAGGCAAAAAACAGTAAAATATAATAAGACAGGAAAAGGCATCCTTTTATTTTCAAAAAAATACATGATTTTTTGAAAGATTTTGTCATGAGTCTTGTCTTTTTGCAGTCTAACACATCTACACTCACACAAAAATCATTTAAAAGGTGGAAAGAGTTTTATAAAGACACAAACTGCTTGACGTTCTCATTAGCTCTTATTGGGTATTTGCTGTATGTAGCTTGTCCAAACTGGGGTCTCAGATTCACTCAGACAAGAAAAACAAGCGCGAGTTAAAGATTAAAGCAAACATAACAGTCGGTTTGCTTGCTCTCTTTGATCAGAGTTATGAAGACCCAGCAAGGCAAAGTTTGCAGCCAAACCGTGTGGACGTTTAATTGGAAAGAAGGATATCTGGAACGGTTTTACCATCTTTTCTTTTCTGTCCAGCTCTTATGCTTCCCCTCCCTATTTCTTTCTCTTTAAACCTTTTACCTTTTCCTGGCCTCACCTCTACATTGTTCTCATGTGCCAAACAGGCGGGTGAGCCTAGTGTTAGACAGTGACGACAAGACATACGCATGTTCATGGCATGCCACGTGTAGCCAACATTGCAGGCTACTTTATCGGGAGAACCAACCAGTGCAAGCAAAAACAGCGCCAAAGTCTCGCGAAAACAAACTATGGACACAAAGAACAAACAAAACAAATCGTTGGTTGGTTGGTTGGTTGGTTGGTCGGTCGTTGGTTGGTGGTTGTTGGTTGGTGTTGGTTGAATACTTTTTTTTCCAGTTTTTCTCACGCGTGTATGCACACTGTTTGGCCCATACTATGTAGAATATATTTTGCTGCACAGCCTACATAATCTGTCTTGGGTGGGCGGGCGTGCTCTGTGTTTTCATGTTTCCATGAGCCAACGGACACTGACATGACATGTGGGGTCTTTGTCCACCCTTTACTCACCAGGCAGGATGGAACACACACTTTTCCAACTCACATGTTTCATCCACCTGACCATCGCACCTATCATCTGGTTGCTGTTTGTTTGCAGCAACTTTAATTCAGATTGCGTGTTAATTGTTATAAGAAACATAAAACCCGCAACTGGTACAAATCTTTTCACAAACACCGAGAAATCTTTGTCGACACGTGTTCTTGCTTTGTTTTGCTTTTTTAATTAACGGACAGTGTGACAAACATATAGACAGACATACAACCCTAGCATTTTGTCAGTATTAAACAATCTCCCCTTTTAAAGGAGGGAGAAGGGAGGGGGTGGAGGAGAGTTTAAAACACCACTCCGTGCGGCAGCCGGCTGGTGAAGGTAGGCCATGCGTTGTGTGTGTGTGTGTGTGTGTGTGTGTGTGTGTGTGTGTGTGTGTGTGTGTGTGTGTGTGTGTGTGTGTGGTGTGTGAGTGAGTGAGTGTGTGTGTGTGTGTGTGGTGAGTGTGGTGTGTGTGTGTGTGTGTGGGGTTGTGTGTGTGGTTGTGTGTGTGGTGTTGTGTGTGTGTGTGTGTGTGTGTGTGTGTGTGTGTGTGTGTGTGTGGTGTGTGTGTGTGTGTGTGTGTGTGTGTGTGTGTGTGTGTGTGTGTGTGTGTGTGTGTGTGTGTGTGTGTGTGTGTGTGTGTGAGTGTGTGTGTGTGTGTGTGAGACAGACCACGTGCTAATCTACACCGTCACAATGACAAAGTGTCTTTGGACTTCAGATCTGTTGGGTTCGTTCTTAATCTTGTTTTAAACTGGCGCTTAAAAATGTGTGTGAGTGCGTGCGTGCATGCGTGCGTGCGTGCGTGCATTGTGTGTGTGTGTGTGTGTGTGTGTGTGTGTGTGTGTGTTATCTCGTTTAGACCGGAAGAAATGTATGAAGTGCGTGTGTGTGTGTTTGTATGTGTGTACGTGTGTGTGCGTGCGTGTGTGTGTGTGTGTGTGTTATCTCGTTTAGATCGGAAGGAATGTATGTAGTGCGTGTGAGTGTTTGTTTGTGTGTGTGTGTGTGTGTATGTGTGTGCTTGTTAGTGTGTGTTTGTTTGGATTTGTGTGTGTGTGTGTGTGTGTGTGTGTGTGTGTGTGTGTATGTGTGTGCTTGTTAGTGTGTGTTGTTTGATTTGTGTGTGTGTGTGTGTTGTGTGTGTGTGTGTGTGTGTGTGTGTGTGTGTGTGTGTGTGTGTGTGTGCGTGTATGTTATCTCGTTTAGACCGGAAGAAATGTATGTAGTGCGTGTGTGTGTTTGTTTGTGTATGTGTGTGTGTGTGTGTGTGTGTGTGTTGGATTTGTGTGTGTGTGTGTGTTTGGATTTGTGTGTGTGTGTGTGTGTGTGTGTGTGTGTGTGTGTATGTGTGTGTGTGTGTGTGTGTGTGTGTGGTGTGTGTGTGTGTGTGTGTGTGTGTGTGTGTGTGTGTGTGTGTGTGTGTGTGTGACATGCAGAGGTAACAGTTGGAAGCGGTCAACAATGGACATACTTATTTCATCATGTTGTAAGTTGACCCATCTGAAAGCACGAGTCCACAGTCGTCTGCTGCCAGCCTGACCACATCTACCATGAAATGATACATCTAGCACTCACTGTGGCATGTGGGGAATGATACATCTAGCATTCACTGTGCCAAGTAACAGTTCAATGGATTCCTGCCCCCTGTGGCATGTGGGGAATGATACATCTAGCACTCACTGTGGCATGTGGGGAATGATACATCTAGCACTCACTGTGCCAAGTAACAGTTCAATGGATTCCTGCCCCCTGTGGCATGTGGGGAATGATACATCTAGCACTCACTGTGGCATGTGGGGAATGATACATCTAGCACTCACTGTGCCAAGTAACAGTTCAATGGATTCCTGCCCCCTGTGGCATGTGGGGAATGATACATCTAGCACTCGCTGTGGCATGTGGGGAATGATACATCTAGCATTCACTGTAGCATGTGGGGAATGATACATCTAGCATTCACTGTGCCAAGTAACAGTTCAATGGATTCCTGCCCCCTGTGGCATGTGGGGAATGATACATCTAGCACTCTCTGTGGCATGTGGGGAATGATACATCTAGCACTCACTGTGGCATGTGGGGAAACAATCAGGCAGATTCTGTGGTCAAGGCAAGACAAGGAGAGCGGCACGTATCATCATACACAGAAATGTCCACCCTGAACATGACAGACATGATTCATCCATTACCTTGAGTGGCAACAACAAACTACAGTTGTTCGCCTGAGGACCGGACAATGCCGCCTGCACCAACAGCTATGTCAATGGGGGTTGCACCACACAGATGTCCATGCCAGACAGGACCACAGTCTCTACAGCATGGCCTACAGTTTGGCCCACTCTTCACAAACATAGGAAATGAGAACTGGCCAAACAGAGCAGCTCTGAAACAGCAGCTTTGGGGCAACAAAGAGGACATGAACACCACATCCTTCATGCAGATCACTGGATTAACCATTTGAGGTGTAACATTACTGGAAAGCAACACACACACACCATCATCATAAACCATTTATTGTCAGGTTAACATACACGTTCTACGCGCACCACAGAGTGCCAGCTAAAGAAAATATCTCAACGTGCTGCTGTTTCTTTTTATCGTTTCGTAAGGCGATCGAACATAACGCCGCAACTATTACTCGAAAAAAATACGAACAAACCCGATATTGTTTCTTACTGCTACATAAACAAACAAACCCGATATTGTTTCTTACTGCTACATAAACAAACAAACCCGATATTGTTTCTTACTGCTACATAAACAAACAAACCCGATATTATTTCTTAAGTCAGACGACCAACAAAGCGCTACATCAAACAAACACGCTGCTGTTTTTTACTATCACACCAAATGGCGAACGCGCCGCGGTTTTTTTGTTTTTGTTTTTTTAGCGTATACCGAGCAGAACGCTGCAAGCAGAAAAAAACCGCATTGCTGTATTTAATACACAGGTCAGAGGAACCGTCAGGTGCCAAAGTGGCGGAAAGCGTGAAATAGGTAAACAGATGAAGGGGGCGGTACATCACTGCGGCCCACCTGTGCCCTCAGGCGGCTACAGCTTACACTCACATTTCTCCACCTCCCATCCCCACATCCCACCTCTCACCATCAGCAGCTGTCAGTGCGTTTGGATAAATAATCGTTTCACTCCCTCTATCCACGAGTATCCAACAGGAAGCCAGCAGGAACCAAGTATGCAGGATAAGGGAGTGAAGGGACAAGTGCACTGTGCAATGAATGGCTCGGGCCCCGTTATCTGACGTGATAAACAGGGTTTGTGCTGGTCAAGCAGCTGTTCTGCATTCCTTTGCAACATGTACACTATATTTCTCCAACCAGTACAGTTCTACCTGTCTATGACACTGGCGTGTGTGGCGTGTTTCAGACGATTACTTTGAATTCCCCCATCCCCTAATGTGTGTTTCTCTCTCTCTCTCTCTCTCTCTCTCTCTCTCTCTCTCTCTCTCTCTCTCTCTCTCTCTCTCTCTCCCCTCTCTCTCACTTTCCACATCCCGTCCTTCTTCTAATGTGGGATGTACAGATTTTAATCGCCAATAAGATCTGAGTGAGTGGGTATACCGTATGGGTAGGAATGTGGCATCAGATTTGTTTTGGTAGATTGGTTGGTTGATTGGTTGGTAGGTTGTTGGTTGGTAGGTTTTTGGTTGGTAGGTTTTGGTTGGTAGGTTTTTGGATGGTAGGTTGTTGTTGCATGTTTGATCTTCAGTAGATATTGAATTGGTGCCATCACTGTATAATTGGTGCCATCACATGTATAATTGGTGCCATCACTGTATAATTGGTGCCATCACTGTATAATGGAATCCAGGCCAACAAAAAAGAAAAGAAACAAAGAAAACACACTCATACACACGCACACAACAACAACAACAACACACACACGCACGCACACACACACACAACACACACACACACACACACACACACACACACACACACACACACACACACAACACACACACATACACACAGAGAGAGAGAGAGAGAAAGAGAGAGAGAGAAGGAAAGAGAGAGATGGGTGTAACACTAAACAACAAACATGTAGGTAGGACAACTAGCAGAAGACGATGACCGACAAGACATGTACAATGGGAGATCAAGCGTCACCGTCCAGCTTTTTTCCTTCCAGTGGCACAGAGGATCGTTGTCAGTTGCACGTGCAGTACCAGGGTTTTCTCCACAACAACCAAACAGCAACATCAAGACAAAAACACACATCGACACAGCTGGAACGCGTCCATTACTAATAACAAGCCTGTGAAAGGCGAAGAGGCAATTAACATTAGTTCTAGTAGCAGCAAACGAGTTCTCGCTGTGAACGGTTTATCACCTCTTCTGTTCTAGACACATCAGAGACATAAAATGAAAGATCGGCACACGTTTGCCAAAACTTCCATGTCACTCTTGCATCCCGGGGCACAGCGCACACAATGATGGAGAAGGTTCGGGAAGCAAAAACCACATTTTTAAAGCTTGAAGGCACTAAGCACGCGCATAGGAATAGATTGGTTCGAGTTCCAATCTTGTTGTTGTTGTCGTTCCTACAATGGGACTTTTTCTGTGCGAAACGCTGTGTGCTGTCCCGAGGGGAAGCACATCGTCATAGCACGGTGCCACACCTTTTTTCCTGAATGCGTGTATTTTTGTTTGGAAATGCATTTTTCTACTAAATGTTTGTAAAATGCATTTTTCTACTAAATGTTCGTAAATGCATTTTTCTACTAAATGTTTGTAAATGCATTTTTCTACTAAATGTTTGTAAATGCATTTTTCTACTAAATGTTTGTAAATGCATTTTTCTACTAAATGTTTGTAAATGCATTTTTCTACTAAATGTTAACTTTTGCCATGTCCAGCTCTTTTGTTGCCATGGGATTTGAATCTAGCACACTGAATACAGACCCTTAATTTGTCGTCTCCTCTCAAAAACTGTAAAAGTGATTAAAGCAAAACAGTGATCACCAGCGAAATGCTGTTTTGACTGCTTTCTCTGTTCAGGTCTTATTGTCTATGTCTCACTGTCCATGTCTCACTGTCCATGTCTCACTGTCCGTGTCTCACTGTCCGTGTCTCACTGTCCGTGTCTCACTGTCCATGTTTCACTGTCCATGTCTCACAGTCCATGTCTCACTGTCCATGTCTCACTGTCCATGTCTCACTGTCCATGTTTCACTGTCCATGTTTCACTGTCCATGTTTCACTGTCCATGTTTCACTGTCCCATGTTTCACTGTCATGTCTCACTGTCCATGTCTCACTGTCCATGTCTCACTGTCCATGTCTCACTGTCCATGTCTCACTGTCCATGTCTCACTGTCCATGTCTCAATGTCCATGTCTCACTGTCCATGTCTCACTGTCCATGTCTCACTGTCCATGTCTCACTGTCCATGTCTCACTGTCCATGTCACTGTCCATGTCTCACATGTCCATGTCTCACTGTCCGATGTCTCACTGTCCATGTCTCACTGTCCATGTCCACTGTCATGTCTCACTGTCCATGTCTCTGTCCATGTCTCCGTCCATGTCTCACAGTCCATGTCTCACTGTCCATGTCACTGTCCATGTCTCTGTCCATGTCCTGTCCATGTCTCACTGTCCATGTCTCACTGTCCATGTCTCACTGTCCATGTCTCACTGTCATGTCTCACTGTCCATGTCTCTGTCCATGTCTCTGTCCATGTCTACTGTCCATGTCTCACTGTCCATGTCTCACTGTCCATGTCTCTGTCCATGTCTCTGTCCATGTCTCACTGTCCATGTCTCACTGTCCATGTCTCACTGTCCATGTCTCACTGTCCATGTCTCGTCCACTGTCCATGTCTCACTGTCCATGTCTCTGTCCTGTCTCACTGTCCATGTCTCACTGTCCATGTCTCACTGTCCATGTCTACTGTCCATGTCTCTGTCCATGTCTCATGTCCATGTCTCACTGTCCATGTCTCACTGTCCATGTCTCACTGTCCATGTCTCTGTCCATGTCTCTGTCCATGTCTGATGTCCATGTCTCACTGTCCATGTCTCACTGTCCATGTCTCTGTCCATGTCACTGTCCATGTTCACTGTCCATGTCTCACTGTCCATGTCTCACTGTCCATGTCTCACTGTCCATGTCTCATGTCCATGTTTTCCACTGTCCTATGTCCACTGTCCATGTCACTGTCCATGTTTCACTGTTCCATGTTCACTGTCCATGTCTCACTGTCCATGTCTCACTGTCCATGTCTCACTGTCCATGTCTCACTGTCCATGTCTCACTGTCCATGTCACTGTCCATGTTTCACTGTCTATGTCACACTGTCCATTTCTCTGTCCATGTCTCACTGTCCATGTCTCTGTCCATGTCTCACTGTCTATGTCACACTGTCCATTTCTCTGTCCATGTCTTACTGTCCATGTCTCTGTCCATGTCACACTGTCCATTTCTCTGTCCATGTCTCACTGTCCATGTCTCTGTCCATGTCTCACTGTCCATGTTTCACTGTCCATGTCTCACTGTCTATGTCTCACTGTCCATGTCACTGTCCATGTCTCACTGTCCATATCTCACTGTCCATGTTTCACTGTCCATGTCTCACTGTCCATGTCACTGTCCATGTTTCACTGTCTATGTCACACTGTCCATGTCTCTGTCCATGTCTCACTGTCCATGTCTCTGTCCATGTCTCTGTCCATGTCTCACTGTCCATGTCTCACTGTCCATGTCTCACTGTCCATGTCTCTGTCCATGTCTCTGTCCATGTCTCACTGTCCATGTCACTGTCCATGTCTCTGTCCATGTCTCACTGTCCATGTCTCATGTCCATGTCTCTGTCCATGTCTCACTGTCCATGTCTCTGTCCATGTCTCTGTCCATGTCTCACTGTCCATGTCTCACTGTCCATGTCTCACTGTCCATGTCACTGTCCATGTCTCTGTCCATGTCTCACTGTCCATGTCACTGTCCATGTCTCACTGTCCATTCTCACTGTCCATGTCTCACTGTCCATGTCTCACTGTCCATGTCTCTGTCCATGTCTCACTGTCCATGTCTCTGTCCATGTCTCTGTCCATGTCTCACTGTCCATGTCTCTGTCCATGTCTCACTGTCCATGTCTCACTGTCCATGTCTCACTGTCCATGTCTCTGTCCATGTCTCACTGTCCATGTTTCTGTCCATGTCTCTGTCCATGTCTCTGTCCATGTCTCACTGTCCATGTCACTGTCCATGTCTCTGTCCATGTCTCTGTCCATGTCTCACTGTCCATGTCTCTGTCCATGTCTCTGTCCATGTCTCACTGTCCATGTCTCTGTCCATGTCTCTGTCCATGTCTCACTGTCCATGTCTCTGTCCATGTCTCACTGTCCATGTCACTGTCCATGTCTCTGTCCATGTCTCACTGTCCATGTCACTGTCCATGTCTCACTGTCCATGTCTCACTGTCCATGTCTCACTGTCCATGTCTCACTGTCCATGTCTCTGTCCATGTCTCACTGTCCATGTCTCTGTCCATGTCTCTGTCCATGTCTCACTGTCCATGTCTCTGTCCATGTCTCACTGTCCATGTCACTGTCCATGTCTCTGTCCATGTCTCACTGTCCATGTCTCTGTCCATGTCTCACTGTCCATGTCTCTGTCCATGTCTCACTGTCCATGTCACTGTCTATGTCACTGTCCATGTCATACTGTCCATGTCTCACTGTTTATGTCTCACTGTCCATGTCTCTGTCCATGTCTCACTGTCCATGTCACTGTCCATGTCACTGTCCATGTCATACTGTCCATGTCTCACTGTTTATGTCTCACTGTCCATGTCACTGTCCATGTCTCTGTCCATGTCACTGTCCATGTCTCTGTCCATGTTTCACTGTCCATGTCTCACTGTTTATGTCTCACAATCCATGTCTCACTATCCATGTCTCACTGTCCATGTCTCTGTCCGTGTCACACTGTCCATGTCTCTGTCCTTGTCTCTGTCCATATCTCTGTCCATATCTTTTTGTATGTCTCTGTCCATGACGAAAGACAACTTGAACCACGGCATTTGTTAACGACATGCAGCTGGCAGTGACAAGGAATGTTGTGCAGTATGCGTATTGCTATAGGTGATCTACGTTACTGCTGCTTCTCATTTACTCAGGTTCGCGTAAAGTGCACTCGCTTGGCGTGAAAAGTTTGCTGTTGTCATCGTTCTTATTGTTGTTTTTGTTCTTGTTTCACCGCAAGTTGTACCATGATCGTAGAGGTAGTGATGGTGGTGGTGGTAGTGGTGGTATTTTTTGTTGCTTTGTTATTGTGGTGACATGTTTTAAGGATATATAATTTCAATACATTAAAAAGGAAATGACTGCCTTGGGTTGCAATACCAAGAAGAGCAAACGTTGGCACCAGAAAAGACAAGCAAACCAAACAGCTTTTGCTGGACAGAATAAACTGTCCGGTCTGACAGACAAAATGAATCAAAAACTTTTGTTTGTTTTGTTTAAGCGTTGTTTTCCTCAAATATCCTGTTGAGTTTTGTGTTTCAAACCTTATAGTTTATTCCGTCGAGTGAAAGGTCTGTTTTGGTTGCTTGTCTCTCCGTGTTTATGATTGTAAGGTAGACAATCCCACTTTCCCTCTTTTGGGCTGTAAAAACGTACCTGCATAAATTTACTCTCCAGTGTATGCGTTTCAGTTTCCATTTCGTGTTTGGTTATGGTATGTTTTTGCTTGCTTTACACTTCCATCATATGTTACTGCCAAATGCAACTAGCATGCTTTTGAAACGGTCCGTCTGCACTGTATAAATGGCATTATCATCATCATTAGCATAAGTAGCATCATTATCATCATCATTAGCATAAGTAGCATCATTATCATCATCGTCGTCATCATCATCATTATCAGACACATCATTTGGTTACTTTGATTTCTGTTTTACGTCAGGACCCACTCAGATGATATGGCGGATGAAGATGACCATCCCAGGGAAGTGAAGGAAGGTGATGATGAGATGTGGAGATGATGGGATGGTAATCTCACAATGTTTTTTACGCAGTGTACAATAATATTCTTCATTTTTCGAGTAAGAAATTAATTGCAGTAACATGCAAGGACAGTAGATCTAATAAAGATGGCACCGTACTATGGCGATTGGCGATGTGTTCACCGCAAGGAGAATGGCCTGCATTTAACATGGTGGGAATAACGTGTCAAGACATAACAGAAACAAACAAATAAAAACAACATTTGCAATGACGGCAATAGCGGTGATATATCTGTGTGCGTGTTTTTACATTGAAAAAATATAGGAAAAATGATCGGGCGCCGTTTTAAAAGTATGATAATAAACATCCTAATTTCGAGACCCATATTTCTTTTAGAACATAGATCTATTTTGTTTCGGTTAGACAGAGTAAACTGTCACAATTCTCTCCGTTATCTGATAACGAAAACTTTTCCACTCTGATCTATAATTGATGAGTTTCTCTCCAGCCTGGGTGTATTGTGTTGGTGCAGGGGGACGAGAGGGACGATGGTTAAAATTTCTATCTGACGTCGGCGTCAGTCCTCCGCTTCAAAAACAACCAACTCCCTCCGTCAAAAGAGCATACAGCATGGTTCAAACATCCACAAACACAGACATGGACAGGCTGACTGTTTTGTTAGAACCACGGACTCATCATGTCCGGCACGTCTGGAGTTCAATCCCAACTGGCAACATGAAAGTCGGCTTGTCGGCTGCCCATCTTACAATGCTAGATCTAGTTGTTGGCTGCCCATCTTACAATGCTAGTTGTCGCGCCTTCATGCTATGTGCATGCCCTCTTACAATGCTAGTTGTTGGCTGCCATCTTACAATGCTAGTTGTTGACTGCCATCTTACAATGCTAGTTGTTGGCTGCCATCTTACAATGCTAGTTGTTGGCTTTCCATCTTACAATGCTAGTTGTTGCTGCCATCTTACAATGCTAGTTGTTGGCTGCCATCTTACAATGCTAGTTGTTGGCTGCCATCTTACAATGCTAGTTGTTGGCTGCCATCTTATAATGCTAGTTGTTGGCTGCCATCTTACAATGCTAGTTGTTGGCTGCCATCTTACAATGCTAGTTGTTGGTTGCCATCTTACAATGCTAGTTGTTGGCTGCCATCTTACAATGCTAGTTGTTGGTTGCCATCTTACAATGCTAGTTGTTGGCTGCCATCTTACAATGCTAGTTGTTGGTTGCCATCTTACAATGCTAGTTGTTGGTTGCCATCTTACAATGCTAGTTGTTGGTTGCCATCTTACAATGCTAGTTGTTGGCTGCCATCTTACAATGCTAATTGTTGGCTGCCATCTTACAATGCTAGTTGTTGACTGCCATCTTACAATGCTAATTGTTGGTTGCCATCTTACAATGCTAGTTGTTGGCTGCCATCTTACAATGCTAGTTGTTGGTTGCCATCTTACAATGCTAGTTGTTGGTTGCCATCTTACAATGCTAGTTGTTGGTTGCCATCTTACAATGCTAGTTGTTGGCTGCCATCTTACAATGCTAGTTGTTGGCTGCCATCTTACAATGCTAGTTGTTGGCTGCCATCTTACAATGCTAGTTGTTGGCTGCCATCTTACAATGCTAGTTGTTGGCTGCCATCTTACAATGCTAGATCCAACCATTCTGATGACATCAGTTTGATAACTGCTGGTTCTCCCCCCCCCCCCCCACCCCCTCCTCCATACCTCACTATATTTTAAGACTTTGCCAACGTCTATAATTATAGGCATGATAGAGTTGTTGAGCAAGATCAAGGAGTTTGCCCGATAACTGCTGGCAGATTTGGGTGGAGCGCATCTGGAATTGTCCGATTGCGACAAATACCTTTTGTACAGACTGCAAACTCCAGAGACATCCACAAACAACAGACTTACCTTGGGCGGCATTTTCAGACAAGCGGCGAGTTATGTAGCACACAGGAAAGAACTTTGAACACGGGGGGAAAGCGGACGCCGGGCTGGAGGCAGCAGCAGGCAACACAGAGAAGTGGCGGAGGATGCCAGAGAAGACAGAAGTGAGCAGCAGTGAGGAACAGAACAGCAACAAGGTGTACCACGTCTGTGTGTGTGTGTGCGTGTGTGTGTGCTGGTTAGTGCCAGGCCACTGACTCACTCCACGACCACAACCCACACAGAGATAAGTTCTGCTGCATTCGTTTTGGAATCCCCCTGTATAGCAAACGGAAAAGGATAGACTCTGTAAATGCGCGCGCGCTCGCGCGCGTGTGTGTGTGTATATGTCTGTGTGTGTGTGTCTGTGTGTGTGTGTGTGTGTGTGCGTGCGCGTGTGTGCGTGGTTTTCCAGTAAAAGAAGAGGAATAGGGAAGATGAGGGACAGGGAGGGAAAATGGCAGAAAACAGGCTGGGAGAGTGGGTGTGGGCATGAAGGATGAAGACATCCGAGATAAACGTGGAAGTAGAAGATAAGAGAGAGAGAGAGAGAGAGAGTGGTGGTGTGTGTGTGTGTTTGTGAGAGAGAGAGAGTGTGTGTGTGTGTGTGTGTGTGTTGTGTGTGTGTGTGTGTGTTGTGTGTGTGTGTGTGTGTGTGTGTGTGTGTGTGTGTGTGTGTGTGTGTGTGTGTGTGTGTGTGTGTGTGTGTGTGTGTGTGTGATTGAGAGAGAGAGAGAGAGGCAGACAGACAGAAAAACAGAGAGAGACAGAGAGTGTGTGTATGCGTGCGTGTGTGTGTGTGAGAGTGTGTATGTGTGTGCGCGCATGTCCGAACATGGGCATGCATGTGCATGTGCGTGTGCATGTGTGCAGGCGTACGCGAGTCAGCGAGAAGAGAAAAAGGAATAACATTGTGTACACACCACACACACACACACACACACACACACACACACACACACCACACACACACACACACACACACAAAAGGTGTATTGTTAACTCCACGAAAACAAGGACTGTAGGATCATACACAGGCCAAGCCATCTTTCTCCAGACAAGGAGGATGCTTACTGATGAAAAGTACAGACTGCGTTTTGTCCAAGACCTGTGTCAGAACCACAGACATCTAAGATCGGGAACAGGCAATCCTTATCCCTTCTTCCTCCCAGGCCCAGCCAGCATCATGTCACAGCGAGCCAAGACCATGCCGTTACATAAGAAATTGCACAGTCTCAAGGAGTCTGCCACATAGCTGCTGGCAGGCTTGGTAGGAGTGCATATGGAATGACCCTAATGTGATGAATCCGTGTTCAACAAGCTGAGAATTCCAAACTTAGAGATGGTGAAGTGGGCTGCATGCTGACAGTGTAAACGCATAGTGAGCTATGAGCAAGGAGAAAACAATCTTGTAAAGGTCAAAATTAATGAGGTAAACATTTTCTCATAACCCTCACATCGTAGGGTAGGGAGATGGTAGAGACCTCAACTTTTCATGAAGATGGTACCCATCTTCTCTTCCTCGCTGCTTTATCTTCACCAGCAATAAACAGGACTAGGGACCAATCCGAAGTGTTTTCTCCCCGAGTCAGACTCAACTTACGCAGTGAGACTGACAGGCGAGAATTCCCTTTATCGCCAACCAGGCGTACGGATAAATCACTAGATACACGCTGGCAAAATAATGACATGAAGGGAAATAGGATGAACTACATCATGATGATGACGATGATGATAATAATGATGATGATGACGTCGACGACGATGATGACGACGATGGTTCATTCCAAATATATTTGAACTGGTATCACCAGAAAGATTGCCACATTTTGTCATTAAGAGCGGCAAACCGGTTTTTATACTGACAACAGATCACGGTTGTAAAACCCTTAGTGTATTGGATAAACACAGTCAGGTAAAGGGGCAGATGGCTGGACTATTGCTTAATTTAAAGTACTCGTCCCCAAAAAGCCGAGATCGAGTGTGGTTCCCAAATGGATAAATGACCAGCCTATGCATGAACACCCCCACCCCCCCATCCATCCAGTTATAAATGTGTGTGGGTGTATGTGTATGCGTGTATATGTGTGGGTGCATGTGCGTGTGTGTGTGTGTGAGTGTATGTGTGTGTGTGTGTGTGTGTGTGTGTGTGTATGTGTGTGTGTGTATGTGTATGTGTGTGTGTGTGTGTGTGTGTGTGTGTTTGAGTGTGTTAGACATAGAGAATAAGGATGACAACTTGGGTCAAGGGTCACACGCCTAGCACATTGAGTGTATCCCAGCTCAACATGCTGTTATGTGTGTGTGTGCGCGCGCGTGCATGTGTGTATGTGTGTGTGTTTGTGTGTGTGTGTGTGTGTGTGTGTGTGTGTGTGTGTGTGTGTGTGTGTGCCTGCACTGTTTGTTCTATTCCTATAACATGCAGCAAGCATGCTTTTGACACGGACCACTGGTTATACACAAGTGAAATTATCCTCAACGTAGACACCATGCCACGTAAGGTTCAGAATATCAGTGCGACACAACTAATCTGCTTACGGATTAAGTCGACTTGCACTGACTTACAGTGACCGCTGTTTCTACAGGTAAATCACAAAACACCAAAAGTGGGCAAGGAGAGGGGGTGGGGATTAGATCGAGGAGGAGGGGAGTGGGCAACACGCCCTACGGTGCGAGGAGACGACAATCAGGCTTGACCAGTGACCTGTTCCATAGTCTGTTTGGTGAAAAGGGAAGTCAGTGGACTGATGTCAGTGCTACAGGCGGTGATGTCGCGTTAAGTCCGTGTGTCGCCACTCCCTAACTACCCTTAGGGAGAAGAGTGGCACAATGGTTCAGACGTTCGCCTGCCAATAACTAAACTCGAGGTTCCAGGGTTCGCTCCCCATAGAGGCCTCGACTTTTCTCCTCAGCTTGACCGAAAATTGAATTGAACGTCTAGTCCTTCCGAAGGCGACGAAAAACGAGTGGGACCCGTGTGCCTTCTAGCTGCGCACACTAAAGATCCCACAGCAGCTGAAAATCGTGAAGAGCATGGCATTGCCCGGCTGCCTTGGTATAAAACGAAGGAGAGATAGGTTGATTTCCCAGGTCCCACCCCTTGAAGACCAATTAATCTTCTTGCCTTTCTGAGGTTTTGGTTAAAAAAAAGTGAAAATGAATTTGAATTTGAATCGAGGGAGAGGGGATGGGCTCCGCCCTCACTGGCCTCAGGAAAAGTTGAGGTCTCTGCCACTTCACTCCCCTACGACCTCAGGGTTACGGAACTATCTAGGTAGGACCTCAGGACCTGGCCAGTTCGTAGATTTATGAGCAGGCTTAAGGCTTGTGCCACAATGGCACCTGTGACGTTAGTACATATGGAATTCATTCCGAGCGCGGAGACGTCATCTTGAGAAATTGAAGCTGAAACTTAAAACCCTAACTATCACATGTACTTACTGCATGTCAGTGTGACTCTGTTGGCGTAACTGGTTAGGGCGACATGCTGATGACGCAGGGGTTGTGGGTTGGATCCTCGAACAGACCACAGTTAAACTCATTCCCTTGACCTTGCCAGCACATAGGATTTATGCCACGATCATTCTGGATCTTATCCATTGCATGGCATCCATGGCATCAGTATATATGAAATTCATTCCGAACGCGGTGATATCATCTTGGGAAACTGAAACTGAAACCACTACTGTTGATGCTTCATGTCCACTGTGTCGTTCTGCTATTAAAGATAAAGTTAATATTTTTAATGTTGTCCAGTCCTTCAAACAAACACAAAAATAACCCCAAAGTAAATCTTGGATTCTTAAAAAAGATGAATCAGCTCGTGCAAAATTTAGCGTATATGTTCAAAACAAATTTAGTGGTCTGGAAGACGTGGGGGGGGTGGGGGGGCAGTGAGGAACAATGGACAATTTTGAAACACTCGATAAATGAAGCGTGTGAAGAAGTCCCTAGAGTTGAAAGAACAACAAAGAAGTACTAGATGGCAAAAGAAATTTTAGGCTTGATGGATGGATGAACAAAGTAAGGTTAAGGAAAAACAGAAAAAAAAGACAAAAACAAATTAGAGCAGCGTTGAAAAAGATGAAACGGGTAAAAGCCTCAGGACCAGACACAACTACTACAGAAATGATTGAGACTCTAGATGAATTTGGTACCTAAAAATGTTACAGTCCTCCTGAATGAAATAATGACACCGGAAAAATACCCACAGATATGTCAAAATCAATTTTCATTGCACTTCCAAAGAAAACAGGGGGTATAGAATGCGAACTCCATCGTACAATCAGCTTGATGATTCACGTGACATAAATCTATTAAGAATAATCATGATGAGGATAAGGAACAGAATCGAAACATTAACAGCAGAAGAACAATGTGGACTTGTTGACAGGAAGAAAGGAACTATTGATGCCATATACATCTTAAGAACTTTCGACGACAGATCGATAGAATTCAGTAAGGATTTATATTTCTGTTTTGTTGATTATACCAAGAGTTTTAATCGGGAAAGACACGAAGAACTGATCAACCAACTGGAAAACCTCAATATTGATGGAAAAGATCTAAGAATGCTAAGCAATATGTCCAAAAGAACAAACAGCAGCAATAAGAGCAGAGAATGATATAAGCTCTTTTCAAAACACGAAAACAGGGGTTAGGAAAAGATGTGTTCTGTTACCAGATGTATTTTCTCTTTACAGCGAAACCATCATGAGAAACCTAGAAGAATGCCCTGGGATAAAGGCTGAAGGAAAAATGATAAACAACATTCGTTATACAGATGACATTGCAGAAAACGATAAAGACCTATAGAATCTTGTGAATATAATAGAAGTAGACAGCAGAAATAAAGAGCTAGAGCTAAATAGTAAGAAGACTTAAGTCATGGTAATAAGAGAAAAACATGAAATCCCCTCATATAAAATAACAGCTAATGGCATACCACTGAGACAAGTTCATAAGTTTAAATATCTGGGCACAGTCATCTCATCAGACGGCACATGCACATTAAAATTATTCAGCATAACAGGCCAAGCTAAAACAGCATTCAAGGAAATGAAAAGCGTTCTTATCAACAAATGCTTATCAGTTAACATCAAGAAAAGAATTCTTCAGAGTTATGTAGAACCAATATTATTGTACGGATGCGAAGCCTGGACAATTAACAAGCAAAGTCAGAACAAGGTGAGGCAGCTGAAATGTGGTTTCTAAGAAAAATGTCAAGAGTTCCATAGACAGAAACGAACACAAACGAGACAGTCTTGAAAGAATCGGAACACAAAAAAAATTATTAATGAAGAAGATAAGGAAAATACAAGCAACATCTATAGGACATTTTATGAGGCAAGAGAAATTTGAGAACCTAGTCACAAAAGGAAAGCTAGAGGTGAAAAGAGCACCGGGTAGACCCAAGGAGAAAACAGACAATTTCGCAGTGTGGATGAGGACAGACAGGGTGGGAGATATACATGTACTTGCAGCGACAAAAGATAGATTTGTATGGATGGCCATGGTCGCCAACGTCATGCGGCATGGCACATGATGATGATGATGATGCTGATGAGTCCTTTAAACGCTTCATTGACAGTTTGTTTCTTCAGAGAATCCAGTTTGTTTACATTCTTTTCTACTATTAACTTTACGTATGAAAAATACTTTAAAGACGAGAAGTCACTTCGAGTGAATCCGTAAAGTATTTTATGTACTTTTTGTAGTTACTAGAGTTATATGCATATTGTGTAAGCTCTATTTAACGAACTGCCAAAGCCTAAGGCCATGCCATTAGACCATGTGCGTCTTGCATCTACTGCCTGTCATATCAAAGGTACGTTGGGCGGCAACGAAGGTTTTCTACTTCTTTTTGTTCTGGACCAGCTTCTGTGTAGTAACCCAAGTTAACTATTACAGGGGACCAGCCTGTGTACAGTAACGCATGTTAACTAGTACAGGGGACCAGCTTGTGTACAGTAACACAAGTTAACTATTACAGGGGACCAGCCTGTGTACAGTAAACCAATGTTAACTATAGTACAGGGGACCAGCCTGTGTACAGTAACCCATGTTAACTATAGTACAGGGAACCAGCTGTGTACAGTAACCCATGTTAACTATAGTACAGGGGACAAGCCTGTGTACAGTAACCCATGTTAACTATAGTACAGGGACAAGCCTGTGTACAGTAACCCATGTTACCTATAGTACAGGGGACCAGCCTGTGTACAGTAACCCATGTTAACTATAGTACAGGGGACCAGCCTGTGTACAGTAACCCATGTTAACTATAGTACAGGGACCAGCCTGTGTACAGTAACCCATGTTAACTATAGTACAGGGGAAAGCCTGTGTACAGTAACCCATGTTAACTATAGTACAGGGAACCAGCCTGTGTACGAGTAACCATGTTAACTATAGTACAGGGACCAGCCTGTGTACAGTAACCCATGTTAACTATAGTACAGGGGACCAGCCTGTGTTAGTAAACCCATGTTACTATAGTACAGGGAACCAGCCTGTGTACAGTAACCCATGTTAACTATAGTACAGGGACAGCCTGTGTACAGTAACCATGTTAACTATAGTACAGGGAACCAGCCTGTGTACAGTAACCATGTTAACTATAGTACAGGGGACCAGCCTGTGTACAGTAACACATGTTAACTAGTACAGGGGACCAGCCTGTGTACTAGTTACCCATGTTAACTATAGTACAGGGGACCAGCCTGTGTAGTAACCATGTTACTATAGTACAGGGGACCAGCCTGTGTAGTAACCCATGTTAACTATAGTACAGGGGACCAGCCTGTGTACAGTAACCATGTAACAATAGTACAGGGACCAGCTGTGTAAGTAACCCATGTTAACTATAGTACAGGGACCAGCCTGTGTAGTAGTACCATGTTAACATAGTACAGGGACAACCTGTGTAGTAACCCATGTTAATAGTACAGGGACAGCCTGTGTACAGTAACCATGTATATAGTACAGGGGACCAGCCTGTGTAGTAACCATGTTAACTATAGTACAGGGGACCAGCCTGTGTACAGTAACCCATGTTAACTAGTACAGGGACCAGCCTGTGTACAGTAACCCATGTTAACTATAGTACAGGGACAGCCTGTGTAGTAACCATGTTAACTATAGTACAGGGACCAGCTTGTGTACAGTAACCCATGTTAACTATAGTACAGGGGACCAGCCTTTGTAAGTAACCCAAGTTAACTATAGTACAGGGGACCAGCCTGTGTAAGTAACCAATTAACTATAGTACAGGGGACCAGCCTTGTAAGTAACCCATGTTAACTATAGTACAGGGGACCAGCCTGTGTACAGTAACCCATTTAACTATAGTACAGGGGACAGCTGTGTATAGTAACCCAGTTAACTATAGTACAGGGGACCAGCCTGTGTACAGTAACCCAGTTAACTATAGTACAGGGACAGCCTGTTACAGTAACCATGTTAACTAGTACAGGGGACCAGCCTGTGTATAGTAACCCAAGTTAACTATAGTACAGGGGACCAGTCTGTTACAGTAACCCATGTTAACTATAGTACAGGGGACCAGCCTGTGTACAGTAACCCATGTTAACTATAGTACAGGGGACCACCTGGACATAACTGAGTACATAGTACAGGACAGCTGTTAAGTAACCCATGTTAACTATGTACAGGGGACCAGCCTGTGTACAGTAACCATGTTAACTAGTACAGGGACAGCCTGTGTAAGTAACCCAGTTAACTATAGTACAGGGGACCACCTGTGTACAGTAACCCAAGTTAACTAAGTACAGGGGACCAGCCTGTGTACAGTAACTGACCCATTAACTAGACAGGACAGCTTTATGAACGACTACAGGAGTGAGTAACCGAAACAGACCTGTGTAAGACGTAATATACGGACACTGTGTAGTAACCCTTAACATAAGGACCACCTGTTTAACCATAATACAGGGACACTTAGAACCAGTAATATTAAGGGACTGTGTAGTACCAGTTAACTATAAGGGCAGCTAGACCAGTAAATGGCAGCTGTGTAGTACCAGTACTATTCAGGGGACCACTGTAAGAACAGTTAATATACAGGGACACTGTCATAACATGTAACTATACAGGACCACTGTTAAGTAACAGTTAACTATACAGGACAGCTGTGTCATAACCCAGTAATATTACAGGGACCACTGTGTATACCCAGTAATATACAGGACCAGCTGTGTACGTAACATACTGTACAGGGACACGTGTAGTAACCCAGTTAATAAGTACAGGGGACCACTGTGTAAGTACAGTACTATAGACAGGGGACAGCTGTGTAAGACCCAGTTACTATATACAGGACAGCTGTTAGTAACCCAGTAACTATGTACAGGACACCTGTGTAATAACCTGTAACTAGTACGGGGACCAGCTGTAGTAACCAGTTAATATACAGGACCAGCCTTGTAGTAACCATGTAACTATAGTACAGGACCAGCCTGTGTATAACCAGTTACTAGTACAGGGACACTGTGTAAGTAACCATAACTAAAGGACAGCTGTGTACAGTAACCAGTATTAGTACAGGACAGCTGTGTAAGTAACAGTTAACTATACGGACAGCCTGTGTAAGTAACCAGTTATATAGTACAGGAACCTGTTACAGTACCATTTAACAAGTAAGGGACAGCCTTGTAGAACCCAGTTACTATGTACAGGACAGCGTAATAACCCATGTTAACATAGTACAGGACCAGCTGTGAGTAACCATGTTAACTATAGACAGGACAGCCTGTGTAAGTAACCATGTACATATACAGGGACATGTGTAGAACCCATGTTAACTAAGTACAGGACCAGCCTGTGTACAGTAACCTGTTAACTATATACAGGGGACACCTGTGTATAACCATGTTAATTAGTACAGGACAGCCTTATAACCTTACTATGTAAGGACCAGCTTGTATACCCAGTTACTAGTACAGGACGCGTGTAGTAACCCATGTTCTAGTACAGGGGACCAGCCTGTGTAGTAACATGTACTATGTACAGGGACAGCTGTGTAGTAACCCATGTTACTTAGTACAGGGGACAGCTGTGTACAGTAACCATGTAACAGTACAGGGGACCAGCCTGTGTAAGTAACCCAGTAACATAGTACAGGGACCAGCCTGTGTAAGTAACCATTACTATAGTACAGGGACCAGCCTGTTAATAACCATTTACTATAGTACAGGGACCAGCTGTGTAAGTAACCCAGTTAACATATACAGGGACCAGCCTGTGTACAGTAACCCAGTTAACTATAGTACAGGGACAGCCTGTGTACAGTAACCCATGTTACTTAGTACAGGGACCAGCCTGTGTAAGTAACCCAGTTACTATAGTACAGGGACCAGCCTGTACAGTAACCCATGTTACTATAGTACAGGGGACAGCCTTGTACAGTAACCCATGTTAACTATAGTACAGGGGACCACCTGTGTACAGTAACACAGTTAACTATAGTACAGGGACCACCCTGTGTACAGTAACCCAGTTACTATAGTACAGGGACCAGCCTGTGTAAGTAACCCATGTTATATAGTACAGGGGACCAGCCTGTTACAGTAACCCATGTTAACTATGTACAGGGGACCAGCCTGTGTAGTAACCCATGTTAACTATAGTACAGGGGACCACCTGTGTACAGTAACCAGTTAACTATAGTACAGGGGACCAGCCTGTGTACAGTAACCATGTTAACTAGTACAGGGGACCCTTAGTACAGGGACCACTGTGTAGTAACCAGTTAATATAGTACAGGGACCAGCTTGTACAGTAACCAAGTTAACTATAGTACAGGGACCAGCCTGTGTACAGTAACCCATTAACTATAGTACAGGGACCAGCCTGTGTACAGTAACCCAGTTAACTATAGTACAGGGGACCAGCCTGTGTACAGTAACCCATGTTAATAGTACAGGGGACCAGCCTGTGTATAGTAACCCATGTTAACATAGTAAGGGACCAGCCTGTGTACAGTAACCAATTAACATAGTACAGGACCAGCCTGTGTACAGTAACCCAGTTAACTAGTACAGGGGACCAGCCTGTGTACAGTAACCCATGTTAACATAGTACAGGGACAGCCTGTGTAAGTAACCCATGTTAACATAGTACAGGGACAACCTGTGTACGTAACCCAAGTTAACTAGTACAGGGACAGCCTGTGTACAGTAACCATGTTAACTAGTAAGTGACAGCCGTGTCTAACCTGTTATATAGTAAGCACCTGTGAGACATGTTAACTAGTACAGGGACCAGCCTGTGTACATAACCAAGTTCACAAGTACAGGGACCAGCCTGTGTACAGTAACCAGTTAACTATAGTACAGGGGACAGACCTGTGTACAGTAACCCATGTTAACTATAGTACAGGGGACAGCCTGTGTACAGTAACCCAGTTAACTATAGTACAGGGGACCAGCCGTGTACAGTAACCCATGTTAACTATAGTACAGGGGACAAGCCTGTGTACAGTAACCCATGTTAACTATAGTACAGGGGACCAGCCTGTGTACAGTAACCCATGTTACCTATAGTACAGGGGACCACCTGTGTACAGTAACCCATGTTACTATAGTACAGGGACCAGCCTGTGTACAGTAACCCATGTTACTATAGTACAGGGGACAGCCTGTGTACAGTAACCCATGTTACCTATAGTACAGGGGAACAGCCTGTGTACAGTAACCCATGTTACTATAGTACAGGGGAAAGCCTGTGTACAGTAACCCATGTTAACTATAGTACAGGGGAAGCCTGTGTACAGTAACCCATGTTACCTATAGTACAGGGGAAGAGCCTGTGTACAGTAACCCATGTTACCTATAGTACAGGGACCAGCCTGTGTACAGTAACCCATGTATACCTATAGTACAGGGGACAGCCTGTGTACAGTAACCCATGTTACCTATAGTACAGGGGACAGCCTGTGTACGTAACCCATGTTACCTATAGTACAGGGGACAAGCCTGTACAGTAACCCATGTTAACTATAGTACAGGGACAAGCCTGTGTACAGTAACCCATGTTACCTATAGTACAGGGGACAAGCCTGTGTACAGTAACCCATGTTACCTATAGTACAGGGGACAAGCCTGTGTACAGTAACCCATGTTACCTATAGTACAGGGGACAAGCCTGAGTACAGTAACCCATGTTACCTATAGTACAGGGGACCAGCCTGTGTACAGTAACCCATGTTACCTATAGTACAGGGACAAGCCTGTGTACAGTAACCCATGTTAACCTATAGTACAGGGGACAATCCTGAGTACAGTAACCCATGTTACCTATAGTACTGGGAAGAGCCTGTGTACAGTAACCCATGTTACCTATAGTACAGGGGAAGAGCCTGTGTACAGTAACCCAGTTTAACTATAGTACAGGGGACGAACCTGAGTACAGTAACCCATGTTACCTATAGTACAGGGGACCAGCCTGTGTACAGTAACCCATGTTAATTATAGTACAGGGGACCAGACTGTGTATAGTAACCCAAGTTAACTAGTACAGGGAACCAGCCTGTGTACAGTAACCCAAGTTAACTATAGTACAGGGGACCAGCCTGTGTATAGTAACCCATGTTAACTATAGTACAGGGGACCAGCTTGTGTATAGTAACCCATGTTAACTATAGTACAGGGGACCAGCCCTTGTACAGTAACCAAGTTAATTATAGTACATGGGACCAGCCAGTGTAGTAACCCAAGTTAACTTTAGTACAGGGGACCAGCCTGTGTTCAGTAACCCATGTTAACTAGTACAGGGGACCAGCCCGTGTATAGTCACCCATGTTAACTATAGTACAGGGGACCAGCCTGTGTACAGTAACCCATGTTAACTAGTACAGGGGACCAGCCTGTGTACAGTAACCCATGTTAACTAGTACAGGGGACCAGCCTGTGTACAGTAACCCATGTTAACTATAGTACAGGGGACCAGCCTGTGTATAGTAAACCATGTTAACTATAGTACTGGGGACCAGCCTGTGTACAGTAACCATGTTAACTATAGTACAGAGGACCAGCCATGTGTACAGTAACCCATGTTAACTATAGTACAGGGGACCAGCCTGTGTACAGTAACCTATGTTAACTATAGTTCAGGGGACCAGCCTGTGTACAGTAACCCATGTTAACTATAGTACAGGGGACCAGCCTATGATTGTAACCCATGTTAACTAGTACAGGGGACCAGCCTGTGTACAGTAACCCATGTTAACTAGTACAGGTGACCAGCCTGTGTACAGTAACCCATGTTAACTATAGTACAGGGGACCAGCCTGTGTACAGTAACCCATGTTCACTATAGTTCAAGGGACCAGCCTGTGTACAGTAACCCATGTTAACTATAGTACAGGGGACCAGCCTGTGTACAGTAACCCATGTTAACTATAGTACAGGGGACCCAGCCTGTGTACAGTAACCCATGTTAACTAGTACAGGGGACCAGCCTGTGTAGTAACCCATGTTAACTAGTACAGGGGACCAGCCTGTGTACAGTAACCCATGTTAACTAGTACAGTGGACCAGCCTGTGTACAGTAACCCATGTTAACTATAGTACAGGGGACCAGCCTGTGTACAGTAACCCATGTTAACTATAGTACAGGGGACCAGCCTGTGTACAGTAACCCATGTTAACTATAGTACAGGGGACCAGCCTGTGTACAGCAACCCATGTTAACTATAGTAACAGGGGACCAGCCTGTGTACAGTAACCCATGTTAACTAGTACAGGGGACAAGCCTGTGTACAGTAACCCATGTTAATTATAGTACAGGGGACCAGCCTGTGTACAGTAACCCATGTTAACTATAGTACAGGGGACCAGCCTGTGTACAGTAACCCATGTTAACTAGTACAGGAGACCAGCCTGTGTACAGTTACCCATGTTAACTAGTACAAGGGACCAGCCTGTGTACAGTAACCCATATTACCTATAGTACAGGGGAAGAGCCTGTGTACAGTAACCCATGTTACCTATAGTACAGGGGAAGAGCCTGTGTACAATAACCCATGTTACCTATAGTACAGGGGAAGAGCCTGTGTACAGTAACCCATGTTACCTATAGTACAGGGGACAAGCCTGTGTACAGTAACCCATGTTACCTATAGTACAGGGGACAAGCCTGAGTACAGTAACCCATGTTACCTATAGTACAGGGGAAGAGCCTGTGTACAGTAACCCATGTTACCTATAGTACAGGGGACAAGCCTGTGTACAGTAACCCATGTTACTATAGTACAGGGGACAAGCCTGTGTACAGTAACCCATGTTAACTATAGTACAGGGGACAAGCCTGTGTACAGTAACCCATGTTAACTATAGTACAGGGGACCAGCCTGTGTACAGTAACCCATGTTAACTATAGTACAGGGGACAGCCTGTGTACAGTAACCCATGTTAACTATAGTACAGGGGACAGCCTGTGTACAGTAACCCATGTTAACTATAGTACAGGGGACCAGCCTGTGTACAGTAACCCATGTTAACTATAGTACAGGGGACCAGCCTGTGTACAGTAACCCATGTTAACTATAGTACAGGGACCAGCCTGTGTACAGTAACCCATGTTAACTATAGTACAGGGGACCAGCCTGTGTACAGTAACCCATGTTAACTATAGTACAGGGGACCAGCCTGTGTACAGTAACCCAAGTTAACTATAGTACAGGGACCAGCCTGTTACAGTAACCCATGTTAACTATAGTACAGGGGACCAGCCTGTGTAAGTAACCCATGTTAACTATAGTACAGGGACCAGCCTGTGTACAGTAACCCATGTTAACTATAGTACAGGGGACCAGCCTGTGTACAGTAACCCATGTTAACTTAGTACAGGGGACCAGCCTGTGTACAGTAACCCATGTTACACTAGTACAGGGACCAGCCTGTGTAGACCCAGTTAATAGTACAGGGGACCAGCCTGTGTAAGTAACCCATGTTAACTATAGTACAGGGGACCAGCCTGTGTACAGTAACCCATGTTAACATAGTACAGGGGACCAGCCTGTGTTAACCCAGTATATAGTACAGGACCAGCCTGTGTTATAACCCAGTTAACTAGTACAGGGACCAGCCTGTGTACAGTAACCCATGTTAACTATAGTACAGGGGACCAGCCTGTGTACAGTAACCCATGTTAACTATAGTACAGGGGACCAGCTGTGTAATGATAACCCATGTTAACTATAGTACAGGGGACCAGCCTGTGTACAGTAACCCATGTTAACTAAGTACAGGGGACCAGCCTGTGTACAGTAACCCATGTTAACTAAGTACAGGGGACCAGCCTGTGTACAGTAACCCATGTTAACTATAGTACAGGGACCAGCCTGTGTACAGTAACCCATGTTAACTATAGTACAGGGGACCAGCCTGTGTACAGTAACCCATGTTACTATAGTACAGGGGACCAGCCTGTGTACAGTAACCCATGTTAACTAGTACAGGGACCAGCTGTGTACAGTAACCCATTTAACTAGTACAGGGACCAGCCTGTGTACAGTAACCCATGTTAACTAGTACAGGGGACCAGCCTGTGTACAGTAACCCATGTTAACTATAGTACAGGGGACCAGCCTGTGTACAGTAACCCATGTTAACATAGTACAGGGGACCAGCCTGTGTACAGTAACCATGTTAACTATAGTATCAGGGGACCAACCTGTGTACAGTAACCCATGTTAACTATAGTACAGGGGACCAGCCTGTGTACGTAACCCATGTTAACTTAGTACAGGGGACCAGCCTGTGTACAGTAACCCATGTTAACTAGTACAGGGGACCAGCCTGTGTACAGTAACCCATGTTAACTATAGTACAGGGGACCAGCCTGTGTACAGTAACCCATGTTAACTATAGTACAGGGGACCAGCCTGTGTACAGTAACCCATGTTAACTAAGTACAGGGGACCAGCCTGTGTACAGTAACCCATGTTAACTAAGTACAGGGGACCAGCCTGTGTACAGTAACCCATGTTAACTATAGTACAGGGGACCAGCCTGTGTACAGTAACCCAGTACCATGTTAACTATAGTACAGGGGACCAGCCTGTGTACAGTAACCCATGTTAACTATAGTACAGGGGACCAGCCTGTGTACAGTAACCATGTTAACTATAGTACAGGGGACCAGCCTGTGTACAGTAACCCATGTTAACTATAGTACAGGGGACCAGCCTGTGTACAGTAACCCATGTTAACTAGTACAGGGGACCAGCCTGTGTACAGTAACCCATGTTAATATAGTACAGGGGACCAGCCTGTGTACAGTAACCCATGTTAACTATAGTACAGGGGACCAGCCTGTGTACAGTAACCCATGTTAACTAGTACAGGGGACCAGCCTGTGTACAGTAACCCATGTTAACTAGTACAGGGGACCAGCCTGTGTACAGTAACCCATGTTAACTATAGTACAGGGACCAGCCTGTGTACAGTAACCCAAGTTAACTAGTACAGGGGACCAGCCTGTGTACAGTAACCCATGTTAACTATAGTAATGGGGACCAGCCTGTGTACAGTAACCCAAGTTAACTATGTACAGGGGACCAGCCTGTGTACAGTAACCATGTTAACTATAGTACAGGGGACCAGCCTGTGTACAGTAACCCATGTTAACTATAGTACAGGGGACCAGCCCTGTGTACAGTAACCCATGTTAACATAGTACAGGGGACCAGCTGTGTACAGTAACCCATGTTAACATAGTCAGGGACCAGCCTGTGTACAGTAAACCCATGTTAACTAGTACAGGGGACCAGCCTGTGTACATGTAACCCATGTATTAAACCAGCTAGTACAGTCAGGACAGCTGGGACTGTGTACAGTAACCCATGTTAACTATACAGGGGACCAGCCTGTGTATAGTAACCCATGTTAACTATACAGGGGACCAGCCTGGTACGTAACCCATGTATTATAGTACAGGACCAGCCGTGTACAGTAACCCATGTTAACTAGTACAGGGGACCAGCTTGTGTACAGTAACCCAAGTTAACTAGTACAGGGGACCAGCCTGTGTACAGTAACCCATGTTAACTGGTACAGGGGACCAGCCTGTGTAGTAACCCATGTTAACTAGTACAGGGAACCAGCCTGTGTACAGTAACCCATGTTAACTAGTACAGGGACCAGCGTGTGTACAGTAACACAAGTTCACTAGTACAGGGACCAGCCTGTGTACAGTAACCATGTTAACTATGCAGGGGACCAGCCTGTGTACAGTAACATAAGTTAACTAGTACAGGGGACCAGCCTGTGTACGTAACACAAGTTAACTAGTACAGGGGACCAGCCTGTGTACAGTAAGAAAGTTAACTATAGTACAGGGTTCCAGCCTGTGTACAGTAACCCAAGTTAACTAATACAGCAGACACTCAAAAAAGTCATTTCTTCCTTTCATTTTCTGCCTTGCTGGTCCATTCACCTGTATGTGTTCGATAAAGTCTTATGTACTTTTTCTTAGGATTGATAATTGGGTACATGTATTAAGTGCATTTTTGGCTCTGGGAGGTGAGATATGCAGAAGGAATTTTAGGTAATTTTGGCCTGTTTTTATATGTTTTGGTGTCCTTAGATATGCTTAAATTGTATTCAGGTGTTTTTTTTAATCCCCTGTGCGATTAATTGGACGGAATGGTCAACGCCAGGGGATGTCCTTAGATTATGTGCGCGAATGCATTGATATGTATACTTAATTTTTTTCCTTTTCTTTTTACTGTTCAAATTTTGTCTGTTTTGAAACAGCCTATAGCCCTGGTATGGTTTGTCTGTTTTGAAACAGCCTGTAGCCCTGGTATGGTTTGTCTGTTTTGAAACACTATAGCCTTATGTTTGTCTGTTTGAAACAGCCTTAGCCTGTATGGTTTGTCTGTTTTGAAACAGCCTATAGCCCTGATATGGTTTGTCTGTTTTGAAACAGCCTATAGCCCTGGTATGGTTTGTCTGTTTTGAAACAGCCTATAGCCCTGGTATGGTTTGTCTGTTTTGAAACAGCATAGCCCTGGTAGTTGTCTGTTTGAAACGCCTTAGCCTGGTATGGTTTGTCTGTTTTGAAACAGCCTATAGCCCTGGTATGGTTTGTCTGTTTTGAAACAGCCTATAGCCCTGGTATGGTTTGTCTGTTTTGAAACAGCCTTAGCCCTGGTATGGTTTATCTGTTTTGAAACACCTATAGCCCTGGTATGGTTTGTCTGTTTTGAAACAGCCTATAGCCCTGGTATGGTTTGTCTGTTTTGAACACTTGACTGGTATGTTTGTCTGTTGAAACAGCCTTAGCCCTGGTATGGTTTGTCTGTTTTGAAACAGCCTATAGCCCTGGTATGGTTTGTCTGTTTTGAAACAGCCTATAGCCCTGGTATGGTTTGTCTGTTTTGAAACAACCTGTAGCCCTGGTATGGTTTGTCTGTTTTGAAACACCTATAGCCTCTGGTATGTGGTTGTTGTCTGTTTTGAAACAGCCTATAGCCCTGGTATGGTTTGTCTGTTTTGAAACAGCCTATAGCCCTGGTATGGTTTGTCTGTTTTGAAACAACCTATAGCCCTGGTATGGTTTGTCTGTTTTGAAACAGCCTATAGCCCTTGTGTTGTGTTTTGTAACAGCCTGTGCCCTTATGGTTGTTGTTGAAACAACCTATAGCCCTGGTATGTTGTCGTTTGAACAACCTGTAGCCCTGGTATGGTTTGTCTGTTTTGAAACAACCTATAGCCCTGGTATGGTTTGTCTGTTTTGAAACAACCTATAGCCCTGGTATGGTTTGTCTGTTTTGAAACAACCTATAGCCCTGGTATGGTTTATCTGTTTTGAAACAACCTATAGCCCTGTATGTTTATCTGTTTTGAACAACCTATAGCCTGGTATGGTTTGTCTGTTTTGAAACAGCCTGTAGCCCTGGTATGGTTTGTCTGTTTTGAAACAACCTATAGCCCTGGTATGGTTTTCTGTTTTGAAACAACCTATAGCCCTGATATGGCTGTACACAGTCGGCTGGGCTTTAAACAATAACAATAAGTTTTTGGTTTTTTGGTTGGTTTTTTTTTTGCTGTTGAAGTATTATGTAAGTTTTGAAACGGTTATAGCCCTGATATGGCTCCACGCAGTCGGATGGGCTTTAAACATAAATAACAGTAACAGTAACAGTAACAGCACTATTTTTTCTGAAAGAAAGAGAGAAAAGTTTCATGTAAGTGATTGCTGCATCCTTATTCTATGTGCGACTTCTTGAGCAAAAGGGAGAATGCCTGCTAGAAATGTACTCAAGGCCAACTAACCGCTTGGTTAGGATTTCAACCGGTCACCTATCCCTCGCCAGTTTTCAATACCTGGCAAGGAAAACGATTCAGTAGCGTGTGTACCCGACAAGAAAAGATCTGAAATATTTGTATTCCTGCGCACTGCAGTCGACGGTACCATACATATGTGAGTGTAGATATAACCAAAAAAAAAAAAAACAAGAAAAAAGAAGAAAAAAAACGTATGAATGCGGAATTAAACAAACCTACCCTAAAGTACATACGGTTTTGGAACAAACAATTTTTGATTGTCAATGTAAATATTACATAAAATATGTTCAGTAAGACCAAACATAAAGAAGTAATAAGCAATTCTTACAATCTTCCTTTTTATACAGAAATTATCCACACACACAACACACACACACACACACACACACACACACACACACACACACACACACACACACACACAACACGGTCACTTCGACGTTAAAGAAACATCAGATTAAACACAAAAGAACCTTCACGTGAAGTAAGGAAAACTGTAAACTGTCACAACAGTAAAAAAAAGAATTAAGTTTTTCAGAGGATCTTGTAGCAAACAGTATTCAGTCAGAATGTGATACGTACAACGAATGTGTGCTGTTTTCATGTTCACTGTGAATTCTAAGTTAACTATCCTCCAAAAGAAAAGATTCTATAATGTGTGCAAAACTTGAATAAAGTGTTATGTTGTTCATCGAGTACACACACACACAGACAGAGAGAGAGAGAGAGAGAGAGAGAGAGAGAGAGAGAGAGAGAGAGAGAGAGAGAGAGAGAGCGAGCGAGAGCTCCTCCTTCCGTTCGATTTAAAATCATCTCACCATGTACGCGCTATGACCCAAACATAGCGTGCCTGTACAGCGCGTAGTGTGGTCAGACACAGACATCTAAGAGATGTCTGTGGGGTCAGAGCGCTTTTCTTCACTTGTTGCACGTGCTATGGGCGTGGGTATGGGTGTTGCAAGAAAACTAGGAAAAGGACGTGGAGGGTGGGTGAAGATGCCAAAAAGAGATCAACTATAAATAGAACATGGCTACAGTCTTTACTCGGTTGTACGTTCTAAAGCAATGAAGTGGACTTGAAACGTATGCATAAGATCAAGGTTTTCGCCCATACTTTGAGCGTTCCTAGAAGGTATGGGTCAGGAACTTCCGTGTTTCTCAAAGCCAGCATTATCAGGTTGGTTCTTGTCTCCTCTTGCTGGCTGTTTTACCTTCTACATCAGTACAGATGAAATGTACAGGTACCCATTTATAGGTGGGTGGGTCAGGGCACTGTCTTCGAGACAAGACACACATCTCAGTATCCATCTATCTGGCAACTACTCACAATTGTGCTTCATCTCGGTTTTCTGGAGTAAGCTCATTAATTGCATACTAATCAACCATTAGGCAATCCACCCAATAAAAACACAAACCCGTCTTGTTCATTGACCCAAACATTTACAACAAAAAATTGTGACCGCGTTGACTTATCTTTCCTCACTTTTACTCCCTTCACACCTCCCCACTCCCCACCACGCAAGCATCTTTCTCAAAAATCTTTGACTTAAACCTCAGAACAAGTTTAAAAAGTTCGTTCTCTTCCAAAATGTGTTTACTGCCCATTGTTATTGAGCTGATGGTTTCCTACGTATCGGCAGCGACGGTTTATTTGAGTGTAGTCACTGTAGTACTGTAAGGTACATGTCATGGCAGTCACTGTACTACTGTAAGGTACATGTCATGGCAGTCACTGTAGTAATGTAAGGTACATGTCATGGTAGTCACTGTAGTACTGTAAGGTACATGTCATGGCAGTCACTGTACTACTGTAAGGTACATGTCATGGCAGTCACTGTAGTACTGTAAGGTACATGTTATGGTAGTCACTGTAGTACTGTAAGGTACATGTCATGGCAGTCACTGTAGTACTGTAAGGTACATGTCATGGCAGTCACTGTAGTACTGTAAGGTACATGTCATGGCAGTCACTGTACTACTGTAAGGTACATGTCATGGCAGTCACTGTAGTACTGTAAGGTACATGTTATGGCAGTCACTGTAGTACTGTAAGGTACATGTCATGGCAGTCACTGTAGTACTGTAAGGTACATGTCATGGCAGTCACTGTAGTACTGTAAGGTGCATGTCATGGCAGTCACTGTAGTACTGTAAGGTACATGTCATGGCAGTCACTGTAGTACTGTAAGGTACATGTCATGGCAGTCACTGTAGTACTGTAAGGTACATGTCATGGCAGTCACTGTAGTACTGTAAGGTACATGTCATGGCAGTCACTGTAGTACTAGTAAGGTACATGTCATGGCAGTCACTGTAGTACTGTAAGGTACATGTCATGGCAGTCACTTAGTACTGTAAGGTACATGTCATGGCAGTCACTGTAGTACTATAAGGCATGTCATGCAGTCACTGTAGTACTGTAAGGTACATGTCATGGCAGTCACTAGTAGTAACTGTAAGTACATGTCATTGGCAGTCACTGTAGTACTGTAAGGTACATGTCATGGCAGTCACTGTAGTACTGTAAGTACAGTAGGCACATGTACACTTAAGGCATGTCATCAGTCATGTATACTGTAAGGTACATGTCATGGCAGTCACTGTATACTGTAAGGTACATGTCATGGCAGTCACTGTAGTACTGTAAGGTACATGTCATGGCAGTCACTGTAGTACTGTAAGGTACATGTCATGGCAGTCACTGTAGTACTGTAAGGTACATGTCATGGCAGTCACTGTAGTACTGTAGTACGTCGCATACTAGTGTAAAGTACATGTCATGGCAGTCACTGTAGTACTGTAAGGTACATGTCATGGCAGTCACTGTAGTACTGTAAGGTACATGTCATGGCAGTCACTGTAGTACTGTAAGGTACATGTCATGGCAGTCACTGTAGTACTGTAAGGTACATGTCATGGCAGTCACTGTAGTACTGTAAGGTACATGTCATGGCAGTCACTGTAGTACTGTAAGGTACATGTCATGGCAGTCACTGTAGTTACTGTAAGGTACATGTCATGGCAGTCACTGTAGTCTGTAAGGTACATGTCATGGCAGTCACTGTAGTACTGTAAGGTACATGTCATGGCAGTCACTGTAGTACTGTAAGGTACATGTCATGGCAGTCACTGTAGTACTGTAAGGTACATGTCATGGCAGTCACTGTAGTTCTGTAAGGTACATGTCATGGCAGTCACTGTAGTACTGTAAGGTACATGTCATGGCAGTCACTGTAGTACTGTAAGGTACATGTCATGGCAGTCACTGTAGTACTGTAAGGTACATGTCATGGCAGTCACTGTAGTACTGTAAGGTACATGTCATGGCAGTCACTGTAGTACTGTAAGGTACATGTCATGGCAGTCACTGTAGTACTGTAAGTACATGTCATGGCAGTCACTGTACTACTGTAAGGTACATGTCATGGCAGTCACTGTAGTACTGTAAGGTACATGTCATGGCAGTCACTGTAGTACTGTAAGGTACATGTCATGGCAGTCACTGTAGTACTGTAAGGTACATGTCATGGCAGTCACTGTAGTACTGTAAGGTACATGTCATGGCAGTCACTGTAGTACTGTAAGGTACATGTCATGGCAGTCACTGTAGTACTGTAAGGTACATGTCATGGCAGTCACTGTAGTAATGTAAGGTACATGTCATGGCAGTCACTGTAGTTCTGTAAGGTACATGTCATGGCAGTCACTGTAGTACTGTAAGGTACATGTCATGGCAGTCACTGCAGTACTGTAAGGTACATGTCACGACAGTCACTGTAGTACTGTAAGGTACATGTCATGGCAGTCACTGTAGTACTGTAAGGTACATGTCATGGCAGTCACTGTAGTACTGTAAGGTACATGTCATGGCAGTCACTGTAGTACTGTAAGGTACATGTCATGGCAGTCACTGTACTACTGTAAGGTACATGTCATGGCAGTCACTGTAGTACTGTAAGGTACATGTCACGACAGTCACTCTCTGTTTTCTTTATCAGACATAACTCGGGTTTGTGCAAGGAACTTCCGCCGCTGTTCCCCTGAGTTCAAAGTCACTGCCTTAACGTTTCTTTTTTTATCTTCTAATTCATCTTCTTCTAAGTGTCCTTTGTAGTTGGTATTATCATTAACAAATATTGCAAAGCAATGTACTAACACAAAACAGTGAAGTGACTGATGAATGTCTTAACACAAACAGTGAAGTGATTGATGAATGTACTAACACAAAACAGTGAAGTGACTGATGAATGTCTTAACACAAACAGTGAAGTGATTGATGAATGTACTAACACAAAACAGTGAAGTGATTGATGAATGTACCAACAGAAAACAGTGAAGTGATTGATGAATGTACTAACACAAAACAGTGAAGTGATTGATGAATGTACTAACACAAAACAGTGAAGTGACTGATGAATGTCTTAACACAAACAGTGAAGTGATTGATGAATGTACTAACACACAAAACAGTGAAGTGATTGATGAATGTACTAACACAAAACAGTGAAGTGATTGATGAATGTACCAACAGAAAACAGTGAAGTGATTGATGAATGTACCAACAGAAAACAGTGAAGTGATTGATGAATGTACCAACAGAAAACAGTGAAGTGATTGATGAATGTACCAACAGAAAACAGTGAAGTGATTGATGAATGTACCAACAGAAAACAGTGAAGTGATTGATGAATGTCTTAACACAAACAGTGAAGTGATTGATGAATGTCTTAACACAAACAGTGAAGTGATTGATGAATGTACTAACACAAAACAGTGAAGTGATTGATGAATGTCTTAACACAAACAGTGAAGTGATTGATGAATGTACTAACACAAAACAGTGAAGTGATTGATGAATGTACTAACACAAAACAGTGAAGTGATTGATGAATGTACTAACACAAAACAGTGAAGTGATTGATGAATGTCTTAACACAAAACAGTGAAGTGATTGATGAATGTACTAACACAAAACAGTGAAGTGATTGATGAATATACTAACACAAAACAGTGAAGTGATTGATGAATGTACTAACACAAAACAGTGAAGTGATTGATGAATGTCTTAACACAAACAGTGAAGTGATTGATGAATGTACTAACACAAAACAGTGAAGTGATTGATGAATGTACTAACACAAAACAGTGAAGTGATTGATGAATGTACTAACACAAAACAGTGAAGTGATTGATGAATGTCTTAACACAAAACAGTGAAGTGATTGATGAATGTACTAACACAAAACAGTGAAGTGATTGATGAATGTCTTAACACAAAACAGTGAAGTGATTGATGAATGTACTAACACAAAACAGTGAAGTGATTGATGAATGTCTAACACAAACAGTGAAGTGATTGATGAATGTACTAACACAAAACAGTGAAGTGATTGATGAATGTACTAACAGAAAACAGTGAAGTGATTGATGAATATACTAACAAAAACAGTGAAGTGATTGATGAATATACTAACAGAAAACAGTGAAGTGATTGATGAATGTACTAACACAAAACAGTTAAGTGATTGATGAATGTACCAACAGAAAACAGTGAAGTGATTGATGAATGTACTAAGACAAAACAATGAAGTGATTGATGAATGTACCAACAGAAAACAGTGAAGTGATTGATGAATACTAACACAAACAGTGAAGTGATTGATGAATGTACTAACAGAAAACAGTGAAGTGATTGATGAATGTACTAACAAAACAGTGAAGTGAGTTATGAATACTAACAGAAAACAGTGAAGTGATTGATGAATGTACTAACACAAAACAGTGAAGTGATTGATGAATGTACCAACAGAAAACAGTGAAGTGATTGATGAATGTACTAACACAAAACAGTGAAGTGATTGATGAATGTACTAACAAAAACAGTGAAGTGATTGATGAATGTACTAACACAAAACAGTGAAGTGATTGATGAATGTACTAACACAAAACAGTGAAGTGATTGATGAATGTACTAACAAAAAAGTGAAGTGATTGATGAATGTACTAACAGAAACAGTGAAGTGTGATTGATGAATGTTACTAACACAAAACATGCAGTGATTGTAAGACCTGCCTGTTAACATTTAAATGTTTGTCTTATACGTAATTGATAGTGATTGTAAGACCTGCCTGTTAACATTTAAATGTTTGTCTTATACGTAATTGATAGTGATTGTAAGACCTGCCTGTTAACATTTAAATGTTTGTCTTATACGTAATTAATAGTGATTGTAAAGACCTGCCTGTTAACATTTAAATGTTTGTCTTATACGTAATTAATAGTGATTGTAAAACCTGCCTGTTAACATTTAAATGTTTGTCTTATACGTAATTAATAGTGATTGTAAAACCTGCCTGTTAACATTTAAATGTTTGTCTTATACGTAATTGATAGTGATTGTAAAACCTGCCTGTTAACATTTAAATGTTTGTCTTATACGTAATTGATAGTGATTGTAAAACCTGCCTGTTAACATTTAAATGTTTGTCTTATACGTAATTGATAGTGATTGTAAAACCTGCCTGTTAACATTTAAATGTTTGTCTTATACGTAATTGATAGTGATTGTAAAACCTGCCTGTTAACATTTAAATGTTTGTCTTATACGTAATTGATAGTGATTGTAAAACCTGCCTGTTAACATTTAAATGTTTGTCTTCTACGTAATTGATAGTGATTGTAAAACCTGCCTGTTAACATTTAAATGTTTGTCTTCTACGTAATTGATAATGATTGTAAGACATGCCTGTTAACATTTAAATGTTTGTCTTATACGTAATTGATAGTGATTGTAAAACCTGCCTGTTAACATTTAAATGTTTGTCTTATACGTAATTGATAGTGATTGTAAAACCTGCCTGTTAACATTTAAATGTTTGTCTTCTACGTAATTGATAGTGATTGTAAGACCTGCCTGTTAACATTTAAATGTTTGTCTTATACGTAATTGATAGTGATTGTAAGACCTGCCTGTTAACATTTAAATGTTTGTCTTATACGTAATTGATAGTGATTGTAAGACCTGCCTGTTAACATTTAAATGTTTGTCTTATACGTAACTGATAGCGACTGTAAATTCATGCACATAGGCCCTTTGTCGAAGATGTAGACGTTTTGCGTGTGTTTTAAACTTTATGTCTGATTCAAATGATCTTATCTTTCTAATATGTGTATCGTTGTATTTTCTTGAAATTGAATACCATGAATTTTGAGGAAAACAACTAAAATCTGAAACTGTACAAATGTCTTATAGCTGTATTCATTTACCTTATTTTTCTGTGCTTTATTCTTTGTGAATAGTGGTTCCTAATAGTTATTTTCTGTGTGTGTGATTTTGTTTGTTTGCTTGTTTGTTTTATATGTTTGTTTTTTATTTTCTGCTGTTATGCGTTAAGCTTGTTATCGTTATTGCTATTTTTGTTTAAACCCCAGCCGATTGCGTAAAGCTATATCAGTGCTATAACATCTTTCAAAATATACACAATACTTCAACAGGAAAAAAAAAAAAAAGAAAGAAAAGGAAGTACATATACCAATCCAGTCGCGCACATAATCTAGGCAGATACCTCTGGCGCTGACTCCTCCGTCCAAACTATCACACAGGGATTTAAAATTACATGTTAAGCTTGATAATGTTCTGATACTGTGATGTGCAACGAGCATGCTTTTGACCACGCCCGTATGCACTGTGTATATGAAATTGTTATCATTGTCATCCTTATGATCCGAGAGTGTACCAAAATCTGTATCACCACTTTCCTCAGCTACCTTACAATTGTAAGACAACCTGAACGCTTCAGTACAACTGTTCTTTTAGGTACATGTACTTCATAGCACTCGCGCCTTCGACCATCGTTTCCGTTCGTTGTGAAGTTTACTGAAGGACTCACCTTTCGTAGAGGTTAGCATTGGAAGAAGGTACGATGTCAGATGAACGATTGATGCCGTGCAGGTACCGGTGAGAGAAATAAGAATATAAGTGGGTTGGTTAGTTTCCCTATTGCTGTACTCGTGACAGATGTGGCAATCCACCATTTTCGCTGGTCAAGTTTTGTCAATACCCCTGAGACGGTGAGGGAGGGGAAATGCGGCAACAATCCTAACCGTTAGACGAGTTACTTCCCATATCTTTCCAATCCACACAGTTTTGTGCGATTCCGATCCTGAAAGCTGGGCGATCTCGTTGAACTAACTGAACAGTCTTCTGGTTTTAAAGCAAGAGGCAGACCCAGAGACACTCTGGATCCATGGCGTGGAAGTGACCTTGACGTCACGCGGGATCTCTCCACTTCACAGGCTTTCCAGTTCGGTGCTGACTGTCAACCTCCTGCTCCCCGCGACACCCCAGATGGCACAAGTGGACAGGTATCAGAAAGGTCAGGAAAACAAAGAAGGACTGTGAAGATTGTGTACAGAACATGCTGACGATAAATTAGAATTTCCAGAAACAATACAATTTGATCGTGTAGACCGCCTAAACACTAAACCAAACTTCCCAATCATTGCCAGGTGTACCTTCTATAAAGATAAAGAAGAAATCCTCAAAGCAAAGAAAAGGCCTGAAAAACAGTCCAATATTTGCAGGGGAAGACTTTACCCACGAGTACGCGATATTAGAAAAACGATTGGAACCACATTTGAAAGAAGCTAGAGATAACAACAAAAGGGCCACCATGATATATGATCACCTTATTGAAGGTAAAAAGTTTGGATTGGATGACAATAATAAACTGAAAGAAATAAGATTGCTGTCTTGCCAGCTCGATGTCAAACAAACATGTCCTACAAGCCAAAATTAAAATGTCTTAAGCAAATACCATGAACCAGAAAAACTAGAAAATCGAATCAGAACGCGTATTCAATACATCAAGACAAAACAGGCGCAAATTTTCGGCCAACTGGCCTTTATCAAGCGTGAATGTACGATCACAAACAAACACCAAATATAAAATCATGTGAAAAAGACTAAAACTTCCCTGCCGCCTCGTCCAGTGGGTAAAAAAGGGACTAAATGAAATCACAATGTGTTTGTGAGTAATGGCAAGAAGTGAGGAGAGGGGAGGCAACTATGATGTTAAAGGGGAAGTGAGATGAATTCTGCAATTTGAAAAATGGCCATGCCATATCAGTATCGTCCTGCTCCGAAGAGGGTCCAGGGCTATGTTTGTGTGAATTCGCTTTAATGTATAAGTATTAACTTCCTTGTACTTTACGCAGAGGTTTTGTTTATACTGCTTGGATAAATTTATGCATAGAATCTTATTTTAGTGTGCCCTTAAGTCCGTGCATATTTTATTTGATTCTTTCCCCCTTTCCATATCTTATCCTGCCGAAGTTCCTGAAATGGACCATATCATCACCAACTTCCCATCTCAGTGAGGTCTTGGCTATGCGGCTGTACATATCCCCCCCCCCCCCTCTTCATCTGTTCTAATTCTCGACGTCATAGTCATATCTTCAATCTTCAATGTGTAAGGTCAGCCGTCATCATTGACTATTGTTGACCTGTGTGCGCAGAGGCGTAAGATAAAACACAAAAATAGGTCTATTTGATGTGAGGGCTGATCCAGGGTTTATGGGTAGATCTGTTTCGAATAGTTTTTAAGGGAATGTGTTCATTCATGAGGGAATGGATTTGAGACTTGAACCTACTCCAGAGTTCACCAACGCTTAGCGTGTTCGAAACCTGGATGAAGGGGTCTCGCGCGTCAGTCAGTTTTTCTTTTATTTTTTTGAATTCTGCCTTTTGAAAGTTGGGTGCTTTTCTAGATGGGTATCTCGTGTAGAACGGCCGAAGTGATGACTCGATGAAGATAACTTCATGATCAGACACTCCGGATACGACTCTTGAGGTATTAATTAAGGTACTGTTGTTCGTTAGGAAAATGTCAGGAGTGGTGGCAGTGTCTTCAGTTATCCTGGTCAGTTCGTGTATCATTTGTTCTAGATGTGCGTCAGTTGCTACTTGAAGGAGTTCCTTACAGATTTTGCCGTCTTGTGCGTACTTGGGTACCAATCCAGTTCTCCAAAACTCTATTTGGTTTTGAAAAAGTATACTTTATATGTGTGTATATATTCCTCCTATTAATTCTCCTTATTATATGACTTTTGATGTTGAAAATGGTATTGTGTGTTTAGAAGACGTATTAACTGAAAAACTGTTGTCAATTGATAATGTTGATATTCTTCAAAGTGGACATTTAAATGCCAGGACATCAAAGGTATTTCCTGTCAGTTGTAATCAGTTTGATTTGTCTATTTTGAGTAAAGAAAATGAAATTGTAAATCTGACAAGACAATCAGAAGATTCAGAGCTAAACTTGTATGGCAAAATGCTGTTGAATCTATGTGTTGCTTTTGGTTTGTTTATTTTCAATGGACTATGTAATGGCAACCTTCATGGTCGTTAAACATTTATTTCAGACACAGGCAACAATGTCAATGATTATTTTTTTAGTTTCTGAAAATGTATTTACGAATATACAAAAATGTTGTGGATTGTAAGTTTCTGAAATGATAGACTCTCAACATCAAACTATAGAATTTTATTTTGATACCAAGAATTATATAAGGTCTGCAACAGAAGACGTCAATGACAATAACAAAATGTTTGTCGAAAAATATGTATGGAATTCGGATTGTACTCAACAGTATTGTGACGATATTCATTCTATAGAAACAAAGCAATCACTTCATCATGCCACCTATTTAATAAATGTTGATGTAAATGAAGCGCTGGAACTATTCCATTGTTGTATAAGACAGCAAGCTGAATGTATGAGAAAGAAAATTTACATCAGTCAGAAGAAGTCTGAAGTATGGTATGTCGATGAATGTAGAGCTCTTAGGCGGACAGCTAGAAGACAGTTGAGGATGTTTAAAAAGTCTCTAAAATCTGAAGAGAGAGCCAAATTTTGTAAGGTTAGAATGGAGTATTATGTTTTACACAGAAAGAGAAAGGAACACAATAGTGTAATTTTGAACAATCTAACAATGTCTTTTGACAACCAGGAAAATGTCTGGCGCTACATGCGTAAATTTTCTAATAAAATATTTCAACCTATTGTAATTTCCGTTTAAAAATTGGTTTCAGCATTTGATAAAAAGAATTCTCCCTGTGGAAGTGTTATAATTAACAGCAGTGTGTCTGGTCATATTCTTAATGGCTTTGATTGCGATGATGGTGATAATTGTGGTGGTGATGAAAATGCTGGTGACGTTGATGACGATGATGGTAACGATAGAGATGATAGGGATGTCGCTGATGGTACTGATGATGATTGTGATGATGTCATAAATCGCCCTGTAGTATAACGTCTTTCATAAAGACGTTCAAAGAAAGATGAATTGATTTGTAGATGGCTAAATTGGGATTATCATATCAATACTAGTGATGTCTTTGCACAGTATAGAAAGCTTAAACAATCTCATGAGACAGAAGCATACTTGTTGGATTTTAACAGATTTATTAGATGTGTGTTCACAAGATTTAGGTTCGGTATGTCTGACTTATCAATGCATATATTTAGATATAAAAGACGTGATAAAGAGGCAGCGAAATGCCCATTATGTAAAACTATTACTGAAAATGAAAATCATTTCATTCTATGTTGTCCGGCCCCTGAGGATCTGAAACGCCTGTTAATTCAGCCAAAGTACAACTGTAAACGAAATTATTTCAGATTATCAATGCTCATGGCTTCAAAAAATGAGCGTACAATTAGAAGTCTGGCAGCATACGTCTACAAAGCTTTTAAGAGAAGAGCGTTTGCCTTATAAAGTTAAATCCTTTCGATGTGTGTCTGCCAAACCTACTTATACATGTATGTTCCTATTGTATTATTGAAGTTTGAGTGAGGGTCCTATATTGTATTTATTCCAAAATATTTGAAATATGCATTATCCAAGAACAACGATGTAATATATTTTGTGCTTGTATAATGTTTACAATGTGTCCACACCCTTTCAAATGGGACTATGGCCTAACTGAATAATTTCTGATTCTGATCCCCCCCCCCTCTCCCTATTTCCATTTCCTGTGTGTGTTCGTGTGTACAAATATATATATATATATATATATATATTATATATATATATATATATATATAAATATGTACATATACATATATATATGTGTGTGTGTGTGTGTGTCTGTCTGTCTGTCTGCGTCTGTTTGTATGTGTATGTATGTATACATCCATGTATGTGTAGATGTGCACTTGCTTATAAATGCGATGGGAGTAAAGACAGACATTAAGACTGATTCAAATGTTTCTGCCACAAAGCACGTCAGCCGGCATAGTTCTTTTGGGAGAGCGTTAGTCTGAATAACTTAAGGGTGCCTGGTTCAGTCCCTGCTTCAGTCCTTGGTTCAGTCCCTGGTTCCGGCATGGAACACATCTGGTAGTTGACATTTTAACGTGGGCTGGTTGGTTCTATCGATAGAGCCATGAGCTCAAGATCTGATGTCTCAAGTTCAATCCTGTATGAGCATAAAAACTGGCCTGTTCGCTGCCCATCTTGATGCGTCAGACAGTCTGGTGGTATCAGTCTTGTCCTGTGTAAAAGAAGCAGATCTTGTCATTCCCTTCGTTCAGTCTCTCTGTTGACTGCCTGTTACTCACAGAATTTCATACAAAACCAATACGTTCCACTACGATTACAAGTGTATTAACAGTTTTGCACCTACTAATCTGCACAACACTTCTGCCTGACCTCTCCATTCTCTTCTGATATTGTACTATTTGTCTACAAATTCCTCCATACAGATCTTCAGTAATAGGTCGCTGTTCATTTTGTGTCTGGTCCACACAACTGGAACGACTTTCCCTGTCTCTTTGACAAATACAAACTTTTGCTTCCTTCCAGTCTTGAAAAGCATACGTTTATGTCCAGTAGCGGTATCTCACGTCCTCCAGCCCCTCTAGTCCTGTCCTGTCATATCCTTGCTTGCCTGGTAAGCATATACTTTGCCTCTGTATCCCACAGTTGTTGGGGTTTTTTGTTTTGTTTTTGTTTTTCATTGAGAGAAGTTTGAGTGAGCGGCGAGAGTGTGCAGTTTGATTTGATTTATACGTCAAGACTAAGTGCATCATCATCATCATCATCATCAAAGTCGACGTCTTTTGTTGTTGTTGTTGTTGTTGTTGTTGTTGTTATTGTGTGTAACAATGGACTGTATGTGTTTGTTACCTTTTCACAAAAGACGATCCTTGTGATTCCCTGGGGAAGAGCTCGAAGCCACAGTGACATGCAAACCTTCGCACCTACCTGCTAACTTGGTTATCTGTTACAGTGGTTTTCTATAGTAGTCTGCCAGGGACAACTGTTTGTAGCCGGAGTTTTTTACGTGCGCTAAGTTGAACGACTTCACCTGGTCATCTCATGTGAAGGACAGCATCCAGACTACCATGTTCCTTTCAAAATATAGACTGTGTTATTTGTTTCTATTCTTCTTGTTCTTTTGTTCGCCATCTAAGGTCAGGCCATGAAGTGGCCTTTTTTTCCCCGTTCCTGCTGGCTGCCATGGAGTTTGGTGGCCAAAGAAAGTACAGTCAATGGCGTTCCTATCGCTCTCCTGGCGCGACAAGACAGACGTTGAGGATCTGCAGAAGCCGATGGTGAATCTGTCGAGGCGCAGGATCCGGTGCTGCTCCGTCCTTGGAACCTCAGTGATGATCGCCATTCTCCTTTGATGTAGATGTCCATATACATATTTGCGTTACAATACTTGGTACTAGTACCATGGTTTGTTAAGACACTTGCAGGCGTGGTATCTCTGACTACAGGCCTGTTTTCAAACATGACAGAAAGTGTTTCTCGTTATGATGCATTTGGCATTTGTGAACAAGTTCAGCAAGCATCCTCACACATGGTCCAGAGTGCTATCAGATGTGATTTGTGTTCAGCCTCCTTGCATGAAGCGGCGTGAAGCGAGCAGTGAGTGTGAAGTGTTTCCCCGTCTGTTCCCCATTCTTTGGCTCAGTAGTCTCCATCCAGCGCTAACACCTCCTTCATCTCTTGCCGCTGCCACTGTTGACCCAGCTGCGTGATAGAATTTTCCTGTGCTTACGCTTTGTCCCGCTACAGACCGATAGTAACAGTGTGTTATCAGTTGTGCGGTTCGTTGTTTAGTGGTGTTGGTGTTGTTGTTGTTTGGTTTGGTATTTTTCCTGATACGTAACGAGCCAACTGCATAGCTGAAGAGTTCATTGACTGCTGAGTTCCTTTGGCATTCTTGCATTACTTAATCGGTCATGAGATCGAGGACTAAACGAAGTTTCTGTTGGAGTCCGTCGATTTGCTTGTAAAGTCACCATGATTTGAAAAAAAATCTAACTGAAAAGTTCTGTATAACCTTTCTGAACATGTTTTGGTTTGGGGACAAATTCAAGGCACTCTTAAATCCTGTTACCATTCGATAGATTTAGGAAATCTTCTGAAGTTATGCATTCTTGGCTCGTGTTTATGTGTAGGGAAATGGCCGTTCTGTATGCCTATGTTCCTAAACATTCTTTTTTGTCTTAACCTCTGGGCTGTCTTAGTGGTGTTGATCTCACGACCCTCATTCCGGTTCCTCAACATCCCCAATTCCCAATTCCCTTCAGTCGAAGTCCCAGTGCCAAGAAGACCACGGGAGCCAGCTATGTCAAGACGCCACAGAATTACAGAAGAAATCTTGTACTGTTCAACAGTGCCTGTTATGATCCACTTTATTAAGAACACTGCTAAATAAAAATAAGCCCTTGATTAACGATAGCAATCACTTTGTCGTTGAGCAAATCGAGTGAGAGACCCCCGTTCAGAAGACCACCACCACGGTCCTGCAGGGATAGTTCCATGAACCATTGACTCCAAAGACACCATCTGGAATTCAGTTCAGCCATAGAAGATATAGAGGACACTGAGAGTGAGATTAGTGCATGAAGGGCCACAGAATGTGGGACAAGTTTCACGGTGCTATAATGATTGATGGTTTCATGATAATGGGGGTGATGATAATACTATTGAATCCTATACAGGATTGTTGGACATTGTGTACTCTTATGAAAATCCTGTATAGGATTGTTGGACATTGTGTACTCTTATGAAAATCCTGTATAGGATTGTTGGACATTGTGTACTCTTATGATAATGGGGGTGATGATAATGATACTATGGAATCCTGTACAGGATTGTTGGACATTGTGTACTCTTATGATAATGGGGGTGATGATAATGATACTATGGAATCCTGTACAGGATTGTTGGACATTGTGTACTCTTATGATAATGGGGGTGATGATAATGATACTATGGAATCCTGTATAGGATTGTTGGACATTGTGTACTCTTATGATAATGGGGGTGATGATAATGATACTATGGAATCCTGTACAGGATTGTTGGACATTGTGTACTCTTATGATAATGGGGGTGATGATAATGATACTATGGAATCCTGTACAGGATTGTTGGACATTGTGTACTCTTATGATAATGGGGGTGATGATAATGATACTATGGAATCCTGTATAGGATTGTTGGACATTGTGTACTCTTATGATAATGGGGGTGATGATAATGATACTATAGAATCCTGTATAGGATTGTTGGACATTGTGTACTCTTATGATAATGGGGGTGATGATAATGATACTATGGAATCCTGTATAGGATTGTTGGACATTGTGTACTCTTATGATAATGGGGGTGATGATAATGATACTATGGAATCCTGTACAGGATTGTTGGACATTGTGTACTCTTATGATAATGGGGGTGATGATAATGATACTATAGAATCCTGTAAAGGGTTGTTGGACATTGTGTACTCTTATGCTTCCGGCCATAACATATCCCGGTATCAACCAACTTGAGACGTAATCCGCAGTTTGTCAGAAAATGTAAGCAATACAGTAAATGATGCATCCGTAAAGTGGATAGAGTCATCTGAGCTGTGCCTGTCTTCCCAATAAACCCGACCAATGGGGGTTCGAACCCACGACCTACTAGTCTGTTGTTAACCATTTCGCCACGGTGACTGGCGAATATATAAATTGTTATTGCGATGATATAAAGTCCTTCCAGTAGTGTGGACAGGGTTGTGATGATAATGATACTATTGAATCCTCAAATACAGAGGTCTCCTGCACGATAAACTTCACAAAAGATGGAATAGGAAGTTGTTCATTGTGTCCCACCTTGATTCCCGTATGCACTGTGACAATACTGTATTTTCCAATGGAAGAAGTTAATAACTAAAAGCCATTTTTCAAATAATAACTAAAAGGCGTGTTTCAAATAGTTTGATCAACCATGGATCACACCTCAGCAACGTGCGGTATGGCAATTACAGGAAACAAAGGTAGGCTTCACTAAGTACACACCATGGGGTGATCCTAGCTACCGTGAAGACAACCGTCATCCATGAAATGGAGGAATTGCCAATACTGAATTCCCCGACAGACGAAGAAACTGAAAGGTTACTATATATTCTCATACACGTTGAAACTGGAAAATGTAGTTCATGAGGGGATTACTTTCACATCCTGTCCATGAGAAACTCCAGCAACCATAATTCCTTAGAACTGACTCTGGCGACATAGGAGCTCATGAAATCACACAGGCATCTGTCCGTGCGATAACAATTATAATCTCCATTTAAATGGGAGAACAGTCCATACTGATCCGAGGGAAGCTATGTCTATCTTATGCATCCTAAAGCGTTAACCAAGATTTGTCAGACTTTTGTCAGACTTAGGCAACACTGATAGGACACTATGCATAATTCTCAGCACGGCAGGTTGGAGACTTGACCAGGGGATCGAGGCAATGCATTGCTGCGATATTCAACATGCCTGTTCTAAAGACCCGCCCACTGAACTTACACAAGTTTTAACTCTGTCCATGATCAGTGAAAGCGATGTTCCTAACTCCCGGAACCTTGTCCACACTGTCAGAACAGCAGATGATATCCTACATAAAGGAGACAGTGGGGTCTGTTTATGTATAGAGACAGACACATTATATAAATAGCAGGCAGAATGGTCTCTTCTAACCACAGACCCTATGTTTTAGCAAGACCAACGCCAAATTCCTCTGTACCTAAAGGAACTCTCTTGTAAACGTTTCAATTTTTGACTGACTCAGCTTGCGAGTCCACAGCACAGGAGACTGATTTTTTTCTGAAAAACTGGTGTTTTCATTCTTTCTGTTGTACTGTCATAAGCAGCGTGGCTTTCGGGATGACTCATGGTACGACAAGAAGATAGAATTATCCATCTCTGCCTCTGAGGTGCAGCATGCAACAAGCAGTTCAGATAAACTGAGGTTGGTCCAATCTTCGATACACGCCACCAAGTTCTTCCTCTGTTAACTTGGATGATGATCTCCATACAGGGTGCTGTGAAGGATGGTCTTGCACAGTGAAGGGCTGGTGCCGAAAGCCAGGCGGGATCCATGAAAAATAGGAAGTATTCAAACAGGCAAGCATCTACATTTAGATGTATAACATACACTAAGTACAGTTAGTCTCACACTGACCTGTAGTCACATCAGAGGTTTCCAAATAAGACCAAATATGCAAAGATAGCCCCATAACCATCACTTGGGTTGCCAGTGGCCAGTGAGTGAGATAGTAGAGACCGAACTACTCTCGGGTCCACTGCTCAAATGCGGGTGCCAATTCTTTCCCTCGCTGCTTTATCTTCCCCAACCCTGAACAAATTTAAGTACCCATTCATAGCTGGGTGGACTGAAGGTTGCTGTCACAAATTCCCACATCAGACACTGTCCCACAAACAGACATACAAAGCGAGCAGATCCAGTCTCAAAACACGGGCACTTCAATGTTTCGAGCAGGGCCACAAATGAAAGGATCAACCTGAAGGCTCCCATGAAGGATATCATCTTCAGAAAGTCTCTTTGCTACCCCAGAAGTAGTCTTCTAAAGTTGTCTGGTTTGGCCATGGCTAGATTCTTTCACTCTGATCAGTGGGCAAAGCTGCAGAATGTGCTCTGGAGACTCTTTTTTTTTCTGCATGGACATCCTAACTCAGTTGATAAGTGGAAGCAGGCGGTAGTTTCTGGACACCAAATGGAAGGCTGTGGGTTTGTTGCTGCTGATAGGGCAATGGATGGGATTGTTTCCACCGTGTAAGGAGCGGATTTTTTTTTTTTTTTTTTTTGATCAAGGGCGGTGCACTTTTTTCGTTTTATTAAAAAAAATATTCATTGCACTGGGATAATTCCATTTGATCTTATCTGCCATCGGTTATACGACAGACTCCTTGAGCCTGCGCAACTCTTGTGCGCTGGCAAGATGTTGAAATGAAGGGAAAGGATGGGAACATGACCTATGAATCACTTAGCTGACGCCACCAGAATGATCGGAGCAATAGGATGGGCAGCAATAAGCTAGTTCTGATATTGCAGGCTGAGATTGAACTGAAGACATCCAATCTTGGATCTACGAGTACATCTCCATTACAAGAGCCAGCCAGTCCCCAGGAAAATAGCGTAATTCTTGTCTACTGTCACCGTCATTCTTTAGATCCAAGTCACTTGCTCAAAAGTTTTATGATCCAAATCAAATATATGGTTAATAATAGAAAGTGATTGATTAATTGATATATTTCTCCTCCCCCCACTCTCTCTCCCTCTTACACACACAGACACACACATACACACACACACATACATACATACACACATACACACACTGCATGCAAACACCTTAACTATTCGACCACCGCTCAATAACATTTTTTAAAGGAGATTTGTTTCCTTATCTGGCGAAAGCCGCTTATTGCACTTTCGTCTCGCACACACAAAAAGTTCCCACTTGGTGCTGTCGACAACACAGGAGACGGCTTTAAATTCTCAACTCGCCACGCTGCTACAGCAGGCAGAGTCACAGGCAGATCTCATGTGAAAGTGGCAAAAAACGTTTGATCAGTGAGAAAGTGGGTGGTTGGATAAGGACCAAGCGAGCTTGTGAAACAGCTGTGTGTACACTCGCCTAACTGATTTGGATGTAGAGCGGATCTTATTAATAACCTACTATTCTGTGCAGTGTGAGTATCTTGATTTACAATCTGCATTGTATTTACAACGCCCACAATCGCCCGGGTGTGTACTTAAATGGACACTTGCTTTCTTAACACATCAAAAAGCCTATTATCATTATGTGCGCGGGCCGTTGCTATGCCTTGTTGGAGTCCGTGACCTTGACTGTCGGTCGGGCTATGCTTTTCTTCCAGGTGGATGGTCAGTGCGTGTATGTGTGTGTGTCTGTAGGAGTTTTCTGAGTTCAGCTCATACGTGTGTAAAAAAAAAAAAAAAAAAGGTATTAGGTATACTGAGTAGTGAGTACAATATTGCCTATTGGGGTCATTAGTTCCGAACAGTTTTGGCCGTCTTAATTTTGGAGGAAAATTAGTTTCTCGATTTGGTCATCTTAATTTTGGAGGAAAACTAATTTCTCGATTTGAAAGATGACTTAAGACTTAAGAACACTTTAGAAGATTTTAGTAGTCTACAAAACAAAAAGAAGAAGAATGTAGGTGGACCAAATGACCCACAGCACATGTTGGAAAAGGAAAATAAACTGGAGAGGGGGTGGGGTGAGGGGGCAATGAGGATCGTGTGCAAAACGTTAGCTACGAAGTACTGAGCCAAGGTCTTTGATACCGCCGTCTCAGATGCTTTATGATCTTAACAGAACCTATGTTGACACCAATTTAACAAGTGTAGGAAAGCAATTGGTGGTCTGATCGAAACACAGCTGTTATCTCTTATAACAGTAGATTAATGGTCTGTAGAAACGTAACTATTATCTGTTATAACAGTAGATTAATGGTCTGTGGAAACGGAACTACTCGTATTATCTGTTATAACAGTAGATTAATGGTCTGTGGAAACGGAACTATTATCTGTTATAACAGTAGATTAATGGTCTGTGGAAACGGAACTATTATCTGTTATAACAGTAGATTAATGGTCTGTGGAAACGTAACTATTATCTGTTATAACAGTAGATTAATGGTCTGTGGAAACGTAACTATTATCTGTTATAACAGTAGATTAATGGTCTGTGGAAACGTAACTATTATCTGTTATAACAGTGGATTAATGTTGTGGAAACTAACTATAACTGTTTAACAGTAGAAATTAATGTTGGTGGGAAAAACTATTATCTGTTTAACAGTGATTAATGGTTGTGGAAATAACTATTATCTGTTTAACATGAATTAATGGTCGGTGGAACGTAAATATTACTGTTTAACAGTGATTAATGTTGGTGAAATAACTACTATTGTAACAGTGGATTAATGGTTGTGGGAAACAAACTATATCTGTTTAACAGGATAATGGTTGTGAAAATAACTATTATGTTAACAGGATTAATGGTTGGTGGAATAAACTATTACTGTTGTAACAGTGGATTAATGGTTGTGGAAATAACTATTAATCTGTTTAACAGTGGATTAATGGTTGGTGGGAAAATAACTATTATCTGTTTAACAGTGGATTAAATGGTTGGTGGGAAAAACTATATCTGTGTAACAGTGGATAATGGTTGGTGGAAATAACTATATCTGTGTAACAGTGGATTAATGGTTGGTGGGAAAATAACTATTATCTGTTAACAGTGGATTAATGGTATGGTGGAATATAACTATTATCTGTTGTAACAGTGGATTAATGGTTGGTGGAATATAACTATTACTGTTGTAACAGTGGATTAATGGTTGGTGGGAATATAACTATTAATCTGTTGTAACAGTGGATTAATGGTTGGTGGGAATATAACTATTAATCTGTTGTAACAGTGGATTAATGGTTGGTGGGAATATAACTATTAACTGTTGTAACAGTGATTAATGGTTGGTGGAATATAACTATTACTGTTTAACAGTGGATTAATGTTGTGGGGAATATAACTATTACTGTTTGTAACAGTGGATTAATGGTTGGAGGGAATATAACTATTATCTGTATGTAACAGTGGATTAATGGTTGTGGGAATATAACTATTAATCTGTTGTAACAGTGGATTAATGGTTGGTGGGAAATATAACTATTAACTGTTGTAACAGTGGATTAATGGTTGGTGGGAAATAACTATTATCTGTTGAACAGTGATTAATGGTTGGTGGGAATATACTATTACTGTTGTAACAGTGGATTAATGGTTGGTGGGAAATAACTATTAATCTGTTGTAACAGTGGATTAATGGTTGTGGGAATATAACTATTAATCTGTTGTAACAGTGGATTAATGGTTGGTGGAATATAACTATTAACTGTTGTAACAGTGGATTAATGGTTGGTGGGAATATAACTATTAACTGTTGTAACAGTGGATTAATGGTTGGTGGGAATATAACTATTAATCTGTTGTAACAGTGGATTAATGGTTGTGGGAATATAACTATTATACTGTTGTAACAGTGGATTAATGGTTGGTGGGAATATAACTATTATCTGTTGTAACAGTGGATTAATGGTTGGTGGGAATATAACTATTATCTGTTGTAACAGTGGATTAATGGTTGGTGGGAATATAACTATTATCTGTTGTAACAGTGGATTAATGGTTGGTGGGAATATAACTATTAACTGTTGTAACAGTGGATTAATGGTTGGTGGGAATATAACTATTATCTGTTGTAACAGTGGATTAATGGTTGGTGGGAATATAACTATTATCTGTTGTAACAGTGGATTAATGGTTGGTGGGAATATAATTATTAACTGTTGTAACAGTGGATTAATGGTTGGTGGGAATATAACTATTATCTGTTGTAACAGTGGATTAATGGTTGGTGGGAATATAACTATTATCTGTTGTAACAGTGGATTAATGGTTGGTGGGAATATAACTATTATCTGTTGTAACAGTGGATTAATGATTGGTGGGAATATAACTATTAACTGTTGTAACAGTGGATTAATGGTTGGTGGGAATATAACTATTATCTGTTGTAACAGTGGATTAATGGTTGGTGGGAATATAACTATTAACTGTTGTAACAGTGGATTAATGGTTGGTGGGAATATAACTATTAACTGTTGTAACAGTGGATTAATGGTTGGTGGGAATAAACTATTAACTGTTGTAACAGTGGATTAATGGTTGGTGGGAATATAACTATTAACTGTTGTAACAGTGGATTAATGGTTGGTGGGAATATAACTATTATCTGTTGTAACAGTGGATTAATGGTTGGTGGGAATATAACTATTAACTGTTGTAACAGTGGATTAATGGTTGATGGGAATATAATTATTAACTGTTGTAACAGTGGATTAATGGTTGGTGGGAATATAACTATTATCTGTTGTAACAGTGGATTAATGGTTGGTGGGAATATAATTATTAACTGTTGTAACAGTGGATTAATGGTTGGTGGGAATATAACTATTAACTGTTGTAACAGTGGATTAATGGTTGGTGGGAATATAACTATTATCTGTTTTAACAGTGGGTTAATGGTTGGTGGGAATATAACTATTATCTGTTGTAACAGTGGATTAATGGTTGGTGGGAATATAACTATTAACTGTTGTAACAGTGGATTAATGGTCGGTGGGAATATAACTATTAGCAGTTGTAACAGTGGACTAATGGTTGGTGGGAATATAATTGTTATCTGTTAAAACAGTGGACTGATGGTCGGTGGAAACATACTGTTATTTGTTATAATAATGTAATAATGTTGTGTATTGGTAGCCCCCCTTCGCTTGGCGAAATGGCTACCGTGTGGAGTTGGGGATTGGCAGGTGAATGGCTGTTGGTGGGGCAGTGTTGCTTTGTGTCCTATCTAGTACCTCAGGTGTTTCTGGATAATGTTAATAGTGTACTAATGTTGGTGGGAATATAACTGTTAGTTGTTATGACCGTGGATTAACCGTTGGTAGGAATATGCCTGTTATCTGCTGTAATAGTACAATCATAATCGGTGGGAATATAACTGTTATCCGCTGTAATTGTGTACTAATGGTTGGTGGGAATGTAATTGTGAACTGTTATGATAAGGTAATTATGACTGATGGAAATACAACTGTTATCACAATAGTGTAACCATGATAGGTGTGAATATAGCTTGATAACTGGTATAATAATGTAGTAATGGTTGGTGGAAATATAACCATAATTTCTGGTAATAGTGTCAGAATGGTTAATGGGAATATAACTATTATCTGTTACGATAGTGAAGTAATGATTGGTGGGAATATACTGTTCTCTGTTATAACAATAGATTGATGCTTGACTGGTGGAAACATAACTGTCATGATAATGAATTAGAGGTCGGTGGGAGTGTATGTTCTGGTAGTGAATTAATGATCACTGGGTATGGAAAGTCCGGGAAGCAGTGGACACGGCAAAAGGAAAGTGTAAAGTCAGAAAAATAATAGGACAGACAAACCAATAGGCAGGGAGTGAGATCAACAAAAATGAAATGGTGGTCAAAGGCTTAGGGAAGAACACAGAAAGAGAGACATGATAATACAGGAGATTAAGAAAGACGATGACGCCAAAGCAATCCAAAAGGCAGTATCAGCAAGGTCAGCAGGGGCAATGAATATCGTGGGAAAGTTAGAATGATATGAGGCTTATGGCCCTCTCGGGATCAGTTTCATCCACAGATCTGTATATCACCTTCTGACCTCGAACGCAAATCTGCTAAAATGGGGAAATCAGATAACCCTGCACGCCCACTCTGCCAGGGCAAACAAACAGAGGAACATTTCTAAGCTCATGCAAAGTAATGCTAACCCAAGGAAGACACACACAAAGGCACAAAAGTCCAATCAAGTGCTCAACAAGGTCGGATAAGCAATTAATACTGCTAGGGGGAAAAAAAACACCACCAGAAGCTCTGGCAACGTTCTACAGGCAAGAGGCAGCAAAATGTGATCTGAAAAATCTGTGACATCCGAGAAATGGAAGCCCCGTCTACTTGAAGGAAAGGATGACTGGGAGTGTACAGCTGATCTACCAGAATAGAAAAAATAACACCTAGAAGTGATCAGTATAAATGACTTCAGATCAGACATAGTATCCATTCTCATTTATCAAAACTGATGATTGTGATCGAACTAACTGTGTGTATGACAATAGAATAGAGTCAAGACTGAACAGTATGCCAGTCTAGCCAATAATTGAGGAAATCCGGCTTCCAAGCCAGACTCCTCGCCATAGAGGTTGGAGAAAAGGGGATGATAGGCACATCTGTCCATGATTTCATGAGACAGCTCTCGATTTCTGGGAAGGAGAGGACTAGAACCTTAAAGGCAATGGTACAAACAGCTGAAAAGAATTCTCTCTGGACGTGATCGAGAAGAAACAAAAATGAACTTCATAAAACTTAGAATTTTCCCAAAGCACAGCAGATGTTCCATAGTTAAGTGGTTAAGAAATCCATCACATGGGTGAATTAGTCTTCAGGCACCTGACCATCTTGGGGACGGGGGTTCCAACCTAGGTGGCGGGGAAAAATGGCGAGAGCAGAAGAGCGTCCAGGAGTATGACATGGATATGGCCCGGTTTCCTGTGAATGTAACGAGTTTAGGGCTGAAACAAATGATTGACAGGAGGCGTCTCCTCTGAGGACTTTCTGCTGTTCAGCTTTACCCAGTGATTTTTGCTACTGTGGATTAATGGTTGGTGAGAATATAACTGTTACCTGTTGTAGTTTGTTGCGTCATGACGCGCTATGTCTTAATACAACACAGTTTGAAACAGTCGGTATTCCGTCCTTAGCCCCGAGTGTCGATCGTGTTGATCTGCTCATCACTTCATGCACTTTCATTCTGTACTCTGTTGCGAGGGTCATTCATTTAGCCATTCGTTCATTTCCTAAACAGTGGACCCCAAGATAATAGCAATGCATATCGCAAGAGCTGCGATTACTGTTGCTCAGATTGTACTTTTTACACCCGAACGAATACAAAGTTATTTTAGTTTAACCAGTGTGGCCGTGTGCTCTTTTTCAATACTCCTTTCGCACACGTACTTCAAAGTTCACCGTTTTACAGCCTTAAAGGGACAAAAAGAGAATCGAATAAAGCACACACACACACACACACACACAAGAGAGAGAGAGAGAGAGAGAGAGAGAGAGAGAGAGAGAGAGAGAGAGAGAGAAGAGAGAGAGAGAGAGAGAGAGAGAGCATGATTTTCAGACGTAATCACGAGTTACGAAGTTTTCACTTGACACGAATGTGTGTGTGTGTGAGTGTGAGTGTGTGTGTGTGTGTGTGTGTGTGTGTGTGTGTGTGTGTGTGTGTGTGTGTGAATTGGTTGGGCCATAAACATGCGATTTGTGGCTCATCGTGATCAACCAAGATAATATTTCAACGGGAAAGCTTGGTTCGTTTGTGAGTTGGTTGGTTGTTTAAAAGGAGATCCGTTCGATTACTGAGTGTTGGTTTTAACCGCTGGGGGCTTGCACGCTTAGTGTTTACGATAATGTATGAACGCTTTCGTGTTTAGGCATGTTGAAAACAGATTTGGACGATACGTTGTTACCGTATGCCGCCAACAAAATGACTCCTCCCTCCTCCCCCCCTTCTCTCTTTCTCTTTCCCTCTCTCTTCAGATTTGATTAGGCACAAACGAGTTGGGTATAAACAAACGTTTCAAAAGAGAATTATGGTAGAATAAACTGTCCCTTGATTCTGCGATGTTTGAAGACGAATCCCGCTTTCTGTTCCACTATCCAGTAATACATCAGCAATAGTGTCCGCATGAAATAGTGTCTGCATGAATTAAATTGAAATGCGACGGAACTGTCTTAGGACATAACCCCAGGTTACCATAACAACCCTATGCATTCCAGAAAATTAGCTCTGTATATGTCTTATGTCTTAAAACTCAAAGGTGATGTAACAAGATGAGGAAAATGAGGAAATCTGTTGAATTTGACGCTTGCTTATGATGAAGCTGACGATACATCAAAAGTATTGTAGAAGATACAATTGTTACCCCTCTCCCTCCCAATTCCTCATTTGTGTATGGGTCGACGCGATGGCCTTTCCAATGAAATATATGTCAGGTTTAGTGTCAGTGTCTCTCTTTCCAACTTTCTGTCTCTTACACAGAGAGAGAGAGAGAGAGAGAGAGAGAGAGAGAGAGAGAGAGAGAGAGAGAGAGAGAGAGATCCTCCCAGCTCTATGTAAAATCCTATTTCCTGTGCATTTCTCAAAAGGAGAAGACAGACAAGACTGATGACAATGATGGCAATTGTCGGTGTTGTATAGAAACGTGCCGTTGTTGAACAGAGCCGTGTTATTTACCGCGCTCCCTCGACAAGAATGCCTAGCGCCAGAGATTGCATTTAAAGCTTGTACACACAAAACATTGCTTCTCTTTTTAGGTAGGCTCAAAACACATAATTCCTTTAGGTCTATAGAGACCCTCTGTGTGTGTGAGAGAGAGAGATTAATTTGAAATGTTTGTTATAAACGGTAAAATGTTATTCAAATTTCTCCGCTTTTTAAGGGATTAATGTTCGTACAAATATTCAGAACGTATTTCATTTTATGCCTGTGGGTGGTGTGGAGTGTGTATGTGTGAGGGTGTGTGTGTGTCGTGCGCGTGTGCATGCATTCTTTGATGCAAGGAGGTAAACTAGATGCTTGTTTAGTTGTGTTATAACAAATAACGCATTTGATCAGCTAAGTAAGCTGCATGATTAATGTATGATTTGTGTTGTGGTATGACTAGTCATATCGTGTTGAAGTGTCTGTAACTGAATTTTGATATTTTCAATGTTATGCTGCTTATTTTGAAACCAGTCCTTTGTCTTGTTTGGGCTGAAAGTTTTTATAAGACTTTCATCATCATCATCAGGTGCCTTGCCGCATGGCGTTGGCGATTATGGACTTCCATCTGTCTCTATCTCTTGTTGCTTCAAGCATCTCTTCCACCCTACTTGTCTTCAGCCACTCTGCAAGTCCGTCTAGTATCTTCTCCCTGGGTCTACCCGGTGCTCTCTTTCCCTCCAGCTTTCCGTTGTGACCAGGTGTTCCGATTCCTCTTTCCTCATAAAATGGCCATGAACTTTGCCTGCCTTTTCCTAATCTTCCTTATGAATGATCTACTTGTGTCTGCCTCCATTAAGACTGTCTCGTTTTTTTTCTTTGCTGTCCATGGAACTCTCAACATCCTTCTTAGAAACCACATCTCGGCTGCCTCAATCTTGTTCTGGCTTTGCTTGTTGATTGTCCACGGCTCGCAACCGTACAACAGTATTGGTTCTATATAACATTCAAGGACTCTCTTCCTGATGTTAATTGATAGGCATTTGTTGGTAAGAATGCTTGTCATCTTCTTGAATGCTGTTTTGACTTGGCCGATTCTGCCCGCTTTTTCTGATGTGCATCTGCCGTCTGGTGAAATGATTGTTCCCAGGTATTTAAATTTATCAACCTGTTTCTAGGTTGTGCCGTTTGCTGTTATTTTGCATGAAGGGATTTTATGCTTTTTACTGATCACTATGACTTCAGTCTTCCTGCTATTTAGTTCCAACCCCGTACCTTTCCTTTCTATATCTAGTATATTCACAAGGTTTTGTAGGTTTCTTTCACTTTCTGCTATTAGCACGGTGTCATCTGCGTATCGAATGTTGTTTATCATTTTTCCTCCAACCTTTAATCCAGGGTCTTCCGCTAAGTTTCTCATGATGTTTTCGCTGTAAAGTGAAAACAGATCTGGAGACAAAACACAACCCTGTCTGACTCCTCTTTTGATGTTTTGGAAAGAGCTCACATCGTTTGGTTTTTTTGTTGTTGTTGTTTTTTGTCATTGCAGCTGTTTGTTCCCAATACATATTTCTGATTATTCGTAGATTTTTTCCATCAATATTGAGTCTTTCTAGTTGGTTGATCAGTTCTTCATGTCTTACCCAATCGAAAGCCTTGGTATAGCCAACAAAGCATAAATACAAATCCTTATTTATCTCAGTTGACCTCTCTATGATAGTTCTTAGGATGTATATGGCATTACTAGTTCCTTTCCCTTCCACAAATCCACACTGTTCTTCTGCTATTTCTTATTGATTCAATTCCTTGTCCTCGTCATGATTATTCTTAACAGAATTTTTGTTATATGACTCATCAAACTGATTGTGCGATGGAGTTGGCATTCTTTAGCCCCTGTCTTTGGAAGTGCAATGAAAATTGACTTTAGATATAAAGTCAATATGACTTTAGATATTCAAATTGTCAATTCTCTCTCTGGTCTGTCTCTGTGTCAGTCTGTCTGTCTGTCTGTCTGTCTCTGTTTCTGTCTCTGTCTGTCTGTCTTCTCTCTCCCTCTCTCTCTCTCCCTCTCTCTGTCTCTCTGTCTCTCTCTCTCTGTGTCTGTGTCACATATCAAGACTCAAGACTGGAAGAATTTCACTGGCATAATGACAGCTCCTATCACAATATCAAAAACGGGTTGAGGTTAAAGGGGGAAACTGACAATTTAAAAAACTGTCGCTCGCGGGCGCGCGTATGTTCGTTCTTTGATTTAACGTCTTTTCACTATGAGTGATATCAGCGTGTATGTGTGTGTGTGGGTGGGTGGGTGGGTGTTGGGGGTGGTGGTGGTGCTTAACAACGCTGAAAGAAGTGGTTCAAGCCAGTTCAGTTTGATATAGGGATCGTATATTATTATATTGTCTGCACAATACATTAAGGTCTGTTCATAATACACGATTTTACATACTGGGGCAGTGTGTGTGCGTGTGTGTGTGTGTGTGTGTGTGTGTGTTGTGTGTGTCTGTGTGTGTGTGTGTGTGTGTGTGTGTGTGTGTGTGTGTGTGTGTGTGTGTGTGTGTGTGTGTGCACAACAGTCATCTAACAGCCATAAACTATACAAACTTGTTGGTTGATAACATTGCAAAAGGTCTGGTACCTCTCTCTCTCTCTCTCTCTCTCTCTCTCTCTCTCTCTCTCTCTCTCTCTCTCTCTCTCTCTTCTCTCAAGTAGAAACAGACAGGCAGACAGACAGGTAAACGAACAAACAACCAGCAGCAGAAAGAGAGAACATAACGGCCACAAGGAAAATGTGTGGCAAACAGAATGGATAACTATTCTATATGCAAGGACTTTGAAAGGTGACAAATGGAGAGACGCCGAGTTAATGAACACTATGTGTATGCGGCTAAAAAGTACACTGGCACTACATGATTAACAGTCTGTCGATGCTATCTATATATGTACACTGTAAAAGACGCACTCAGACACCATGGAATATGAATCAGCAGACTGTGAAGGCAGGGTATAGACATTCACGGCAGGCCGTATTTGCTGTTTTGAACTGATTGAATGGGATTCAGGTCCTGACACCTAACCGGATGTGTACGCCACTCTTTTTCTTTTTTTTTTTTTTCCTTCTTTTTTTCACTTGGATAAAACTTACTGTACAAATGGGGTTGTTTTCGCACTTCAACTCGCAGTTAAAGATTAGTACTTACCTATTCATCAGACCTTTCACCTTGGTAATTTGTAGCTCCACTTGATGCCGAGGACGCGCGGCGAATGCAGCGTAATTAAATCTGTTCAGCTTTCGCTCTTGTTTGGCATATGTTGTCCATGCTTCGCTGTCATACAGTAGAGAGTGCTGATGATGCAGGCGTTGTACACTGCCATCTTGGTCACTGTTGTCAGCTTTCGGCTCTCGCAGACACGAGCAGTAAGTCGGCCTGAGGTTGTTGCAGCCATGCCAATTCGCTTATTGATCTCGGCATCGAGAGACAGATTGTTGCTGATGATGGACCCAAGGTATGTAAACTGGTAGACAACGTCAAGTTCGTAGTTGTCGATGGCAGTGACAGGTGCAGTGTCCACGTCTTGACTCAGCACGTTCATCTTTCTCAGTGATGGTCGGACCAAAGTCTTTGCAGGCTTGGGAAAATCTGTCTATGGGGCACTGGAGTTGTTGCTCAGTGTGTGAGGTAACAGCAGGATCATCAGCTAAGAGCAGGTCTCTGATAATGGCTTCGCGCACCTTTGTCTTTGCTTTCAGTCTTGCGAGGTTAAAGAGTTTGCCTGTCGGATCTGGTGTGTAGGTACACTCCTTCCGTTCCAGCCCTCCAAACATGCTTCAGGAGCATGGAGAAGAAGATGCCGAACAGGGTGGGAGCTAGGACACAGCCTTGCTTAATGCCACTTTTGATGTCAAAGGGTTCGGACATGCTGCCCTCGTACTGGATGGTTGCCTTCAAATTGTCCTGGAATGATCTGATCAGGTGTGCAGTGGTGAGGGGCATCCTGTTTTCAGGAGAATGTTGAAAAGTCCACCCCTGCTGACCAAGTCAGAGGCCTTGGTGAGGTGGGTGAAGGCGATGGAGAGGGGCTTTTGCTGTTCTCTGCATTTCTTCTGTAGTTGACGAAGGGGAAAAATCATGTCCACTGTGGAGCGTTCTGATGGGAAGCTGCACTGTGATTCAGGGAATACACGCTCAGCTAGCTTTTGGAGACACGCCTACATGACTCGGGCGTACAGTTTGCCTACGATGTTCCGTACGAAAATGTCCCTATTGTTGTTGCAGTCGCCTCTGTCTCCTTCTTATAGAGGGTGATGATCTTGTCATCTCTCATGTCATGTGGTATTGCTCCTTCTCTCCAACACTGACAGAGAACATCATATTGGGGCTACAGGAGGTTGTTCTTGCAAGTGCTTGATGAGGTCTGGGGGGATGCCATCATTACCAGGTGCTTTCCCACAGGCCAAGCTACTAATTGCCTTGCGGAATTCTTCAAGTGTTGGTTTAGCATCTAGCTCTTCCATGACAGGCAGAAGTTCGATGGCATCCAGGGCTAAGGTGGCAACGAAGTTCTCCGTGGAGTATAGCTGTGAGTAGTGTTCCATCCATCTCTCCATCTGCTTGCCTTTGTCGGTGATCACTTTCCCACTGGTGGATCTGAGGGAGGCTGTTTTGCTCTGTGTTGGACCAAGAGCTTTCTTGATGCCCTTGTACATATCTCTTATGTCGCCTGTACCTGCTGCAGTCTGAATGTCATCAATGAGCTGTTGCCAGTACTTGTTGGAGCATCTTCTTGGTGTCTACTGCACTTTGCTCCGGGCATTTCTAGGTGCTTGCAGCGATTTCTGTCTTGGTGAGCGCTTGTATTCAGCATGTACAGCATGCTTTGCTTCAATAACGATGGTCATTTCACTGGACTTGACTTTAAACCAATCGTTACTCTTGGAGGTCTTCCTGTCAAAAATAGCTAAGGCTGTTTTCTGAATGGTCTCCCAGATATGGTCCTATTTCTCAGAGGCAGAGTTGTGCGGTTGGTCTTTGGATAGAGCATCTTTGAGAGACTTTGCAAATTCTTTCATCTTTCTCTGGGTACTGCATCCTGGAGGTGTCAATGCGAGGCTTCCCCTCTTGTTTGGTACAGGTGGAGCTTCTTAGATTGTAGCCTGATCTTGCAGCACACTAGTAAGTGGTCTGTGACACAGCCTGCACTATGGTATGTGGGGTGAGAAGCACGAACTTAAGGACTGTTCGTCTGACAATGACCATGTCCAGTTGGTGCCAATGTTTTGATCGAGGATGTCTCCATGACACTTTATGGTGAGGTTTCATCTGGTAGTAAGAGTTGGTCACACAGAGTCCATATAGGAAGAAAGCTCCAAGAGGCTCTGCCCATTTTTATTGGTTGTGCCAACTCAGAAACGTCCAAGGAGGACAAGGTGTTCTTTGCTAGAGATATTCTTGATAGTGTCGCTAAGATTAGTATAGAACTCGTCCTTTGCCTCTGGTATAGATGCTAGGGTAGGAGCATAGGCGATAAAAGAGTGATTGGACCATCAGACATATGGAGATGGAGTGTCAGCAGGCGTTCAGATCACTTGTCACTTTGGTCAACCACTTTCAGCAGGGAGTTTCTGACTGCAAATCCAACTCCATGTTCTCTGTGCTCCTCAGCACTCTTTCCTTGCCGGAAAAAAAATCGTAGTCTTTCTCCTTGAGTGTGCAGAGTCAGCTGGGCGCCTTACTTGTCTACATGTACTTGTCAGAAGATTCTCGTTGAGAATAGCTGTCTTTCTTGCATCGCTGATGTCTTAGAGGTTCTCTGGTAACCCTGTTGCCTTTCTACGGACGTTCCAACTTTCCAGTTTGAGAGCTCGCCTCTTTCGTTTTATGTTTGGTTTTCTTTCTTTTTAGGTCTTTCACTGCTTGTCAGTGTTTTCCTATTTTCCAAGCAGTCAGTGGAGAAGGCCGACTGTGGCGGGACTGCGCCTGTGTAGCTGGGGGCTTCCCAGCTTAGGTGGGCGGTAGCTGTCCAAAATGAGATTTAAGAATCTCTTCCACTGTCGGAAACAGCCCCTGGCGCTACACTCTACGCCAGTTGATGTGTAGCTTATAACTAACTGGTAGACTGCTGTTTACCGTGTTGTTTCGACACCATGAGGCGAGGCTGGAGTGACTTCTTCTGGGTGCAAGCCGGGCGGGGTGATATGGAGGACAAGCTGTTTCCCATGCAGCAGGTCCTCCCTCTCCACACAGTTGACGGGACCAAAGGAACGGCAAAGGCCAGTACAGTTTGGCACCAACAGTGTCGCAGGAGTTGTCGGAACGTTGCTGAAAACATCAGGGGACCGCCTTAGGGACTCCAGCTCTTGATTTTTCCTTGGGGTTTACTCCTGGAGCCTTTCCCGTGACCAGATATGCTGCAAGGCAACAAAGGTTTGAGGCTATGAGCCCAATCTGCTCAATGCGGCAAGTTGTACTGGGTCACATTTCACTAGTAGCAGGGAAACCCTGACCTGACATTCTTCATATTATCATCATCATCATCATCATCATCATCATCATCATCATCATCATCATCATCATCATCAATAGTATTTTTATCATCATTATTTCTGTTATTGGTACCCACTACTTTTTATTTATACCTGGCTATATGTGTATGGTATAGGAACATTAAGCATTCAGTTTTCGCGACAGGAAAGGGGAAGGAGCAAAATTTATTTTTACTGTTTGCTGATAAGTGTGCTTATAATTTTGGGCTTGCTGTGGACTTTGTGTGTGTGTGTGTGTGTGTGTGTGCGTGCGTCGTGCGTGCGTGCGTGCGTGCGTGCGTGCGTGCGTGCGTGTGTGTGTTTTCAGTTTGTTGTTTTAACTTTCAGATGAAGTATCAAAATAAAATCGTTGTCAAGACTTTTAATCATTTTTCTTTTTTTTCTTTCTTTTTTTTAAATTCGATCTTTGCACTTTGATAAGTTTAAATAATTCTCGAGTTTTATTTATACTGATTATTTTCATTATTTCCAGGTTGAGTTATGCATATTTTTAGTGTCAGTGCAACATTTATGCTGATGTGATAACAAATGCCATGTGGTGACGGGTCGGTCTGTCTGTCCACCCACAGCTTTCACCAAAAGCATAGCACTACACTGACACGTTTATGATTTTCTGAAACCCCCCTCCACCACCACACCCTCTCAATTTTTACTGATAAAATGATCCTTGAGATTGTAGGGGAGTGAGTTGGAAGAGATCTTACCTGATCTTCGATTTCCCTTCATGACATAATAGATGTGGAGACCTGTTCGTAGTGAGGCCGTGTACGGTTCACCTGTCTGTGCCCTACTCTGCCTTGATTTTTGGCACAGCAGTGCCAGTCATCATGAAAATTTGTTTTCTAGCGCGCACGCACACACACACACACACATACACACAACACACATACACACATACAACACACACCACACACACACACACACATACACACACACACACATACACACACATACACAACACACAACATACACACACACATACAACACACTACCACATACACACACAACACACATACACACACACACAATACACACACACACACACACTACACACAACATATACACACACACCACATACACACATACACATACACACACACACATACACACACACATACACACACACATACAACACACACACACACACACACACACACACACACACACACACACAAAACACACACACACACACACACACATACACACTCGTTCACAAATGCGCAACGCACATAGAGGGAGACGGACAGACAGGCGGATATAGACGGGCACATATACACACACACGCACATACGTGCGCGCGTGCACACACACACATACACAGGGTATTGGGAGTGGTGGTGGAGACATATCTAGGTCGCTTTTGTACGTAGTGGCGCGAGACGGACTTGGCGCGCGTTTCCTATTACAGTGCTCAGACTACTGACAGCCATGTTTATCAGCCGTGTGTTTGTTCGTACCCAGTGTGCCGTGGGTGTCACCCAAGTCACGGAATGTCGATACTGATCAAATACAACCTTTTCTATTGAGCTTTGATTCAAACAGATCTACGTATTCGTGAGTTTTTTGTTTGTTTGTTTTTCTTTGTAAATATTGTCTCCATCACTTTCATTTGAAACTAGGGAATAGTGATTCAGATCGACCCGTAATGTCTTTTTGTGTCTGTCTGTATGGGGACGGGATGGTTCTGCGATTAGAGCACTAGCAATCAAAAGTTTAATCAAGATAAGTACCACCGATTTCCAAAGGTATAAATGGACAAGTTGGTTCCCGGCACTGAAGTCAGCTCAGTTAGCTCACCAATGAACTGCTACATGTGTGCCTTAGAGTCGGGGAAGGTAAAGCTGGCCCAACAAAAACAAGGCCCATACCTCCTTGTTATTCACACGTGGCCAGGTGGAGTGTCCAACCTGCAAGTTCTGAAGAAGTGTGTCTTGCCAAGTAAAGAGTGTCTACTGTCTACTATCAGCCTCACTGGACAGGACACGTAGACGTACTGACAACGGCATCCCAATGATGCTGTGGTAGGGATAGCTGAAGCAAGGACGCAGAAACCAAAGAAGACCACTAAAAGCCATGGATACTCTGAAGACCAGCGTGGTCGGCAGTGTCATCAACACCACCAACTGGGAAGACATTGCCCGCCACACAGGCGACAGCAGTGCGTACAGGACATGATCACATTCACACAGCTGATGTTCAACAGAAGAGGGACGGGCGACAGCAGTGCGTACAGGACATGATCACATTCACACAGCTGCTGGTCAACAGAAGAGGGACGGGCGACAGCAGTGCGTACAGGACATGATCACATTCACACAGCTGCTGTTCAACAGAAGAGGGACGGGCGACAGCAGTGCGTACAGGACATGATCACATTCACACAGCTGCTGGTCAACAGAAGAGGGACGGGCGACAGCAGTGCGTACAGGACATGATCACATTCACACAGCTGCTGTTCAACAGAAGAGGGACGGGCGACAGCAGTGCGTACAGGACATGATCACATTCACACAGCTGCTGGTCAACAGAAGAGGGACGGGCGACAGCAGTGCGTACAGGACATGATCACATTCACACAGCTGCTGTTCAACAGAAGAGGGACGGGCGACAGCAGTGCGTACAGGACATGATCACATTCACACAGCTGCTGGTCAACAGAAGAGGGACGGGCGACAGCAGTGCGTACAGGACATGATCACATTCACACAGCTGATGTTCAACACAAGAGGGACGGGCGACAGCAGTGCGTACAGGACATGATCACATTCACACAGCTGTGTTCAACAGAAGAGGGACGGGCGACAGCAGTGCGTACAGGACATGATCACATTCACACAGCTGCTGGTCAACAGAAGAGGGACGGGCGACAGCAGTGCGTACAGGACATGATCACATTCACACAGCTGATGTTCAACAGAAGAGGGACGGGCGACAGCAGTGCGTGCAGGACATGATCACATTCACACAGCTGCTGTTCAACAGAAGAGGGACGGGCGACAGCAGAAAGCAAGGCTGCTGGACGCCTTCCTGTGCAGCATGTATGTAAGAACATGTGCCTCCATGGTCGATATTATATCCAACATGAAGACCGGCATCAGGCGATAGGGATCATTATACCTGCTCATTCGTCAGACTTACTGGAGAGTCCATCATTACTATAATCACCATCATTACTTCAGTCCCATACGATCCAGTATTTGTGCACTGGACTAGTTTTCCATTTCTACAGATAAACATTTGCCAGCAAACCCATGGGCTGTTTATAAATGGCAAATCCCCACAATCCCGAGGTTATACGCGAAAAAAGTAGTGAAGACTTCAGTTTTTCTCGGGGCTAGCAGTATGAAGGCAGTTCCCATCTCATCGCAGCCACTGCTTTCATCATCATCATCAGGTGCCTTGCCACGTGGCGTTGGCGATCATGGACCTCCATCTGTCTCTATCTCTTGTTTCCCCAAGAATCTCTTCCACCCTCTTTGTCTTCGGCCACTCTGCAAGTCCATCTAGTATCTTCTCCCTGGGTCTACCTGATGCTCTCTTTCCCTCCAGCTTTCCCTTTGTGATCAGGTGCTCCAATTCCCTTTTCCTCATAAAATGGCCATAATGTTGGTTGTCTTTTCCTAATGTTCCTTATGAATGATCTTCTTGTGTCTGCCTCCATCAAGACTGTCTCGTTTGTATTCTTTGCTGTTCACGGAACTCTCAACATTCTTCTTAGAAACCACATCTCGGCTGCCTCAATCGTGTTCTGGCTTTGTTTGTTGACTGTCCATGCCTCACAACCGTATAACAGTATTGGTTCTATATAACATTCAAGAACTCTCTTCCTGATGTTAATTGATAGGCATTTGTTGATAAGAATGCTTTTCGTCTTCTTGAATGCTGTTTTGGCTTGGCCGATTCTGCTGGCTATTTCTGATGTGCATCTGCCGTCTGGTGAAATGATCATCCCAGGTATTTAAACTTATCAACATGTCTCAAGGTTGTGCCGTTTGCTGTTATTTTGCATGAAAGGATTTCATGTTTTTTACTGATCACCATGACTTCAGTCTTCCTGCTGTTTAGTTCCATCCCCGTACCTTTGCTTTCTATTTCTAGTATATTCACAAGGTTTTGTAGGACCCTTTCATTTTCTGCAATTAGCACGGTGTCATCTGCGTATCAAATGCTGTTTATCATTTTTCCTCCGACCTTTAATCCAGGGTTTTCCTCTAGGTTTCTCATGATGTTTTCGCTGTAAAGTGAAAACAGATCTGGAGACAAAACACAACCCTGTCTGACTCCTCTTTTGAAAATTTTGGAAAGAGATTATATCGTTTTCTATTCTCATTGCAGCTGTTTGTTCCCAATACATATTTCTGATTATTCGTAGATCTTTTCATCACTACTGAGTCTTTCTAGTTGGTTGATCAATTCTTCATGTCTTTACCTGATTGAAAACCTTGGTATAATAAACAAAGCATAAATATATATCCTCATTAATCTCGATTGACCCCTCTATGATAGTTCTTAGGATGTACATGTATATGGCATTAATATAGAACCAATACTGTTGTACGGCTGCGAGGCGTGGACAGTCAACAAACAAAGCCAGAATAAGATTGAGGCAGCCGAGATGTGGTTTCTAAGAAGAATGTTGAGAGTTCCATGGACAGCAAAGAAAACAAACGAGACAATCTTGATGGAGGCAGATACAAGTAGATCATTCATAAGGAAGATTAGGAAAAGACAGGCAACATTTATAGGCCATTTTATGAAGAAAGGGGAATTGGAGCACCTGGTCACAACGGGAAAGCTGGAGGGAAAGAGAGCATCGGGTAGACTCAGGGAGAAGATACTAGACGGACTTGCAGAGTGGCTGGGGACAAAAAGGGTGGAAGAAATGGCTTGAGGCAACAAGTGATAGAGACAGATGGAAGTCCATAATCGCCAGCGCCACGCGGCAAGGCACCTGATGATGATGATGATATGGCATTAATAGTTCCTTTCCCTTCCACAAATCCACACTGTTCATCTGCTATTTCTCTTTTGATTCTATTCCTTGTCCTCATCATGATTATTCTTAATTGGATTTTTGTTACATGACTCTTCAAACTGATTGTGCGATGGAGTTCGCATTCTACGACTCGTATAGCCCCTGTCTTCTTTGGAAGTGCAATGAAAATTGATTTTGACATATCTTTGGGGATTTTTCCAGTGTCGTAAATTTCGTTTAGGAGGACTGTTATTTTTTCAATACCAAATTCCTCCAGGACTTCAATCATCTCTGTAGTAATGTTGTCTGGTTCTGGGGCTTTTCCTGGTTTCATCTTGTTCAGTGCTACTCTAACTTCATCTTTTATTATGGGTGGTCCTTCAAAGTTCTTTCTCATAATGTGTTCTTCGTTTCTGTCATCTTCAAAAAGGTCTTTAATGTACTCTCCGCATCTGTCTAATATTTTGTCTTTTTCCATGATAAGCGTACCATCTTTCGATTTTAAGCAACCAGTTGATGTGCGTGTATTTTTCCTGTGGACAATTTCTTCAGTTCGTCTGTACATACCCTGAGGATCCGTTTTGTGTCGGTGTTCTATTTCTTTGCATTTTGTTTTCAGCCAAGCTTCCTTAGCTTCATTGCACCTATTCCTGATTTCTTTGTTTATCTTCTTGTATATCTCCTCGTTTCTCTTTGCCTTCCTCCGTTCCTCCATCAAGCCTAACATTTCTTTTGTCATCCAGTTCTTTTTTGCTTTTCTATGAAGTCAGTTCCCATCTCATCGAAGCCACTGCTTTGTCTTCTCTAAAGTCAGATACCCATTCACATCTGTCAGACTGGAGGCGCAAACTCGTGCAGGCCGACTGGTAAATGACTGTCCTACTTCTGTGCCAACGATGCCTCTGTTTATGGATGGACTTTGCTACATTTGGACCACATGTCCGACTTTGCTACATTTGGACCACATGTCCGACTTTGCTACATTTGGACCACATGTCCGACTTTTTTTACATTTGGACCACATGTCCGACTTTACTACATTTGGACCACATGTCCGACTTTGCTACATTTGGACCACATGTCCGACTTTTTTTACATTTGGACCACATGTCCGACTTTGCTACATTTGGACCACATGTCCGACTTTGCTACATTTGGACCACATGTCCGACTTTGCTACATTTGGACCACATGTCCGACTTTGCTATATTAGGACCACATGTCCGACTTTGCTACATTTGGACCACATGTCCGACTTTGCTACATTTGGACCACATGTCCGACTTTGCTACATTTGGACCACATGTCCGACTTTTTTTACATTTGGACCACATGTCCGACTTTGCTACATTTGGACCACATGTCCGACTTTGCTACATTTGGACCACATGTCCGACTTTGCTACATTTGGACCACATGTCCGACTTTGCTATATTAGGACCACATGTCCGACTTTGCTACATTTGGACCACATGTCCGACTTTGCTACATTTGGACCACATGTCCGACTTTGCTACATTTGGACCACATGTCCGACTTTGCTACATTTGGACCACATGTCCGACTTTTTTTACATTTGGACCACATGTCCGACTTTGCTACATTTGGACCACATGTCCGACTTTGCTACATTTGGACCACATGTCCGACTTTGCTACATTTGGACCACATGTCCGACTTTGCTATATTAGGACCACATGTCCGACTTTGCTACATTTGGACCACATGTCCGACTTTGCTACATTTGGACCACATGTCCGACTTTGCTACATTTGGACCATATGTCCGACTTTGCTACATTAGGACCACATGTCCGACTTTGCTACATTTGGACCACATGTCCGACTAAGTGTGATGGTGCGTCTTCAGTTAAAATTCATTTTAAGTACTACCGAGTTTAACACTATGTTCATCATTCATACACAGGCAACAACATGACTTGTAGCAACATAACCCGAAGACGCTCGGGCGTGTATTCGCGAAAGTAAAGTTAAGATTTACCCACAACATGAGTAGTCATTGAGGATTGTATCAGAAACTCCCAACTTCTCGCAGGAGGGGGGAAGGGGGTGTTATTATGAAATCGGCGGGCATACATCTCCTCTTTACTCTTGCTTTACTTGCCCTGAATGTGGACAGTGTATTTTTTTTCTTCTTTAGTTCGCCGTCTACATGGTCAGACCAGATCTGGCGCTGGCTGTGGCCACGTTTTGGTTCTGTCTTGGCTGCCTTGATGTTTGGTGATCACAGGATTTTCAGTCAGCTGTGTCTCTCGTCGTTCCGCTTAGACGTGTGCTGTTGTTGTTGTGTTTGTTGTTGTTGATGATGTTGCTGTTGTTTTAACATTCGAAACAGGATTTGCTCTACACATTAATGAAACACCAATAGTGACGACCAATTCAGTGTATTGCATAAATCAACAGAGAAAATACTGAAGAACTGAAGAAAGAAGAAAAGAAATTAGATATAAAATTCATAATTCACATACACACGCACACACACACACACACACGCATGCACACACGCACATACGCGCGTGCGCGCGCGCACACACACACACACACACACATCGAATCAAAAATTCAAAAAGTTTTGATATGCATCGGCCACATAGCTTATAAGGGTAGGAAAAGAACAAAACCGAAAAGAAAATGGTGTCTAGGCCTATGTGTGGGTGGTCTTCTGCAGGGTTCTGCGTATTTCATGAGAGAGTGTGTGTGTGGGGGGGGGGGGGGGGGGGGGGGTGTGGGTGTGTGTGTTGTCTGTGTGTGTGTGTGTGTGTGTGTGTGTGTGTGTGTGTGTGTGTGCGTGCGTGCGTGAACTTTGTCAAGTATTGGTGTATAAAAGCGGTAAGCGACAAGACTGACGGGTACGTTCTCCGCACACCGGTTTCCAGTGTCAAAAAAACAAAAAACAAAAAAAACAAAAAACAAAAAACACTTGGGGCGGGACAGCCAGAGAGTAAGACCCTAACATGTCGGTAACACACAGAACTATTCACACGTGTATTCTGCTCGCTCAGGACTTTTTGTTTTCCCTATTTCAGTGTGTGTGTGTGTGTATGTGTGTGTGTGTGTGTGTGTGTGTGTGTGGTCTTTGATTTAATGTCTATTCACTAAAGTGATTTTAGACAACAACAACAACAAAAAAAAAACAAACAAAAAAACAAACAAAAAAGGGGGGGGGGGGAGTGATAGAGGAGGAGTGAAGAAGATATTTGAAAATTGTCAATTTTGAATTTGAGAAAAGATGAACCAGAAAACAACTGTTTTGAAGAGGGGAAGGTAAAACTAACAAATAATGTTACCATAATTATCGATTTAAACAAAACAAACTGACAAACAAAATTAGTAAATATCCGGAAGAAATGAATAAAAAGTAAAACTAATAATTGACTAACCACAACAATGAACAAGTCAAATAACATTTTAAAGGTAATTCGCTATAGGACTTTTTGACAGGCTAACAAAAAATTCATACAGTAATGATGATGAGGCAAATATGTCAGAAACTGTACTCACAGATAGTGTTGGAATATGTCGTTTTACCCTAACGCAAGAAAGAATATGACTATGTGTTATCTTCTTTCCACACAGACACACTATGTTATTGGTATATTTTGTTTTGAATGCATCAAGTTTCCATCTGTACATAAGGGACTGTATAGTTCTGCTGGCATGAAGCTGCTTAAGTATTTTGCTAACTTCAAAGTTCATGTGACATTTATCATACTTTTTCTGTTTTAATTGGAACTGCTTCCAGACGTAGTTGTCCACTAAAGTGTAATTCTCGTGCAACGAGAGAGAAAGCTGGATATTGTTTGAATCTGGTGAGTTATTAGCTCCCCGTTTGGCAGCCCTGTCAACTTTATTATTATAACTAAAAGAACTATGAGAAGGAATCCAGCAGAAAGTAATATCAGTGCCTCTTAAAGATAAATTATGAATCAAGTGACTTATTTCCAGAATCATTTCTGATCTTGTTTGTAATTTTGATAATTCAAGAGCCTGAAGTACTGATTTTGAATCAACGCAAAGAAGTATCTGAAAAATTGTCCTAGGAAGACTTATCAGAAAGTTTAAAGCCATTAATATTGCAAAGAGTTCAGCTGTAAAGATAGATTTATCAAGTCCTATGTAGAAAGATTTTTCAATTTTGAGAGCAGGTATTAAAAACGCTGAGCCTGCTTTTCTTTCAATTACTGACCCATCAGTGTAAATTTTCAAATGATCAGAATATACGTCGTTTATATGACATTTAACCTGACTTGCCAGTAAGTTTATATTGTCTCCTTTTTTTAAATTAGTGTGGTGTACGTCAAATCGTGCTCTTTGGAGTTCCCAACTGGGTACTGGCGAAAAGGAAGGTCGTATAGATACAGGATCTACGTCTAGATCAATTCCTGAGCCTTTCATGACGTCAGATGTGTATGTTGCAAGTGTGACCTGTGAAGGTATTGATTTAGCTCGTTTTGGAAAGTCGGTGTCTGATCTCAGTTTAATTTCTGTTTCAGAGATGTTTTCTACGGTAGTGTTTCTTAACAAAAATTTAGTAGAAGCGACTTTCCTTTGCTCATCAAGTGGCAACAGTTTGATTTCATTATATGTGCGAAGACAGGAAGCATGCATTGGAAGACCCAGTGCAAGTTTGAAACCTTTACAATCTATGCTCTGCAGTTTTTTTAGTAAGTGTTTCGGTGCACTGAAGAAGATTTCTTGAGCATAGGTTAATTTAGATCTAACAAGCGATTTACAAAGATGAACAAGTGTTGATGAATCTTGACCCCATGTCTGTTTGCGAACTATTTTTATGAAAAACTATTTTTGTGTGTGTGTGTGTGTGTGTGTGTGTGTGTGTGTGTGTGTGTGTGTGTGTGTGTGTGTGTGTGTGTGTGTGTGTGTGTGTGTGTGTGTGTATGTGTGTGCTGTTTAGATTTTTTCACTCCCTTTGTTTCCAAAAGATCATTTCATATTGTCTATGGGGCGCACGCGTGTGTGTGTGTGCATGTGTGTGAGCGCGCGCGCCTGAGAATGTGTGTGTTTGTGTGTGTGTGTGTGTGTGTGTGTGTGTGTGTGTGTGTGTGTGAGAGAGAGAGAGAGAGAGAGAGAGAGAGAGAATCCCTAACAAAAGAGGTGGGGGAGGGGGCTCAAAGTTATGTACCGTTAAGAAGTGGCAAATGCATAAAGTTAAAAAGAGGACCTCATGGTCAATGACACAAGGACTAAAACACAAAGTGCCAAACGTCAGCACTTTGTGAGGAAGGTGTATAAACAGCGCTGTCTCAGGAACTTGTTTTCACTGTTGTCAGTCTACTGTTGTCCTCACCAAACGACAAGTTCTATTTCAGTTGAAGCTTCTTAAGGTCATTACTACATCTTCAGTGTGAAACAGACACCAGACGTAGATAAAATGAAGTTCTATCCTGATCAGGGAATGAATTCATTTGGAAAAGAACCGAGGTCGTATTTCTTAATATAGAAGTCAGAATATAAGTTGTTAACTGTAAGCATGTCTAATTTTCTTCTTCAGTGTGTATCTTAGTGTGAGCAACGGTTGAGCCTCAGTGGCCAAGTTTATTCCTTTTCTCACGCTGGACAGAACAACAGGGAAGTTTCAGTCTGTGTCTCCTAATTATTGTATCTGGGGTTTGTTTGTTTGTTTGTTTGTGATCTTATGCTTGACAAAGGCCAGTTGGACGAACATTTGCGCTTGTCTTATACTTTTTAAAAAAAATTTTCGTGTTTTTTTCTGGTGCCAAGATATATCATCAAAGCAAACAGAAACATGCTCTTGAGTGTCGTCTGCTTCCTAAAGAATTTTGAAATACTTATAGAGATCACACTAAGGGAAAGGTTAGATACTGCCACCCCAAAGGACTTTTGTTCTTAAATGTGTATCAAGAAACGCTTCCTGGACTTTTTTTTTTTTAATGAAGTTATTCTATTATCAGGACAAACGTTTTGTTTCTTTCTGAACACCTAGCAGTGTGGGGCATAAAGAGTAAATGTCTTAATGTATTTGAGCGTCTTTAATTGCCACAGAAGCTCAATGAATACATATCCATGATGAAAGAGAAGAGAAAGTTGAGTCATGTTGTCGCAAACAGCTTTTGTGTTTACACCTGTGTCACTTTCTTGATTTTTATAATGAATTTATTTATATGATTTAAATGACTTTCAGATGGCTTCAGTTTATTTCAAATACAAACTTACAAAGCCCAGTGACTTAGAACGGCATATATGCTGTCATGATTATACTAAAAGATTTGTTAGATGAAGTGTTAGATGAAGTGTTAGATGAAGTGTTTGCAAACAACTTTTGCTCTTCCGTTTGCATCAAAATTCGCCTCCTTGAGATTCTAAGAATTAATCCATTATTTCCTTCCTGTAACATTTCATCTAAATACAAAACATATAATTTTCATTTGAAGACGTTTGAAAGTTACATGTACAACCCTTAAACTCGGTCACAACAGCTGAATCAGTGCCTCAAATCGTCTTTTACCACTTTGTTTTTTGTTGGGGTTTTTTCTTCTGTGCTGGCAGTCTACATGGCCAGGCCAAATACCGAGATGAATGTGACCTGTTGTTTCCAGCCCCAGTGGGAGGCTGTGGAGATTGGTGGTCAGAGGAGTTGTACGACGATCATCCAATACATAGCGAGAATGTCCTATAATTTAACAAGTAACTGTCGCAGCGCTTTGAAAAATTACACACACCTGGCCCAATCATTTCGTAATGCAAATAAGAAATTACGTGCAAATATTATGACGTCATTTGTTATGACGTCAGTTTGGTTAGTCATTCCAGGCGTCATGGCCACATTTAGCATTGAAAAACAGCGCACTTACATTAAAACTTAAATTCATAAGGGAGTTCTGATGCAGGTACGTTAAAAATACCACAGAGGACATGTTTGACGCGCGTACACATTATCAACTCTACACAATGCATGTATGTTTGACAAAAAGAGTATGTGTCACTATTGCAGAGATTCTCTTGAACGGGTACAAAAATGAGGATGACAGCTTTTTGAAACAGATCGGTGCCTTTGAAGAAACCTGGACTAATATCAAAGAGACAATTGTCAGATGGCATACGCTCCGCCTCTCCAAAGCTAACCAGGTTGAGAAAAAAGCAAAGAATTTTAAAGATGATGATGATGATGCGTGCCTACGATAAGAAGACTTCATTGACGGCGCCTTGCGTTCCACTGGACAAACTGTTAATCAAAACTACTTACCACAAGACGTTGCTTATGAAAATACTAAGATATGCCTTCCGATAGAAACGTAAAACACTGTAAAATGATTTGCCATTGATATGACACAGCAACGCATGTGCTACAGAGTATACAAGATAACGCCACTTATGATGTCATATCCATGGGACGCTCTGCTACATCCCGCCTGTTCTCCAGAAATCAGTCCTCCATTCTGTAACCTGTTCCCCAAATTGATAGTGTGACCCGTTTCTACGATTAGGTGACTTTGAAATGGAGATGGCCAAGCAGGTACTACATATCAGCTCTGGTTGCCTAGCAACAGGCATTTTAGGCCTTCCCAACAGATAGGAATCGGTCACTTGGGGGAAGGAGTATAGAAAGATACTGATCATAATCTTACTTTCTAAATTCTTATAATCATCATCCATCATCATCATCATCAAGTGCCCTGCCACATGGCGTTGGCGATCATGGCCCTCCACATGGATCTATCCCTTGTTGCCGCAAGCACATCTTCCACCCTCTCCGTCCTCGGCCACTCTACAAGTTCGTCCAATATTTTTTCCCTGGGTCTACCTGGTGCTCTCTTTCCCTCCATCGTTCCCGTTGTGAACAGGTGCTCTAATTCCCCTTTCCTCATAAAATGGCCTATAAATGTTGCCTGTCTTTTCCTAATCTTCCTTATGAACTTATGAATGATCTTCTTGTGTCTGCCTCCATCAAGACTGTCTCGTTTGTTTTCTTTGCTGTTCATGGAACTCTCAACATTCTTCTTAGAAACCACATCTTGGCTGCCTCAATCTTGTTCTGGCTTTGTTTGTTGACTGTCCACGCCTCACAACCGTACAACCGTACAACATTATTGGTTCTATATAACATTCTTATATAGTTTATATTTATTGGATAACCTTCATAGCCGGCCATGTTTTCTGCCGCTTCACTTGATAAAGTTGATATCGTTGCAATAGACGTTCAGCTGTCTGGTCGTCTCCATCGCAAGGGCAGCTTAGTGAAGGCGTCAGTGTCTGTTTTACCACAATTCACACACGCTGTATGATTTCATATCTGTAATTTTGTCCCAGCTCAACAAAACGTCAGGGAAGTTATGTTGTTATTTTTGTCCCGAGCTTTGTGTGTGTGTGTGTGTGTGTGTGTGTGTGCGTGTTTTTTTGTTTGTTTGTTTTGTTTTTTGTTTTTGTTTTGCTGGCTTTAGTATACGCTTGATGGAAGCCAATTAGCTGAACATTTGTGTCTGTTTTGCGTTGTAAATTAATTATGCGTTCTTATTTTCGTGGGTGTCTGGTTTCTACGGATATTTGCATGAATGGTGACAGTTAAATTGATTCAGATTTATTTCATGGAAGAAAGGGGAATTTTTTGGAATGGCTTGCCCATCCTCTTTGTCATTTACTTCAGTCGTTGCCCCACCCTACTCCGTTTCTGGTCCTTTCCCACCTCCCTCTCCTCTACGTTTGTCCCTATCCCAACTGTTGATACCTTGGGTGGTGATGGCTCAGTGGTCAACTCTATACAACGTCTGTCTGGGAAGCTGGCAGTCCTGGCGTCGGTGTCTTTTGTTGATGTTGTTGTTGTTTGTTTGTTTGTTTGTTTTTATGTTGATCTTGTTGTTTTTTTATGTTGTTGTTGTGTTGTCACAATCAATTCATCACAATGATTTTGAAAGGACTGGTGGGGATTCGAACCTACAACCTTCCAGTCGGCAATCCGTTGCGTTGACTACTATACTACGGCGACTGGTCAATCATAGTGATAGTTATATAAAGAAAATAACTGTCAGGGACACGCGCTGCCAAATAATATGGATGTTTTAATGTAGAGATACTTCATACATCTGGTAGTTACTGTATATCTTTTTCATTACCATACTTATTCACTCATGAACACATATGTTGACATTGAAATTAAAGATTTCGCCGTGACCATATTAAAAACGGATGTGGCGATTTTTTTAAATGCCCTACCTGAACAAATCTAATGTAAGGGCACTGATTGATTTTGACACCGCCCGCAGAGAGCACTCAATCCGTATCGAACATAAGCTGGTAAGGCTTAAGTCAGTGCGTGCTTAAGCAACCGTATCTGTGGTCTTCGGAGCTGTAAAGTTATTGTGAGACTCAGTCCAGTGGTGTGTGAACAAGAAATATTGCAAGTAATTTCTTCTGTGCTTTGATTCTGTGGAAGAGAAATAGGTGAGGAGTTCTGAGAAAAGCTGTCGTTGTGTTATGATTAGGCTGTATACATTATGCTGCTTCCTCTCTTTTATTCATACATACGTATACACACATACACACATACATACATACATACATTTAGTTCGGATGAATATTACCTCCACTCCCTAAGTTTTAATGTGTAGTTTTTTGTTGTTGTTTTTTTAACCCTTTCTATTATGAAGGAGGATGGGGTAGGAGGGAAGAGTGTACGGGGATGAGGAGAAGGTGAGAGAGAACTTGCGATCTCTGGGTATACGAACTACTGTCTTAAGATTGTGTTTGCGGAGCATATGTGCATGTACATGTGTTCATGAAGGCGTAAGATGAACACTTTAGTCAGCAGGAGTGGAATGGGATGGGTGGCTTGTTCATGAAGTACACGTGGATTTGTTGAGATTATTGTCGGGTGCGTGCACGTGCACGTATGTATGTGTTTGTATGAGTATGATATATGAGACAGATGGGAAGAGGGAGGGAGGGGGAGAGAGAGAGAGAGAGAGAGAGAGAGAGAGAGTTGTGTGTGTGTGTGTGTGTGTGTGTGTGTGTGTGTGTGTGTGTGTGTGTGTGTGTGTGTATGTGTGTGACGTGATTGCATGCTATAAGTGAAACAACGACACTGAGCAACAATAAGTTCAGCTTTTGGTGTGCTCTTTTACGCAAATCTGATATATGATGGTGGATTATGAACTATACAATTACATTTTAATTTACGAACTCAAGTAATAATAATGATTGAAAGTGAAATGAGTATTGACACACGCACGTACAGTGGGCGGCGGGGGGGGGGGGGGGGGGAGGGGGGGAGAGAGAGAGAGAGAATTTGATGATTGGTGATTACATGTAACATTTGAATTGATTATCTCTTATGTCCTACAATCATATCGATCGTGGACACTAACACCAGCCGGTGTTTAAATACTGTATATTTCTTTTAAAATCTGTTTTCTTTGTTGTCTTTGCCATTTTCTTCTTTGTTATTTTAATTTGTTATTGCTATTCAGAATTGATGTCATAGTAATGGCGTTATTTGAAACATCAGTGATATTTGTTTTACAACAGGGTGTAAAAAGAATTTGTTAGTGTATTCTTTTTTTTTTTATCTGCCACATCTTCTGCGCTGCCCCTGTGTCACTACCGCCACGTCCATTTTTCACCACTGCAACACATCTCAAATGCTGGACTACAGAACACAGGGCATGTTTTGCACAAGGCCTTGGTGTTGACTATGGGGATAAATGATTGCGTGACAGACCTGTACGATACGCTTATTTCCATAGTACATCCTGCCGTCAACCATGCTCGAGAGATACAGACACTCTGTGGCGTTGGTCAGTAAATCTGAGAAACACTAAATTTCAAATTCATATATTATTGCGTATAGCCCAGCCGACTAGTAAGGTCAAACCAGGGCTTTCACGGACGTATTCGTAGAGTGGATGAGATTCGATGTTGTGGTCCAAGATTTTCCGTCGAGCCCACTGCACGCTTAGCTCTGGTAGGAACCAGCTGAGACAGAAAAATCATATATCTTTAAAGGCTGATTTGTTTTCGTTTTCGTTTTTATTATTATTATTATTATTATTATTATTATTATTATTATTATTATATTATTATTATTATTATTCTATGACCTCCCAGTCAGTAGTCCTTTGCATTTACTACTTCACCATTGACTGGCCTATTCTGTTCTCTCCTAAGTAAATATTCTCTCTCTCTCTCTCTCTCTCTCTCACTTCCTCGTCCTCTCTCTCTCTCCCTCCCTCGATATATCAATCAACATTGCGTGCAGATATGTCTTTCACTTGATTTCATATAGAGTGTAGTTTAGTCACACTTTGGGCGAGGCCTAGACGTAAAAGAGCACCTGTTACCTTTGTAAATAAAGCATTTTGTTGTATGTTGTCTTGTGATACCTTATATTATACATATATGTATATATATATGTATATGTATATACATACATACACACACACACACACACACATATATATATCGTGTGTTTTGTGTGTGTGTGTGTGTGTGTGTGTGTGTGTGTGTGTGTGTGTGTGTGTGTGTTTCTAAAGTATGTGTGCGTGCGTATACGCGAGTATGTGTGTTCCAGTAAAAGTACACCGATCTGTGGCGAATGTAATGATAGGCTATATCTGTGCGTACATATGTTTGTATATGCGGCTGTAACACACACACACACACACACATACACACACACACACACACACACACACACACACACACACACACACATCCTTTCACCACCACATACTGTGCCCATTAAACAAGATTATACCCCACTGTGGGGTGAATCAGAGAGCACTCTCTGCCAAAAAACGGAATAATTATACACTGTTGACAAGTGGATAACTGGACTCGAGCCGCTGAATACTCGTGCTCCTTCAACATATTCAACGAGTACTGAGAACAGGTGAGGCAACAAAGCACGTTGACGAGAAGCAAAAAATGATCACGTTTACACAAGTATGATTGTATTCATGGCATGGGAAGCGTATGTAGGAGTAATCTATTTTGTGTTGTTCGTAAAGCTTTTGGACCTGTAGTTGTGACTGCATTGCGCTTTCCGTTCGCCGTTTGGAATGAAACAGGTGGTGGAGCCATAGACTACTAAGAACAGTGTCCTTGTACTGTATGCATGTGTGCATTAAGACATGTTTAACAGGGCGATGACTTTGAACAATAATCAGTTTCTATACAATTACATTTAGTTTTCGCGAGGTACGCACACACACACACACACACACACATACACACACCAACTAATATCACTCATAGTGAAAAGACGTTAAATCAAGGAACGAACGCGCGCGCACACACACACACACGCGCGCGCGCGCGCACATGCACACACACACACTGAAATAGGGAAAACAAAAAGTCTCTCTCTCTCTGTCTCTCTCTCTCCCTCTCTCTCCCTCTCTCTCCCCCCTCTCTCTCTCCCTCTCTCTCATACACACTTATATATATGTCTTGTTGGTTACAAATAACCAGCTTTCTGTAATCGTTTTTTTCATGGATGTGATTGAAGAAGCGGACTGTCACCTAATGGAAACGAGTCCAACTGAAAGGTAAACTGATCATTCAACATGTAAATCAGGTGATTTTCAACAGCTTCATGTCAGTAAAAGTGATTAAAAGTATCTAAGAAAGAAGAAAGACTGCGTTTAGTCGATCGGTGGTGCGCGTATTCCTATGTGTATGTATGTATGTATTAACTGGATTTGAAATGTTCTAAACACGAAACACACGTGGTGTACGCTGGGTACAGCACCACCTTGTGTCCATTTGTTCTTCCTTGTGTGTATTTTTGTTTACTTATCGGAATGAAGTTTGGAAGAATTTTTTTTTTATCAGGGAGGGAAACCTCTGTTGACATGGGTTCTTTTCTGTCTGTGACGTTCCATGAAAATAAAAAAAAGGTGGGGGGGGGGGGGGGATAGACGAACACACATACTAATCCATGCCAGGTCTGTTGGCTCTGTTCGTATGAGTATCAGGCGGATCAGTGTGCTAGATTAGGCCTACCTGGATTAATTAAATCAAACCCTTACAACACTGTTTACATGTGTACACTGCCAACCACTGCAGATGACTTTCCCCAGCTTCATAGGCACACAACGAAACACAGAAAGCGTGAGGTTAACCGTCAACATTTGATCGTCGGAATGCCATGTTGCACACATGCACAGTGAACAAGTAAGTGATCTGTATGCGTCTATAGCCTGTGTATGAACCTGGTATGTAAAGTCACTTTCACAGTTTCTTTTTTATATGTTTTATGGCCAATCCATCCTTCTTTCTAGCCAGTAATATTTCTCGTCCATTTGGCTGTATGTCTGTCAGCTTGCTTTGGTCTGTCTGCGCATAGCATATGCACATGTATAATTTTCTCAAGGATAATGTTAATGTTCAACTAACATGTACAAACTTGGGATCGATGTAGTCCATGTTTCGTATGATTACTGTTTCAAGAATTTGCTCGAGAAATTGTACAACATCGATACAATCACCCTTTTATTTCAGAATATGATTGAATATTTCCTATTGAATAATTCCAAAGCGCCACTACGTCAGGGCATAGGCCTATAGACCTACAGTACTACATTTTCAAAAGCTAGTTTTTAAGTATTGTTTTGTGTACTTAGTTAATTATGCATTTGTACCATATTTGTTTTCTTAATCCCCTTGATGATAAATTCGGCGGAATGGCCAACGCCTGGAGCATATCGTTTGATAACTTGCGTGAATGCAGTGATATTTTTACTGGGCTTTAAACACTGACTATGATAATAATGATAAAGATGATGATGGTGATGATGATGATGATAATAATAATAATAATAATAATAATAACAATCATAATAGGAAAAACAATAACAATCTCATCTTAAGAGAGGGAGAGAGTTGGGTGGAAAGAATTTACTTATTTCTTCGTTCGGTAATGTCTTGAATGTGCACATGCACGTTGTTCTGGTTCTTTAGCCCATACTGTGCAGACATTGTGTTGCTGCACAGTATGCATACTCTGGCTTGAAGGAGTAATTACATATCGGCAACCAAGATCAGCTGTTATTAATCTAAACTTTCTGAAACTAAACGTGTGTATGTATGTGTGTGTATTTGTCTGTGCGTGCGTGCGTGCGTGTGCGTGCGTGTGGTGTGTGTGTGTGTGTGTGTGTGTGTGTGTGTGTGTGTGTGTGTGTGTGTGTGTGTGTGCACGCGCAGAAAATGTGTCGGCAAAGACTTTTCACTGTGAATCAAAGAAAGTGCCGGCGTTCAAGTCAACAGAAACCAGAAAGACATGAACACTGAATAAGAACGCGACATTTTATAAGAGGAAGAGACGACTAAAACACCCCTCCCTCCCTCCACACACACATACACACGTTATAGCCACAATATCTGAAACAATACAGATTTCATTCTCTCATATCGTAAAATCTCTCCTACGTATTTGATATTTAGTAGATGACAACATGAATCGCCCGTGAAGGCTTAAAAAAAAACCGATGTGTTTATGTGTGTCGCGCGTGCGTGCGTGCGTGCGTGTGTGTGTGTGTGTGTGTGTGAGAGAGAGAGAGACAGACAGACAGACAGACAGACAGACAGACAGACAGAGACACAGAGAGAGTATACACCAATGCAAACTGATTACCGGTATTCATCTTATCGGCTATCGTATTACATTTATCAGGAATTGTTTAGACGCTACACCGATCCTCAGATGATCAGTTATTGCAAGTAGCCTACTGCCAGGCAAAACCCACGCTACCAGCCTCAGCCTGGAAAAGACGTGATGTCCGGACCTTGGAAGCCCCGTCTCCTGGATGGAGCAAATGGATGACTAGGGATGCATAGTATATGCACCAGATTTGGGGGGGGGGGGGGGGGGGGGGGGTCCAAAAATCGTCACCAAGACTGGAATAAGACCAAATACTTTTTCAGGATCATCACACACAGGCAGGTTACCTTTGTGCTAACTTCTTTTTTTGTCCCATTTTCTACGCCACCTTCATGGCCACAGAAGCTGACACTTTTTTTTTTTTTTTTTTACAATGCGATGAGGATGATATCAATGAGTATGATAATTATGATGCTATGGAGTAACATCTGGGATTGAGACCGCGTGACAGGGCTGTACTCTACGGTTACTATTAGAATATATCCTGGTGTCAATCAGGCCCGAGAGATACAGACACCTGCAGTGCTGGACAGAAGATTCGAGTAATACCCTCAATGACGTATCCATGAAGTGGATGAGACTTGACTGTGTGGTCTCAGTCTTCCCAATGAGCCCATAGCACGCTCAACTCTGGGTAGGAGCAGGTTAGAGCCTAGAAATCCCACAATGATTTTTGAAGGAACTGGTGGGGATTCGAACCCTCATCCTTCCAGTCAGTAGTCCGTTGCATTAACCACAACACCAAGGCGACTGGTTATAAGACTAAGTATAGTACCCACTCCCATTCATCGAAAAAAATGAATCTAATCGAACTCACCTGTGCTGTATGAAAGTAACGCGGTAGAAGCCGACATTAACAACTGCAAAGTATGCCAGTCTAGCTAGCAAGGTGAGCACAGCTGGCTGTCATGTCAAAGTACTCGCCATGTAGAGGAGGGAGTAAAAGGGGGTGGTAGGCACATCTGCCTATGACCTCATGAAACAGGTCTGGATTCCTGGAAAGGAGAGGACCAGAACACTAAAGGCAATGGCAGAAGCAACTACAAGGAGTTTCGGATGGATCTGGTTGAGGAAGAACAAAAGTGAACTTTTTAAGACTTAAAATTTCCATATGTACAGCTGGTGTCCGATATCTAAGTGGTTAAAACATGTCATAACGGTGACCTGGCCTTAAGCTGTCTGACCACCAGATCTGTTGGAGAGAGAAAAAAATGGCGACAGCAGGAGGACATCCAGGAATCATGTCCTGTATGTCTACTCTTTAGCATGTAAGGACTTAAGGACCGAAACACTTGCTTTGGGGGTCTTTTCCTCTGAAATCCCTCTGCTTTCTTGCCACTACTTTGTGACTCACCTTCAGAATTATTCACTTTCACTGTCAGAGTCGTTTGCTTTCTCTCTTCTATTATCTCTCCGCTTGTACCATCACGGGTTTTGCGGGTAGAAAGAACTGATGGTCAGCAGCGACGTGGAATGCCTGAAGTGGAAAAATCCCATATGACCGTGAGGTAAAGTAGAAGCAAAAAGAATGTCACAATCTATCGTTTTTTTCACGCGCGCGCGCGTGTGTGTGCATGTTCTGACTCCACTTGTCAGGCGGTCTGTTGCTGCACAGCCCGTATACCCCTGTCTTCAGTGGACGTGTATCCATACTAGATGTTTTCATGTTTCCGTATAGGCCTACCATCGGACATTGACAGGACTTATAGGATCCTTAGCATGCATATTTGACATCATGCGAGCGTGTGCGCATGAAAGAGGTTTAGGCACAAACAGCTGTGCGATTCGTATGGTGGCCTGGGAGATTGGAAAAGTCTTCCATTTTTACTCACCAGACCTGTATACACATATCAACCAGTTCATATCAGATTTACCATGCTTTCAGGCGCAACACCTCGCCTACAGTGATGAACTCAAACCGTTGACTGATCTGCCCTCTTACTGCCACCATCACCAAGAGTCACCACAGGAGCTTTCCAGCAACGCCATGTCTTCCCGATGACGCATTCAGCCCAGGTCAACATGGTGGAAAAGGCTGAGTACCAAGTGATGAAATTCGAAGCAGTGCCCCCTGTGGGCTTGTTGTCCAGCATGGGCCCCTTCATGAACACCGACGTCACCAACCCTCGTGAGCTGTACTCCATCTTGTCCGAGTCCAAGCAACTTGGAGCCTTAGAAACCACCTCCCTCAATGCTCAACCCTCAGTCCGGCTGCCCCCTCTGCAGACCTCGTCTTTATCGGAGGTAAGGTTACACACACACACACACACACACACACACACACACACACACACACACACACACACACACACACACACACAATCTCTCTCTCTGTCTCTCTCTCGCGCGCGCGCGCGTGCGCGCACACACACACACACATATACACACTACACATTACAGAACACAAAGATTGATTTTCCTTTCGAAAAGGATTTTTTAATGGATTAGTTCACGTTGTGAATGATATGTTGCTTTCAGCTTATTGTGGCCGAATTTGTCTACTTTTTTGTTGTTGATCTTTTGATATCATTGACCACCCTATTCCTGTTTTGTCGCGGCATATATTTGAAATCTAAGGTATTTATCTTTCATGGTTTTGTCATATCTGACTGACCACTTCGCTCAGTCTTGATAAATGAGTCCAAATTTCAGCAAGTTAAACTTACATTCGGGATCCCCCACGAATCTGCTCTTGGGCCGGTATTTTTCACACTCAGCACCTCACCACTTGCCATTGTCACCAGTCAGTATAACATAAAATTCATGCATATGACTCCCAGTTCTATAACTGTGCTCCTGAAAACCTTTCAACTATTCTTTATGAAGCGTCTGATTGCTATATTGAAATCCAGAATGGGATGATACGGAATATGGTATAGCTGAATGGAGATAAGACTGAAGCAATGCCCACTGGCACCAAGATATGCACTGTAACAGTATGTCATATCCAACTAAGTGACAACACTACTGTACTTTCTGATATAGTCAAGAAGTTAGGCAGTGTTCTTGATCCTCAACTCTGTGTGCAGAATTTCATCAGTATTTAAACTTGCATCTTTTTTTTTTAACCGATTCTTATAACTCCCAGCTCTTTGGCTTGCCTGCATCTTCTGTCTCTTGGTGCCATCATATTCAGAAATCTGCAGCCCGCCTAGTCTTATGTAGAAAGAAGCACGATCATGTCACCCCCTTGCTTCAGTCCCGTCACTGATTGCTTGTTACTCCAAGAATTTCATACAAAATCAGTACTTTCCTGTAAATGTTTTAACAGTTTTGCGCCTACGTATGTCTGCGACCAACTTCGACTATAGGCCTACACCCTGCCCGACCTCTCCGTTCTGTTTCGGATACTCTTTGTGTACAAATTCCTTGATACAGATGTTTCACATTCGGTCGCCATTCATTTTCTGTGCCCGGTCCATACAAGTGGAACGAACTTCTGTCTCTTCGACAGTTACACTCTTTCTTCATTTAAGTCTAACTTGAAGACATACCTTTTTGTCCAGCAGTTTTTCTCCTTCCCCCCATCCCCTTTATTCTACTCCCCTCCTGTCCTCCCCGTCCTAGTGTGCATGCGCTTTGTAACCTTAATCTGAGTTGTACTGTCATCGCGAGTGAACGTTTGATTAAACAATAAGAGTGTGCACTATGATTTGATTTATAAATACCATTATCATCATCACCATCACCATCATCATCATCATCACCATTTCAAAATCTTAGAAAGCAGGAAAACACATCTTGGCAATGATAATAAGGTAATGATGATAACTTAAATATTTCAACTTATAATAATCCCTTTCTATGAGAAATGACTGAAACACTTCAAAAACACTTCAAATGACAATAATTATAAATTTGATAGTAGCAACAGAAGCAACAACTACAATAACAGTAACAACAACAATAATAATGATTAATACTATGTGATGACAATTTTTGTATCAGAAAACAAGCCCTCGGAAGCGTTTTGCAGATTAAAGAAAATCGCAATGAAGAACAAGATGATGAAAACGAATTATAATAACACCACCAAAAAGCATATATGATGTGCAAAGCAAAAACGAACGCACAGTTGGCTACAACCACACCAGAAAACTCGCCATATACACGCAGACAAGATTCAAACATTTCCAAGAGAACTTTATTAAGTGTATTTGATGACAAATATGTGTATGAACAATTTTTGTTCAGTATACCCTGGGACATTGTCTAAAGTCTTTGCATGTACAAGCATTCAAAATATACTGTAAACTGTCAAACCCCACTTCTTCTGTTCGAGCGAGAATAGTTCGTTATGATAAGACTATGCTTAGAATTTGCTGTATTAAGTGTCACATTGGTAATTGTTCCTATGTGTCAGTTCAGTTACGGTACTTTAAAACAATGATGATTACAGAGTATTTGCTAAAAATGATAATGGTTAGAGAAGCAATAAATATTTTTCAGCAAATACAGGCGTTAGGGAGATGAAGATGAATTTCTCGTGGTTTTTGGTTGGGAGTCAGTAGTCAGCGTTATCAGAAAGTTTGGAGTACAGCATACGTATTAAAGAATATGACGCTTATTCCGAATGATATGTGATGTTAAATATCCAACTTGTTACCATTACAGATGCCGCTTCAACCCCTGAGAAGGGAGCCAACCCAACACAGCAGCTACCCGGACCTGTTGGCCATCAACAGACAGATGGGCTCCAGTTCTCAGCAGGACAACACAAACCTACGTCGAGCCACGAGTTTGCATGATGTCAGTTCTCTGGACAAAATGGATGGTGTACTCATGAGCAAAAAGCTGACACCTATCGTGAGAAGCAGTGACAGCAAAACACCCATTGAGCAGCCAGAAAAAACAAGCTTTAAGTTGGAGAAAAAAGAAAGCCCGGTCGCGAAGGACCAGCATCTACCACCAATAGAAGATAAACATGGTTACTCCGATAACCAAGTTTCCACAGATGCTGACAGAAAGAGGCTATGTACAGACATCAATCTTAATGCCAGTCTCAGTCCCCGGCTACAGAGACCTTCGTTGGAATGTCCACGTGACATCTTTCCTCGTGGGCAACCAGTGGAGGTGAAGAAACCAGTGACACCCACCTATGACGACTACCCAGAGGCCTATTGGGAGTTGAGGTCACCGACACTGCAGGAGCCCAGCGATCTGAAGGAAGACATGATCAACCGCGATTACTACCGCCTGCAGCAGATCTCCTCACTTCATCTCAGAGCCATGAATCGTGATATTGTGACCAACAAAATGGACACTTATCGAAAGTGGCAGCAGTATGTTCAGGACAATCATCTGCCACCTCTTGCACACAAGGTGGACACCTCACGCACTGCAGGTACCTGGCCCACTGCTGACGGTCCCCATATATTAGAAGGGTCTTGGAAACAACAAAAGATGGTACTTCCTGTTCAAAACCACACTCTCGCTATTGCCGCTAAAATGATCAGTCCCTCCAACAATCCTACTATCAAAAAACAAAGTGACAAAATGAAGAACACAAACATTGAGACTACAGTGCAAACAAATGATCAGATTACAGATGGTGAGCAACAAGAACAAAAGCTCAAAGCAAACGGGGTTCAAAGGGATGTCCAGAAACAGGAAGTGGTGAAAGCACTCAAGGCGTCAGTGGTTAACCTGTCCATGGAGCCGTGTCCAAAGAGCAACGTGGCAGCAATAGACGTGCAAACAGGATTAAGGAAGACCCGAGTTGTAAGACGTCCCAAGTCAACTACAGTCAGACAACCACCCCTTGAAACAGATAAGGATCACAACCAGGAGCATCACAATGAGCAGATGGAGGAAGATGGCGGGAGAATGTCTGCAATAAGCAATGACGGCACAATGAGTTCTTCACTCAGTCACTATCTCCAGCGAATTCCCTCTGCCCCTGCTGCTACTCCTCCTCCAACTATACCTGCTGTCCCTGTCACTGTCAACAAAACAAAAACTAAAGTCACAGAAACAACCAAGGAGAAGTATGTGGGGAGAAAGCTGATCTTGAAAAAGTTCAATAGGTTGCAAGTGTTTGGTGAAAAGGGCACACGCCTGGGGATCGGCTCAGACCCACCAACAGAAACCCTTTGGTCAACACTGGATATGATGGGTCACAGGAAGAAGAAGCCATACCTTCCTCAGAACAGACCCCCAACCTACAGACTAGACTTGAAGAATTACCCTCCACGCCATCATGGGTCCACTGTCCTGGGCACGGCTGGTGACTTGGCTATAAACATGGAGAGTAGTAATTACCCTATCATTGTCAGTGAGCGGGGCGGGATGCCTGTTGTTCATCATTCAGCAGAACAGAAAGACGCCTCTGCTCTCAGCTTCCGTTTCCGTGATGGTGAGGTGATTGTATCCAGACAAGGAAAGAAATGTCACCCAACGTGATCACACATTAACATGTTAGAAAACATTTATGGATTATAGATTTGTCTCAAAGTTTTCTATTGATGAATTTCATGTACATTGCACTGCAGCTAGACTTGTCAAATGAGATTGTGTCCTCTCTTCATCACCTTTCAATATATACTGTCATTGTGTCCTCTCAAACTCTAGAACCTCCATGGATTGTGATCACAAGTCTCCTGATATGTGAGATACAGACAGCGTCCCAGACCCGGATCAGTGGAAAAGTGATTCCTGGACATACTACAGTTTTTGCTGTGTGCTCATGACATATATCTCAGATATAAGCTTCAAATACCAGCCATCACATGTACTTCGCTCAGCATGTGACAACTCTATTCTGCGTATTTCAGAATTCAGGACATGGCGAAAGGACTTTCATCTTTTTGATCTGTTGTTTTAACAGCCTCTTACTTGAAATTCACTACAGGGTACAGAGGATCTCTTGTTCGCTTACAATTCGATAGCATTACACCCTTTCAGGAAACGTAACTGCTTATCTACCATTTTATCATGTCCCCGTTTATTACGGATTATTTGCAGTGCGTCTGTGTATGACTGAAGAGGGGTTGAGATTAGGGTGCATTTGGGTGTGCTTTATTTATGTGTATGACTATATAGCATAGTTTTATACATGTGTATATTTAAATATATGCGTGGTGATAGGTATAAGTGTACTTCCACACATATATAAATATTTATTTGTTGTCTCATGCATGTACTACAAAGCACTTATTGCTGTTGGTGTTTTTTGTCTACATATTCACTTGACATGGGACCTAAAATACATGCTTCGTACATTTCAGCGATTAAAAAAAAACATCAAGGTATAATCACCAGACTCTGAGATACGATGTCAACTTGGTGATCGGCAGACACGCTGGTTCAGTTTGTAGACACAAAACTTTGAAAATTACAAGATAAAAGGCTTAATGTTTTTCGTGTTTTGTATATTAAAATTAATCAAGCACTTGATCTAAAGCTACTGTCTTTGAAACAGGATGTGAAGATACTGGATGTGAAGATAGCTGTTTGTTGCGTTGTGGGTTTGCTTGATATTGTGAGTGTATGGGTGCTATAGTATCGCACACAAAAACACGTCTACTCAGTTCAGGTTGGAGGGAAGATCATTATTGACTAGAATAAGACAGAACGAGGATACAACCAAATGCGAATAAGCCGAATGCCACAACCCCTTTCTCAAACAGAAATGGACGTTTCATGTTCTTGAAATTGTAAATATGTATTTCTAAAGTCTTTTCCATTTTGATGGCGACTAGTTGAATTTATTCTTTTACTTAATAGTCTTTTACTGGGGAGGGCAATATGTTCACAGATAGTCTAGAGGTTCAGTCTATCTGGCTTTTTTGATGACACGGCCGCTTCTGGTGGTTAGGACTGGTTGGATTCTTTGGCTGGTGATGGAAACAGGATCGGGATGAGGACAGGGTTGCATGGACATTGGAGTGGAAACAGGTTGGTCAGGGTCATGGATGCTCTTTAGAATGAGGCTGGATGTATCTCTGGGGACAGGACAAGGGAACTGGGGTCTGGGATCTCTGGGGATCAGGAAACGCGAGTTCCAACTCTGCTTCCCCTGGGGTGTGGCCACTTCATATGACCAGTGTCCCAGAGGCTGGATGATGGTCCCTGGGCTTCCCTGTGGCTTCACCCAGACAAGCTGTCCAGGCAGCAATGTTGGCACTGTTACTGCCTGATGAGCCTTGTCAAAGTGCAGCTTCGTTTTTTTTTTTTCTGCTCCATGTCCTTGGCCGTGATTGTGGGGACTTCTACGTTGTCCGGATCCGTCGTCCCATAAGGAGTTCTGCTGGGCTGTTACCGTGTTGGAGAGGTGTGGCATGGTGGCTCAGCAATGCGAGGTACGGGTCCTCTGCGTTCTGAAGCAGGGCCTTGACCGTCTGTACTGCTCGTTCAGCTTCACCGTTGGCCTGGGGGTAGTATGGGCTGCTAGTAGAGTGGAGAAACCCATACTTTTCAACAAAGACAGCAAACTGTCGGCTGGCAAACTGTGGCCCATTGTCAAATTTCACAACTTCAGATATTCCATGCCTACCGAAGATGCTTTTGCAGTGGCTGATGATGGTCTCAGCCCTTGTGTTCTTGAGGTGTGCCAGTTCAATGTACTTAGAATAATAGTCAACTACCACTAGGTACATCTCCTTCTTCAGCTCCATTAGATCCATGCCAACCTTTTGCCATGGGTAGTGTAGAGTTTGTGTGGGTATGAGAGGTTCTGGGGGATTACGTCTCTCCCTGACACAGACTGGGCATCATTATACCATGGCTTCAATCTGTTTGGAAAGCCCTGGCCACCACACACTCTGTCTTGCCAGTGTGCAGCATTTGACAATGCCTTGATGTCCGGTGTGGAGTTTCTGCAGAATGTCCTGTCTAAGTGATGCAGGTACCAAACGCTGGTGCCACACAGGAGGAGATCCTGATGGAGGCTGATGCTGTGTCGCTCTGCCCAGTCTGGCCATCCATTTTGGGCAAACTGCATCAGCTTGAGGCAAACTTGGTCTTTTTTCAGTTCCTGTCTCATCTCATCCAGCCTTTTGTCTGTGGCTGGAAAATTGGAAATAACCTGGTCAATCATGAACTTGGTGTCATCTTCCAGTCTCTTGTCCTCCTCATCTGGTGTTGAGACTGGTGCCTGGTACAGTGTGTCAGCAGTCACCAGGTTCTTGCCCCGGGTGTACTCAATCTGGAAAGAGTAGCGCATGAGGTGCATCCTGAATCTCAGGATACGAGGGGACAGTTCATTCAGATTCTTTGTCTTCAACAAAGAGAGAAGAGGTCGATGGTCTGTCTCAATAGTGAGGTCTTTCAGGCCGGTGATAAATTCTGAAAATCTCTCACACGCCCAGGTGACTCCTCAGGTCTCTTTTTCCACATGTGCATATCGTTGCTCAGTTGGAGTCAGTGACCTTGACGTGTAGAAGACTGGCCTGAAGGTACCATCGTCCTGCTACTGAAGGAGTACAGCTCCAAGACCATAGGATGATGCATCTCAAGACAGTCTTGTCTTGCGATGAGGACTGTAGTGGGCCAGTACTGGTGCTGAGGTGAGCTGCCGCTTGATTTGCAGGAATGCTTCCTCTTGAGGAGTTTCCCAGGTCCACTCTGATTCCTTCTTGAGGAGTTTTCGTAGAGCTCTGGTGTGATCTGCAAGACTGGGCCCTGCAAACTTGGCAACATGATTTATCATACCTAACGAACGTCAGAGTTCAGTGAAGTTTGTTGGCCTTGAAAAGTTTGTGATTGCTGCCACTTTCTCTGGGTCGATGGTGATGCCTTCTGCAGAGACGATGCGTCCAAGGAACTTGACCGTTGACCAAGAAAACTCACATTTCTCTAGATTTAGGGTCAATCCTGCATTGGTCAGCTTCTTTATCACCCTATGGAGCCTGTCATTATGTTCTTGTTGGCTGGATCCGTGGATGAGAAGGTCGTCCATGTCACAGATGACTCTGGGAATGCCAGCCAGCAAATGACTCATGGTCCTTTGAAATATTTCTGGCCCTGAGCTGATGCCAAAGGGCAGGCGAGTGTGGCAGAATCTTCCAAACGGGGTGATAAAAGTCGTCAGCTGTTCTGACTCTGGGTGCAGTGGTAGCTGGTGGAAGTCACTGTTGCAGTCAAGTTTTGTAAAGACCCTTGCTCCCGAGAGCTGCGCAATGGTTGGTCTGTCTGAGGTATTGGAAAATTCTCACGTTTGACAGCTTCATTTAGCTGTGTAAAGTCAATGCAGAGCCGTATCTTTCCATTAGGCTTTGGCACCACTACAATTGGGGCACACCAGTCTGTTGGGATAGATACTGGGTGGATGACATCCAGGTCCTGAAGCCTGTCCAGCTCCTCCTTTACTTTTCCATGAAGTGGCAGGGCTAGTCAGCGGGGAACAGTGACAGAAAATGGAGTTTTATCCTTCTTTAGTTGGATTTTATACAAAAATTCCTCTAGCTTGCAAAGATCTGCAAAGAGCGTGGGGAATTCTTTGCGAAAGGGGGCCTCTTTGACGCTGACTTCATGAATTTGCTCAAGCAAGCGCAGATCAGAAATGGCAGGGCGTCCTAATAAGGGCTCCTCAAGATCCTCGATGACATAGATGTCTTAATTGGCAGTCCTCCCTCTGCAGGATAGCTCTGCTGAGAACTTGCCCAGGATCATAACTGGAGTTCGGCCTGGCCCGAAGAGTTTTCTCTTAGCCTTCTGAAGTGGTAGTTTAGAGGATGGGATGAACTTAGATGGAATAACAGTGACGTCAGCACCAGTGTCAAGCTTGAATTCGTGTGTATGAAAGTCATCCATCTTGACAGACACTCTCCATGGATCACTGAACTCTCTAATCACTGAACCCAGGAAGGCATCGTGTTCTTCTTCTGCAAGGTGAACACTTGCTGTAGACCTGCACATGGCTGCAAAGTGTCCTAACTTTGAGCATTTACACTTTGCTCCCTTTGCTGGGCAAGCGTCTCTGTTGTGGGCGTCTTGGATGCTTCTTTGTCCTGGCGTCCAGATCGTGGTTGTAGTTGACGGCTAGAGTGCTGACGCATTGTCTGCATCTTTGACCCTTGGGGTCGGCGTTCATGGATACGGTTGATTCTGTCTCTAGTCATGGTCTGCATTTGGGACTGCGCTGTCTCATGTGCTTGGCAGATTTGCACAGCTTTCTGACGGTTGAGGTCCTTCTCTTCCTGTAGCTTTCTTCGGACTATGTCATCCCTAACACCGATCACCACTCGGTCCCTAATCATGCGCTCTTCATCTTTAAAATTACATGATCTTGCTGCTTGTCTCAGAGCAGCAACATAGGCATCTATGCCCTCACCTGTCTCCTGGGATCTGTGGTGAAATTTGTAGGACTCGTACACTTCACTTGTGGCTACTACACAAAATTCTCAATGTCTGTCTTCTATTCGCCTTCAGCAAAAGGAAGACCATCAAAAACTTCACAAGCGTCCTCTCCTATGCATGCAGGAAAGACTGCACTCTGATATGATTTCTCCTCCTTGTCATGCCTTGAAGCAACAGAGTAATTAGGCCACTGACACTTGAATCTCTTCCAACCGCTCTCCAAGTGTCCATGGATATCTAGTTTGGAAGACACTGGGATGTTGGCAGTGAAGTGTTTCTGTGGTTGGGCCATGATTATCCCTATACACTAGAAACAGGCACCCAATAAACCAGTGTTCAAACTGTGAAAACTCAATTAACTTCGCACTTCAGCAATGATCTAAACAACAAAACTGAGTAGGCCCAATGTACGAAAATATAAACAGTTGTCTCTCCCAAATGACTGCAAGGCACTGTCTAAACACAGAGAGTGAAGTACAGCACTGCAAGCATTCTTAAAACTGGAAGGACACAACAGAAGTATCTCACAATAAAAACGCGGGAAAAATCTTCATCGTCTGATGCAACGTTCACAGAACAATAGCGTAGCGTAAATACTCAGTCTGTGATCTTAATCAATAGATGCATCGTCGACAACTGTCACTTTCTGACACCATGTTGCGTTGTGGGTTTGCTTGATGTTGTGAGTGTATGGATGCTAAACTATCAAAGACAAAAACAATCAGTTCAGGTTGGAGGGAAGATCATTATCGACTAGAATAAGACAGAACGAGAATACAACCAAATGCGAATAAGCCGAATGCCACACTGTTCACACATAGATTTTGTTTCCTTATGAGACTAAACAAACAAGCAAGCATGCAAACTACTATGGTCAAGCCATACCAACACTTTCTTTTTTTCTCATGAGTGAATACATCAAAACTTACTCATCAAAACTAACTATACTTTCGCATGTTTTGTCGTTGTAATATATGCATCAAAACAAAGCATGATTTTCCCCGTTGTGAATGTCTTTGGTACAGACATCAGGTTAGTACTCTGGCTACTGGGACCAGCAGAACGACTAATAGGTCAGGTGTTGAGATATGAGCAGGAAATACATGTCCTGCCCAAATTTCAAAGTTATTTATTGTTGTGTCAAAGATGTTGGGAAGTTCACATTTTTGGAAGCGCGATGACCAAAATCTAGAGGCCATGGTCTCTCAAAGTTTGACATTTGTGAACTATCTACAGGGGCAAAGAAAGATTTGTTCTTAAATCACCGTATAATAATTATTCTTACCAAAGTACTTACCAAATCAAAACCCGTTGTTAACCTGACCAGCTTAGCTTTCTGTCATTGGTCAAATTTAATGACGCTGTCCATGGTTCTCACGCACCTTTACCAATCAGTGGCCTTTCCGCTGAACAAATGATGACTATTGCCTACAGTTAAGCCTCTGGATCTCGAGTGAGAACCAGAGCAATACGAGCGGGAATAAATGGGCGGGAATCCGAGTTTTTGATTTGTTATCAGTTCAATAGGATTTCAGTTAACACACACACATACACACACACACACAAACAAAAAGAAAAACTCATTTTAACTGGCATACACCAAATTAAAAACCAAAGCTGTTTAAACAATGGTTGGAGCTGTAGGCCATAAACAGAAATAGCAGTGTTTGCTGCACATAAGACAATCCGGAGGAGCCATCTGTTTGATTGCAAGAGATAGGGCCTATATCTCTGAGACAGTGATTGAACGCCAATACTTGGCCGGTAGGAAAATTTTGAGAGGGGCGGAGCACAGTGGGGACGAGTGAACAAAGGTTAAGAACGTACCCAGGGCTCAAACCCTGGGACTCTAGGGGTTCTAAACGCTCATATCCTAGCCCGCCATTTGATGAGCCCAGGGAATTGTCCAACAGATCCATTGGGATACCGATGCTGTATATGTGGCCTTTTGGTGTTGCTCGTTGACCAAGATGAGGAGAAGCCTTCAGTCAGTGCAACTGTTTATAGTGTGAGCCCAATAGAATTTGAAGCACCTCACTAGGCAGAACTAGAAAACTGAAACCGCCTTATCATCAGTATTGGTCAATGGACGAAACACCAGCTATAGGGAAGGGTCTACCGGGTACTGGACTTTTCATTTTGAAATCTTGGAGGAAAGACAGGCGGGAGAAAGGATTTTGATGAAAGATGATGCCATTTACATGGAAAGGAAGAGAGAGAGCCAGACAGGAGGGAGAAAGGATTTTGATGAAAGATGATGCCATTTACATGGAAAGGAAGAGAGAGAGCCAGATATGAATGGCACCAGTCACCAGCATTTGTTCAGAAAGAAAACGGGCCAGGCAATTGACTAATGTATGTCGGTAGGTTGGAATGGGTGAACCGAGATCAACGGATACCAAGACACCCCTGCTCTTCGCAAGGCCTTTGTACTCTTGCGCCTGGCCACTGCCATAATATGTAGGGCCTCAAAAGAAATACTGGACCTTATAAGCTGATGTCCACCTGAAGATCATGAGGGGTGCTGCAGAGTTGTCAAACGAGTACATTCAATAGCTGGGGATGACGGAGATTGTTTTTGAACTTCGTCATAAACAATCGACATGAGGATAAAACTCATGCCTCCATGACGAGTGGGAAACGTTCCTACTCCAGGTTTATCCTGTTTGGGGTATGTAGTGCAACTTGCTGAGAGAGTCCGCTAGGACATTCAGTGTATTGGCTACGTGTCATGCAAAAAGGGAGAGTTTCTACTTGTGACACCATGGGAAGGGGGCTTCAGCTCTGTGAGAGAGTTCCACTGAGTGCGTGCTCCCCCCCCCCCCCCCCCCGCCCCAATTTGTTAAGGTCGAACGCTGTTGTGATATTCACCTTTAAAACGCGAACGAGGTTCTGCAGATGGCGTCGAGATTCATTGTTGTGATGTCAATGATACTCGTCTATGAGCCTGGTGCAAGCTGAGATCACGCGTGGCCACCCTAAACCTTTGTGGAGGCGTCTGTGTTAGAGGGCAACCTTATGCTGAGGAATTGAGATCAGGACGGGGGACTGATGCTGTTGCATTCAGGAACCACTGGCCAAAGGCAGAGTTGCATGCAAGCGGTGGTGAGATTGTGACTAAAGTTCTCAGAACGCCCATCATATTGGACGGTTCAGTGGCTCAGCCTAGAGGTATGACAATAACTAGCGATTCCATCTCGGCCAGCAGAATTGTGACATCTCATTTAAGCCGTCCTTGAGCAGAACGCTTGTAGAAAGAAGATTGTCACTTTGCAGGTGACCAGGGCTAGCTTCTCTCAATCCAGCAGGAAAGAGAAGACTCGTTGGAGGAAGAAGAGCATCTGTCAGATGGAAGCAGTCGGCGGTACTCTGTCAAACTTGCCCCAGTGGTAAACCTTTTCTGGGCAGACGTGTGTCAGACGCTTAGAAGAGAACCAAAAGTTGAGTATGGCTGGCAGACGTAGAATCTGGGCTGGGTGCGGGCATTTTCACAGAGCTAGCTCTGTACTGAGAAGGCTGCCTCGAGCTGGACATTCCAGAGCATGGAGGAAGGTACTAGCTGTAGTCCAAAATATGCACAGTGCAGCTCATCTATGAAGTAGTGAAACATCTCGAGTCATCTCATGTCCAGATTACGCGGGTTCAATGAGAAACCTTGTAGGATATCATCTGGGGTCCCGGATGACCTCGATATAGGTTCTTTCCAAAATATCAAAAGAGGAGTCAGACAAGTTTATGTTTTGTCACCAATTCTGTTTTCACTTTACGGTGAAAGCATCATGAGAAACCTGGAGAAAGACCCTGGATTGAGGCTTGGAGGAGGGGTGGTGGACAACATTCGATACGTGGATGGCAGCGTGCTAGTTGTGGAGAGTGAGAGGGACCTGCAGAACCTTGTGAATATACTAGAAATTGAAAGCAAAGATAAGGGGTTGGAACTAAACAGCAAGAAGACTGAAGTCATGGTGATCAATAAAAAACATGAAATCCCCTCATGCAGGAATGACAGCAAACGGCACAACCTTGAGACAGGTTGATAAGTTTAAATATCTGGGAACGATCATTTCACCAGACGGCAGATGCACAGAAATATCCGGCAGAATCGGCCAAGCCAAAACAGCATTCAAGAAGATGAGAAGCATTCTTACCAACAAATGCCTATCAGTTGACACCAGGAAGAGAGTTCTTGAATGCTATATAGAACCGATACTGTTATACGGTTGTGAGGCGTAGACAGTCAACAAGCAAAGCCAGAACAAGATTGCGGCAGCCGAGATGTGGTTTCTAGGGGGAGTGTTGAGAGTTCCATGGACAGCAAAGAAAACAAACGAGACAGTCTTCTTGGAGGCAGACACAAGATCATTCATAAGGAAGATTGGGAAAAGACAGGCAATATTTGTAGGCCATTTTGTGAGGAAAGGGGAGCTGGAGCACCTGGTCACGACGGGAGGTCTGGAGGGAAAGAGAGCGCCAGGTGGACCCAGGGAGAAAATATTGGACGGACTTGAAGAGTGGCTGAGGACAGAGAGGGTGGAACACGTGCTTGCGGCAACAAGGGATAGAAACAGATGGAAGGCCATGATCGCCAACGCCATGTGGCAAGGCACTTGATGACGATGACATAGTTGGGAGTTACAGGATTTTGTAGTTAACATGAACTTCCATGGACAGGGATTCATGAAGAAAAACAAAAGATTCCTTTAGATTTGAGGAATAATTTAGTGCAGTGAGATAACGGTCTTTGGGGTTACTTTTTTAGGTTTGATCTTGTATCAATGTATATTTTCTCATTAATTTTCAGTTTGTTTGCTTTCATCCAGGCAGCTATGTTTTCAGCTGTGTTTTTAATTTCTCTAGCAGTGTTTGAGATGTCTATAAGGAAATCAGAGAGGTTCAGCTGTGACTATTTAACAAAAAAGTTGCAGAGTACTCTTGACTGTTCAGTAACAGATCAAAGTCATTGTAAGTACATAGTGAACAGCACAGGACCCAAAACAGAAACCTGTGGAATATCATTAAGCAGAGATGGAGCTGGCCTAATATCATTGGTGACAACAGATTGAGTTCAACACAGAAAGATATGATGCCAATCACTCTTATATCAGTTTCAGCGCAGCAAAATGTGGATGACAATTTTGAGATCACGATGTCATGGTCAATAATGATTAATGTTGAATACAGCTGAAAGATCTGGGGTGACAGAATGGACACTTTTCTGTTATCAAAAGCCTGCAGAAAATCATTAACAACTTTTAACAAAGCAGACCAGAACTGAATCCTGTGGCACACCATATTTCAGTACAGCTGGAACTGACTTCGTGTCATTAATGACAGAATGGGTTTAACAAGAATGGTATGATTTGAAGCAGAGACGGAACTGACTTAATGTCATTAATGACAGAATGAGTTTGACAAGAATTGTAGGCCTACGACTTGAAGCAGACCCTAATGTCATTAATGACAGAATGAGTTTAACAAGAACAGTATGACTTGAATCAGAGACGGAACTGACCTAATGTCATTAATGACAGAATGAGTTTGACAAGAATGGTATGACTTGAATCAGAGGTGGAACTGACTTAATGTCATTAATGACAGAATGAGTTTGACAAGAATAGTATGACTTGAATCAGAGGTGGAACTGACTTAATGTCATTAATGACAGAATGAGTTTGACAAGAATAGTATGACTTGAATCAGAGGTGGAACTGACTAAATGTCATTAATGACAGAATGAGTTTGACAAGAATAGTATGACTTGAATCAGAGGTGGAACTGACCTAATGTCATTAATGACAGAATGAGTTTGACAAGAATAGTATGACTTGAATCAGAGACGGAACTGACCTAATGTCATTAATGACAGAATGAGTTTGACAAGAATGGTATGACTTGAATCAGAGGTGGAACTGATCTAATGTCAATAACCCTTTGACTCCCGCACTCTATCCACTAATCGCAAAAACTTAACCTTTGACTCCTTCACCCTTTCCACCAGCTTCCTGCAGGAAGCTCATGGAAAGGATGAGGGAGTCAAAGGGTAAGTTTTTGCTTTGATGGCATGGTTGACAATGAAGGATGCTGGTGGACATGGTGCGGAAGTCAAAGGGTTAATGACAGAATGAGTTTGACAAGAATGGTATGACTTGAAGCACTCGATAACATTTTCAAATAAGCTGTCTGGTCTAAAACACAAAATGAAACAGAAACCTCTAAGGAAGACAAAGCAACAACAACAAAAAAGAAAACGAAAGTAGAAAATCGAAAACTAAAAAAGACCAGGTGACCATCACAGACCGCTGTGTCAGTATTTCAGTCCTTCAACGGGAAGATCCTATGTTTTCAAAGCAGATTACTCATTTCGTTCTGTGTAGAACTCAGAAACCTGCTACCTGAGGAGAGTGACATTTACATATACACAGAGCAACCTTTCAAAGCGTAAGGTTGCAGAATTCCACAAAGGAAAGAATTTGGCGTAACTCCACAAAGGAAAGAATTTGGAAGAGAAGAAGAAACAAATCATATTTTTTAATCTAGGGAAGCAGTCTTGTGTAGTTCGATGTTTACTCAAAACAGACAGCAAAGGACACTATTGCCAAGTAAAGTAAATGTGAATATACTGTTACTGTCCTAAGAAAAAGAAAGCAAGGTTGTCTTACTTGCAGAGATGCGAACAGACAAAAAGAGAGAAAATAAGACCTCTCACTGAACATAGTTAACGAAACAGAAACTTTGAGGGATAGACATCGGGAAAAAAAACAACAGATGGATAAAAGAAAACAAAGAGAGACTGCTTGTGGCTGGGTGGCATTCCAGTAAGACCCTTGCAGTTCGCTTTGTCAGTACTTAGATCCTTCAGTGGGGAAAGTCCTGTGTTTCCAAAGCAGGTGATGCGTTTTGCTCAGAGTAAAACTCATCAGAACTCCGCCTGGGAGCAAGAAAAGAGGGGCATCCACACATATGCAAGGCAAGCTATCCAAACCTAAGTTCTGCTACCTCAGGTTCAGGTAACTTGCTCTGCATATGTGTAGACGCTTCTTCAACCCAAAATGTAAAAGGCGAGAGCAACAGAAATAGTAGAGATAGCCAAAAACCCGAGATGTCTCCACAGGATGAGAGTATGGTCAGGGAATGAAACAAAACAAGTTAAACTCAGGCTTGTAAGTGTGATGTGCATTAATTGGCTGTACCAGAACGAGGCCAAGGGACGTCACTAACCAGAGTTCTGGCCAAGATGGAACATGGAGATAGCTAGGAAGATGATTGTTTTTTTCACGTAAAATCCCGTTTAGCTATTGCATTTACCATATCCAAACTATCCCGTTTAGCTATTGCATTTACCATATCCAAACTATGCAATATGACACACACTTGCTTTTTGTTGGAACCCAACAAAATAATAGAAAGAAAGGCACACAGAAAAATCGGTGAGAAGATACCTCCAGGCACATATTCCCTATCCACAACGCCAACTAGAACATAACACTCCCTCTTTTCCATAGCTTTGTGCGAAGACCACTCAGAGATCCGGAAGAAGGAATGGCTGGGTGGGACTAAAAGTTGGATATGGTAAGTAGACTAGCTAAACAGGAATTCACATGAAAAAAAAAAATCCTCTTTTACCACCATACACTCTACCATTTACAATTTATGCCGAATTTAACGATTGGACAGAGGGAATGATCTCCTGTTCGGTTTGCCAGATGCCTGGAGGCAGTCATAGCGGCATTGGCCACCATGAAGGCGATTGTAAGACAGAATGTCCGAGGATGAGTCACGGAAGTCTCATAAATAGTGATAGGTGACAGGGGATTCCCAGTGTCAGTAGGTTGCTTCGAGAACGTCCCTGATGGAGAGGGGGTGGGGGTGGGGGGGGGGAGAGAATGCATTCGAGGAAGGGAGAGCTCTAAGTTCAGGGCTCTTCTGCGGTGAAGGATGTCTTCAATTCCTTCTAGGCCTTGGGGGCCAATTTCCAGAACCAGTGTAAAATAGTCGTTGCTAGAATGCCCTTTCGTATCCCTCACTGAGGGAGATAAGGACTTCCCTCTGGGACCGAGCATTTCCAGTAGCATTTGATACAGTGGACTGGAAGCATTCCTCCATTCTTGTGTCCTTGGGGTTTATGAAGGAGACTAAAGACAGCGTCCAGATGAACGGTGGGAAGAAAATGGGTTGTTGAGTCTTGGCCAGGAACTCTGGCACGTGCGTAAGGGCCAGGTGTACAGAAGAGTGGGAACTGTATATTCCCTGGCTCCACTGACCGCATGATGTCGCGGTGGTGGCTACTGGTGGCCATGGCGGAAAGGAAAGCCATCTTATACAAGATGAATGAAAAGAGAACCACTTCTAACAGCACAAAAGGGTGACACCTGAAAGCGTCGAAGACTAGGGACGAGTGATTTTATTTCAAATCTCCTTTTGATAAACATATGTATCTTACAAGTGCATTAGCTCTGCTTATGCGAGAACCCATACTAACTGCAAAATACTCGATCAGGTGGTCGAGAAATAGGTCAAAAGACATCCTGTGCCAGGTCCTGCTGTCAAGCCCACCCCCATACTGATAACTGGTTCTGGCCAGAGTGACCATCGTCCTCTTTGGCGAAGTAGGTTAGAATAGGAATATGTTGTCAACCGCCAGGCAGAGGAGAGCGGGGTAGGCGGGCAAGTATTAGTTGTAAGATATATACGTGTGCTTATTAAAAAGGGATTTGAAATAAAATTCCCTGTTTAATAGCACATAACTCAACCATATTTTACAAATGCACAGTGGCACTATCTGGAATGTGGCTGATGATTCCCATCAATGGTTGGAAGCAGAGATGATATGCTGGGCGTAGACCGTGGAGGTGATGCTGTGAGACCCATCTTCGCATATTCGTGACATGTCCCCAAGTTGTGCTGAAAGGCCATCGAAGAGCCCAGGCTTGTAGTTCATTGGTGCTAGGCCTTGTAGAGTCAAGCTGCTGTCCCTGAGCCCTGTAAGCCTTGCGAATGATGCCCAAGATCCACTGGGATAGAGAGGAGCGTTTGGTATCGACAGATTAATTAGGATTACAGGAGATGATGTGGCGGCAATGCTGAGGATGCAATAGAGGAGTGGAGCATTGAAGACAGTGGCTGAACATTCTGACACGGCAAAGGTTGTGATCTGGATCATCTGGATCGCTGAAGGGCTTAATGTGAATCATGGGGGAGGGTATCCCCAGCTATTGGTTTTTGGCTAGGAGTTTCAGTAGGAAACAAGAGGGCAAAGTGGAAATGTCCTTAGGAATTCCACTCACGTCGAGAACTTTGAAAAGGGGTCTTTACGCCACTAGACTTCTTGAGGCTTCCTGTGGAAATCGTTCATGAGTGAGCCTCCCTTCCACTGTTGGGGTTACAGGTTGGTATGCGCAGCTGCACTGTAATCCTCGTATTAGGAGCTCGACTCTGAATTGGGGAGGTGTACCCCAAAATTGGCTTGTCTGACAGAGGAGGCAAACAGCCTCAGACTTGGTTAGACACACACCACAGGAGCCACTTCATCTGCTTGGAATTGCTTCCTCATGTATTTTCGTCTCCCATGCTCCTGATCTCTTTGTATAGAATCGTGGGGAGGAGGAAAGGTATCACCGATACGTGATAGAGATAGTCTGTCTGGTGTGAGAGCGTCTACAGTTGGGGTTTCTGGGTCTTGAAATGGAAACGTAAATTGTTAACTTCTTGTTGGATTTAGTTGCGAAGAGGTCTGACATTTGATGGAGAGGGCGGTGACGTTAACCTTCCTATGATATAGGTATTGGATAGAGGGATCGAGCTGTCCCAGTGCCACTCTGTAGGATTTAAGCTCATTTAGGAAGGAAAAACCCAGCCCCCCCCCCCCCCCCCCCAACTGTTTGTTCACATAGAATGCAACCATCGTGTTGTCAGTGAACAGAATGACAGTTTGCTCCAGACAAGGAGAGCATGAGATATCAATTCCAGTTGGAGTACAACGATGTGGAGGTGGGTTTCATCTGGAGACTAGATCCTGAGGATGGGCTGAGCCTACGTCAGCCTCTAAGTGGTGTGTGGGGCCAGTCACTAGTGTAGTAGCCTACTCCTAGCTGAGCCAGGCTTGTCAAAACGCCCCAAGGAAGGTGTTGGCTGAGGTGCACATAATCCAGATTGACCTCAGCATCTTGTATCATTCTTCTGCCTTCTTGAGGGAGAGGACGCTATAGCACAGCTTGTTTGGCGATGAGGACACATGTCTTACTCCTTGGCCCGAATAGAAGCACTCCTGGAAGGGGAGTGGATTATCGGGCCTAGCGTTTATAGCGTATTCCTCCCTAATTCTGGGTGGATCTCCAACGGAATGACAGGACTTGAGGCAATGTTAACATGAGAATTCCCTGTGGAGGACTGGAATACCAGAGCAGGAGGCTGTTGCATGGACTGCCGATATCCCTTTGGGGGTGATGACCATGAGTTAAGTATGTGGAAGGGAAGTCAGCTAGGCAACCCCACCAGCCTGAATTTGCATGAAAAAAAATCCTTTTCCTAGCAAGTACAATCCTCTGTCTTGGCTAGAACCCGAAGTTAGAAACTCCACACTGATTGGCTGTGCCAGAACGAGGCTCAGGGGAAGTCGCTAACCAGAATTCTAGCCAAGATCTAGAACTTAGCACATCACAAACAGATTTGTGCATGCAGCAATACCCAAATCAAAGATGCGAGAAAACGTGGGGCAAGAAAGGAGTTGGAACCGTGACTCGGATGTCTTATTCATCATTTTATTTGTCACTGGTCCATATAAAAACAACACAATGCAACATTCAAATAAAGACAGACAATTTAATACAAAACAGGCAGTTACTGTTACTCTAGTATGGCATAGTATATGTTACCCTGCATATCTCGACTCACATTTTTTTTTTTTATTTGTCATTGGTCCATAAAAAACACACAGTGCAACATTTAAATAAAGATAGACAACCAAAGTAATACAACTAGGCAATTACTCTAGTATGGCATAGTAGATGGTGTCCTGCATACCTTGAGTCATGATACAAGATTTTGTTTGTAGTTTGTTTTTTGACAGTGAAGTCAGTTCTGATTCTTGCTCCTATGGACTTCTGGCGCTTAGACTTCAACTGAATGAATAGGTTTGGTGGTGTGTTGAAGAGCTGAAGTGAGCAGAGTGGAGGTAGAACCACTGAAGCAGCACAGAAGACCAGAGCGAACAAAAGAGAAAAGCAATGCAATTAATCATTTTAGCAAACATTCATTTTCACATAAAACATGCAAACAATTGCCAGGAGGGAGGGAGAAGGGATAGAGAAAGACAGAGAGAGAGAGAGCATGTTTGTCGTGGGGGGGGGAGTGGGAGAGAGAGAGAGAGGGGAGAGAGAGAATTTAATGTACATCAGCCTTGAGCTGCAAACAATGGGATGGGACCGAGATTTGGTATTTTCATGCGTATTTTACAATTTGACACAATCCACCAATCCACTACATCAAATCATTAGCAATACACAATAATACATTTACATCACATGTATGAAACTAAATCAACATCAATCTGATTTCCTTTACATCTGATTTTCATTAATAGTTAGTTAAACGACATGTCCATGTATCCATTGCTCAACCATGGTCATTCATATATTATTAATCGTCAGTGGATAATCTGCCAACATATCAGTCTGTTGATCAACCATTTAATAAAATCAATCATACAATCAATCAATGAATCAATATATCCATCGATTAGTCCATGGATGAATCATTCATTCATATGACTGTTGAATCAATCAAAATGCTCATTCAATGAACTGATCAATTCCCTCTATAGTTAGTCCACCAAACACTGATCAATCAAAGCTCCAATTAACAATTTATGAAAATGGTGTATGCATCGATCAGTCCATGGGTGAACCATTTAGCCATATGACTGTTCATCTGGTCCACGCTGCCTGTTTATCACTCAACAATTCGTCGATCAGACTGTCAAATTTACCAACCTATCAATCAATCATACTGATTGATTAATCAATCAAAATGCCGTCAAGCTAATAATCGCTCATTCAATGAACTGATCAATTCCCTCTATATTAAATCCACCAATCCACTGATTCATCAAATCTCCAATCAACAATTTATCAAAGGGTAACAGATGGTAATTTGACCAATTACTGAATGAATCACCAATCTTACAAAAATTTGAACAATTTACTAGTTAATCACCAATCAACCGAAAGAGCAAATCAATCAACTAATGAATCAATCACTCAATTACAAGTCAATTCAATCAGTTGATCAATCAATCAATCATGTAACACACTCAGCAAATATCAGTCCATCGGTCATGTCATTAGTTCATATGTATATCAATTAACAAGGCAACAAGTTCATTCACAAAATTAATGTAAAATCAACCATGTAATCAATTTACTAACATTCAATTGTCTAACACCCAATAAATAGATTTTGTGATGAACTTTCGAAAGTTGTATATTGTAGTAAGATGTCAGGCTGACTTCAAACACTACAAGTAACATCTCCATAATAGGCCTACTTCAGTGTCCATTTCCCATTATCACTTTTCCCTTGTATTGATGGCATGAAAAATATGTCTAGATAGACTTGCCTACGCTGATTTGTTGCTCTGAGCTGGATGTGCATCAGCATATCAACTTAATTCCCTAAAAATCTTTTTCTAAGATCTGTGTACGTGGAACAATGAAATAGCAAGTTCTGTTCATTTTCATATCATGAATCGCAAAATGGACATGCTATTTCTCGATCAGACTAACTGTATCTGCATAAATTATTGTTAACTGGGAGAACATTAAATCGCGTCAATGACATAGCAACCCTGAAACAGTACATGTGTATGGATCCACACAGTACACATATTTTTCCTTCTCAAAAATGGTCTTAAATGATCTATAACTGTTATATCTATCTTGTTCGTTCTAATTCTTAATTATTAACATTTGGTACGCTTTGAAATGTAGTCTGTCTGGATCCATATACAATATTTTAAGTCAGCCAATCCACAGAGGAGATAACATACAGCGTGAATCTTCCTGAATCACCATACACAGTTTTGTTAGGTGTCCTTGTTAGTACCAGTATACCAAGAATCTTAAATTACACGCTTACATGTGTACTTTCTCGATATGTCCCAGTCTAATCAGCCCCCATACCTCTGACGAATACAAGATGGGCTGAATCTTAGCATATCTTGAAGAATATATTTGTGTTCACTTCCTTGTACTTTTGAAATGCCCTGTTTAACAGTACGGTTGCTTTCTTAACTTCTGTTACTAATAGTTCCGTGCCTATCTTGGCACTAATCTTTGTTGTGAAGTTGAACCACAGTAACAATATTTATTGACCACCTCTAATCGTGCATCATGATAAAACCACTTTTCTTGCTTCCCTTCTATAAGAAGCCCACTTTTCAGAATACTGTAACTTTTTTTTCAGTAGGCCTACCTGGTATTGACGTTTAATTTCATGTTATGGCAGCAAGACTGTAACACATTTAATTGGTTTTGTAGACCACAAAACAATAATACATCTACATCATCTGCGAAGAGAAGAATAAACAATTCCATTGTAGCAGGAAGCAACTGGACACCAAGTCTCCCTCTCCATCCATCTGATTGACTAATTAATTGATTGATGAATATTGAAAATAAGGCAGGGCTTAAGACATCCGTGCCTCACACTAATTGGGCAATCAAAAAAGACAGGTAACTCATATTTCATCCTGATACACAAACTCTATGACTTATACATTGCTCATAGCGAAGCAAGGAACTTACTTTTGACTCCTGATTTTTAATGCACTCTAAAAGTTTATTGTGCCAAACAGAATTAAGGGTTTTTTTAAGTCTACAAATGCAACATATTACTTCTTTCCCTTCCTACTTATGCATTTCTGAACAAATGCATATAGAATAAAAATCTGATAAATCGGCGAGTAGGCCCTATTTACCTTCTAGCCATTTGTGCAATCTTGAGTTAGATGTAGATGTATAGCACTTTGATGCAATGCTTAGCAATGAAACACCCCTACAGTTATCAACATTTTCAGGGTCCTCTTTCCTGAAAATTGGGATAAGGATAGCCTTTGACCAGGCTTCAGGATAAATTCCATGGTAAAAAGTAACATTTAATAACCTGATAACATTAAATGACCAGTTGTTTATCATTTCAGCAGTACTTCCATCGATCCAACTTGTTTTACCCATCTTCAATTTCTTAAGAACTCTTCTCTTACGACTTCACTCTCAGACATTTCCTCATTTAATGTGTGATCAAATTGTTCGTCTACATCTACTTCTCCATCCAGGCTCTTCTCACCCGAAATTATATTATTTATATTAAAGATGTCCTTGAAATGGCTATACCAGTCTTCAAGACTTATAGCATTTGTAATTTTGTCTTTATTTCCAATTCTCATATTTCTCAGTTCATTCCAGAATTATGACTTGAAATAATTTTGGCTAACGACCGGTTTTTTTTTTTGTTTTTTTGTTTTTGTTTACAGAACTCATACTTTTTTGTTTTTAGTAAAAGACTTCACATGACGCAGAACAGAAGTTGCGATAGGTGTAAATAACTACCATCAAAACCATGATCAATCAAAAAATGTATGGTCATAACTTATGTTTGCTGAATCAAAAATACTGTTATATCCAGCAAAACAATAATCATCACTTCCTGTTCTTGCATTAACATCATGGGTAGCATGCAGATCTAAAACACACAGTTCTATTAGTTGTATACCATATCCCTCATGCTGGTTCCTCCAGTATGAATCATATGGGGGATATATGTACAGATAAGTATTGTGTGTCTGTTTCATAGAAACATATCTTTGTGAGTCTTTATAGCATTCTCCATTTTCAACTCGTTCAATGAAAGAAGCAAACGATTTTGTGATCATAACAAATATTCCACCAGAATATCTTTCTTTTTGTGATAATTTCTTCGCTTTCAATGTGCATATTACAAAGTCCTTACATAATGAGGAATTGAAATTGGTTGCTATGAACGTTTTTGTGAGACAAATAAAATTTGTTGCAAAAGAAAGTCAACGGACTTAATGTTTTCCAGTTTCGGTAACTGTTTACATTAAAACTTGATGAATCCGACAGATGATTTATTATGCACACAAGGATCCATCTGTCACGTGTGGAATTTTACATGGGATCCTTTCACACATGTGCAATTTGATAGTTTACCACCCACTTGTTATACCTTTTGCATTTGTGGCCTGGTCGATGCCCTATTTCTTGGTGCTAGAGGCACCACTAGAATTGCTTTTAATATTATCTTTTACATTACCTTTCCTGACCCTCATGGAATTGCCTGAGGCCCTTTGCAGACAGTCCACTATATTGCTTTGGCTGCTGGCTTCTGTGTACGGTACGTCTTTGGCTACCTGTTTGCTTGGGAGAGGCGGCATGTTTAGATTTCTGTTGTCTGGTTATCACTGTTGTGATCCCTCTCTGCTGTAATTTTTTTTTCATCAGGAATACCATGCATGTTTGATGTGTGCTTGCTAGTGTGATTGTCTGTCTGAGATCATGTGTTTGTTGCAGAACAGTCCTGGATCATGGAGAAGGCAGTGTCATCACTACTTGCAACAGCTAATGTAAGAGTCATTCTGCTCTGCATGAGAATTTATGTTATCGTCTGTTCATTATCTGTTACAACAGTGATTGTCAATTTTTGTTCAGAGTTGTCTTTATCGTAGGTCGAATGTTCCTAAACTTCCTCTGAATCACTCACCACATCATCACCCATTGTGTCCGATTTGTTGGCAAATTAATCAACTTGATTTTCTTCAACCATGTCTACAAGAATGTCACCATTGCCATCACTGTGTACTCTCTGTTCATTCCTGTACTATTCTGTTGGATCTGTCTCACCCACCATCTTCATCAAATCTGTTCTGGTCATGTTCAATGAGCTGCATATCTTTGATGGCATTATTCTGGCTGCAAACAATTTCTTGGTAACTTTTGATGTGCCCAGCAATGACTGATCCAGTTGGCACACCTATCCTGCCCACAAGCTTCAATATCTGAGGAGAATGACTGTTATATGAATGTTGTTCCTTTGAGGTCTGCTGCTATTCCTGCCATCATCCCCATTCCTGGTAGAGATAGGCCATGTCTTTCTGTTACTGCTGCCTTTGAAAATGACCACTCTTCTGTGGTCTGATGTATTGCTGATTGTGTCATTACTTTTCTATTACCACCTCAGGAGTGTGAATGGGTGTTAGGAACAGTTGATATGTCACCGGAACAATTTCCTCCTGAGGCACCCATCGATCATCTTTCACCATTATCTTGTCCTTGAACAAATCAAAGTTGGAGGTCTTCTTTCCCCTGTTGTCATATGTATCTTGTAGTGACGTGACAGTTTGTTCTGCCTGTAAAGAAGCCTCTTGTTCATCGACCAAAACACTTTCCTCCTTGTCCTCTTCTGTCAGATCAGAATAATGATTGAACCATATTTCACATCAGATCTTATGTCAAATCTGTGCCTTGCAATTGTCTTCAAAGTCTGACCAGTCTCCTCCATTGTAGAGAGAGGGTGCATGATACTGGTGGTCTCTGTCATTGTGTATGCCAACAGAATGGGGCACTCATATGCAGTTGTCCATTTGGAATGCACGCTGTTCCCCTCCCCCCCCCAACTGCAATGAAAGTCCAGCATTTGTCTTTGATATGAGGTACAGTCAGATGCTACTCTAATATCACTTTTGTGTAGATTTTCCTGAGCGTTTTGTCCTTTAAAACAGCCATCTTGTCGGCCCATCAATAAAACTAGACAAGAATGCGGCGTGGGTCATGTGGCTGTAGTTTCCCAGGTAGGAGTGTGGGAATGGTCATTCAGAATTTCTGATACACTGGGCAGTTGTATGGTTGTCTTCCCATTCCATTCCTTCCACATTAAATTAAGAATTTTAAATTACAGGCTTTTGCATCCTTTTAAGTATACTCCAATTCCTTTTCCAGTATTTCAAGTCTTTTAAATTTATCCTCTGGTTTTCTCGTTTCTCTTTGTATCTTCTTTGTTTTTAACAACACATTCCTTCAGCTTAGAGACTTCTATGGAGAACCAGAGTTTTGAATTTTTCATCCATAGAATTTTAAATGCCATGAAGATTGTGCCATGAAGACCCTGCTAGATTTGCACAAAGCATCAGTCTACGGAATGCATGATGGATGTGTAGAAAACACATTCTCATGATACATTTTTCACACACATGTTTTTCCTTTAATACCACTCTTACTTAACTGAATATGTATTGCACAGAGAGAGAGGAGAGAGAGAGAGAGAGAGAGAGAGAGAGAGAGAGAGAGAGAGAGAGAGAGAGAGAGAGAGAGAGAGAGAAGTATGATGCAAGAGAGAGAGAGAGAGAGAGAGAGAGAGAGAGAGAGAGGAGAGAGAGAGAGAGAAAGAGGGAGGGGAGACCCTCAAACTAACAATACTTGTGAAAATCAATATAACTTGGCATTTTATTTTTCATCTTCAATGTTGATTTTATTAAGTACAATAGCAACACATTCACTCATTAATTAAATAATAAAGCACAACATCTGCTCTTTTTCTGACAACCAATTCATGACACATAAAAATATATTTAATCATTCTTTACAAAAAGTCCCCAACATTGCACTTACGTATCTGCCAAATGTAGGTGTGTTAAGAGTTATTGTTGTTTAAAGCCCAGCTGACTGCATAGAGCTAGAGCCATATCAGGGCTTCAACTGCTTCAACTTACAAAACTTCAACAGGAAAAAAAAAAGAAAAGAAAAGAAAATTAAGTACACAGATCAATGCATTTGTGCACATAATCTAAGGACATGCCCCCAGCGTTGACCACTCCATCTAATTTATCGCACAGGGGATTTAAAAAACATACCTGAATACAAATTTAAGCATGCCTAAGGACACCAAAACATATATAAAAACTGGCATAAATAACCTAAAATTGCTTCAGCATATCTCACTTCCCTAGGACCAAAAATGTACTTAATACATGTACCCAATTATCAATCCTAAGACCAATTAGCAATCCTAAGAAAAAGTACAGAAGATTTTATCGAACACATGCAGGTGAATGGACCAGCAAGGCAGAAAATGATAGGAAGAAATGACAGAAAGCAAAGGAACAAGGCAGAAAGAAAGAGAGTGACAGAAAAGAAGAAATTTCTGGCACAGAATTTCCAGAAGGTGGGGATACTATTCATCTAAAAGAGCCCCCAGCATCCCCATGGGGGTGCCAAATATAGGTGACTTCCTTACTTTCACAGATGCCAAGCAGTTTCCTTTGCTTAGGATCATTTGTCTTGCAAATGCTGATTCTATGAACAAGCCCTACATACTGTCCAAGAGAAGGCAATTCTAGCACAATACCATCCAGCACGTAAGTGACAAATATTCACTCCAGATTGTTAAATTAGACTTCATACTATGGGAATCATTTATCACCAAAGACAATTAACCTCTTCAGTGTCATGGATGTATATATACATCACAATAAAGGGTCAGCTATTTGCCAAGGAGTATATGTACGTTCACATCAAGTCATGAATTTTCTTACCTCTATTTGTAAACTGGGGTATCCCAATTCACACAAATCTGAAAGTTCTGTCCATCTACATGAATTATGCATGAGGTCAGCAGCCAATCACACTTTGCTATGGTCACTGCACTGCAACGTTTGCAACTATCCCTTCGAAGATTTTGACTTTGCTTCCAAACTGGATGAGGAGGAAACTTCAGCTGGGCCAAGTGCTGCGAGAAAGGCAATGTGCTGTGAAAGATTTTAGCTATCTCCTCACAGCAAATGTTGGATAAGCTTTACATGAAACATGATTGACCCACACTGCCAACCAATACATGGAGTCGGGTCACTGGGGAAGGGGGAGTGATGAAAAGGTGGAGGTATTGCTTACACTCGCCTACTGGCAATTTGCCAGCACAATTAGTTGATGGTTCTTGCTGTGCATGTGGCCAGCTCAAAAAAAAAAAAATTCTGTGAAGCACATGGTGATGAGAATTGCTGACTTCACCATATTTTATCAGTGTTTGTCTTTTGTTGGAAAATGAAACGAAAATGGTGGGCGGGGGCAGTAGAAGAGGTGTGTGTGTGTGTGTGTGTGTGTGTGTGTGTGTGTGTGTGTGTGTGTGTGTGTGTGTGTGTGTGTGTGTGTGTGTGTGTGTGTGTGTGTGTGTAATTATTCAGTATTTCATATGTACCTAGAGTTTGGAGATATATCTCCATTACTTTTATATATTTTTTCTTCGAATGCTTTGGGTTTTTTAATGTTACTAATGCATAATCTATAACAATAAATGGTGTGAAATTTATTTACGCCAATTTTATGAGCCATTTCTTGCTAACCAACATGTCAAATATACTTTAAACTATCATAAATTGATACTCTGTTCATTTTCCTTTCAGAAAAACAAGGTTATGATTACTTTAATTCAACAGTTTGCATGCCAGAATTTTGTGTGTGAATTATTACCCTATCCAAGCAGAAATCATTTGGCAAATGGCATAGACTAGCAAACCAATGTACTTGGCACTGAAGGGGTCAAGACTTTATGGTCAGTCAGTTTCTTTTCAACTACGCAGATTAATACAAATCCAACCAAACAGACCAGAATTAAGTAAAGATCAGCTTAAGATTTGCTGAGATTATTTGGTGATATGTTTTCTTGTGTAAATAACACAGCCTTTCCTCTGGTTGTTAAAAATTCTTTCTGTGAACAAAATCCGTTTATCTTCATCCATCATTTTCCCAGAAACTACATGTCACAGGCATTTCAAATTCTTGGTAAAGCAACCTTGACTTGCCTTACTGCAATGCCCAGGACTAAAAGGACATACATTTTCTAAGTCGTAGTACCAACAATAAGTGAAAATAGTACATCAATGAGAAATCCTGGCCGCCATTCTGAACATGGATAGGCCTTTATTAGACTTTCGTCAAACACACAGATACACTTAAATTCTCAGGCTGGTCAAAGAGTAAAATGCTGGATGCATTACCCATGTTCAATAGGAACACAATCATTAACCTTGAACATCAACAGAAACACAACTTACGTTTGAAATGTTAACCTTGAACATCAACAGAAACACAACTTACATTTCAACATATACTTTCGTAATACTACGTATGCCACAATTCAAAACACAACAAAACTGAAAATGAACTTTCGATTGATGATAAGACAAAACACTCACATTTCTGGCATATCTGCATTCATCGAACAAAAAATGAAAAGAGGCATCAAATTTAGAATGAAAAGAAAGCAAATACTTATGGTATCTCCTTCTTAATGTTAGACCCATCATTTGTTCTTTCTCTCTGTAATTAATAAAACTTTTTGTCTTTTTCTTTACAAAAAGAGAGACTACATATTGACAGGTGAGGTGTGTGGGTTCGTTCGTTATTTCTTTAAATGTCTGTCCACATATGTACTTTTAGACAAAAAAAAAAAGTATGAAGAGAAATAAAGACAAATGAATGAATGAATGAATGAACAAAATTATTAATAAACAAACAAAGAAATAAACAAGATAGAGAGGTGTCTTTGGGGTGGATGAATCTATGAAATCAGAAAGGCATTGTATCATTTTGCAGTTTATAAGGTAACATCAAACAATTTAACAAGCAAGAGAAAAGTAATCAGAAGCTTAGAATATATGTGAGTGTGTGTGTGTGTGTGTGTGTGTGTGTGTGTGCGCACATCTTTGTGAAAAGAGTGAGTGTTATGAGCATACATATGTGCCTGTGCTGAGTAACAACATTCTCTGTCATCAGATGGGATAGAACACAGAGGATTATCTAAACAAATTAAAAGTGTTGTAACATTCAAGGAGTAATAATAATAAAAAAAAAATAAAATAAAAAAAAAACCAACCCTAACAAGCAAACAAACCGGGGTAGGTGGGAGTTACAGGTATAAAACAATCGGGCTTAATGAAAGAACCAGAACAAATTTGAGAAAAATACTGAAATTTCCCTGCTGCTGTCTACTACACAGCAGCAGGGAGTTCAGTCTTTTTCGGAATTTCATCTTTTTCTCAAATTTTTTGTATCTAGTGTTTGTTTGTTTGTAATCTTACGCTTGACAAAGGCCAGTTGGCCGAAAATTTGCGCCCGTCTTGTTTTGTTGTATTAAATATGTGTTCATACTCTTCTTTCGTGTTTTTTCTCGTTCATGTTTGCTTGAACGCGGGCAGTCACACTTGTTTTGAATTTCATTTTAATTAAAGAAAACCACCTAAAGGACTGTGCAGTAAATGCCTAGCAATGTATAAATACAGAGTGTAATCAGAATATTTTGACAGTGTTGGTCGGTGTGACCTTATTATATACTATAACCTTTAAACTTTTTTGGTGAAGCTTATGTTTGTTTTTACATAGAAGTTTTGCAATAATGGAAGTATAAGTTATGGAAATTGGACGTGTGCACGCTTATGTGTGTGTGCGTGAGTGTGCATGCATGCATATGTTTATGTACGAGTGTGTTGATGTGTCTGACAAAACTGTCAGACAAGATTTTCGCAGCTTCCTCTGGGTAGATCTTTACTAAATTTGGGACAAAGGTATGGACAAGTGAGGAGTTGTGAAAGAGTAAGTTTGAGAAACAAAGCAACAAAGTAAGGTCACACAGACCCAAAAGACAAGCACAAAGGCGTTTGCTTATTCAAGCATGAAATGAAAAATATAAATGTGTGCTTATCACCATGTCACAGAAATACATCTACATTAAAATCTATTCCATTTTACAAGGCATGCAATCCTAGACATTTGTTGATACACCTGTATCAAAATATGCTTACTCATTCAAAAACTAATGTAGTCTACAATAAAATTCCTTATGCTTTTACAAATAGACATAAATCAGTGGCTTAAAACAGAATATATACACGCATATCCTGAAAGGAAATTTTAGGTAGGACATTCAAAAACTTCTTTAGTTCTTACATTTGTATCAACATTTGGATCCTCAAATTTCCAGGAATTTATATGTTTCCATTATTTCAAAATTTCTATATAAAAGCATACATAAGCTTCACTGAAAAACTTTTAAGGTTATTACCTATAATAAGGTCACACTGACTGACTCAATGCCTACAGTCATTAACAATGAAGTTTACCATAAATATCTACCTTTCCCCATGATTCCCAGCCCCACCCCACCCCACCCCCTTTTTTATATTATTCTTTTGTGTATTTTATTTTATGCGTAGGTCTAAATACGAGAAACTATACCCATGCTTAAACAATATTACAAGACTATGGTTTTTAACAGGTGCTATTTTAGTTTCTCACCTGCACAAAGATTTGAAATGAAAAATGTGTGTATTAGAAATGAATAGTTGCTTTGTTTTTATAAACGGTAATAAAAAAGGGATATCTAGAATGGTTTAGCCATTTTCATGTTTTTCCCTCTCAACCTGCTTAATACAACCTTTTCTGCTGCAATGTGTGCCTGTCTTGCCTCACATATGAAACTTGTAGAGTTCATCTTCACTTCTGCTGTGTTCTGGTTTTTGTGTATGTTGATATTCACATCAATAAATATATCACAGTCAAATGGAAGACATCTTTGTGGTCCATATTCTCTACTGTCAGGACACAGGTACCCCCACAAGCATTCTCTCACCAGCCCTGAAACACAAAGCAACATTCTGAGACAGAAAGGGGAGTGAGAGAGACAAACGAAACCCAGCGGGGAGAAAGAGAACATGGACATAAAACACACTTACAGAGAGAGAGAGAGAGAGAGAGAGAGAGAGAGAGAGAGAGAGAGAGAGAGAGAGAGAGAGAGAGAGAGAGAGAGAGAGAGAGAGAGAGAGAGAAGAGAGGACAGATAGAGAGCATGCTCCTATGAGAATTAAACAGATTAACAAATTTTGCACTTCAGCACTGAAGATAACCGTAATTATTGATAGCAAATAATGTTCAATCCAGCCTGAAACTGCCATAAATGCTCTATTTGAAGTTTATTTATTCTGACCTATAATGCCATGTGTACTGAAATTAAAAGTCAGCACTTGAAACATTAAAAGCATACAGTATTTTACATACACTTGGGTGAATCCTGCAACTTCACAGGCCCACGATAATTTAGGATTAACTGACACAAATTCTACAGGCATGTGTGTGTGTGTTTGTGTTGAGTTTGTGTGTGTTTGTTAGCACTTCCCTATGTGTATATGAGCTGTGTTATGAGTGAAAGAGTAATTTATGCACTGTGTGTGTGTGTGTGTGTGTGTGTGTGTGTGTGTGTGTGTGTGTGTGTGTGTGTGTGTGTGTGTGTGTGTGTGTGTGTGTGTGTGAGTTGTGGATGTGTACATGAATAATTCATATATTTTAGGGCGATGCAATGAGCAGGTTTCTGACATAGACCGTTTTTGCACTAAAAAATGAAATTATCATTATATATCAGTGTTCATTCTTTCACTTAACATCTTTTCACTCTAAGTAATATTAGACAGAGTGGGGGTGAGGGGAGATTAAAAAGGATGAGGATGAGGATGGGGAGATACAGTTAGATAAAAAAAGGTGTGTCAAAGGACGAGAGAAGGACATAAAACAGAGAGATGGGTCAGCAGAAAGATGGAACTGAAACTAACACTAACTATGAAGAAAATGTTTTCACTGAAATGCACACTATATACAAATTTAAGTAATCCAAAAACCAGACAGTGTGCAATGATTCTGAAAATTAACCTCTTGAGTGCTGACATTTTTTGACATCCAGTGTTTTCCATGTGCCAGGGAAAAAATGTTGCGTTGCTACCATGTACTGCCAGAAAAATAGCTATTTTTGAAGTCCTGTCTGCTGGAGCAAAATTTTGATTTTTATGGTATGTTTGCTAAAGTGTGCATTGCTCATTCATTTACTGACAGATCTCTAAGATTTTTGGCATGTTTTTTTCCTTATATCCCTGCCTATGATGTGATATAAACTATAATTTGGTTTTGTTTGTAATTAGTATGGAAAAAAATATATATATTAGTTTTTCCCCCCAAAAAATGACAGTTTCGGAAGATAAACACACATATTACGGAACATAAAACCAATGAAAACAGTACAAAACTTAGTTTTATTGAACACTGAATATCAAAGGAAAGTGTCTGGTACTCATTGTACTCCAAGTAGATAAAATTGATGTGGTAATCCATGAACAAAAAGGGGTAACATAGTCCAAGCCTGGTCGAGCTGCCTGAACCGTCCGCCATCTTGGATATGCTAATCGATTTCTCCGAAAGTCTTAGAAATTCCAAGAAAAACTATGGTGACTAGCAAATCATTGGCCAACAATCAAAGGGCTACAACCCTGATTTTACCTTCATAGATAACAGTGAAACAGTTTGTAGTGTTATTTTCCCTTATAGTTTTGCCAGGCGAAGCCAACGAAAAATGAACGTGAATTTCATGTTGTTAGGCGCCTGCTACTACCAAAACCACAACGTGACAGTTACATTCTAGGCAGTCAAGGGGTTAAAACAACTGTTGCTTCCATATTTACTGGAATCTATGCATGAAATTACACAGAATGGTGCATTAGGCAGACTAAATGTATTTTCAGATGATTTATGTAGTAATTGTTTGAAATTACTACATATTTGTAATATTTTGTGGAAATTCCCGTGAAAAAAATCATAACCGCTCGCGATGGAAACCAGAAAAACAAAGGAAAAAATAGAAGATATGACACCCCTGATGAAATCTAAAAGTATTCAGACTTAGGCAGACTTCCTACTAAGAGATCACTGACAGCTGACAAGTTACAAAGAGCCACAGTGTGCTAGTACACTGAGTGGCTTGACTGGGTCAAGTGGTCCCCTGAGGCATGCCCCCCACCCCACTCCATCACCCTAGTCTTCCCCTTGCCACTTCTAATACTACTCACTGACAGTGTGGCTTATATTATATAATTCTACAAATGTGGGCCTGCCTGAACCCCCTTGCAATGTTGGCTAGCTGCCAGTATTGCCTGTAGCAGGAGCCCTTCCAGCCCTTCATGCTGGGGGGGGGGGCTTGGAAAATCAATACTTTTGTGTTGGGCTTGTCTGCTGCTCATTTCATACTAAGAGCAAGTAACTACTGCTGTTTTCAATCTCTTTTTGTGTCAGGTTTGTCTTCTGAATCAACCTACAGTCATTTATAAGTTCTTCACTCAACTCGCATGCTTTCAAAGGCTGAAAACACGCAGCATTGCAAGACAGTCCTGGTGTCAACATTTTTGCTGAAAACCAGTTTCTCTTTTCAGATAAATAAAACCAATCTGGTGTGGGTTGCATAGGTCAAAAAGCCATGTAAGAGAAGCCAGTCACTTTTATGAACCCTCTCTGACATTGACAATATCAGTCAGTGTTTCTCTCCCATTTACATTAGGCTGAAACGTGCGTCAAACTACCTCCGTAAATTTCACGTATGTAGGCACCAGAGAAAGCTCCGAGAGAGCTCCGTAAATTTACGAGAGAGCTCCGTAAATTTTACGGACGCGGCATTCAAGAGGTTAAACTGACAACACTTGATCTGATATTACTTTCAAAAATGCATTTCAGTGTGTGTGTGTGTGTGTGTGTGTGTGTGTGTGTGTGTGTGTGTGTGTGTGGTGTGTGTGTGTGTGTGTGTGTGTGTGTGTATATATATACGTGAATGGTATTTTGGTAAAGAGAAATGTTTTCTTTTCAGTGAACAAAAATTGGTATAGTGTTAATTGCTCACTGCAAAAACACTTAACAGTTCTACAATGCAAATACATTTAAAAGTTCTACAATATTTTGTTTTCAAGATGTGTAATCAAAGACAAACAGTAACAATTTCAAACGATACAGGAAGGAATACTGGTTTTGATCGTTTTTTCCCCCCTTCTACTATTTGTAAAAAAAGTTGTATCCTTTTTTGCGATGCAAACTCTTCATTCAACTGATCATGAAATTGAATCCATAATGTTTATTCTTGTGAATTGTAAGCTTTTTTCACTTAAGTGTGTATATTCATTTTAATGACTGTTCAGAATTGTGCATGTTTTTTTGCTGCACTTTTACAATGATTTGCTTCTGGGTGCTTGGTCGAAGGGGCCAACTGATCATTAACCAAGGACAATAGCAATTTAGAAGGCACTGAAGTAGTTCGAGCTGAAGTGCGATTATAGCCACAAGGTGTAATGAGTTCCACGACCAGTGGAGTTGACAGGGTGGGGATTGCTGGGTACATTTCAAGATCTGACGATGCAAAATAGAGGCAATGCTGGCTCATGAAAAGAGGGAAAGGAGGGTGGAATAATCAGGGCTGTTAGTGGTAAAATCTGTTTTTCCCTGAAAATTGGCCGGGGTCCAGGGGCCGCCCAGGCCCTGGTGGGGTCCAGGGGCAACGCCCCGGTGGGGGATGCAGGGGGGCGAAGCCCCCGCGGAAAATTGAAAATATGACATTTTGAAGCCAATCAGAGGGCCTATCCTGGCAGCAAACTGGGTAATTTTTAGTTTTTGGTTTTTTTTTTTTTTTTTTTTTTTTTGCTTTTTTTTTTCTTTCGCGGAAGCACTTTGACTTTCCCTGAAATGGGATCACTGTATTCGCGGATTTCCGCGAAATCGCTGAACTCTAACAGCCCTGAATAATGAAGGCAGAGACAAATTCAAACACAATAAAACATGAAGAACAAGAAAGCCACGAAGATTGACTAGTGCGAGCCTGGTTCCTGCTGCATTGCCAGAAAAGAATGAGGATTGATGGGAACTATTCAGCACTCGTTGAGCATGAGGAGCAGTGATTGATCAAGGCAGATCACATGCGGATCATGTGAGAACCATGGACAGTTAATGAAATCTGGCCGATAGTCAGGCTTGCTACATTTCTCTCTCTCTGACATATACCAAGTTAACTGAACATAGGCAAGTCACTTAGGTCACCACCCAACATCAAATTAGTTTTTTCTGTTCGACAATGACAGGATGTTATCTAATACACAGTTTCCAAAATTATAAAGACCACACTGACACAACTTCCTTATGTACAATAAATGTTTAAGATACACCTGATCATAAGCTTTTTTCGTGTCAGTGAAAGCTGCTTAAACACATTTTCTGTGAGCAAATGTTTATGACAAACTTGATCATAAGTTTTTTTCATGTCAGTAGAAGCTGCTTAAACACTTTCTCTGTGAGCAAACTGTTGTTTGATTTGAAAAGTAAATTACCAGGACTTCACCAGTAGACGTCCCTTTTCTAAAACCTGCCTGGTTTACTGGAACAAATATTCTTTTCACGCTTATGCATAATTCTGCTTACAACTATTCCATTCGTTTGCTTGATTGGGATGCTAGAACAATAGCTCTCAACCGTTCATATTGCTTTGAATTCGTTTGCTTGATTGGGATGCTAGAAAAATAGCTCTCAACCGTTCATATTGCTTTGAAGTTTTCCTGTTTTTATATTGCTTTGAAGTTTTCCTGTTTTTAATACTGGAATAACAATAACCTTTTTTCATATTTATGGCATATTTCTGCAAAATTAACATTTCTGACAAATTTCATGATAAACAACTTTTCTGGGAGATTTAATCCCTTTGTTTGGAATTCTATCAATGTCGGCTAAATTCTTTAGGTTATTTACAGAGTTCTTTTTTTTTTTTATTCATAAAACTCTTCTAGAGTGATTGAAGAATTAAACTACAGATCACTGTGGGATATGGGATCAAATTAGATGGGTTGTTCTCTTCCACTTCTCCGTAATGTTTGCCATTATTAAGACAAACTTTTCACTGTTTTCACAAACATATCACATATTCTGTGAAAAAATGTCTAGAAAATCAAAATCAGGGTTCGGTTTTGGTGTTCTCATGGACAGAATATTCTAGTACAAGACTGCAGCAGCTCCTTTACCTTTTCTTCTATCCCGTTTCTGAGTTCTGTATCAAAAGTTGATGCGAGTGATTCATCCACATTTGGCTCTTCCTGTTCGATGCAAATATACAAGCCAAAGCCAAAATACAAATCGTTGTCAGTGTCTGGTGTATCATCAGTGTCATCGTCGTCCATGTTGTTGTTGAAGTCAAAGCTATCAGAAGCTTTCCTTTTCCCGGGATTGCTTGGGCTTCGATTGTTTTTAAGTTTGTCTTCCTCGCCAATTCTGGTCACGAAATTTTCTTAGTTTTTGTCTTCCATGTTGCTGACCTGAGAGCTACGTTCGTTTGTAGTTGACTGAAGTTCGGACATTTTAGATGTTTGAGAGGATAAAGCATCTAGAATTTTGTTAAATGTAGTCTGTGTGTCTTCATCATCTTTCTTTTTTCCTTTATGTTGTCCTAACTTTGAAATGGGATTTGATTTCGTCTTTAACTTTTCTTTCTGTGTCTCGACCGGCTCGGTATCTGCCATCTTGATCGTGACAGAGACAGGTGAAATAGCACCATACAACCAAGCGGTGGTAGAACTACCACACAATGCAAAGCAGTATTTGGGACTGTAGACAGCCAAGTGGGACTATGCGAGTAGCCAATGGAAGTATGCACATAGCCAAATGAGACAACAAAAGTAGCCAGAATGGCCACAAAGTGGCCAACAAGACTTTAAAAAGTCTGTTTCTTCATACTAACAACTGGAAGTTACAGACACAAAAAGGTTGCTGTGTAGTTTCAGTGCATGCAGCTATTTGCAGACGACTTTCCTGACAGTCAGCCAATAGTGCAAGATAACAAAAATCAAATCGTCTAGCTTACCAGGAACTCCAGTTGTGAAACGTACAATTGCAAATCACAGTTATTAACAACAATAGATTAGTTCCAAAACACATAGTGAAGCAAGAATAAAGTGGGAAAGGAGGACAGAAGAGCACCTTAATATGTTTGATGGGGACTGATGGGGACTCTTGGGTGAGTGACGAACTCTTGCGTTCTCTCCTGACAGAATTGTGGGAGGCAAAACTGAAATTTGTTCTGTGAAGTAATCTTTCTATGCTTGTTTCATTATTCTGTATGCTTTAGAAGAATCCTAGTAATCTTAAATTTGTTTTTTGAAGTATGATGTCCAATAATCTTTTTTTGATCGATTCATTATTCTGGATGTTGTGAAGAATGATGACTTTTTTTTCTTTTCTAAATGATCTTCAGGTTTTCCGTCTTTGATGAATACATGAATGTATAAGTGTGTGTATGTATGGTTGTATGTAACTTGTATCATCAATGATTCACTGTCCTATTACTTTTCCTTTTTCTCTAACATGCTTATATCCTTATATGCATGTCCTTTGATGTTTCATCAGGCACCATCAACTTACTACAATTTATGTCATCAATGATAATTGTCCAATTACTTTTCCCCTTTTTTTTTAATGTCTTTAACTTTTTTTTGTTTGTTTCTTTGCTTTATCCTCCTAGATCCAAAACAAGTGTGACTGCGCGCCCAAGCAAACAGGAACCAGAAGAACAAGAAAACCAATGTAAGCGCGTATCCAACATAACAAAACAAAACAAGCGCAAATTTTCGGCCAACCAGCCTTTGTCAAGAGCGAATGCACGGTCACAAACACCAAACAATGGATAATAAAAGTCCTGTTTTTATTATCCATTGTTTGGTGTTTGTGATCTGTTTGTGACCGTGCGTTCGCGCTTGACAAAGGCTGGTTGACCGAAAATTTGCGCTTGTTTTGTTTTGTTTTGTTGGATACGCGCTTACATTGGTTTTCTTGTTCTTCTGGTTCCTTTTTATCCTCCTAGTTATCGTTAACATTTCTGGTCAGTACAACACAGTTAATCTGACAATGAATGGTTACAGAACTAAACTAATACCCAGTTCATTAATGACACATGATATAGTTAACATTCTGGTCAGTACAACACAGTTAATCTGACAATGAATGGTTACTGAACTAAACTGTAATACCCAGTTCATTAATGACACATGACATAGTTAACACTCTGGTCAGTACAACAGTTAATCTGACAATGAATGGTTACTGAACTAAACTGTAATACCCGGTTCATTAATGACACATGACATAGTTAACATTCTGGTCAGTACAACACAGTTAATCTGACAATGAATGGTTACTGAACTAAACTGTAATACCCAGTTCATTAATGACACATGACATAGTTAACATTCTGGTCAGTACAACACAGTTAATCTGACAATGAATGGTTACTGAACTAAACTGTAATACCCAGTTCATAAATGACACATGACATAGTTAACATTCTGGTCAGTACAACACAGTTAATCTGACAATGAATGGTTACTGAACTAAACTGTAATACCCAGTTCATAAATGACACATGACATAGTTAACATTCTGGTCAGTACAACACAGTTAATCTGACAATGAATGGTTACTGAACTAAACTGTAATACCCAATTCATAAATGACACATGACATAGCAGATTACATTCTTTAGAACATTGTGTCAATAATGCGTCACCCTTCAACGACTTTAAATTCTTGGCAATATAGTGATCAGCATCCCTATCTTTCATATTGGCAAGACAACAATGATTAACTGTAGTAAAGGGATGAGAATCAGACTTTTTAACATATGGTTGCTGGCTTCAAAATCTCCCCCACATGGAACTAACCACATACAAAATACAGTTCTTGTCCCATCACTGAAGCCAACTATTTCAGTATTGCCAACCACATTTCCGACAGCAACTTTGGCAACATGCTGACCATAATTTACCACTTTCATGGAGCAATAAACAGATGTTGAAGGGAAATGACAGCTGAGATTTAGGCGGCACAACTCAGCACCCTCACATGTTGACAGTCTGAGGGCTATTGTTGACTGACAGTCTTCTAGGAAAGGACCATTTGTCTCCAAGAACAGTGAGACCTCAAGCTGGGGAACTGAGATCTCAAACCTGCAGGGAGGAGGCTCAGTTCGCTTTGGAGATCTGGGTAATGCTACAGCGGCCAGTGTGGTCCAGTATACTTGGGCTGGTATACTGCTTGCACCAATCCTCTCAAAACTAAACATGAGTTCTTGTTCTTACTGTCTATAACAACCCGAATACTACAGCATTTAGGCAATAAGTAAAATTTGTTGTTGTTCTTACTGTCATTAATACCAGAATATAAGAGCATTTTGGCAATTCAGAGTTCAAATATGAAGAAATCAAACACAAAGTTCTCTTTCCCTCCTCCACCCAAAGAAAATATAAACAGTAGCACTTACACACACACAATCATGATATGGTCATCAGACATACATGAAGAACAGAACAGCATCTGGGAACATCACACAGGGGACCAGCACCACCAAACAGCACTCTAGCCTGAGGAACACACACACAGTAAAATCAATCAGGTTCTGCTGGAATACAATTCAGGAGAGAAGTGGTCAGCTGCACACAGTGAATCCTTTCACTCCCTTACCCTATTCACCAGCTTACTGCAGGAAGCTGCTGGAAAGGTCAGGGGAGTGAATGGGTTATAAAAGGGGCAAACATTTCAAATGAAATAATGTTGCGACTTTTACGAAAGGGTTATAATAATAATTCCATTTATATAGCACAAATAACATGTCAGAGAATGCTTGCTGGGCTTTACAAACAGCATAAACACTGTGATGCATATAAAGTAATGTGGTACAATAATCGCATACATATACATCAATACAGCATAAACATTTCAATGCCAATACACTATAATGCAGTACAAACACATGATCATATATGGGTCCTTCTCAAAAAACGTGTACCACCAAAGGTGATGTTATTAAGAATGTATTTTTATAAAAACTACTGGGTTAAAGTTGACTATGGCAGTTGATTTTTGCTGCTATTCTTTTTAAGAAATATTACATATAATTTCAAACAGCAGCTGTGAATGTGTGTGCTGTAATTTTGTGAAAATGCAAATTGTGTGAATAAAATGTAGGTCTGATTTGGGACATGGCACAGCATCAGTTACAATCATATGAAAAACTTTCTGCAATAACATGACAAAATGAATCTGTTCATCCATATCTGTTCAGTCAGGATTTGATTTAAATTCCCTGGAGCGCGTGCTTTAATCAGAATTATTATTTAAAAGTAATTAGAAATACAAAAGTTCATTAAAAACGTTACTAATCGTTTCCGATTTTCACGCTCCAAGATCGACGGTCGTGCACATCGGTTTTCAGAGAGATGTACACGCGTTTATTGTATAAACACACAAAAGTAGTTCCAGAAACAGTACAAGCAAGAATTTACAATTCAAATCACTATAACTTGTAAAAATTACGATTTTAGTGTCATTTCCGTGCGTTGTTTCCAGAATTTAAGGTAACGTTTTTAATCAGAAAAATCCTCATTCACTCAATAATTTGAAAAGAAATGGAACTATTTTTACTTGCGTATGACTACTAGATCTGGGGAATGTCGTTCAACATCCGGTTGTTTCTATATTTAGAGCACAATGACTGCAACACCGACAAACTTGTTTCGTTTCTGACATCAAGGTGCTTGTTACAAGATTAACGACGACGAGCATAGGCCAACTTTGAGCGGTAAGTTTAGGCTGGTTTTATTATGATTTTGCCTTTTTAACGTCAGTAATGTATTTTACAAGGATTATTTTTTTGTATTTTAACGAAGTGATTTCCTATTTTTGTTGACAATGTGCATTACAGGAACTTTATTGAAATATTCAATCAGCAACAATGGGACAATGAGATGTCATGCAACAGGCAAATCACATCATTTTCAACTTCATTTAGGACTCTATTACATGCAAACTAGTTTAGTTATGTCTATTACATGTGCACGTCTACAATACTGGAATCACCCAATAGAATGATAGGGCCTTCACTTCAGCTTCTGTTATAGCTGCCTTTGCATATGTTGGTGGAGGTTTTTTTTTTATTTCAGTCGGTTTGGCAACATGTTTCTTCAACAAAATAAAGCATTGTTCATCACCATTTGTGTTTACCTTTTTTTTTATTATTGTTTTTATTTTGTCTGTGGTTGTGACAAAAAAGGCGCCAGAAAGTGGGTCATGGCTTGGGTTGAAACTTGTACAACAGTGTAACTTAAACAGAACAAGCAACACACAAATGAATAGTGTGTGTCCTGCTAGTAAATAAAACATTAATCCCACCCACAATAAGCCATTGCAAAACTTCATGCAATAAGTTGCGTTTGGTGCATCCAAAAATATGACGATCATGCGTTTCATTAGTTTCCACTGATAACGCTTGCATTCCGTTCTACCCAAACACAGTTGTGCTACAACTGATTCAAAATTACTTCAAAATGCATCTTTGGGGATCGTTCTTCCTGCTCACGATTCAGTTCGTTGAAATATGAAGCTGAATGCAAGTTTCTCTGATGGTGCTTACAGCGTGGCATGTTTTGCTTCCTAGTGTAACGCACACAACCTATCCTTGCTCATCATCAAAGTCAATTATATTGGCCCCATCCTCTGAATCTAAAGTGTTTGAGAACAAAGAAATTGTGTACGTGACAAGTGGCACATGGCCCATGTATGCTCAAACATAAGCTGGACGTTGGTTGACTCGTCTCCACCCGACGCTTTGAAACGCACATCACATCTGCTTGACGTTACCACAAGTGTCGGCATCTCCTGTTTGGTGTGTGTGTGTGTGGCAAGCAAACTGAGGTAAGGATACAATTTTGCTTTTATTGTTTATTAAAAATAGATAAGATTTTCTGGATAAAACTCAGTAAAAGAGTAAATAATGATCGATTCTCTAAATGCGAATCAAATGTGGGCATTTGCGATTGTTTCTGTAGTAACGCACAAACGTTTCAATACGATATCAACTGTGCATGAAAATGTGGAAACTTTCTTAAACTAGGGGCAGCAGGACTATATAAGGCGGGAAGTAGATCGGAAGTCACTTGAATTCAAATGTTTGCCGAAGCAACACCGGCTGTCTGCTCTGAGTTAATTGCAGATTTCGGACACTCTCGGAGAGCTACCTGGCTCATATTTGTCACACAGTACAATCTCAATCCCTGATTTTAAACTGTTGTTATATTTTTATCGAAAAATGTGCGTATATGCATTTATTAGGAAATTAAAACCTGAATTGGACGAACTTAGAGGCGGGGCTACAAAACATGACGAGACATCTGACTGGCACGCCATCAAAAATAGAAAAGCACGTGGAAAGAAAACAACGAAGGCATGTTGTCGCAACACAAACACACACACACCTGAAAGGCCTACAATATAGACGTCCAGAGAATTAAACGATCAGCTTAATTAAAATTGTGTAGTGTATGAAAAGAAATCAAGCACATGCAATAGATCTATTTGCACACACAAGCTGTGCGCACATACACCGTACTCATACACAGACACATCGGAGCACAATACGAACATAACACTGACCTGTAGTCACCACCACTTATGTCCCATGTACTGTTTACCAGGTGGGTTAGGGCACAAGTCTTACAAGCGACAGCACACAGTCTGGCATTATCTCACGAAGGACTGTCACCACACATTCATCTACACCATCACGCCCCATAGTCACCCATTTCTTTCGAAAATATTGTGGATGTCTCCACACATTCTAGAATTTAGTATGTTCCAAAATTTTCTATATATGTTTCCTAAGTCCAGAATTCCTAACATGTGCTGACTGTCCATTACCCAGCCACCTCTGACAGTTTGCAGTAACACACGGCTCACAAAAACAAAACTGGCATCTGCCCTAACTGCATGCTGTAAACTAACACTAGATCTATCACCTACACTGACACTAGCACCAGATGAGGAACACACTACATCTGTCGCCAGTGTAAATTTATAACTTGCTGAGGACAGTGTAGCCACTGAAGTAGGTGTACAAGATGCTGTGGTATCTACACAGATGTTGGCAACACACACAGAACTACTCTCACTGACACTGTCAGCTTCACTGATTGTAACTTGTGATAGCACTTCACATTTCCACTCCCAACCACAGCTTTCAAACAATTGTCTTACAGCCTCCTTCTTTTCTTCGTTTATATCCAGCAATAATAAATTAAAATTCATTATTTCGTCAAAGACAAACTCTCTCAAACTAGACGTGTGCGCTTTCAGTAGAACACAGAAAGAATGAGCGCGCAAATTTGCTTACAGACAATGATAGGTCTGACCACAGATTTCTGGCGCTATTTTTTTCACACCGTGAGAGACACCAAGCATGGGATAGCAGTCATGCAGTTTCCATTAGCACCATCCTTTCCTTCTCATCTTTTGTTCTCATTCTCAGCAAGGTTCAAGTAACTTACTTAGATCTACCAGACCTCCTAGTCAATGCCCCAGTTACCGCTTGCCAGCCCGGAGTGTAATCAACTGTTTTAGGGGTGAAGGGATGAGGTTATCAATCTGTAATTTAGATCTGCGCACGAAGTCAGGGGCTCTCAACAGTAATAATGCAGCGTGTGTGTATGACAAACTGTCGAGAAATACAAAGGCTTCTGATCAAGTGTTCATACTATTTGATAAATAGTCTTGAACACAAACTGATGTCCCCTGTCCAAACTTTGGTTATGCTCCAGGCAGGAGACAACCAGGACTGCGGAGATAGTGTGGGGGTGTACTGATTCCCATTGAAGGGGGACCAAGCTATAATTTCTCTAAAACTACATCATGCTTTTCCTGTAAGAAAAGTCAACGGAAAGCATAAGTTGACTACCTTCACCCCCTAAAATGAACTTACAAAACCCATTTCCTCATACACGTCATGTGTTACGTAGGAAAACGCTCAAGTTCTGGGGAGCTGTGTGGACAGAATTTGCTTCAATTTCTTCTCAGTTACTAAGAAGCAAGTGTCTGTTTTGTTCGTCACTGTTAGCGTGTTTGTTTACTACCTCAGCCACGTGCTTTTCTTTATTTAGTTTAGCCCCGCCCATGCTTACTGCGCATGCGTCCCGATCCATTGGATCGGATGTTATCCCTTTAAGTTTACAGTGTACAGGCAAGTCTCTTTTATTTCGCAAAACTCAGCATGCATTCATGATGTTACATGTACAACGAATCATAGTCGTGGGATTCTGCAGAAACGAAAGCGGTAATTTCTTGTTTCTCTTGTAGCGCACATAACGAATAAACGTTATATGGAGCATTTTCGTTGACACTTTTTGTTTATACAAGCTTTACTGCGTGTATTGTGACTATTAAAAATATTGTGAGCCCTACTACTGTTTGTGTTTCGGAAAGGAACGCTCTCAGCAAAAAGGAAATTTCATGGAATAGTTTTAAGTGCCACTGGTTTTAGATTCCACGGCAACGCACGCTTGTTGAATCATTATCAATTTCCGTTTCGCAACAGATTGATGTCTTTAGACATAAAGCAAACGATTATAGTATTCCAATTACATGGTCCAGTTAAAGACATACAGCTGTTGAAATCTATAGAATTTTTAAAAGTCCGCACTTTGTGAGCTGAGTTAGTGAGTTACTGCAGAGACGAAACATTGTTACAGATTTTGTTTCAAGGTATGCACGTCACAGTCTTTAGGTATTTTGTTTTTTTTCCCCAGCCACTGAACTGTAGATCTAGATCTATTCTTTCTTTGAAGATGAATACTCCAACTGCAAATTATGGGAGAAGGAAAAGCCTTATTAGCTATCTTGCCAAAAGTAAAGTTCGTTGGTTACAGTGGAAGTGATTCAGATCTATTGAGATGACAGTTGTGCTTCCCCCTTACCCACATTTTTGATCGGACTTACCTGAAACTGGTTCAGCATACAGATCTACATTGTGCTTTTTATGCCTTATTTTTGAATAGCTATTAAAAGATTACTTGTTAAAACAACGGATTGGATGATTATACTTTATTTGTGCGCTACAGAGAAACCACTCTCACTCCTTGTCTTGTTATTATCATTACTACTATCATTACAAAAATTAATATCAGTTTTATTGTTGCTAGTCATTATTCTACAATGGACTAGTAAGGATACATTGTTTCGAAGGCAGTACCATGGTCGTAATTTTGTCCAATAGGACAGTTAGTTTTTAAAAATGTACATAGGCATAAGATCTGATCAATACAGTGTCGCTTACACTTCTTAATGTTGAAACTTTTAGTTCACCTTTTCCACATTATACAATAATCAAAGTATTTATTCAGAGCTCTGTGTGTGTGAATGTGAGTGTGAGTGTGTGTGTGTGTGATTTCCAGGTTCTGAAGTCAGAAGGTGGTGAGACGCTGGTGAAATTTCTGCGAGACAGAAGTGTACACTTCAGCTTTCCAGATATTGATGACATTGCTTGGGTGGCCAATGACAACCAGTCTCCTGCAGCCACCCACCATGATTAACTAACGCGGGCACAATATTTTTACTGTTTAAAAGCTACACCAATACAGTGACTTTACAGCTCAAGTTGTGAAAATGTGACCAAAAATGGAATCTCAACATGAACTGATGAACTAGTCCCCCCCCTCCTGCTTATGACTTCCAGCAATCCCAGAATGGACCAATTCAAGAATGAATTAGTGAAAGGATGAATCAACTGAATTAGTGCATTTCCACTTGTATGTAGCCTATCACTGTGTGACATCTAACAAATAGAATTCAATATTCGCTGAAATCCAAGAAATTATAAAATCCAGTCAATTTGAATTGCTCAAAATCCAGCAAAGTCATTGCATACAGCATACTGTTAAGTCCTGCAAACAAAAACTAACAATGTTGAAAACAATCTAATGCATCAAGAGCACCTAAATGTAAAAACAGTGATTTATTCTGATGTTGCTCGATGGAATACAAGAATGGCTTCCCATTTGGATTCCACGTAATGCACACATTTCCCAGTTACATAAATATGGCTATGCCCAAATACTCATCATTGTCATAGAAAGAAAGCTTTTAATATGTTGTCTAAAATAAATCAAGATACCTCCATATCACAGCTCTACCATTGTCAGCGAAAAATTGTTAAGCCGCAATGTTGCGTGGGTTACGGTTTCCACCTATACATTAGTTTATATTCAGGACATGGTTAAGTTCTTCTGTTCAAGTTTAATACTGGACACATGACCTTATGTGTCTGTATTGATGGTATCATCCTTTCCATGAAGCCTGGTTATTTTGTCTAAAAAAGCAGTACCAAGTGGAAACCATGTAATGCACATCACACCAGTCACTTGGTCTACATTTTGCTGATTTTTAGTGAAGTCTTTAAATGAATTCTGTTTACTTTGTTCCTGTTTATTAAAGGTATGTCTGAACTCTTCAAAAATGTGTTTTGCTTGCTTTTTTAATTACTTTTAATTTTTCACCCTCATGTCCCAGGTCTTATTCCAGTATTGTAGACATGCACACATATCTGTTGAAAAGGGAAGCCTGTTAACAACTTTTTAAACAAAGTATTTTGATGCCAAGACGGATTTGTCATGGATCCATTATACTTGTAACACGGAAACCAACAAAACTGCCATCACTGTTGTGTTTATAAGATATATTTGACTTTTTAAAAAAAAATACTGTCTGTTGTTCGTTGACTAACAAATTTCAGGTTATTTGGCTGACTTCCAGTAACTGAAAAAGACAAATAATAATGCATTTTGCAGAGCAGTTGATTTCATTTACCATTAAACATTATAAATGCAACAGGAAGCAACAAAACTTGGCTTCTTGTTACAAAAATAAAGTCAGAGATCAATCTCTCAGTCTTGTTAACCAAAAATGCATTGAATTTCCCTGAGATCACTATTTTTAAAAGTATGAAAGTTAAAATTTAAATACATTATTTTTGTTTGAAATGGAAGCTGATAACATGGGCAAAACAATATCAGGCATTAAAAATGAGAAAAATATTGTAACCAGGAAACTACATTGATTCCATGCTAAACACTTAGTAGGTAATATAAAAAGATAAGTTTGTGTTGCTGATAGTGCACTATGTACAACTCATCTACAGTAGTGTGATTTTGGGGGTGACATGTCATAAGTTTGAAAGATAATAATTATGTCCTGTTTTTATTAATGAAATGGACCGTTCTGTCATGTAAAAAAAATATTGTTACTGTAACAAGGAAACTATAGGGCCAGTGTGGGAAAACTTTCATGGTGCTGAGAGTGCACTATCATATGACTATGCTATCAGATGTATTTTAACTTTGTGAATTATGTTTTGGCAGAAATTTGAAGCTTGAAACATGATCACCATGTCTTGTTTATTAATTCATTTTCTATTCTTTCATGTCAAAGTAAGATTAATCAAGAGCCTCTTAATCTTATTGTATTGTAGGAATTATCCATGGATCAGAATGTTTTTACTGATTGTACTTTGTGTCTGTCCCCGTGAGAATGTACATGTACAATTGTGAGAGGGGAGGCATCCTGATTCTGAATGAAGTGCTATTTTACAGGCAAGTCGAAAGAGGCTGGTGAGGAAGGCAGGCACCATGAAGGATCTAGTGTCCCAGCTGAAGATGGACATGGCTTTCCTGGCACAGCACTTAATTCATGCTCATTGGCAGACCAGCCAGTTTGACAAGCTGAAGAATACAACCATTTCCTCACATGGCTGTCTGCATGGTCTTTGATTTTGCAGAAAATTTTGCTTGCCTTTTTCAGGATGAAATTCAGGCAGCTCATTGGCACCATGAGCACTTCACGGTCCACCTGATTGTGTGCTATTATGCCTGCAAAGGATGTGAAAGTGACCAGGATAGTAAGTGTGGTACAAAATAATGACTGTCACTGACATAAAAGTTTGATACCTTGAACTGAAATCGGGGTCAACTGACATGTACGTCTAGTCAGATTCTGGAGAGTTTGGGTCTCTTCACATCAAGTGTTGGAGAAAGTGGATTCTCCAACCCTGTTGCCTTCTGGGGGCATTGTGTTTTCTTTTAGACAGTGACTTGATGGTGGACAGTTTTGAACAGCCTCCCTGCGTGTGTGTTTGTGCATGTGTGTTTGTGTGTGTGTGTGTGTGTAACTGAGATCTATTAATACAGAACATACTCTCTAGTCTCTTTTTTTCTCTCTTGAAGATAAGAATTTTGAGTCCATCTTTATATCATCTTTACACAAAGGACAAAAGTGCTGTATCTAATGAGCAAATTAAACAAGTGACAGGCATGCCTGTGTATTCATGTGGTACTTGAAACAGAACTGTGTTCTTCAGCCTGTTTGGTTTCCGTGTTACAAAAGTAATGTTTTTATGGACTAATCCAGCTCCAGTCACATTAAAAGGATTGGAGATAAGATTTTCTACTGAAAACAACATTGTCTGATCAGGTAAAGTGAGCAATAAGTTTGGTATTCTACAGTTTTTTTTTCTGCAATGTTAATGTTCAGAAGCATCTGATAGCTGTTGTTTGTCGCTACATTGTGTTTGTTTCATTTATTCATTTATTTACATATGAAATGGAACTATTTCTGTTTGTTTGTTATATGACATGATACTGAGCTCAATAAATCTATGGAAATCATATTTAGAGAGGATTTACTGATCATATTGGATGCTGTTTGGTTTCCAGTTACGCGAGTAATGTACGTGCATCTTGCTGCATTTGACCCTCTACATGCAAAATATCTGACAAAGAATTATCATTTTTTTGGCTTAATTGTAGAGTTTACATACTATACTTTACAAAACTGTCAAGTATTTCAGATTTGAAGCAGGAGATAATACCAAAAATCAGATTGATTTAGGCTGAAATTAAGGAAAAGGAAACAGACCAAAAGCAACATCAAACTAAATCTTGGAATCTTAAAGACATATGAAGTGATACATAAAAAATTTAATGTACATGTTCAAAATAAATTCAGTGCTCTGGAAGACATTGGTGACAGTGAGGAACAATGGACAAAGTTGAGAAATTCAGTAAATGAAGCTTGTGAAGACATCCCTGAAGTAGACAGAAAAGCAAAAAAGAACTGGATGACAAAAGAAATTTTAGGTTTGATGGAGGAACGGAGGAAGGCAAAAGAGAAACGAGGAGATATACAGGAAAATAAACAAAGAAATCAGGAATAGGTGCAATGAAGCGAAGGAAGCTTGGCTGAAAACAAAATACAAAGACTGACACAAAACGGATCCTCAGGGTATGTCCAGATGAATTGGAAGAAATTGTCCACAGGAAAAATACATGTACATGCACATCAACTGGTTGCTTAAAATTGAAAGATGGTACACTTATCATTGAAAAAGACAAAATATTAGACAGATGCGGAGAGTACATTAAAGACCTTTTTGAAGATGACAGAAATGAAGAACACATTATACGAAAGAACGCTGAAGGACCACCCATAATGAAAGACGAAGTTAGAGCAGCACTGAAAAAGATGAAACCAGGAAAAGCCCCAGGACCAGACATTACTACAGAGATGACTGAAGCCCTGGAGGAATTTGGTATTGAAAAAAAATAAGTCCTCCTAAATGAAATTTATGACTGGAAATATCCCCAAAGATATGTCAAAATCAATTTTCATTGAACTTCCAAAGAAGACCAGGGCTATACGTCGTGAACTCCATTGCACAATCAGTTTGATGAGTCATGTAACAAAAATCCTATTAAGAATAATCATGATGAGGACAAGGAATAGAATCAAAAGAGAAATAGCAGAAGAACAGTGTGGATTTGTGGAAGGGAAAGGTACTATTAATGCCATATACATCCTAAGAACTATCATAGAGAGGGGTCTTTCTCTGGAGATGTGTAGTGGCTAGGGTGACCTACTTTTGTAGCCTATAATTCAAAATAGATAATCCTCCACTCTTTTGCCTGTTTGCCATTTAATGTACATATATCAAATAAATACATTCTAAAAAAAAACGTGGTGTTTGTTGATTGTATTGTTAGCTTATTTGAATGTTATGTTCGAAAAAGTCCCGCTCTGGCCGTACCTATTTGTGACATGCTGTAGCAATGCCGCATGAAAAATTGAAATTGGGTTTTGAGTTAAAATATTTATATGGTTTTGAAGATATTGTTGTTCTGAGTAAAAAGCAGTTTAAATTTTTCAGATCGGACTATTAGTTCACGAGATATTCGAATTTGAAGCGTCAAAAATTTCTTAAATTTTGGTACCACGTTTTAGTGGGACAAAGAAGAATGTGTGGGACAGCTGTCAGAACAAACCCATCAAATGGCATGGTATGCTGATTTTCCTGGAAATGACATTCATTTTGTAATTGTGAGAGACAGACAGGACCAAATGTCATAAAATTTTGATCGTTGATGTATTTTTGTATGCCGAATTGAATGAAACCATTATCGTAACTCTGCGACGAGCCATTTTTGTCTTATTACAGGAAACATGTGATATTTGGCATGTTTTATCTGTTTTTCATTAATAATTGCCCATATTGTATTAATAACAGACAAAAATGAAGCTAGAAACAAAACAAGGATATATAATCATTTCATGAGATAGATATAAAATCATTTTGCTCATCGTTCAAGTGTCTTATTACTGCAAATTAAACCAAAAAAGTCACGAATCGCTACTTCAGTAGTCTTATGAATAATTTGTAATATTTCTTCAGTTTCTGTACATATAAAAGGAAATCTGAGAATCAATGACTTCTGGAATCACTTAAATAATTGAAATATTAAAAATTACTGCATGCTTTCATGCTGCAGGCTATCCAAAAATATCATCTGATCAATATTCTACTAAAAATAAACACACACACACACACATACACACACACAGAGGAAAACATATCAGACAAGATTTTTGCACAGTACATTTGATTTTTATTTTATTCATCAGTGTTTAGAAAACTGACTGACTGACTGACTGTGGATGAGTCAAGTCCCCGAACACTTAGCACAGCCAGCGTCTAAAGAAAACTTCTGGAAGGATATGGGACCACTCGCCATTCAGGAACAGGTCACTTAACTCCTACAATAGAGAAATATATGAATTTCTGCATAATATATACTATTCATTGAGAGACTGGAAAGGAAAGGAAACCATAATGCATAGTCTCCACATCAATATTACTTTAACATTAAGCCCAAACTCGCGACTTTGATTTTTAGCATATTACTGGTAAAAATCCACCAAAGCAGAGCAATCCTGCTAAGTGTTTCCAGTGTACTCTTGCCCTTTAATATGAATCAATAATAGGCTACTACTAAATAAGATGCAATCTTCCCGTTAAAACAAATTAATGACAATAGGCATATCTTTTCCAGATACTGACTACAAATTGAAACAACTACGTAAGCTAATGGATGGCCTACTTTACAAATAATACAACTCAGCCTTCTATTCAGTTTCAAAACCTAAATAAAGAATATTATAACAATGAACAGAAGATTTTGTTTTGTGACATTCTAAATCTCTGTGTGTATTACTGTGTGTGTGTGTTGTCAGAGAAAGAGAGAAGAAAGAGAGAGAGAAAGAGAGGATCATGCCTGTTAACAATGACTTGGATATGAATGTACTGGGGCCTATTTACTTATTTATTCATTTTTTGTTCTCTGAGAGAGAGAGAGAGAGAGAGAGAGAGAGAGAGAGAGAGAGAGAGAGAGACAGAGAGAGAGAGAGAGAGAGAGAGAGAGAGATTCATGTCAAGGAAAGTACAATGACTTGCACAGAATTGTTTGTTGATTTGAAAAAAAAATTATTTAGATCTGTTTATTCATTCATTTAAAATTTGAGAGAGAGAGAGAGAGAGAGAGAGAGAGAGAGAGAGAGAGAGAGAGAGAGAGAGAGAGAGAGAGAGAGAGAGAGAGAGTTGAAGGAGGCGGGTTACCCCTCTGTTTGGGCAAACCCATTTTCCACGGCCCCGCGAAGCCCGTTGATCACATAGTATTTTTAGAAGTAAGCTCGCCTGTCATGGGGTGAGCAGGTCTACACAGCGACATGCGAATTAGCATGACCTCGGGAAGGAAATGGTTGACAAACCAAGCTTCAGCTAACAACTCCGAATCGAGTTCAAACGCAGTAGTCCTTTTCTTGAAAAATACAATGTTACAGATAAAACAGAACTTGATCTGTTGATTGCTAGATCTAGTCTTTGACAGCGCAAAACTTGCCGAGCTGAAACTTGCACAGCGTTCTGTTTCGCGTTGTAGGCCTACTCAGGCTACTGGCGTCGGCACATTCCGACGTTGATCTGGTACAGATCCTCATGTAAAAAGTTGGCGTACGGCCGTATTTTACATCAAATTGATTTCATATTACACTAATATATAGAAAAAAGCATGTAAAATCCAATCCCGCCGACGACAAGTTCCAAAAATGGCGACTTGCCTGCAACTTTTCCGATGAAAAAAAGCAAAACTTTGGAAGCGTCGATCTCGGTTCGAAACTGGCACACATAGCTGTCGTCGGGATATATCATTCTGTTACATTAATTCTCATTGGCTGCAAAATTACAATGTGATTGGTTCACAAATATAGCCGTACCGACCGAAATAGTGAAGCATCCCGAACAAACTTCGATTCTAAACGCATACCGTCGCCGCGATTGCGCCCGAAATACGGATTTTCGACTTTCTCATCAAATAACTAATTCCATTTTCGCTCTAAGTATATAAAAAGGCAATCATCCAAATCTTTATTCATCTTTAATCGTTATTCACATAAGACAAAAAATAAGAATGAAACACCGATTAAAGAGACAGTAGTACTTGATTGAACTGAAGACCCCCCCCCCCCCCCCCCCCCCCCAGTTTTGCGGCCGGCTCCGGTTTTCCCCAGTTTTTGGTACCACAAATTTGACGTCGCGTTTTGGTTCGCACGGCATTGCTACATGCTGATAGTGGGCCAAGTCAAACCATTGTCGCTGTTTATTAAAGACACATTCCTAACAATAACTGTTTTGGGTGTGTGTGGTATATATACGGCTTTGTATGCAATGTGTGAAAAATAATGATCATGCAGTATTGTGCGAGTGATTTTGCAACCAAAAAAGTCTAACGGTCGCATCGCTTCGTTACTCTGGATCATGCAGAAATAGATTTGGTATCCCCGAACAACAAATGGCACAACCTTGACACAGGTTGATAAATTCAAATACCTGAGAACAATCATTTCATCAGATGGCAGATGCACATCAGAAACAGCCGGCAGAAAAGGACAAGCCAAAACACCATTCGGGAAGATGACAGGAATTCTTACCAACAAATGCCTATCAATTAACATCAGGAAGAGAGTTCTTGAATGTTAATAGAACCAATACTGTTGTATGGAAAATGATAAATGATGGAAAAGATCTACGAATAATCAGAAATATGATTGGAAACAAACAGCTGCAATGAGAAAAGAAAACGATATAAGGTCTTTCCAAAACATCAAAAGAGGAGTCAAGCAGGGTTGCGTTTTGTCACCAGATCTGTTTTCGCTGTTTTTACAGTGAAAACATCATGAGCAACCTAGAGGAAGACCCTGGATTAAAGTCTGGAGGAAAAATGATAAACGACATTCGATACGCAGATGACACCGTGCTAATTGCAAAAAATGAAAGGGACCTATAAAACCTTGTGAATATACTAGAAATAGAAAGCAAGGTAAGGGTTGGAACTAAACAGCAGGAAGACTGAAGTCATGGTGATCAGTAAAAAACATGAAATCCCCTCATGCAAAATAACAGCAAATGGCACAACCTTGAGACAGGTTGATAAGTTTAAATACCTGGGAACAATCATTTCACCAGACAGCAGATGCACATCAGAAATAGCCAGCAGAATCGGCCAAGCCAAAACAGCATTCAAGAAGATGAAAAGCATTCTTACCAACAAATGCCATTCAATTAACATCAGGAAGAGAGTTCTTAAATGTTATATGGAACCAATACTGTTATACGGTTGTGAGGCGTGGACAGTCAACAAGCAAAGCCAGAAAAGATTGAGGCAGTCGAGATGTGAATTCTAGGGGGGGTGTTGAGAGTTCCATGAATAGCAAAGAAAACAAATGAGACAGTCTTGATGGAGGCAGACACAAGATCATTCATAAGGAAAATTAGGAAAAGACAGGCAACATTTATAGTCCATTTTATGAGGAAAGGGGAATTGGAGCATTTGGTCACAACGGGAAAGCTGGAGGGAAAGAAAGCACAAGGTAGATCCAGGGAGAAGATATTGGACGGACTTGCAGAGTGGCTGAAGACAAATAGAGTGGAAGAGGTGCTTGAGGCAGCGAGAGATAGAAACAGATGGAAGGCCATGATCGCCAACACCATGTGGCAAGGCACCTGATGATGTTGAGTTGTTAGTGATAACTTAACCCTTTAATTCCCACACCCTATCCACCAACTGAAAAAAAATTAATCCTTTGACTCCCTCACCCTATCTACTAGCGTCCTGCAGGAAGCTGGATAGGGTGAGAGTCAAAGGGTTATGTTTTTGCTTTGCTAGCATGGTTGGCAAAGCAAGATGCTGGTGGACAGGGTACGGGAGTCAAAAAGTTAAGTACAGTCAAAACAGAAGCCTCTTGAGACCTGAAAGCTTTAGAAGGTTTGTGTGGCAGGAGTTCTCACATATATGTTGGCATCATCTTCAAACTCAGACACTGAAAACAATGTGTGGCAATTTAATTCTTGCTCTGACTGGTAGCCAGTGTAGTTTTCGCAAGAGTGCTTTTGTATTGCTCTATCTGCTCTTCCATAGGACAAGTCGAGCTGCATTGTTTTGGATTTGTTGGAGTTTGGATAGCTTGTCATCAGAAAGTCCAGCTAAGAGAGTTACAGTAGTTTAGTCTGGATAGAATGAAAGATACAGACAGCTTGTTTGTGGCATCAACAGAAAGAAATGGGCCGATTCTGCTTATTCTGCGTAGCTGCAGATACAGGATTTGCTCAGATGCGAGCTTCCAAGGAAAGGAATTCATCAAGGAAAACACCAAGAGTCCTTGCACATCTACTGAAGGCTACAGTACAGTCTGAGATGACCATGGTCTTTGAGGTTACTTTCTTTAGGTTTGATTTTGTACCCATGTACATTAGTTGTTTTTTGCTTTCATCATTTTTAGTTTCTTTGCTTTCATCCAGGAGGTTATGTTTTCAATGGTGTTTTCAATTTGTCTAACCAAGTTGGAGATGTCTTATGCAAAACCAGAGCGGAACAGCTGTGAGCCATCAGCAAAGAAATGGTAGAGTGCTCCTGTATGATAACAGAGCTAAGTGATTGTAAGTACATAATTAAAAAGGCAGGACCCAGTACAAAACCCTGTCAGACACATACATCACCAGAGATCAAGCTGACCTAAGGTCATTGGTGACAGCAGACTTGAGTTTGACATGAAATCATCATCATGTACAGGTGAATGGACCAGCAAGGCAGAAAATGAAAAGAAGAAATTAAGAAAGCAAAGGAGGAAAAAAGAAGCAGAGTTACAGAAAAGAGGATATTTCTCACACAGAATTTCCAGAAGGTGGGGATACTATTTATACTGAAAGAGCCCCCGCATCCCCATGGAGATACCTGTTAGGTAACTTCTTTTGGCAGAACAGGGTGAATCCCTGAACTGACTTGAATGTTAAGACTTCTTCCAAGATGTGATAAAAATGTGGTCCATTTTTTAACCCTTTGCATCCCGCACACTGTCCATCTGCATCCAGCATTGTCAACCATGCTAGCAAAGCAAAAACTTAACCTTTTGACTCCCTCACCTATCCAACAGCTTCCAGCAAGCTGTTGGATAGGATGAGGGAGTCAAAAGGTGAAGTTTTTGCAGTTGGTGGATAGGGTGTGGGAGTCAAAGGGTTTTAATTTACTGACAAAACAGGCTTTGTGTTCAGTTGTATAATTTGTGTTTACACAGGATTGCTGCGTTTGACAAAAAGTGAAACTCATACCCCCAAAATCAAAAACAGGACATTTAAAGGGTGATTAGTATACTTATTGTTGTTTAACCCTTTGAACCCGGCTGGCCAATGCAGCGGCCAGTGCGATTAATACCTCTGGACCCGGCAGGCCGCTGGAGCGGCCTGACATGTCCGGTTGACCTGGCCTGGTTATGTGCTGGCGTGCGGTATGCAACCTACCGGCACCTACTCTCCTCTGCCACATCCTGTTTATATTACCGAATTCCAGACACCCTATACTTTCTTCCTGGCAAATTTTCAAGCATTAGAAGGATTTATTCTGAGACACCGGTTTTCGCTAGAATTTCTCTAAAAATACTCAGGGTTGAGGGTATCAGAGGTCTAGAAGTACTTAGGGTTGAAAGGGTTAACTCTCTTAGCACGACGAAACGCTATAGCGTTCATGATGTAAGGCTCGGTTTCGGACAACGGAATGCGATAGCGGTTTCGATAATTGAAACGTTTTCCACGCTTCCCTCGTGACGTAGCATGCCAACCAAAGCTACACTGGTCATTGCAAATGTATCAAGGATCAAGCGGAAAGTTACTTCGTGAGATTCCGTAACAACATACTCATCGGGAAACGATTGACTTCATCACCCCACATGATTTGCTAATCTGCATACGTATTGAAAATGGTGTTGCAGGCGAGTACGAGTTTTGGAGCAAAGTAGATCACAACAGCGGCGTTTTGCTGCTGCTGAAGTGATTGAAGTGCTTCAGACTGAAGGATCTGACATCGACGAGTATGATGAAGATGATGGTGAAAGTGTTTCCAGTGATGAAAGCTACCAGCTAGAAGGTAATGACAGTGACCCAGTTTCAGATGACAGTGAAGTGGGAGAGGGAGGTGGGCGTACACATCACGAGAGGAGAGCAGTCAGTGGGCCAAGCGAGTCACATGTCTGATGAAGATTTCACTGACTTTCTTATGTGTGACTGGCACGAAGATTTTTAGTTTTTTCCCCACTCTGCCTCCTTTCTCTGGCTCTTGTGGCCTGCATGTCCCAGCTGAGTGCCACGCCCCCACTGATTTCTTCAATCAGTTTGTGACAGAAGACTTTCTAGACTCTACAGGGCTGAGCTTTAACGCTTGCCAACTCGCCAATGGCCTCTAAAAATGGAGTCTGGCAAACTCGATTTACGGTACCATTCGCCCGGTTGGCGACCTGAAAATTACCGCCAGTGGTAGAGATTCCATACCTGTACACAGACTCTTTACACGCGCTGTAAAACAAAACACACGCCTCCCGCCTGATCCAACACATGTACAACGCTTCAGCTTCCCGTGCCATCTTTCGTCACTGCTAGAGTCAGCACCGGGCTTTCCCGATGACTCATGAGTCATGCGAGACTTGCCGTAGATAGATCTATTTTCGCTGTTCTTTCGGCAATCATGCACCGTTTTTTAATCGGTGTCTCTGACATCGACCTAGTGCTCACTCTACCATCCAGCACGGCTGAGTGTGAGAGAGGTTTCAGTAAGATGAAGCGCATCAAGACCGACTGGAGGGCATCACTGAACAATGACTCCCTCAACAGTCTGATGTGTATCACACTGGAGTCCCCTGACATTGCTGAGTTCAACCCTGAAAAGGCAGTGGAGCTGTGGATGGCGTCAGGTAGCAGAAGAAAGAGGCTTCACCATGGAGAGCAGGCCAAGAAGACAACTAAGAGTGCTGCTGAGGGCAAAGAGAGAGAGATGGAAGAGGATGAGATCAGAGAAATGTCTCAGTCTGGGGGAGATGAGGGAGGGAGACAAGAAGAGGGAGAGGAAGACAGAGAAGTTGAAGAAAGTGATGATGAAGATGAGCTGTTGGAGAGTCTGAGTGCTGGGTTAGATGATGATGACTTTGCTGGCCTGAAGAAAGCAGACCCAAGCTGCTTCAGGTTTTTCAACATTGAGGAGAACGATGATGTTGATGATCTGGCCCTTGGCAGACTGTAGAATGAATAGTCAGTGCTTCAGATACAAAACAGGGACAAACCTTGTCATGGTCTAGTCAAATACCATTCATGATGAACCTTTGAATCATGAATCTCTTTTTACTTGCAGTATTACTGTTAGTTTTGATATACCTGGCATATCAATGAAAACTGAAAATAAAGTTGTTTTCCAAAAATGAAACAGTGTTGTTGCTGAAAGTTATCTTGTTTATTAGCTGCAATAGTTATACATTTAAAATAGGACCGCATTTTCAATCAAAGGGTCTGGCAACCTGAAAAATTTTCTGGCAACCTCAACTTCCCAGGTTAGGAGCCTGGCTGGCTCCTTAGCCTGGCTTGCTAAATCTCAGCCCTGCTCTATTGTCACAGAGACAAACAGATATGCACAAGAGAACTGAGTGGCATGCTGAATGATCACTTCTCCTGCCCTCTGCCACCCATCCCCTGTGGCAGGAAGAACTATAGAAAGTGCCATGTGTGTAGTACTCGCAGCAGGAGACACCCAGAGGTTCAACTGTGGCAAACCCCCAACTGGTGTAAAAAGTGTGGGGTTGCCCTTTGTGACAAATTATGCCAGCCCAACGAGACCATCACCTGCTTCCGGCTGTACTGATCAGTGCAGAATTACACTGATTATTAGGAAAACAGTGCATAGGGACTGAAGCATCCAGTGTGCTTTTTTCCCCCAAATTCCCCTGTGTAAAAATTTATAACATTTATTTATATAATGTCACTTATAATTTACTTTTTTTTTTTACCCTGAGCAAAGTCTACTTTATTCAAGTTATTTTGTGCATACAAAGACCTTCTCACCTTTGACTGTGTGTTCATAGAGCTGATCAAAGTGTGTGACTGTACGGTGATCCTGACGACAAAATTTGGAATATTTTCAACATGCCACATGAAGAAGAAATATTCAAATAGGAACTTCAATATTTTGGCATGAACTAACCCAGCATGTAAATATTCAGATCTGAAAGTTTCATTTCGTTCCTTTATGTTTTCTATTTCATGTGATTTTTTTCCTAACCCTCCAAAATGAGGCGTTTGTGGGGAAAAGCAAGGGGGGAAACTCTCTGTCCCACGTGAGTTAAATCCCAGCCGACTGTGTACAGCCATATTAGGGATATAACTATTTCAAAAAACACACAAAACTTCAACAGGGAAGAAAAGAAAAGAAAATTAAGTACAAATATCAATGCATTTGTGCACATGATTTAAGGAGAAGCCCCTGGCGCTGACCACTCCAATTTATCACACAGGATATTTAACCCTATCTGTGACAGTATAAGCATGCCTGAAAGACAGCCTGTTTTGAATGCTTTTCAGTTGTTAGACATAAGCTCCTGTTGTACTGAAACGACTGGATAGATTGCATGCAAGTTATACATCATTTTGTAGGTTATAGATTTGTCTACACAATCAAATATGTTTTATGTACATATTGTCAGTATGCTGGTTATGTGATACAAAATAGCCGCCATATACGTTCACAGAAAAAGTAAACAGGAACCACCTAGTTTTCTCTCAGATAAAGCCAATAAATGGCTAAAAGTATACTATTATTTAGAAGAAAAATTTGTTAGCGTTCAGATGATGCAATGCATGACCCTCTACGACCATTATGTATACATGGAAAATAAAAAAACCCAGACAACCCAATATTTTCATTCGGCTCTTCTTTTCTGTTTTCTGACTGTGAACAAAAACTCCATACAAAACAGACAGAGACCCAGACAACATACAAATACATACTTCTCACTTTCTATCACTGACATGAAACATCCTGCTGATCTGGTAAAAAAATCTATGGGACATGACTTCGTTGAAATTGGGAGTCATGACTGGCTTTCTTGAGACAGTCCAGCAGGCTATCTTGCACGTTTTTTCTTTGGAATAAGTCGCATGTTGAGACTTAGACCTATGTATTTTTTCATATCCGAGACACTGTATCAAACAGTAATGCCAGCAGTGGGCCAGTGCTTGAACCTGGACTGTGGGTGATCCTGAAGCCACTTAGTCATGTTTTCTGAACCCAGAAAGTTCCTGGCATATTTGTTCGTTTTCTCTCACGAGATGAACGAACATGTTGTCATAAAAAATTAGAGAAAAATAAATTATAGGGTCAGAATTCCTTGCAGGGACATTTTTGGGTCCAGGATTTCTCACAACAAACTCTGGAATGTCTGTTCTAGCACTTTCCAGGGCCTGCCTAAATCTCCATCCACCTTCTTGTTCACTAACACCTACCTGTGCTTCGTCATCATCATGGGGCGAATGGGCCGTCACAGATTCACTCAATCACTGTCTGTCGAGTCACCTCCCTCCCCTATTTGACCTTCTACAGCACTCTCATCACTAGAATCTTTTGAAACATCAATATCAGTATTGTTTTCGCTGCTTTCACCTTCCCTTTCCACTCTAAAAACATCAAAAATACCGGTTCGATCACCCTTACCACTTGTACTTTCACCAGCGTCAGCCATTTTGGAGAGAAATGAGACAGTAACACTTTTCCTAAAGCTTTTACAACAAAATTTCCGATTGGATGAGATAGCGAAAGTACAGGCTTGTTTAGGAGGGATTCAACTAGCAATGCCGCGCGAACCGAAACGCGACGTCAAATTTGTGGTACAAAAAACTGGGGCCGGCCGCAAAATTGGGGGGGTCTTCAGTTCAATCAAGTATTACTGCCTCTTTAATCGGTGTTTCATTCTTATTTTTTGTCTTATGTGAATTAGAAATGAATAAAGATTTGAATGATTGCCTTTTTATATACTTAGAGCGAAAAGAGAATTAGTTATTTGATAAGAAAGTCGAAAATCCGCGTTTCGAGCGCACTCGCGGCGACGGTATGCGTTCAGAATCGAAGTTTGTTCGGGGTGCTTCACTATTTCGGTCGGTACGGCTATATTTGTGAACCAATCACATTGTAATTTTGCAGCCAATGAGAATTAATGTAACAGAATTGATATATCCCGACGAGAGCTATGTGTGCTAGTTTCGAACCGAGATCGACGCTTCCAAAGTTTTGCTTTTTTTCATCGGAAAAGTTTGCAAGTAAGTCGCCATTTTTGGAACTTCTCGTCGGCGGGATTTGATTTCACATGCTTTTTTCTATATATTAGTGTAATATGAAATCAATTTGAAGTAAAATACGGCCGTACGGCAACTTTTTACACGAGGATCTATACCAGATCAGTAACAAAACAACGTCGCAATGTGCCGACGCCATAGACCTACTGCGCGGAACAGAACAGTGTGCAAGTTTCAGCTCAGCAAGTTTCGTGTTGTCAGACAAAGACTAGCAACCAACAGATCAAGTTCTGTTTTATCTGTAACATTGTATTTTTCAAGAAAAGGACAACTGCGTTTGAACTCGATTCGGAGTTGTCAGCCGAAGCTAGGTTCGTCAACCATTTCCTCCCCGAGGTCATGCTAATTTGCATGTCGCAGTGTAGATCTGCTCACCCCACGACGGGCGAGCTTACTACTAAAAATACTATGTGCTCGACGTGCTTCGCCGAGCCATGGAAAATGGGTTTGCCCAAACAGAGGGGTGCGCATATCTGCCTCCCCAACTCTCTCTCTAATAAATAAATGAATGAATAAATAGGTCTAAATAATTTTTTTTTCAAATCAACAAACAATTCTGTGCAAATCATTGTACTCTCTCTCTCAGAGATCAAGAAATGAATAAATAAATTAAATAAATAGGCCCCAATACATTTATATCCAAGTCATTGTTAACAGGCATGATCCTCTCTCTCTCTCTCTCTGAGACAACACACACACACACTAACACACACAGAGATTTAGAATGTCACAAAACAAAATCTTCTGTCATTGTTATAATATTCTTTATTTAGGTTTTGCAGCTGAATAGAAGGCTATGAGTTGTATTATTTGTAAAGTAGCCATCCATTAGCTTACATAGTTGTTTCAATTTGTTGTCAGTATCTGAAAAGGATAGGCCTATTGTCATCAGTTTGTTTTAAAGGAAAGATTGCATCTTATTTAGTAGTAGCCTATTGTTATTGATTTGTATTAAAGGGCAAGATTACACTGGAAATACTTAGCAGGATTGCTCAGCTTTGGTAGATTTTTACAGTAATATGCTAAAAATTAAAGTCGCAAGTTTGGGCTTAATGTTAAAGTAATACTGATGTTTAGACTATGCATCATAGTTTCCTTTCCTTTCCAATCTCTCAATGAATAGCATATATTATGCAGAGATTCATATTTCTCTACTGCAGGAGTTAAGTGACCCATTCCTGAATGGCGAGTGATCCCATATCCTTCCTGAAGTTTTCTTTGGACTCAGGCTGTGCTAAATGTTCAGGGACTTGACTCATCCACAGTCTACTGAATTTTTTTTCTCTAAACACTGATGTATAAAATCAAAATCAAATGTAATGTACAAAAATCTTGTCTGTAATGTTTTCCTTTGTGTGTATGTATGTGTATGTGTGTTATGTGTGTTTAGTTTTTAGAAGAATTTTGATCGGATGATAATTTTGGATAGACTGCAGCATAAAAGCATGCAGTAATTTTTAATATTTCAATTATTTAAGTGATTCCAGAAGTCATTGATTCTCAGATTTCCTTTTATATGTACAGAAACTGATGAATATTACAATTATTCATAAGATACTGAAGTAGCGAGTCATGACTTTTTTGGTTTGATTTGCAGTAATAAGACACTTGAACGATGAGCAAAATGATTTTATATCTATCTCATGAAATGATTATATATCCTTGTTTTGTTTCTAGCTTCATTTTTGTCTGTTTTAAATACAATACGGGCAATTATTAATGAAAAACTGATAAAACATGCCAAATATCACATGTTTCCCGTAATAAGACAAAAATGGCTCGTCGCAGAGTTACGATAATGGTTTCATTCAATTCGGCATACAAAAATACATCAACGATCAAAATTTCATGACATTTGATCCTGTCTGTCTCTCACAATTACAAAATGAATGTCATTTCCAGCAAATTCAGCATACCATGCCATTTGATGGGTTTGTTCTGTGACAGCTGTCCCACAGATCTCTTCTTTGTCCCACTAAAACGTGGTACCAAAATTTAAGAAATTTTTGACGCTTCAAATTGGAATATCTCGTGAACTATTGGTCCGATTTGAAAAATTTAAACTGCTTTTTACTCAGAACAACAATATCTTCAAAACCATTACATCTTTTAACTCAAAACCCAATTTCAATTTTTCATGCGGCATTGCTAATTCAACCAATCACAGACCAGTTTTCAGCCGTCTCCTGTCAGTATCTTTTGACTGGAATCGAAATGAAAATGGGGCCAATATTATCAGCCGAAGCACTGCTATTGCGTACCGTCGACCGATGATACCGGCCCATGACACAACTAGGGTTAAAAAACACACCTGAATATAAATTTAAACATACCTAAGGACACCAAAACATATCAAAATGGGCATAAACTACCTAAAAGTGCTTTTGCATAACTCACTTCCCTAGAGCCAGAAATACACTTAATATATGTACCCAATTATTAATCCTAAGAAAAAGTATGTAAGACTTTATCAAACACATACAGGTGAATGGACCAGCAAGGTAGAAAATGATAGGAAGAAATGACAGAAAGCAAAGGAACAAGGCAGAAACAAGGAGAGTGACAGAAAAGAGGAAATTTCTAGTACAGAAATTTCAGAATGAGGGGATACTGTTTATACTGAAACAGCTCCCAGCATCCCCATGGGGGAAACTAGTATACTTACCATATCAAAAACAATAAATATTTGCAACACACACTCAGCAAAAAGGTCCCCTCCCTGTTCACAACTGAAACAATCTGAGAATGAAAAGGGATCAAGTGCTTGATCTGTCTGTTTATACCTATGTGTTCATAACTCATTAACACTTTTCAAATTTTCTTACCGACAGATTCTGCACACTATGGATGGTGAAGACTAACTTCTTCGGACAGAATGACACTACGGCGTAACCTCATTCGTACTCTGAAACAGAAATGATAATTGTTATGAAATATTCCCAACAAAAAGCTCAATTATCACAATGCTACTGATGCTTAACATAATGAAATAAGATGATGCACTCAATAATGCAGAATTTCAAACTGGATTGTGGGAAGTATCTTCAGTCAGAAGGAGCAGATGACAGTGTCTTTATTGACATGCTAAACCTGTGTTTAGTATGGATTTTCAAAATATGTGTAATCTACACACCTTTCATTTTTATGATTTACCTTCATCCTCAGCTGACTCTTTCGGGAATAAAAAGATTTTTATTGTTATTGTTTGTTTAAAGTCCAGCCGTCTACGTAGAATCCTATCAGGGCTATGACCGTTTCAAAACATACACAATACTTCAACAACGAAAAAAAATTGGAAAAGAAAATTCAGAACAAATATCACTGCTTTTGCACATATGATAAAAGGAGATGCTCCTGGCAGTGACTACTCTGTCCAATTTAATTTATCACACATGTGACTTAAAAAATATATCTTAATACAAATTTAAACATAACTAAGGACACTAAAATATATATATAAACGGGCCTAAATCACCTAAAATTGCTTCTGCATATCACATTTCCCTAGAGCCAAAAATGCACTTCCTACATCACAGTACATGCATTCAACTGTCAATCCTAAGAGAAAGTATGTAAGACCTTATTGAACACATCCAAAAGAATGGACCAGCAAGGCAGAAAATGATCGGAAAAAATAACAGAAAGCAAGAAGGCAAAAACAAAGAGACAGAAAAGAGGAAATCTCTTGCACAGAACTTCAAGAGGGTGGGGATACTACTTATAATAAAAGACACTCCCCCCCCCCCACCATCCCCATGGCAGGAGATTAATAAGATGCATTACAGGTGACTCTTCTTGCATTACCAAATTCTTACAAAACAATGTTTCTAATCATACATGCAGATCAGTGTTTTATTGAAAGAGGTATCACGTCATTTCATAAGTATTTAACATGAATATTGAAATACACCCCCTCCCAAAAAAAACCAAACAAACAACCAACAAAATTCCCATCCTAAAAATCAAACTGAATCGAGACTGAAAAAAAGGGGTGGGTGGGGTGTAAACACCTCATCGGAGCAGCCACTCTTGGCACTGGCACAAAAGGTTGTCGAACAAGTACTGGAGCACCCATGTAACGGCTTCGTACTAACTGCTGGTGCATCAAGGCTGCCCTGGTCCGCTGTTGTGCAGCTGCTGCAGCCGTTGCTTGGTGCCGTACTGCTGCAGCCGCTGCCTGCTGGTGCACAGCTGCTTGTTGCTGGTGCACAGCTGCTTGTTGCCGTACTGCTGCTGCTGCTGCCTGCTGATGTATTGCCGCTGCTGCAGCCATACGGGTCATTGCTGCAGCCTGACTTCGTTGTGCAGCAACTGCTGCAGCAATGTGCATTGGATGAATTCTGACAAAACGTGTCTGACCCATACCTAAGGGATTTTGGTGAAGAGGTATTCCTGTTGCTGCTGTAGCTACATTGGGACCTGGTCTATGGTTGGGGGAAGGTTGTGGGGATGTGCAGGATGAAGAGCTCACTGAAGAATCAGGGGAATCAGGAGGTGGCACATATGGTACAAGAGCCATGGAATCATCAGGCTCTGGACATGAACTGTCAGTGTCAGGTAAATCTTGCCCACTAGGCTTTTCACTGGGCATGAAGTCACTGTGCTGAACTGCAGCATTTTCAAGTTCACTGGGCATGAAGTCACTGTGCTGAACTGCAGCATTTTCAAGTTCACTGGGCATGAATTCACCCTCCTGAACTGCAGCACTTTCAAGTTCACTGGGCATGAAGTCACTGTGCTGAACTGCAGCATTTTCAAGTTCACTGGGCATGAAATCACCCTCCTGAACTGCAGCACTTTCAAGTTCATCAAACGATTCACCCAAATGCATTGTTTGCACATAGTTTTGTGTATTAGGTAAATTATTATCTCCTGAGGAATCCTGCACATCCATCCACAGTCCATCAGATAAAGAATCCACGCCTTCATGAGTGTTTGACGTATCAGCACTCTCATTAGCATTCACCCCATTACTCACATCGTCTGTCTCAAACTGACCACTGTCTACCCCCTCAGGCTGAGCATCTTCATACAAACCCTCACTTTCTGCATTGACATCTGAAAAATCGTTTGTTTCTGTAAAATCCCCTGTTTGTTCCCAAGTCCACATGCTGGTTTTTGAATGCATAGCATGGCCATCTGTATGTCCACTCAAGTGTGAAGTCTGCTCTTCAAAGGTCCCTTCCCCATCGCCTGTGTCCCCTGTAAGCCCACCCTGTGGGGGTGGAAGCCACTGCCCATCACCATAAAATGTGTCCTCGTTAGTCCTCCCCTCTTCATCAGCATCTTCAAACTGTGAAGGTGTTGAGCAAGACTGGTTAGACAAGATGTTTGATGTTGCCTCCATGTGCATCTTGAGTTGTGTATTAGATGTTTCTGTGGGTTCCATCTTGTAGTGGTCTTCAGGATCTGTGTCCTGTAAAACAATACATATTACAGCAACAGATTAACCACAAGGATTGTAAAGTAAAGGACAAACATTCATACAGAAGTATTCAGAAGATGGCATATCAACCAAATTCTGTCAGAGCTGAGTTTAGTGTGTGTGTGTGTTGTGTGTGTGTGTGTGTGTGTGTGTGTGTGTGTGTGTGTGTGTGTGTGTGTGTGTGTGTGTGTGTGTATGTGTGTGTGTGTGTGTGTGTGTGTGTGTGTGTGTGTGTGTGTGTGTGTGTGTGTTGTGTGTGTGTGTGTGTGTGCGTGCGTGCTGCGGCTGCGCGCGCGCGCTGCGTGTGAGTGAGTGATAAGAGTACATGCATGCATAACCCCATACCACAATTTTTTAAAAATGCTTTCGATACAGCAATACACTTTCAAGGAATGAATGGTATACTTTGTTGCAGGCAAAAAAAAAACAACAACAAAAAACAAAAACAAAAAAAAATTAATTTTATAACATTTTTTTTTCAATTCCTTTCGATGCAAGCTCGGTTTCTGTTACTTATCAAATCTGGAACATGTGCATCATAAATTATATTATATCACATTCTGGTAAGAAAGCTCACAAATCTGTAAGAGAAATATAGCTCTGAGCATTCAGGTAATTTTTTTAAACACATCCGATTCACAAATAGCTGGAAAAGTGAGTGCAGATCAAAATACCTTGAAACAACCAGATTAATTTTTATGTTAATACACAAATGAATTGTTGTGGCATTTTGGACAGGATTTTCAAAATGCATAGTTCAGTTTTCAGGCACTGGGCTGCATGACTGCAATTTATAATTAATTGTACAACAGTATATGTTACAGCTCTAATGAACAATTACCAAAAATTACACAATATGTTTAACTTTTTATTTTCCAAAACACTTTCATCCTGTAAATAAGAAAACAACAAATAAATAAAACTAAACAATGCAATTGTATGCAGTTATTTTCTTCAAGTGATGGGTGAATATTCAACAGATTACTTTTGATTTTTGATACAAACAATACAAGGCGTTCAGAAGTGCGGCATTCATACTGGGTACACTGGTCTTTCTGCTGAATCAAATGCATCAACAAACTTATATATAAAATGTTCAGATCCATCATATAATGTTGTATTGGAAACAATGCTCATTATTGAAATTACAGTGAAAAGTTGGTTGTAAATGTTCCTCAATGATCCCTTCTCCCTGCCCCTCTGCGTCAACTCAATAGCATTTCTCCACTCCACTCTACACACTGCAGCTCCATCCACACAGCACCGATCTCTATTTCATTCAATTGTAATTCTGATTTCTAAGATCTTTCAAAACCACCAAGTTAGCACAAGTCCACTCATCAGTAAAGACCGCGCTACTTTACTGTCTAGTAATTTTTGGTGTAATTCAATGCTGCCCGTTTTAATGATTCTATGAAGGCCAGAGCTATAAATCATCTCAAGTGTTGTTCATACATGTGTAGTAGAAATCCCATAACACAGAGAAAAAATACAGGAATTGAGTAAACATATTTCATGTTTTCATTACTCATGAATGACAAACCGCAAAGGAATTATATCATTATGCTCCACTTCTTTTGTTTATTTGAATCAAAATTAATTTATAACAAGTTATCTGAGCAATGGTGAAAGAAATTAATGATTTGACTTCCATACTGATTTTGGTACACATGAATGTTGTGTGGATGAAGAAAAAATGTTGCCAACAGTTTCAACACCAATATCCCCTTCTAACACCACCTTCAGGTTTCTCTCTGGCTTCTTGCTCTCCAACCTCCTGAAAATGTGAACATCTACAAACAAGAAATTACGTAAACAAAACAAAAAAACATGAACAGGTCACATATATACACACACAAACACTTTGTTCTTTCTTATGCTTGCTTGATACCAATGTCAGAACCGCTGACATAGTACAAGTACAGATGTGCACTCAAAACACCAGCCTGTATTCTAAAGTCTCCTCTCTTTCACAGCACACAGATCAATACTGACATTATCATGATTGGTTTATCCAAACAGATGGAAGTACCACAATCACTAGACAATTTTTTTAGATTAGCAACAGACCAAAACGTCTTAAATCCCTCCTTTCTTACAAGGCATAAACAGGCGAAGTACCAGAACAATCAAAACACGGGTCACCATTCAGTGTGGCAAAGTGGTTTGTGAAACAAGACTACTAGCTGGAAAGATTGAGTTCAAACCTCAATCAGAGTAAAACACTATTGATCTTTTTTGCCCTGACCAACTCCTATCCAGAGCTGGGTATGCTATGGACTTACTCTGAAGATGGGACCGCACAGTCGAGTCTCATTCATTTTACATGTGTGTCATTCTTAGAGTGTTGCTCAGATTTCCTGGACAAGCATCAAAGATGCTTCTATTGCTTGGGTCTACTTGATGCCAGGATGTATCATGAAAATATGCATACAGCACAGCTCTGTTACACAGTCTCAATCCGAAATGGAATTCCATAGCATCATCACTATCAACTCCCGCTGTTCTCTCATGATCATTTTTAGTGTTGGTGTACTGGAGAGCATAAATTAGCGAGGGGCGGGGTGGGGTATTCACACAGGAGAGAGAATAAAAGACCAGATCAAAAAAGAAAGACCATTGCCCTCCCCATCCCCCCAAAATCAAACCCAAGACATATATATAATGTACAAGCTTTCACAGATGAAGCTCATTAAACAATTTTAAAAGAGACAACAAATTTGAAGATATTGTGGCATATGAAACGGAGAGAGAGAGAGAGAGAGAGAGAGAGAGAGAGAGAGAGAGAGAGAGAGAGAGAGAGAGAGAGAGAGAAGGGGTAACAGGGGTTGAAGAGAGAAGCAATGATTAAGGTTCAGGAAAAGGTTAGACGTGGGGGGGGGGGGGGGGGCAGGGGGGATGAAGAGAGAGAGAGAGAGGCAATGACATAAGGTTCAGAGAGAGCGAGCATGAGACAGAGAGAGAGAGAGAGAAAGAGGGGGGGGGGGGGGGGGAGTGACATTATACCAATGTTAATAAATCACAATACACTGAACTTATAGACACTTACTCTGCTGGACAGCATAAATTACCATACTGCCACTGCTCAACTCATATGCGTAACCACGCTGAATCATTCAAAGCTGAAAACTAACAAAGGTTTGTCAAATATAATCTCTGATGGTGACAGTCCTGTCATTTATTTATAATAACAAATGTGCATCTCCATCTGGGTCTATGCTAATGCTTTAAAATTTTCTCATGACACGTATACCTGGAACTGAGCTGTACCTTTGTCATTTGATCTTTGAACAAAGAGATACACAATATAAAATGTTTTCATCGGCAGGAAAGTGTCCACCCACCCTTCCCCTTTCCAGCGACATTTTCTCAAATATGCATATATGCATGCTGTTTTGTCACACTGTGCAGCCGTGTTGCTTGACAGTCTGCATACCCCCTCCTCAATGGATCTGCATGAAGTGTTTGTGTTTCCACAAACCACTAAACACTGACATAGCTTATAGGATCTTTAATGAGTGCATTTATGTTTTGCAGGTCCGCAAATATGTTCACCAGGAAGATTGGGAACATTTCCACCAGACACTACCCAGGCAGGTTCAAACTCATACCTTCTGACTGAAGTCCACTTGGCTATTGTGCCCTCTTTAGAAAAAAAAAAAAAACCTGAACAAGAAAAAGTGCTAAAATTCTGTGTTTTGATCTGGAGATCTGTTTGGGACTTAAAAACAAAAGACTACATGACTGGAATCTGTCCTTAAATAGGGCAGAATATCCTACATTTAAAAAACTGTTTTAGAGGAAGCTAGTGAAATTAAGGTTATTTTTTTCTTTTTAATTAGTGATATATGTTTTAAGGCTTTATGCATGAATGTCTCCAGCTTCATCATTTTCAAGATCTTAAATGGCCATTAACTGAGCATGTATGGCCTCGTGCTTGTGTGGATATTTCTTGTACTAATTTTGGCAACTATTGCTTTTTTGTCTTCAGTTTTTTAATTATACATACTGCTTCATTATGTGAAGTGCATGAAATCATAAAACATACAACCCTATCATGAAACACACACACACACATCAAAAAACGTTAAACTTCACCAAGTTCATTTAACTTGCTTATTTGATAATGATCTGTGTCATACAACTTCACGCAAGTTGTGTTTGTAATTATTTTTGAAAGCACTGGCCATGCTTCTCACCTTTATCATTTTTGCAGAATTGTCTTTCCAAAAAATGTAATATGTGGCAATGTGCTTTTTCATCTTGTCTGCTCTTTAGAACATGACCTTTAGAGGGAATTTTTTCCTTGACATTCTGTTTTAAAGGCTGACCTTGATTATGGCATGAAATTACTAAATTACTTGTACCTAACAAGTACCCAGAGTTCCACTGCTGTTTTCAACCACCATCTTAAAAGTATCCCTTGACACTGCTGTGTGTGGCCTTCTCAAACATAAATAAGAAGCCAACATTCATCTTTTCATATAGTTCCACCTCTTGTCCATTCTAAACAGTTTCAGATAAGTTATCACTAAAACGTTTTAAATCTGCGATCAGATGAGTATGTTAAAGACACCCATCATATTGCTGATTAGCTGATCCTGAAGTTTTCAGCATATTTCCAATTCTACATCTTTGAATCCTCTGACTCCCACACCATATCCTGGCACAGACTTCCAATGACATACTGCACGCTACATATTAATTTACTGTTATGGTAAATAGGTCAAAGTGATTATTTTTTGTTGGTTTCAAATCACTCTGAAGATTCTGGCATCAAGCATCAATTCCGTTTCACATCAATGTTTCCTTAACTCTTCGCCAGCTAATTTACTTTCTGATCACAGTAAATAATATGGTGCTGTAGGGAGTTATTTCCGTCAATATCTGTAAAGTAATTTTGTCTTGTAACATCAGTACACGTTCTTTTGTACAGACCAACCATATCTGTGCTGGTCATGCTTGTGAGATATGGTACACGTGCGCAATCAAACTTTAACCTTGAAGAGAACTGAATGATTTGAATTCACTTCTTGATACTTTGTCTTTATTGGTATCCAAGAAACCATCAAAATCAATTTTTATCTCCACACAAACCATAAAGATCAATTTTTATCTCCACACACAGATTTGTCTTGTAGACTATGACACAGATTCTTAAATCTTCTAGATCTTTTATAGATTCCATGCGGTTAACTTTTCTGGTTGTTCCTTCTTCCCTTTGTCACTGAATGAGTCTGCAATTGCTTTACTGTATTGTTTAGATTTTGTATGGGCATGAAAATGATGTGAAATGACATTGTTAATTGATTTTCAGTGACCAAACCTGATTTTGTTCCAGTTTGCATTGCCCTTCATGGTGATATTTGCTCTTCATTCCTCAGGTTTCCCACTTGCCTGTGGTAAATATATATGTGCTCCAACATCATTACAAATGGTTACCTCATTTACCTAAGTGGGATAAAAACTAATTGCCAGATTCCCTTACTGTCAATGGCATGTTCCAAATGTCAGTTTTGAAACCTTGCGTTAGAAACAAGACAGTTATGTATTCTTCATGCTCAGGTTTTCTACTCACTAGTGGCCTACAAAATTTGTAAACCTGTACCAAAACCAGTCAACATCAGTTATTACCATGCTTACTTGTTTTGTCTTTTTTTTTAATGTATTTTCTATTTCAACATGTAACAGAGTGCCTTGCTCTGTTATGATCTTTCCCATTCACACATATGACACTAAAATGTAACACAGTGTGGTGTGTTTGTCTAAATCAAAGAACGCCTTGCATTCTCTCAGCCAAATTGTACTACTATTTTACAGCCTCTACCCATCCATAGCTATGCATTAAGCATTCGAAAAACCAAATCAATACATTTTACATACAACACACAGTTGTCTATTTAGTCAATGAGCAGATCTACAGCAAGTAGGCCTACATGTGTTCTGAAGCTGGGCCCATGAACTGGCCTTCAATGAGTGCTGAGATAGAGGAAACTGTTAAGAATTGCGTTAAATTTCAGTTGATATTTTCGACTTTGAAAGAAAAAACTAACTCATTGTTGTTGACTATTTCTCAAGATATATAGAAGTAGATGAACTGAAGAACTTGAGCACCAGTGAGGTGATAGATAAATTGAAAAGTCAATTCAGCCACCACGGTATTCCTGAGAAACTGAGAAGTGACTGTGGATCACAATTTACGAGTGAACAATTCTCAAAGTTCTGCAAGGATTATGGAATCAAACAAATCAAATGTCAAGCCCTTACTTTCAAAGCTGCAGTGGCAAAGCTGAGCATGCTGTGCAGACGGTGAAAAGGCTATGGAGAAAGAACACAGATAGATAGGCTACCTTGCACTACTTGATTACAGAACAACTGCACTTGAAGGAATAAACCTTTCTCCAGCACAACTACTAATGGGGTGTCGACCACGAAACAAGCTGCCAACTTCAAGAAGTTTGCTCATTCCTACTTCAGACAGTCCGGAAATCATCAAACAGTATCTTAGTCTGGAAAAGGCAAAACAGAAATATTACCATGATGACAAACATCACACAAAAAGTCTTACCCCATTCCTGCCTGGCGAACAGGTGCGTATGACACCACTACCTGGATCTAAAAAATGGCAACCAGCTGTACATGTCCAGTCCGGAAATCAGAAGTACAGGCGTAACAGACAACACTTGCGCTCCTCTACATCTAAAGGAAATGAAGCTCCAGTACAAGAGGAACAAGATATCACATTGGAGCATACGGAAAGGGATGTGACGATTGCTAATTAATATTCATAATCTCGGACCAAAGGTCACGCATGTGCAAAGACAGAGCAACGAACGTAGAACACAACGGACTTGGTTCTTTACACTGATAGCAAGCAGCACGAGATAATATTGTGTACATTCAAACTGATTGTTGTTCACTGTAAAATGTATGTATTATTGGCATTCGAGAATAAGACGGCACACAGTATTTTTCGGGGCAACATGTCGGGCTAGTGAAAATATCTGCAGGCTAGTAGATTTTAAAATCCACTAGCCCGGCTGGCTAGTAGAAAATTCTATTCTTCTCCTGGCCTGTAGATGTGTTCCGCGCTAATTACCGATCGGTGCAATCTTAAGATCGCGCTGCGCGTTTTAACGATCGTATAATTGCGCGGCAATCTGAAGATTGTGCAAAGGCCGGCTTGCGCGTTTTTAGGATGTGCGCATTCTTATGATGAAGGCATTGACAGTATGCTTTTCGTAGAGATGCTGAAACTGGGTTATCACATGATCAGGTCACATACAAGTTACATTCACACATTTTCAAAAGTGTAAAAACATGAAAAGTAAAATTACCGTATCGCAAATTGAAGAGCTCACAAGATGGATACAATGCCAGGTATCAAAGTTCACAAAGTACATTTAATTTATTTACAGGTGTCGCAAATCCAATGTCCTATTTTCGCGCCGGGTTTCAGTCCACAACACTTGAAATGGTACCACATCAAGCAAGATTCGCATTCGATCAAAAGTCGTGAACTGGAATGAAATGCCTTCGCGCTTGGCCCGTGTTCATTCACTCACACAATAAATGCCCGTGTTCACCAATTAGCGCCAGGCCTTTGATCTTGATGAAATCATCTCACTCGCGCAATCTCGAGACTGATGAAATCATCTCACTCACGCAATCTCGAGACTGCCGCGCAATTATATGATCATCACTCACTCACACAATAAATGCCCATGTTCACCAATTAGCGCCAGGCCTTTGATCTTGATGAAATCATCTCACTCACGCAATCTCGAGACTGCCGCGCAATTATATGATCGTTAAAACGCGCAGCGCGATCTTAAGATTGCACCGATCGGTAATTAGCGCGGAACAGATGCATGTTAGCTTTCTTTCTCTTCAGACAGGCAATTGCCCAATGATTTGGTTTGTTGCCCGGCAGTAGGCACATGTGCACATGTTGTGCCAATGGCCGGACATTTTCCTCTAGTGCGTGCATGTTGCTGATCTTTTCCACAATGATTACACTTGGAACAGTTGCTAGATTTGACCTGACTTGGTTGGCGAGAGTGCCTAGATCGACTAATTGCGTCATTACAGTGCTGACGTGATTTATCGTTCTCTTTGTTGTGCTCTGCTCTCAAAGGACTGTCCTTGTGTTTGTTTTTACCAATAGACTGGAGGCTAGCACACTGACATTCATGTCCTCATCTCTCACAATACGAATTTGCTTTTGGGATAACTCAATATATACTGTTGCCCGATCTCAATAGCCTTTGCCAAAGTGAGATCTTCCCCTCTGTCGAGCAGTCTTTCCTGAACTTTCGTATCACTCACACCATCAATTATACAGTCAATCAGAATATCGTCAGGTTGTGTGTACTCACAGTCTTATGAAAATGAGACGTAAATCCTTGACAAAATTGCCGAACGTCTCGTCAGGTGCCTGTCTTCTCTGTTTCAGGTTATGGCGAGCTATACGTTGTTCTTGTCGTTTAGTGTCCACAATCAACACGTTGATTATTCTGACACTTTTACAAGAGGGGGGAGGGGGTACGGAAACAACAACAACAACAACAAAAAACAACCTACAACTGGTGGAGTATACGAGCTCCCAACGTGAACACGCCAGGAGACGCGGCTCCAACCACTGCTTCAGTCAATGAATCGTTCCACTCAGAGATGGTTCGCGGGAGGAACGAATAAATTCTGTAGTCCCGTGAACACTTAAGTCTAGCAAGCTGCCTTGAGTGTGCTCTTCTGTCCCTCTCCTTTGGTGCTCTCAACTTTGGTTCCTGGGATTTGTGTAATTTGCCAAAATCCACCTGGACCATGCTGTTAATGATTTTGTACAACATGGTGAGCCTTGCGATCTTACGTCGGCCTTGTAGAGATATCCATCTGAGGTGGTGTAACATGTTGGTGACGTTTGTTCTTTCTCGGCCTAATGTAGATTTCCAACTTGTCCAATACCTTAGCTGGATCTTCTTTCTCACCTTCTTCCCAAGCTAGGGTTTTGTATACTTCTCTTTCAAAATATTAGATAGATGGGGAGAGTACATTAAAGACCTTTTTGAGGATTACAGAAACGAAGAACACATTATGAAAAAGAACTTTGAAGGACCACCCATAATGAAAGATGAAGTTAGAGCGGCACTGAAAAAGATGAAACCAGGAAAAGCCCCAGGACCAGACAACATTACTACAGAGATGATTGAAGCCCTGGAGGAATTTGGCATAGAAAAAATAACAGTCCTCCTAAATGAAATTTACGACACTGGAAAAATCCCCAAAGATATGTCAAAATCAATTTTCATTGCACTTCCAAAGAAGACAGGGGCTATAGAATGCGAACTTCATCGCACAATCAGTTTGATGAGTCATGTAACAAAAATCCTGTTAACAATAATCATGATGAGGACAAGGAATAGAATCAAAGAGAAATAGCAGAAGAACAGTGTGGATTTGTGGAAGGAAAAGGAACTATTAATGCCATATACATCTGAAGAACTATCATAGAGAGGTCAAATGAGATGAATAAGGATTTGTATTTGTGCTTTGTTGACTACACCAAGGCTTTCGATCGGGTAAGACATGAAGAATTGATCAACCAACTGGAGAGACTTAATGTTGATGGAAAAGATCTACGAATAATCAGAAATATGTACTGGGAACAAACAGCTGCAATGAGAATAGAAAACAATGTAAGCTCTTTGCAAAACATCAAAAGAGGAGTCAGACAGGGTTGTGTTTTGTCACCAGATCTGTTTTCACTTTACAGCGAAAACATCATGAGAAACCTAGAAGAAGACTCAGGATTAAAGGTTGGAGGGAAAATGATAAACAACATTCGATACGCAGATGACACTGTGCTAATTGCAGAAAGTGAAAGTGTCTTTGTCATTGTATTTATGAAACTTGTTTTGTCTTACAGGCACTGTCTTCTTCTTGCTCTTCTTATGAAGTGTCTTCATTTGGTGATAACTTGTACACATGTAAATAAAGTTTGGGAACCACAGTCCTGGCTTTACGTGTGTTTGAGTGGAAGAGTCCATCTGCCTCTTGACCTTGCACACATATAACCTCTTCCTGACATTAACCAACTCCCAGTCACCCATCACAAAATGATACAAGTTCCTGCAGAGAAATGTCTTGTAAAGGGTTTTTATGAATGATAGTGTCTGTTAACTCAAGGCAGTTAACGTGTATTTTATTCTGTTACTGTCCAATACAAATGCCATTACACTACCGACAAGGGTTCACACATTGAACGGCATCTGAGTCAGAATGTTTCCACACCATCACTGTATGATTTTAATCAGTTTCATTCACAAACAACAATGGTACCAGATTCATAAACTAACATATCCACATGCTATTTTACAATTTCATACCTACCTTGAATATATTTCCTCCCTGGATGATAATGGAAATCTCCTATGCTAATATATCTGTTCTGCTCTTCCTGTTGGTTCACATCACAAGAAAAAAGACCTGTTGTGGAAAAAACTAGAAGGCACATCAAATAAAAGTAATATGGAAATCGACAGAGAATCCTCGATACAAAGATCTGTGTATGTTAGTAATGTAAAGAATGGGATATCCAGACTCTAAGTGTATGTTAGCAATGTCAAGAAAGAGGGTGTCCAGTACAGAGATGTGAATGTGCATGATCATGTACATGAGAGGGTGTGTGTGTTGCATATGCGTGAAAACTGTGGTTAGAGAAAGGGAAAACTGGTAAGAGAAAAAAGTTTCAGAGAATAATGACACAATAACCTTTTCCCTAAAAACCGAATCTGCAGGTCCTAAAATCCGAATCTGCAGGTCAACAAGAGTCTTTGAGTAACCCTGCACTTAGAATGGCAAGTTTTCTTCAATATTATTGAAGTCTGACCAATGCATAAAAGCAAGGGCTACAGTGAGACAGTGCATCTCAGGGGACAAAAGAAGTGGATGAGTGGCAGAAGAGGGAAAGTCAGAGGGTGGACGGGGGACAGATCATCCCAAATTCATTATTTGCATGGTTTTTAGTATTAGATATAGGCAATGCATTTTTTCTTATTAACACTGACCTCATGCAGTAAAGCTGTTAACGTTGGGGATGGGGTGGTGGGGGACTCTTGTAGCACTGGGTAAAACTGCTATGATTTTGGAAATAAAAATGTATGTGGATGCACACTATTGGAAGGAGGGGAGGAAATGGAGAGAGGGACAGATAAAGTGCATGAATGAATGGGTATACTTGTCTTATGTTTCATTCCACTTTGTTGACCACTGTTACTGTTGTGAAGATAGCTCTGCACTTTCTCAGATCAAGCAGTGGAATTAAACTTCATCTAAAAAAGTTGGTAATATTGTCATTATAAGCTATCTGCAAGACTCCTTGAGTCCAAACACAGCTAGCACTATGAACAAGATTTTCAGATGGAAGTTGGGCAGAGATTTTTGAAGTCCAAAGTCAATGAATGATAGGAATAATTGTTATAATAATGGACCACAACTGACAGCACATACAAGGAGGGCTGAATGCAAATATTTCTTCTGTTTTCATACCTGTTTTTTTTTTTTTTTAAAAGCTCAAACTGTATAATTCACATTTAACATGCATTAATGTTTTGCATCACCCTGACTACATGCAGAATATGGAACACCCAACATGTAGGGATTTTTTTTCCAGTCGGTGATTTATGCAAAGTACAGCCATCCATTAAAAATAGCCTTCAAACTGCAAACATTATAGATTAATGTTCTCTCTCTCATTCCTGTTAAACTCTGAGACTAAACTAGTCACCAAGTGAAAGTGGTTGGGGCTGAATTGCCCCAATTCTGTTAAAACCATTGTAGGGTCTTTTTGACCCAAGCTGTCTTCCAAATACAAGGAAACCGTGCTCAATGGGCAAGCAGGTGTCGCAAAGAAATGTCATGCACTTCAAATATGCATCATTTGAGATAACATTACAATTTCCAGGCCAACAACACATCTCGCAAGCCTGGCTGATAGCAGGATATACTTTGAAAGTATGCATAGCATACAGCCATACCATGCAGTCTCAATTTTAAGAATGGAAGGTAACAGTATCACAATTATCATCGACATTCTTGTGTACCATCTTAGCAGTATGAAAAGTTGTCACAGACTCTGTGACCACTTAAGCAGCATGGAAGAGGGAACAAAAATGTTATGGGGAATTCACAAAAGATGAAAATGCATAAAACGCACGAGCACGCACCACACACACATGTAGCACACCTCCCCCCTAATAAACACACAAATGCACAGTCACATGAAAGAAAGTAGCAGCATAAATTCTTCATCTAAAGGTGGCCAATGTTCTGTTCTTCTCTTCTCGCTGGTTACTGCTTTTATGGGCCAGGTCCAAGCTCCACTTTCGTTTTTTCTTTTATTGTTGTTTAAAGCCCAGCGGACTGCGCAGAGCCATATCAGGGCTATAACCGCTTCAAAACACACAAAACTTCAACAGGAAAAAAAAAAAAAAAGAAAATTAAGTAGGCCTACACATATCAATGCATTTGCGCACAAAATCTACGGACATGCCCCGGCATAGGACCATTCTGTCCGATTTATTGCACAGGGGAGATTTCAAAAACATGCAGACTAACAACACACTACACACACTGACTCACTCTCAGTACACTTTACAATCAAATATTCAAATCTCTTTCTATTGACTTTACATACTCCAAGTCCACCCAAGATAAAAATATTTTATCAAATGTGGGAAAGTCCATATAAACAACAGATATCTCTGCTGAAGCATTCTGATTTTTCCTATTGCAAAAGTGAAATTGATGGTCCATGTCCAATCAACTCATATCCAATTGCAATGTGCCACTAAGCTAGATTTGTGTACTATATTTTAGTATAGATCCACTGACACATTTCTGTCTAAAAAATTATGCTCTAGGTCAAGGAATCAAGCTCCCACCCAGCAAGGGGGACAGGACAATGTAGTGGTTGGAATACCGAAAAACCCTTGTCATAGGGCTAGTTGACTACCACAAAGCTTTTGATTTTGTAGGGATTTGCAAAGTCGTTGATGTAGTCAGACAGCAGGGTGTTGATTCTGTATATGTAAATGTCCTTCAGAGTATCTGTTATTGTTATTTTTGTTTAAAGCCCAGCCGACTGCACAGAGCCATACAAGGGCTGTAACCTGTTCAAAACAATACTGCAACAGGAAAAAAAAAAAACAGAAAATTAAGTAGGCCACACATTATCAACACATTCGCGCACATAATCTAAGGAGATGCCCCCGGCACCGACCACTCCGCCAAATTTATTGCACAGTGGATTTAAAAACACCTGAATACAAATTTAGACATAACTAAGGACACTAAACCATATAGGCCTACAAAAATGGACCTAAATTACCTAATATTGCTTCCGCATATCTCATTATCCTACAGTCAAAAATGTAGGCCGACTTATACATACAGGCTACCCAATTATCAATCCAAAGAGAAAAGTATGTAAAACTTTAACGAACACATACACGTGAATGGACCAGAAAGGCAGAAATTGATAGGAAGAAATGACAGAAAGCAAACAAGGAGAAACAAAGAGAATAACAGAAAAGAGGAAATTTCTAGCACAGAATTTCCAGGAGGTGGGGATACTACTTATACTGAAAGAGCCCCCAGCATTCCCACCAGGATGGGGGTGGGGGTGGTGTTCAGCACATTTACAAATTTGCAAAATCATTCATCTGGCTACACAAAGACTGAACCATTCAACCTAGAGAAAATAAGACACACACTCCCCTGAATTGTTTACAGCTTGCCTGGGAATGGTCTTTTGCAATCTTGACTGGCCTGAAAAAGGCATTAGAATACACAGAGAATATCTCAGTCACCTCAGGTTTGCTGGCGACATCATCTTTGTGGAGAGTCTCAAGCAAATGCAAAATATGCTGAATGAACTAAACGAATACAATAAAAAAAGGACTTAAGAGTAAACTTGAAGAAAACAAAAATTATGGTCAACAACTACATCAAAGAACTAGACGGAAAAGTAAAGATCAAAAATGAAGAGGTAGAAAAAGTTGACCACATCTAGGCCTACTAAGGCTAACGCATCTCGGCAGAATCCTCCTCTTTCTTGGCTGGCAAGTGTTTGGAAGAGCAAGTTCGGTTTTCAAGAATGACAAAATTCCAACTGTCCTGAAACAAAAAGTCTACAACCAATGCATTCTGCCCACAGTCACCTATGGTGCAGAAACATGGAATCTAATGAAAAAAAACTTTGAAAATAAGAACCATGCCCATACAGCGAGCACATCAAAGAATCATACTTGGTATCACCTCGAAAAATTGCAAAAGGCTCTGTGGATCAGAGAAAGAACAAAAGTGTGAGACATCCTGGAAACCATCAACAAATTCAAATGGAACTAGGCAAGACATCTCACCCAGAGAATGGACAATCGTTGGATGACAAAAACCATGGTCTGGATACCAAGACAAGGCACTCAATAGAGGAGGACAGAAAACTACATGGAGAGACCACCTAAATGGATTCGACAAGAACTCGAGAGGAAAAGCACGGAATGAAGTAAATGAAAGCAGCCGGGGAAGGCCTATGCCCAACAACAGACTTTTGATGGCTGAAAGAAGAAGAAGTGGTTAGAATAGCTTCTTGCTCATGAAAAACCAAAGTTAAACTGAACATAACAGAATTGCCAAATGGCTGGACAACCAGATTCTTACCCTGAACGAGTAGCCCACATCCCATACTGAGGATACTCAATGGTGAGAATACTTGCTCCTGAAAACCAAAGTTAAACCTGACTGAACATGGACAAAACATGGTTGCCAAATGGGTAGGTGATTGTATTCTTACCCTGACTGAGCAGAACTACATCCCATAGTGAGGATACTTCTTTCTCCTTATTTCACAGAAATGGAGATGAAGGAACATGACAAAAGGGACAGTCACCTCCTACATACATAGGCCTACATAAATATCCATCTAGCGCTGACCACTACAGATATGATAAACCCAAAATCAAGCTCCTGTAGCACATACTTTAATGATAACCCGATGCATCCCCCTGGAATATCCGGTTCCAGACAGGCAAGAACTACATTGACACCATGCCACCACACCCTGGCACCATGTCTGTTAATCCTCACACTTCCTTTTCTACACTGACCACTAGCAGTTACCAGCTTCCTTACAATCCTCTGTTTTTAAGCCTCTGGTACACAAACACGTTAATTTATTTTCAATTGGGCTTAATAAATGCACAGTAGTATGTAGATTTCAAGCATATAATAATTTTGTATGATGCAGATTAATGTTAGTCATAAAATTGACATAAAAACGGTTTATCATATGTGATAAGAACGGCCTTTGTGGAAACTTCAGGAAAAGACAACTCGTCTGCCATTTATCAGGAATGATAAGAGCGGCGTTAAAGGTCACAAATGCCCTTTTCTAGCTTTAGAAAAGCTAACTTTGATTGTTGCTTTGAATGATTCCTTTGATTCAGAAATGATTTTTTTTAGTATTTGTTAGAATGTTGCATATTATATGTACTCTGTAAAGAAAAGTCAGTAAAGTTTGGATCTTTTATCTGTTTTCAGCATGACAACATGAGTTCCTGTGACAAACGTTTGCCAGTTTGTTGCTGGTGATCAGAGTGATTTTGACCCTTCTAACAGCAGTGGAGATGAGTGGAGGCCAAATGACTTTGAGGTTTATCAAGGATCAGTGGATGGGCAGAGAAGAACGCCTGGGGGTCTTGGTCTTGGAGGGGAAGTAGTCATGAAGATGACACGAGGTCTTCGGAGAGATTTAAACTATAAAGTCTTCGCTGACAACTTCTTTTCCAACTTGCCTCTCATTCAAGCCTTGAAAGCCAAATCCATCTACTTTGTCGGAACCTTTCGAGCCAACAGGTTCAAAGGCCTCAGCCTGAAGTCTAAAAAGGAGCTGAAGCAGGAAGGAAGGGGAGCCTGTGATGTCAAGGTAGAACTGATGTCGAATGTTGTAGCTGTGCTCTGGTTTGACAACAAGACTGTGGACACTGTCTCTACCTATGTGGGTGTGGAACCTCAAGGTGAGGCATCACGATACGACAAAAAGCAGAAGCAGAAAATCACCATTCCCCAGCCTGCCATCATCAAAGAGTACACTAAATTTATGGGTGGGGTGGATCTGCTTGACAGCCTCACAAGCCTCTACAAGTTCCTGCTAAAGTCAAGGCGTTTCTACATGTACATTTTCTATCACACCATCGCAGTTGCTGTTGTTAACTGCTGCCTGTGGTACAAGAGGCACTGCACATTGCTGAACCTCAAGCCAGTAAAGCTCAGCATCTTTCAGAGCCAGACTGCTGATGCCCTGGTGCTGATGAAGAATGCAGTTGGTCGCCCGGGTGGCTGTGTGACGTGACCACCTCCAGTCAAGATTGCCAGACAGTCTGTTCCCACCCCTGATGTCCGTCTGGATGGTGTTGCCCACCTGCCCCAATGGAACAGCGCCAGGACATCGTGCAAAAAGAGAAACTGCCAGAGCTTGACCTACGTCTTCTGCCCAAAGTGCAAAGTGAACCTTTGCTTCAACAAGGCCAGAAACTGCTTTGCGGAGTTCCATCTGCTCAAATAACTACGAAATCTAATTCTAACACACACAAAAAAAACGCTTGAACAGAAATGAACTGTACTGATTAGAAATCTGAAACAGTTAGCTGAATAAACCTGCAATGAACTGCTGTTCCAGAGACAATGTACCATATATAATAAGATCGGTCTTGGTACCGCATTTTCCCACTTTAATTAAAAATAACACTGAAAATGTGTTTCTTTGTTGTATCTAATGTTTTTTCATAAAAAATAAATTTCCCTAGTCTAGAAATACTTTCAGGCTCTAAAGGGATATATATATATATGATGATAGAATGAGAAAGAGGGGGAGATAGATTGTGTGTGTGTGTGTGTGTGTGTGTGTGTGTGTGTGTGTGTTGTGCATGTGTGCATCAAAGAGAGAGAGAGAGAGAGAGAGAGAGAGAGAGAGAGAAGAGAGAGAGAGAGAGAGAGAGAGAGAGAGAGAGAGAGAACCTTTGCCTTTTACCTGACCCGCCCTTTCCCAAAGGGGAGACTAAAAAAATGTACATTAATCCTTTCAACATTTCTGGCAATTAATTACAAGCTGACTACAGGGGTTCACAACTGCAGAATTATACAAGCTGACCACAGGGGTTCACAACTGCAGATGAGTTCAGTCAACACACAGTCAGCAACTCTATCCAGCAAACAGGTATGTATCATTAAAGGTAGTCAAGACAGTGGTGATCTACCCTCTCTCTCTCTCTCTATTTATATATATATATATGTGTGTGTGTGTGTGTGTGTGTGTGTGTGTGTGTGTGTGTGTGTGTGTGTGTGTGTGTGGGGTGTATGTGTGTGTGTGTGTGTGTGTGTGTGTGTGTTGTGTGTGTATACACTGAACAGATTATGTTGTGTATGTGCAGATGTGAGAGCAGTATGGTTACACTTGCAGTGCTCACCCCTAAAAGTCAAAGTTAAGCATAATGAAGCTAGCTTGGCGATGAGTGTTGAAAGGTTGGCTGACCAGGTTCCTGCCCAGGCTTGAACACACTATCCACAGCCTTTGTGATTATGACATACCACATCACAAAGCCCATGCACTGTCCCAATCTACCTAGCGGTGAAGGGCATCTATCTCTCTTTAAGGATAGGAGAGTAAAGGAGAAAGAAGATGAGATGCTGAGTGAAGAAGATAATGCTAGCCTTGGAAAAAGTTCAGATCTCCACTGCTTATGTTTTGGGAAAACCTTCACTTTTTGTAATTGCTGAAGAACAGGACATTAATTGTTGTTTAATTACAGCACGACAGTAACTGTTATCATTATTTTGTTTTGTTTTGTTTTTCATACAAAACACTTGATTTCTGGCCATGAACTGGAAGGAAACTTGCGCACATGTGTGAGAAACAATCATCATTAATGTGTCATGGACTACTGAAGAAGTCTGCAAAATCAATTGAAAAAGAGAAAGCAAGAAATGAGAGAAAAAGAAAGAAAAGCCTGCTCATCATAAAGTGATCAGAGAATCAAGGTTAAGGATATTACCGTATTCTCAGATTAATGTCTAGCACATCAGAGACAAACAGCAATAATCCTGGACCACATCGCTTCCTAATTTTGCAGTTCAACATCATACATACAAACCACTCTTGGCCAATGATTGTGACAATCCAAGAAATGTTGGATTCTAAATTGGTATTCTCCAATCCTATACCTCAGATGCAAATGTTAGCAACTAAAGAAGCAGCCTCCCTCCCCAACACACACTATTGAGGTGTGATAGTATTACAAAAAGCTGCTATCTGAAATCATTATTACTTCCTGACATTCACCAGACAAACTGAGTTATAAAAAGATTACATGGGATCAAATTAATACAAAATTAAATTTTTGGTGGAATGGAGGTTAAATGACCAAATCATTGATGTTGTTTACTACAACTTATTGTAAATTCATCATAAACAAAACAAACTGAATTAGGCTAGGCAATATAAACAAGAATCACATAATTACAACAGCATTTTTTTTTCCTCCCTCAGCTGATCCACCACTGAAATACATGAGTAAATGTTTCAAACAGTGATCACTAGAAGGACTGTCATCAGAACACTAGCAGCACAATGAACAAGAATGCTGAAATACAGAGCACGGGGAAGGGACAAAATGAATCTTACCATCTACATACCTTTTAATGCCCTGGCTAGCGAGACTTCTTGGATGTTTCTGAATCAACAAATGATTCTCTCCACACGATCTGATGATGAGCAAATTAATACTATCATCTTGCAGTAAGAGGCGATATCCTGGAATGGACTGCGTGGACAGCTGAAGATTTTGGTTATACCAATATTTTCAATCCTTCTGCTTCATGTCAAGTCTTGGTAGCACAAAGCATCAATAGTCATAGAGAAAAGGATGACTGTATAAAGTATACATGAATGGTGTAGGCACTTACATCCGCCATGTACACACAAATAATTTGTACAGGTAAATTGGGTATGAACACCACAATATATGCTTATGTATGTGCATGTGTTCTTGTGCATAATTATTGGGATGAAAATACTGACAGTTTTGCATGATCAACTAGTTACTATGATCACCGTCTTATTCATATATATTTCAATACCGTATATATTGTACATCTATATATATATGATGAGGATGATCAGATCGGCACTCAAATAAAAAATAAAAAAACTGCACTAGAGCAAAATTAGAAATCAGATACAGCATTACATCTCTTCTGATTAATTATATGAAACACTTCTTTTTTCTTATGCCGACACAAATGTGACAAAGTGAGCAAAATGAATTTAATCTTTTTTAAACCAAAACACTTGCAATCATCAGGTGGGCAGGTGTCTATGTTTCATATGTACAGAGCTAGCTCTATGTGCTTGATACTTTTAATTCATCTTGTGATACTGTATGCCACAAAAAACATGGCAGACACTCAATTAAACAACTAAAATCTGAAAACTTTCATGGCATTTACAGTAAGAATTTACAATACATATGGAATTACTTAAATCAGATGTGATCACAGCATGGAAAATACTATCTATTACTGCCTTTTCTCCCATACCCAAACTAGGAAATGTCTAAGATACGAGTAATTTGATGCATAAAAATGGCAAATATGAGCGACACACTTCAGCACAGACTTAAGAATAAATGATAAGACTTGAACAAAATTCACAAACAAGGAAAAGACTGATGGTAGGCCTACCTGATCTCAGGCAACTGACTGTTGTTTGCTGTAAGCAGCGATTTTTCATTCACACTTGCCCATAATGCATGCGATGATTATGACTAACCCTGAACAGAAATTACATACACTCACACAGGGTAAAAAAAACTCAGAACATTTCTTCTCTTTTTGAATCCCAAAGGAAACATGTTATGTTTTTAAGCAGCCATGGACTGACAGTGACAGACGGTTTCTGTCTTCTCTCAAACTGCTACTTCTCCAAAAAGAAAAGAAAACGCAAACCTTGAACCATCAAAGCTTTCTTCTGGTCTGATCTCAGACAAATTTGTCTTAAAACAGTGGCTGTCACAATCCACTAGGCATCTAGCTGCCAGCTAAACATTCAGCTGTTGGCTAAAATGCACTTTTTAGCACCAACTGGAGTGTACATGTCTTGATTTTCACAAGCTGACGGCTAGTTTAGCTCAACAACTTTAGCAGTGGTCACAATAGTGCTACGTCTTAGCAGGCGGAAACAATCCATTTAAAAAATACCAAGAGGGCATGTGAGACCAAGGATGAAATCTTATGTTTAATAATTCAGGCATGGGAACTCATCATCTTCATCATGTGCCCTGCCACATGGAGTAGGCGATCATGGCCCTCCACACGAATCTATTCCCTGTCACTTCATCTCCTACCCTCTCTGTCTTCAGCCACCCTGCAAGTCCGTCCAATATCTTCTCCCTGGATCCTGCCTGGTGTTCTCTTTCCCTCCAGCTTTCCTGTTGTGACCAGGTGTTCTAATTCCCCTTTCCTCATAGTATGTCCTATAAATGTTACTCGTCTTTTCCTAATCTTCTTTACTAACGATTTTCTTGTGTCTGCCTCTTCAAGACTGTCTTGTTTCTTTTCTTGTTTGTCCATGGAACTCTCAACATTCTTCTTCGAAACCACATTTCAGTTGCCTCAATTTTGTTCTGACTTTGCCTGTTGACTGTCCATGCCTCACAACCGTACAACAGTTATCGGTTCTATATAACATTCAAGAACTCTCTTCCTGATGTTAATGATAGGCATTATGCTGTACCTGAAAATCTGAAAATGGACAATGAAATCTGTGCAATTTAGTGCACTTACTAGACAAAATCAACTATAAATTTCTGCCGCAAGAATGCAGCAGAATTAATAAATAAAATCAAAATATCAACTCTTGTGATCACAGACATGGCTGCAGGCTAATTTTGCAAAGTTGGATGATCTCTCAACACCCAGCAGGAAATGTGTTCAGCTTGGGCCCACCCATGAATGTAGGCCTACATTAATAAAAAGACAGAACACTGCAGTAAATCATCCAGGCGGAGGGTTCTGCACACATGGAAACCAGTGTCCAATATCTTTTGCATCATTCTTTTTGGTGGAAACTTACAATTTTTGTGGACAAGCGATTTCTTTTCAGCAGAGATTACTTTTTGGTAAACAATTCCCAAGCTTAATAATTGTTTTAAGCCTCCAGTTGGATTATGATGATCTGAATCTTTATCAGTGCTTTCCTTTCCTATGAATTATGTGGCTTTTTATTAACCCATTTGGGAGAACTTGCTTTTGAAATTCACAGAAATCAATTTACATGAGCCTGCAAAAAACAAAATAACTTCTGATTAAAAATCAAAAATTGAACGATGCATATTTTCAAGTTAATTAATCATCAGACAAGGGGAAGTCTCTTTCAGAGGGCAAAAATTTGTGTACTTTTAATAAAACAACAAGAAAAACACAACAAAACAAAACAAAACTAAAACAAAAATCAAGGCATTGTTGTTGCTTAAAGCTCAGCTGACTGTGCAGAGCCATATCAGAACTATAGCCATCTCAAAAAGTACACCAGACTTCACTGGAAAAAAAACATGGAAAAGAAAATTAAGCACACATGTCAATGTGTTCACGCACATAATCTAAGGATATGACCTGGCATTGACAACTCCATCCAATTTCTCACCAGAGGATTTAGAAAAACATACCTAAATACAAGTGTAAACATAACTAAAGACAGAAAAACACATTTCCATAAGCCAAAAGTGCACCTAATGCATGTATCAATCCTAACCGAAAGTATGTAAGACTTTATATGGAACACATACAGGGAAAAGGACCAGCATGGCAGAAAATGATAGGAAGAAATGACAGAAAGCAAAGAAGCAAGGGAGAAACAAAGAGAGTGACAGAAAAGAGGCAATTCTAGCACAGAAATTAGAATTTCCAGAAGATGGGGGCACTATTTATACTGAAAAAGCCCCCAGCATTCCCACAGGGGAAAGACAGGCATCAGAATAGTCTGAAATGAAAGTCTGTGAAATAGGCTGGGGTTCATGGTCAGCCTAAGCTGTGAAAGGGTACAGGGGCATATGCCCTGTTGGGGGTTCAGGGAGCTTCACCCCCATGTAAGCTGAAAAAGAAAGAATAGTTCAAGGTCTCTCCAAAAAGACTGTTACAGGTGGAATAAATGCAGTATAATGTTTCACCAACCCTATACATTCCACACACATAAATGCTTGTGAGAAACTGACAAGTGGCAGGAATGCCAATTCAAAAAAAAAAAAAAAAAAAAAAATGAACGAAAGGTGTGCTGCATGAATCCAGAAAAAAAAAACTGTTTAGGAATACTGTCTGAGAATACAGTCATGCTCTACAGAATAATGAAACAACAGGCACCAGACACAAATCTGTAGTTAGCAACCATTATTCCTCTGAAGTTCATGGATCATTCTGATGTCTGAAACTAAACAAATGCAGCATACTGGGCATTTCTTTGTGGGATGCATGCTTTATACTTCTGCATATCTGGAAAACAAAATCACGACTGAAAAAAACTGCATACAAAAAAATTAGTCTCAGTATGAATAATGCACAATTAACACAATACATCAATGTCAGCATCAACAGAAAGAAAACGTATAGGCCCACGCTTTCCACAGTTGTCTTGTTAAGCTTTGTTTATATTGTCAAGGATGTTCTGCAGTAAAATGAATAATTTTATTATAACTGACCATCATCATGACTTCTTATGCTACTCCCTAAATCCTTCCTGCCAAAGTTCAACTACGCTCACCTGTTTAGGTGTATACTTGTCAACTGTAAACCTTCTTTCATATCAATGGAATCATGATCAGTTGTCGATTCTGGGCCAAGTAAATCTCCAACACAAGCAGACATGTTTTCTATATCACTGACTCTTCCAAAGCAGACAGAAAATGTACTGATTAAAAAAATCACCAAAACATCCCCTTTTCTTTTTAATCAAGTTGACATAGGGCTGTCATCTTCATTAAAATGTCTATGAATGTCTATGAGCTAGATGTCATCTAATATATGTTCATCTGATGTGATCTGCTACTTCTGAAAGAGTCAACTCAATGGAATCGCAGTTGAAGGAGCACAACTTTCCCTCAAATTGAACAATTTGATCAAAGTGTAAAATTAAAAAAAAAGATTAATTACAAATACCATGCATGATACATAAACAAACACCACTGGAAAATAGAAGAAATGTGCTTTTCAAAACAATCTTGACTAAATTGCATATTCCTGATGGTTTTCTTGCTATATCCAATAGCGTATTCAAAATATACTCCATCCCTCCATACTGGTTCCGTACCACATGTACTCATTTTTTCTGCTCCACTGGGAATTCTGGATTTACAATGTCTATAATTCTCTTCATATGAATCAGTCTGGGAGTTTCTTTTTTGTAAAAACTAAAGATTTCCGCCATCCTGGAAACACAATGTAAACACTACCACTCGGTTACAAGTTCAAACCTAGTCAAACACGCTTTAATAACTTTAGATAAAACAAAAGTCTACATGAACCTGATGAAGTAAACCATACATAAATAATTTAGTTTTACTTTCCAACAGTTACCTTCTGCCATGCCATAAAACTATTAATAGAAATTTGTTCACTAGTGCTGCAGCTGAGAACTGTCATGACAAGAGCAGATACGTGAAGTGTCCACATCCCCTACTGTCAAGGCTCTACTAAGCTAATGCTTTCATTTCTCATCAGAAGGCACCAGAGATATACCATGAAACTGTTGAGCAATGGAAGCTGGTGGATGGGGGTGAGGAAATCAATGGGTCAAGTTTTTGCTTTGCTAGTATGGTTAACAATGCAGGATGCTGGCGAATACGCTGTGGGAGTCAAAAGGTTGATCAAAAAGAAAACACAAAAACAAGTGGGTGTGAGGGAACCGTTCTGTGTTAAATGGATATTCATGATCAAAATATGTTGACATTATTTTCTCTGCTGTTTCTGGATGGATTTTTAACACAAAGATGTAGACTGCTGTGGAGTCAGAAATGTCTAAATGCATAAGTCAAGATGCCAACTTCAAGGTCACACAGATCCAAAAGTACTAAAATCAACACTCTTTGAGAAAGGAATGCGAATAGCACTAACCTGGGAACTTCTGACCAAATTTACATTCTGTTTTTACCATTGCGACTGTCCATCATTACCCTTGCTTCACAAGGCGATTTTCCATCTGATGCTTCTTCAAGGTCATGTTATCCTTGAGAAAATACTCTTCCAAGGTCACAGAGACCTTGTAATGAAAAATCTATAATAATTTTTGTGCAAGCAGGGAGACTGTTAGAATGGCTCATGAAACTGTCATTTTTTCCCTAAACATTTTATTTTTAGACCTGCACAACTGCCCAATTTTTCCATCTACCAGACTTGTGTTGTCACTTAAGTGCACACAAGCATGCGCATACAGATATGCATGCACACAAACACACATATATGCTTACCTGCACACATACACACACACACAAACCTACATGCGTGCCCACATCTTTACATGCACACACAAATACATATGCCCCCCCCCCTCCCCCACCAATCTTGGGCATGTGCATTTACAAATGCAAGAATATAAAAAGTGCTGACAATACATCACATCTCACTGTCTGTTTATTATGCTGACTTCCTGCTGTACGCGCCATAACTTCAAGCAGCATGTCATGCATTGTGCACTTTCATCCTGTCCGCCATGATGCAAGTCAAATATGTAAGCCTAATCTTTCCTTGCAGTTTTTTAAAGTTTCTGATTGATAAACCACTTCTGCATGGGAACTCTTTTTCAGTCAAAACCATCAAGAGACTTCAAAATATCCAACCCAGTCGATGAATGTACCATGTGATTCAGCCAAGCTGCCCCAGATTGTTAAGCCTGTCAAACTTCATGAAATTCAACTTTCCTTCATCTAAATCAACATCTCAGCAATCGCCATGCTAACAGTGATGCATGAGTCTGGATTCAGTAAGTGAATGACGTTTAGTATATATCTGGAGTGTTTTATGAAGTATGTAATTTAGTTTTCTTTCCTTGTCCATTTCTCTCATCATTGTGTGTTTGTGTGTGTGACTGTGAGCCAGAGTACGGATATCTGAGAGAGACTTTAGAATACTTCAGAATATTTTATTACTCAAGGACAGTAGCATTAGGTCTCACTGGACCTGTCTTACAACCAGTCTTTGCTGTTCTACACACAAACTTTGGAGTATAAAAATGAACCAAAACAGCGAAAATGTGAAGCAAATTAAAAAATGTGGACTGATATTGTGATAATATACTGACTTTTATATATTACAGACAAAATCAAAGGAAAAGTAAATGAAGAAAGTATTATGAACAAACAAAAGAAGGGTGAAGAAGAATATATCACAGGCAATCCATTCAAGCAACAATGTGTTTCAAGGAAAAAATGCCAGGGGTCCAGGGGACCACATAGGCCCCCTGGCGGGGTGCAGGGGCAGAGCCCCTGGTGGGGGGCCTGGGGGCTGAAGCATTTTAGTCTAGTAAATGGAAATTTAACCCCCTCTGGTGAAAGATAAATCAAGTATTTTAATAAAAGGAAAAAAGAGCACAAGCATTGTTAACAATAAACAAAACATGCAACTTTTCCTCACTCTCTTTTGCCTCATCTGACAAACAAAAATTTTCATTTGATGTCCTGAGCCAGTCGTTGTGCTGCTTTCCTTTCAGGTGATCAACCAGTGCTCATTTTCCGCCGGACTTGTAACTGATTTCCGAGCGGCAAAGTTTGCAGTATGCTTTACAAGCGATCTTCAGTTTCTCGAAGAAACAAGCTAACTTATTGCCATTGTACACTTCCTGCAACCAGTCCCATATCCAGCGATTTTTGAAGCCTTCATCGATGTCAGCGATGGAAGCATTTAGTGGAACAAAGTCCCTATGTATACTCATATTTCAATGCGTTGATGGAACACAGAGAGTGACGTTTGTGAAAAAGGATGCGCAAATCGCGCGGACAGTAGCAAAAGTAAAACCACGCATGTGCCGCCGCCTTGTTTTGAATAGTTTCGGTGATCCCAGTCCCAGTTCTCCATGCTTTCAAGGAATGTGGGTTTTTTTTTTTGTTTGGTTTTTTTCCCTTTCGCGGACATCCACGAATTCGCAGACATTTGGATCGCCTGTATCAGATAACGCAATGATGAAAACACATTACGCATAACATGTCACATCATGGAGGTTCTAAAAAGAGTTTTCTTAATATCAGTTTCAATGTACATGCATGGGTGAAAGTGAAAAAATCTCTCAATCCTGAAACCTTAAATTTCCATGTCCTCTAAATGTTCCCAATCCTGAAAACCTGCATCCATTCCTGAAGCAATGGAAACATTGGACATTCCAATCTGTCGTACATGATGTTAATAGCAATACAATATTTGCACAGGTGAAAAACAAATTATGAAAAACAAATCTTGTTATCAACATCTTACCTTCCGCAAAATAGAACAGTTTGAGGTTTCTTGTTCTACACACACACAGAGTTCTAGCTGCAGATGGTAAGTCGCAGGCATTGTTTTGATAATTATAGTTCACTCTGACCATTTTCAACATTTCAAAACTAGTTACCAGTAAGCAGTATGTATAAAACTTTTATGTCATTAAGTTCTTGAGCATCATGTTTCTTCCAAATGGGAACAACTCTCTTCATACAGAAATTAAATTAAAGGAAGTCCCGCCATACAAATCTAAACTATACCATTTTAAGTCAATCATACACATCTAAATTTCATTGTACTTGTAAGTAAGCAATAGTTTACAGTGCAATTAATCAAATAAATCTTAAGATTTTCTCTTGAAGACAGATCTAATGTCTTTCAGCTCTTCTTCAGCTTTTTCTCTTTTTGTCTGGCTTGACATTAGTCTGTCCTGTACTCCCACCACCAGGCCTCCCAATGGCAAATGAAAAAAAAAATCTCTGAAAATGTAGGGGGGTCCGGGGTTATGCTCCCTAGAAATGTTTTTGAATATAGATGCAAAATAGTGCAACCTGACGCTATCTGGGACAATTTTGGGCTTGTTTGTGATCCATTGTACTGAAGCAAATAATTCATACACACTGGTGTCAGATTTCAAGAAAAATAAAGGCTGATCTACATTTTTCTAACGTGTGCTCCAACAACATTAAGTAACAGACTGAACATCTTCGTGGTTCTTATCAGTTTTTATCTCAACTGCTACTTCTTTGGCTTGAAATGGTCTCAAAGTTTGTGGATACCTTCTCGACTATAGTTAATTGACTTCGCAGCGGCACAAGACACAGTAGGCTATGCCAGCCTCTGTTATTTTTGAAAGCGATGTGCTCATTTCCACGACCTCGATTTTTCGTGAAACTCACTCCCAAGACCACTTATTTTTGCAGTCTTTGTCAAATGTTTTTGCTTTGGCAGATCGGCCATCTCTTCAGAATATCGGCTCGAGACATGGTCACCCTCCTTAAGAGTTTTGCAATCGGCTCCAAGGACAAGCCGCACTTCACAGAAAAAAAGGAACTTTGGAAGTGACTTCAGCAGAAATTGATACCGGATTATCCCCCTTCCCGATGTTTCGTCGTCTGCTATGAGAGATCGACAGGCTGACAAACGGCCTATTGTTTCGCAGAAGAAATAAATATCAGTCCTTTTTTTCTCTCGGAAAGCACAAGATTTTATTCTCAAAAGCAGCCCGTGGATTTTCTCAAGGAAAATTGGGAGCCCTGCATCACCATTTTCAGCAGCTTTCTTTGCAGATATAGTAGTATTACTAGTACTGCTGAGGGAATCAGCATTGCTGGTACAGGAGAGGGTTGCACATGCAGTGGTCTTGATGGCAGACCTGAATGAGATCGCCTCTTTCAAACTGCTGTTCACATGACTGCTGTGTTTTCGATGTTAAACTGCGCATGCGTGTTAGTGTTCTCACCTCTCTGAATCCATAGGTTCACCAAGACACAAGGGAAAACCAATACTTTCCGACGGAAAAAAAATTGTTTCAGCTTAGTTGTAATCATCTGCATTGTGCCGATTAATGAATTCAGACGAGTTTGGAAACACCTGTCTGACATTGGTTCCTCCCTCCTCCTCTTTTTTCTAGTTGTGTGTGGGGAGGGGGGGTAGGGGTAGTAATCAGGATGCTGAGCTGCCATTCCGGATGAGTCTTTCTGCCGACGATTTCAATTCGGACTACTTTCACCCATGTACAAGTCTACTGATTAAGTATATTACAAGAGAGAGAGAAAGAGAGAGACAGGGAGGAGGAAGGGAGAGAGAGAAAAGAGAGAGAGAGAGAGAGAGAGAGAGAGAGAGAGAGAGAGAGAGAGAGAGAGAGAGAGAGGATGTGTGTGTTTGTTTGTTCATTGTTTCAGTCCATTTTTAGGCGGTTATGAACAGAAACACAAGAACCGATTTGATGACATCAATCCTGCAGGAGAGAGTCAAGTCAAAGAGAAAACAAGGAAGGCAAGCAAAATCCTTCATGGACAACATCACTGACGTCTGCAAACTGGGGCTCCATGACATCATACATAGGAGCAGAGACTGTGTCGCCTGGCGATCCTTCGTGACAAAGAGTGGAGCTCCCACCATCATCCATGGCGATGGAGATAGATGAGATGAGACAAGATGTTATGTTGTAATGTGATGCGGTAAGAGTGAACTCGAAATGTTTTAATGTACAATGGCCTTGGCACAATACATACAATGTGTGTGGCAGATGAGGTAACTGTGCGTGTGTGTGTGCATGCATGCACACACCGGCATATGCATACGACACAAAAAATGATTATCATTTTGGCTTGCTGTGGTGTGTGTGTGTGTGTGTGTGTGTGTGTGTTGTGTGTGTGTGTGTGTGTGTGTGTGTGTGTGTGTGTGTGTGTGTGTGTGTGTGTGTGTGTGTGTGTGTGTGTGTGTGTGTGTGTGTGTGTGTGTGTGTGTGTGTGGTGTGTGTGTGTGTGTGTGTGTGTGTGTGTGTGGTGTGTGGTTGTGTGGTGTGTGTGTGGTGTGTGTGTGTGTGGTGGTGTGTTGTTGTGGTGGTGTGTGTGTGTGTGTGTGTGGGTGTGTGTGTTGGTGTGTGTGTGTGTGGTGTGTGGTGTGTGTGGGTTGGTGTGGTGGGGTGGGGTGGTGTGTGTGGTGTGGTGGTGGTGTGTGTGGTGTGTGTGTGTGTGTGTGTGTGTGTGGTGTGTGTGTGAGCATGTGCGTTTCTAAGTTTGGTTTTAAAAAATCGTAAAAAAACCCAACTGTTTTAAAAAAGTCCATGATGTCTCATTTCCGCTCTGACACCATATTCACTCACAAACACAGTATGATGTCATTTTAGTCATTTTACTCCTTTTCTCACACTGGACAAAGCAGCAGGGAAGTTTCAGTCATTCTCCTGATTTTGTATTTGGTGTTTGTTTGTGATCTTACACCTATGCTTGACAAAGGCCAGTTGTTGAAAAATGTGCGCCCTTCTTATCTGGTTGTTATTAAATATGCATTCTGATTCTTTTTTTATTTTTTTTCCTGATTCCTGTTAAAGTCCATGACATTCACCAGAATTTCTTCATCAAAATCATTATATCTGGTCAGATAAATTCATTACTTTTGATCACAATAATTATTGTTTTTACTCCACTGTCTGCAATTGATGAGTACAGGCTACTAACACCACTCACATCAGTATCTAAGCCTTTCTGAATCTCAGTGTGCCATCTCCAGCATCATGCTGAGCATGAAAACCAAAAACAGACTCATAATCATCAGAACTGGCAATAAATCCATCTTTAAAACAACAAAACTTTTCCCCCTAGTGATCACTGAAATTTGCCTCAAACCACTCGTTTTGAAATCAATATGCAAATGAACATGTCAGGTCGCCATGGAAGCCATGAAGCTTTTATCTTCCACATTTCATGTGTGGAAGTGAATGGATGTTGAAAACATCACAAACCTATAGCAGACTCCAGACTCTCTAAAATGTTTTGCCCATGAGTGAGTCTAGTTGCTCCGAGATGCTGTTCCTGAGAAAGAAAGTCTGATGACAAAAGTACATAATTCTGTTTAAAAAAAAATCCCCCCCCCCTCCCTATTTCTTCACCGTCTCACTGGCGTTGATCCCACACTGCTCATTCTGGCTCCAGGAAATCCACCAACCACAAGTTCATTTAGTTAAATTCTCAAAGCCAGGAATCCCATGAAGGCAGAAATGTCAAGCTGCTGTAGGTCACCCACCAGAGGAGACTGCACAATTGCTGGTTTACTTTGGTGGAGTTCAACAGTACCTGTTCTTATCCAACTTAATATTAAGGACACTGCCAACAAGGTCATTCCGCATTACTTATCACTCAGCCAGACCAAACAAGACCCTCAGTATGGAGACCACCACCACAGCTCCCCAGTGACAGCCTCATAAACTACAGTCACCCACGACCCAACCTGAATCTACCTGGGCACAAAAGAGGCAAACGAAACCAAAACAGATCTTCAGGAGATAATGGCATTAAGGCCCACATACTCTTCAATTTTCACAATGTTGTGATTGATGATTTTATGATAATGGGGATAATGACCATGATGCTATCAAGTTCCAGCTATGACTGTGACTGTCTGAGAGAAATGTACTCTATGCTTCCTATCATAATATATTGTGGTGTCAACCAGGCCCAATAGATACAGAAACCTAGAGTGTTGGCCATGAAATGTAAGCAACATTTTCAATCCAAAACAAGTGTGACATAATGGCATATCTGTAAAGTGCACAAGACTTGACTGTGCGGCCCATTTTCTCAATGAGTCCATAGCACTTTCAATCTGAGACAGGAACTAGTCAGTGCAGAAAAACATTGTTATTTAAATGTCGGGAGTTGAAACCCACAACCTCCCAGTCAACTGTCTGTCATACCATCCACTTTGCTGTTTCCCAGTTGCTCAAATAGCAGTCTGTCATACCAACCATTTTGTGTCTCGATTTCCTGGTTGCTTAGAGTACTGTCATGCCACCTACTTTGCAAAGTTTCCTGGATGCTCAAAGAGTAGTCTTTCATACAAACCACTTTGCTGTTTCCTAATTGCTCAAGAGTAGTCAGTCTTAACTACTTTGCCAAGTTTCCTGGTTGCTCAAATAGTCTGTCATGCCAACTACATTGCTAAGTTTCCTGGTTGCTCAAATAGTCTGTCATGCCAACTACATTGCTAAGTTTCCTGGTTGTTCAAATAGTCTTGTCATGCCAACTACATTGCTATGTTTCCTGGTTGTTCAAATAGTCTGTCATGCCAACTACATTGCTAAGTTTCCTGGTTGTTCAAATAGTCTGTCATGCCAACTACATTGCTAAGTTTCCTGGTTGTTCAAATAGTCTGTCATGCCAACTACATTGCTAAGTTTCCTGGTTGTTCAAATAGTCTGTCATGCCAACTACATTGCTATGTTTCCTGGTTGCTCAAATAGTCTGTCATGCCAACTACATTGCTAAGTTTCCTGGTTGTTCAAAAGTAGTCAGTCATATCAACTACTTTGCTATGTTTCCTGGTTGTTCAAATAGCAGTCTGTCTGCCAACTACTCCACTTAGTTTCCTGATTGCTCAAAGAGTAGTCTGTTGTGCGAAATACTTTGCTAAGTTTCCTGGTTGCTCAGAGTAGTTTGTTATGCCACTACTTTGCTAAGTTTCCTGACTGCTCAAAGAGTAGTCTGTTATGCCAACCATTTTGTCACATTTAAAGTTTTCTCAGATTTTCAGTTTGGCTCACAGATCCATCCACCTCCAACTCAGAAACGACATCAATTTGTATTAAAACCTTGTGTTTTTGCAATTCAACCAGTCATCTGGGCTTGGTCTGTGATGTAAATCTTGGTATCAAGATAATTGTTTGGGCTTGACCTGTGGTTCAAATACTATTATGAAGATAATCATACACAGCTCAAGACATCTCTGCTGACACATTTTGAATGCACACACACACTCACTCACTCCTCAGACATACACATGTGGATCAGTCTGAAACTAGTGATCAGTACGAAGCAATCTCACTCTCACTTTGTATGTGTGTATGTATGTGAATGACTGAGCGTATGAGTGGGAATTTGATTCTGTCCCAACATCTGCAAAGCCTAATGGTGGTGTTCATCCTACACTGATTATTCCAGCTCCTCAATTATCAATCCCTTAGTTTATTTGTTCAAAGTCCCAGTGCCAAGACATCCATGGGAGCCAGTGATAACAAGCTGCCATTCAAACAACTGCCAGACAAGACTGCACTGCTGCTGGGTCACTTTGGTTGAGTTCAACAATGCCAAAAGGGCACTGCCTATTAAGCCCCTTACTAATGACAGAAATCACTCTGTCGCATAGTCAGACTGAACAAGGGACCCCTAGTAAGAAGACAACATGGCCTCCCAAAGACAGCTTTCAAGAGCACTGAGACCCAACAACTTAAACTGAATTTAACACAGGTATGGACGTGGTAGACAGCTAGAAATGATGTCACCACAACACCTGGGCTTGAAAGGCCACAGAATTTGGGACAATTTTCAAGATTTTTTGATGATTTAGCTTCCTGTTCCACTTTCTATGCTACTTTACTGTCCACAGAAGCTGGGGCTATCTTCATCGATGCTATAATGATGACGACGAAGGGAATGATAGTCATGATACTATACAGTTCCATCTTGGATTGAGATTGTGTGCCAGGGCTGTCCTCTACGTTTACTCTCATATCTTGGAATCAATCAGGCCTGAGATACAGATTCTTGCTGTGTTGGTTAGAAAATATGTACGACACCCTCAATGACGACATTGATGTATCTGTGAAATAGGTGTCTCAAACATGGGGTCCCCTCTTGCCAAATGAGCCCACAGCATATTCAACTCTGGGTAGTAAGGTGTAAGGGGAAAAACAAAACTAAACACCCCCCCCCCCACCAATTTGACAGGACTTACGGTATTTGAACCTACAATCTTCAGTTGTTTGTCCGCTGCACTAACCAATGCATCACAGTGATTGGTATGTTTTATGACAGTGATTTCATATTAATAGGGATGATGATCTTGATGCCATAAAATTCCATCTAGGATTGAGACTGCGTGACAAGACTGCACTTCTATGCTTTCTGACATATCCTGGTATCAACCAGACATGAGCATTACAGACATAAGCAATGCTGTCTGGAAATTTGAGCAACATTCTCAATGGCACATCTGTAAAGTGGATGAAATTTGACTGTGTGGTTCCCGTCTTCCCAATGAGCCCATAGCATGCTTAACTAGTCAAGGCTTAAAATAACCCATGATACCATTTTTTGATAGATGGTGGTTCAAAGCCACTACCTCTCAGTCATCAGTCTGTTGAACAAACTACTTTGCCATCTTGACTTGAATGTGTATATGTGTGTGTTTGTGCATGCACAGGTAATATGTATCTGTGTGTAAGCATGTTGATCATTAACTGACTTTGCGCCTTTCTCTCATGAACGCATTGCCCCATGTTCACATTTCTCAGTGTGAAAAGCTGCACACAAAAATTCTACTCTTCTCTCCCCAAATCCTGCAATTCATGATCACAATTACTATGTGAAAATTTTCTTTTAATAGTATTAATACTGATTATGTCTTGGGAGTATGTCAGAGGTTCTGGTTGGCAAAAAGATAAAACTCCTGCCTGCCAAACCAAGCCAAATGCTTGACCCTGGTTGTGAATGGGTCTCTCTTCTGGGTTAGAGAAGGCAAAGCAGTAAGAGAGAGGAGATCAGCACCACCCTCAAAATGACAGCACTACCAGTCAACATGATTAGTGGTTAGCACAATGGGCTATCTTCTGGAAGGTTGTAGGTTCAAATCTCCATCAGTCCCTTTCAACAACAACAAATCTTTGTGGGATTTTTTTGTTTCTACCCAGAGTTGATGCATGCTATGGGCTCATTGAGAAGACCAGGACCACATGATTGAGTCTCATATCCACTTCACAGATGCGTCACTGGGTGTGTTGCTCAGATCTTCTGAACAACACTGCATGTGTCTACATCTCTTGGCCTGCTTGACGCCAGGACATATTATGAAAGTAAGCACAGAGAAAAGCCCTGTCACGCAGTCTAAATGGAATTCCATAGCATCACTATTATCATCCTCATTGTCATCATCCTAATCGCATTGTAAAAACTGGACCAGCTTCTGTGTGGCCATTAACCCTTTGACTCCCACACCCTATCCACCAACTGCAAAAACTTCAATCTTTTGACTCCTTCACCCTATCCACCAGCTTTCTGCAGGAAGCTGATGGATAGGGTGAGAAAGTCAAACAGTCAAGTTTTTGCTTTGCTGACATGGCTGACAATGCATGATGTTGGCGGACAGGGTGCAGGGAGTCAAAGATTTAAATGGCTTGGCCCTTGGATGTCAATATCCCAGACAGGGTGCAGGAGCAAAGGATTAAGGTGGCGTGTGTTTTGTGTGTATGTGTGCATGTTTTTTGGTTGTTGTTTTTTTTTTTTGGGGGGGGGGGGGGATGGCCCAAAGAAAGTTGGTCTTTTTCCATCTCACCCCATTATGACCTCAAGGTCATGGGACAATCTTTACTTGTTTTAACTCTTTAATTCGAGCACCCTATCCACCAACTGCTTTGCTAGCATGGTCGGCAATTCAGGATGCTGGTGAGCAGGGTACATGTCAGTTACACTTTTCAAGAATATACAAGTAAAAAGTACTTCTTTTTCAAATTTATTTTATTTTCTACACTGGGTCACAATACTGAAGAAGAAAATATGAACGATCTTGATCACTGCTGCACAAATAATGACATGTATGTTTGGAACTTCTGTACCGTGTTTTTCATGAACACAAATAAAAGGTTGTTTTAAATCCCCAAAACTCAAACTGACGGTGAGCAAGCAAGGCTGCTCACAAGAAAAAATGCACTTGTACTGCTGTACTATTGGATGGGATGGGGAGGACACAGTACGATATAGATTAAACTTCATTAAAATGGAGGGTTGAACAAAATAAACCAAGACAAGAGAATTGTAAACAAGGGCCCTATACAAGTAAATCCATGTATATGACAAAAGATAACACAATTAACTTTGATAAGGGACAAATCAAAGACGGAGAGTTGTACACAGCTAACAGCTCTATACAAGTGAATCTACATTTAAAAAAAATCAAAAAAAAAAAAAAATCATTGACTTTATTTCTATTTTAAAGTCAACATACAATACCAGAAACAATAAAAGATGACACTAAAGACACGTAAACATTAATGAAACTGATATCAATACGGTAATGATAACTATGATGATGATGACATTATATCAGAGAATAATGGTACGCAGGAAAAGAGGACGATGATGTCAATGTAAATTACACTGATGAAAAGACAGTAAAATGACTGGTGATTACAGATAATGACGGCCAGTACTTTCCTTGGTGAATGAGTATGAGACTCCCCCATAACGTGATTAAGACAAATTTAAAATGACTAAAAGTATGACCAGTCATGGTACCTGACATGATCCAAATAAAAAATTCACAAACTTATTCATTAGCTAATGTTTCAAGCTTAAAATGACAACACTTAAACACTATCTTCTCAGCCAACATAAGGGCTTAACACCAAACAATACCAAACCAATGGAAATGACAGATACTTAGCTCGACATATGACATGTTTAACATTATTTCCCATTCATATTGAGTACCCAACCATGAAGCTTTAAAACTACAGCTCTGTTCACAAAAAGCTCTCCAATCCACCCAAATGACAGTTTCTCTCTTCATGAAATTACTGACAGCTTTCTAACGAAAGTACCATATCACCCAGATACAGCCTAATATCTGCGCATCCTCTTCATCTCTTCCATCTCGTCTCTTGATGGAGGTGGTGCTTCTCGACGACGGTCCATCATACCGCGATCAGGGCCAGGTCGGCCCATTCCTTGCATCTGAGGGAACAGAGGCACGGGCTGATTCCCTGGGCCACCCATTCTGCCCCCACCCATGCCTCCAGACCCACCCTGGTTCCCCACAGGACCTCCCATGCCCCCTCGTTTTCCAAACCCTGGCTCGAACTGGTTGCTAGATTTCTGATCAAAGAGGGATGGGCGTGCCTGTTGCGTCATAAAGCAGCCAGTAGGTTGCAAGGTCAGATTTTTGAAGTGCAGCAGTTTGTGATGAGAAATCACGTTGTTTGGCACGATTGTAATCCATGAGAGAGTCACAGGATTTGCAGGCAGTTGTTGGATCCAGCATCAAGCACATACCAGGAGAGAGGGAAAAAAACAACACTCTGTATTAGAACTGTGCATGAGTTTATGATACATTAACCTCCAGTTGTGCATTGTCTTGGCGTATGTCAAAAATGTACAATCATGTATCAAATAAACAACTCACTTTCTCAAAAAAGATATGTCATAAATTATCAAGGCAGAGGCATGGTTTTGTAATTTTGTTATTTCAAGCTATCAATGCAGAGGCATGATTTCATTATTTTGTTTTCCTTATCAATGCAGAGGCATATTTCATTATTTGGTTTTTCAACAAAATCTGAACAAATCAGAACAAGAAAAATTGATTTCATTTATAAAGCAGAACATAAAGATAAAACAGTACAAAGCTGTCTTGGAAAAACAGTATGCTGACAAGCAAAAGCAGAGGCACTTGACCACAAATTAGACACCTATCAACCAACAGGTCAACTGTAACTGTGCATGATCCCCACATTAGACACCATTCACCAAACTGCCACTGTGCATAGACAAGCACTAATCCTCAACTGAACCGAAATCAAGTCAATATGCAGAAGTTGTGAACTTATAAAATATCATGTGCAAGCAGGCAGGCAAGTCTCGGTAATATCCATTCTTTGGATTCTACTTTTCCACTGTTTGGGTTCAAACAGATGTTTTCCACATAATGGTGCTCGCCCTGGGCCGGGATGGCATGTTGCTTTAGTAAACTTCACCCATTGTCTGAGAGTGGTATTCCTCCAAGATCTGCTTTATCTACTTCACCCAGACCATGATCAAACACTAGCGAATCACTGTCATCACTTCCAAACCCTCCATTACCTTCTACATCTTCGTAAACACACAAAACATGATCATACTGTCACCAACGTTATTAATCAAAGCCATCTGGGGGGGGTGTCTGCAAAAATACCAACAGTGTATAAATCCCACCTGTACAGCCGAAGCAGAAATGTGGGTTAATGTATGCATATGTCATAGTTGGTGTGAAAGCTGTGACCTGCATAGCACCTGGTCATTATCTGACAGTACAACCAAGTGACAAACTGTGAAAACATAGCTTGACAGCGAGGTTTTTGTTTTGTTTTGTTTTGTTTTGTTTTTTGTGTGCACCTGACATGCTATGGTTTATAGTACCAAAAACCTGTTTAATCATAAACGCAGCTACTGCTGCTAAGTTTTACTGTATGTGTACGAGTGTGTGCAAGTTGTTACATCCTCTTATTCACAGTACATCCAACTCCAAACATACAATTTAAACACACTTTACTGTAACTAAGCACCTTCTATTCATCAACCATGGCAGAACTGGGTACCAGTCTACATTCTCAAATTATTATTACTTTTAGAATTGAGTAGACTTATTATACAGTTCTTGTTAATATAAGCAAAGGAGTAAGTAGATAGAACAGTTCATATTTTCAGCTCTATCAAAATGAAGTAACCCCTATCTCAAAACAAAGACAATTAGAAGATTTGCATGTGTGCAAACTTTCAAATCAGTATCTAAAATAGTCCGATAAACTACTTCAAATACCGAAACGGACATAAATTCAGACTGATTTGCTACATTAGTCATCATTAGACATGCTATGTATGTGTCAACATTATGCTTCCGACAAGACATACATCATCTTTATGTCACTTCAGAACAAAACAGTTCAAACTAGAGATAAAAGCACAACCTAAATGCATTTAATCCTTCAATCCAGCAAACATCTACAGCTGTTAGTGAAACTTGCTTGAGCAGCTAAGAGAAAAGACTTCCCTTCTTCCTGCCCACAACCACAGTGGTTGTAGATCTCTGTAAACTAACCCTGACACCTCTTCAATTGGGGCTACCCATCTGCTTGCCTGAGATAAGGGGATATGACAGGTGTTTTGATAAGAAATGCTTAGTAGTGTCTCAAGTTTGGGAGAGTCAGTGACACTCAGAATCTGATACAGTTTTACACGGAGTTGAGATTTATTCTGTACACTTGGTCAAGATAGAGGGAGAAGGATCAGACAGCGACCAGTTTTGCAATAATTAAATTAACAAAAGTTTACAAGATGATTTTGATCTTATGGACATAACAGGACCGCAGAGGGTACAGCTTGCAGTTGTGCTGACAATCCATATAAAGTGTATAAAACCACAACAATGTGTGAGAAGTGCAGTGTGTGTTTATGCTGTAACACCCACAAGGGCTGTTTCAAAGTCTGCCACACACGTGTTACAAGACATTTTTCTGTGACATATCACACAGACATGTGCGTGATACAACTTGTACACAGTTTAGCCATGTGTAGGAATTAGTAGTGACTGGGTGTTGTGACTGTTCTGAAATGTAATACAGAGAACCGACATGTTTGGGACTTGAGGACAATCTTCAAGGTGCAAGTAAATATATTCTGTGTTAGATTTAGCAGTGGACACAATGCTGCACATTTGAAACATTTGTGCTGTATTGTTTGTTTGTTGTTTGTGTGATGGCATATTTGACTATCAACTCACAATCAGAAAGAAAAAAAAAAGTCACAAATACTGTGTCATCAAATGGACACCAGGACATCCAAACACAACCAAAAACTTTGCCATGCCATTGCTTCACCCAGTGATATAGGGTTCAGTATATCTATTCTGACAATGCTTCAATCTCTGTCCATGACAAAACACCTACCTCACATTTCTTAGCGAATTCCTCTAGAAACCCAAGAATGAAAGAAACTGCTGATACTGAGAAATATAGGAATAAAGTGAGTTTTCAAATATAGGTAGGACTGAAAGGATTAACTTCTTGTCAAAATCCGCAAAAATGTTTGATACTATGACAACAGCTTGCAAATCAGACAAAATGTCCACCTAACCATCCTGATGCGGTCAATGTATTTTACAAAAGATGCCCACAATTTCTTGGACAGCTGTTGCTACTTTATCTTTTATTTGACACCACGTTCACACAAACACAAAATACATTGTCTCAAACAAGCCTTATGACAGCACTTTGTAAGACGAAAAAACACAAAAATTCAGCGTCTCAAACAAGCCTTATACGGCTTATGACAGCATTTTGTAAGATAAGAAACAATAAGCAGTACAACTTAATCCTACTACAGCTACATTATCATATCTCAGTTCCTAATTGGTCAAGAGAGATGTTTCATATATAAAAAATGTTTGTCTACATAAAAAAGGTCCATTTTACGGCATGTCAAGTCATTCAAAGTTTTAATTTTGGAGAAAATACCTTCCCCATCCTTCCTTCCTGTATCTTGGACAGTCTTTTTCATTTCATCATATCATACACTAGCCATCATTTCTTTATCAGCTCAAACTGTTTCAGTAACCCTGATCTCTAACTCCCCTACATTCTCCCATAGCGACATCGTTCCATTTGGATCTATAAAATCTATCAATAAAAAGGCTGTATGTTATATATCAGTTGAAACCGCAAACATTTCTGAGTGTTATGGCGTTCAGTTTGATAAATATAAGTTATAATATAAGTTAATATTTGATGAAATGGCATGCTTTCTGTAAACGTACTGTCAGTTTCGTGAAAAATCATAAAAATCTCATAACGGAAAAGAGCTAATGTACATTAAATTAATGCAGAATGAAGGAGATGCCCCTGGCGCTGACCACTCTGTCCAACCTATCACACAGAGGATTTGAAAAAAATACCCGAATACAAATTCAAAGATAATTAACGACACCAAAACATATATAAAAACGGGCATAAATTACCTAAAATTGCTTCCGCATATCGCATTTCCCTAGAGCTAAAGTGCACTTGATACATGTACCTAATTGTCAATCCTAAGGGTATGTACATAAGACTTTATTGAACACATTACATGTGAATGGACCAGCAAGGCCGAATTGACAGAAATAACAGAAAGCAAAGGTACAAGGCAGAAACAACGACAGTGATAGAAAAGAGGAAATTTCTAGCACAGAACTTCCAGAAGGTGGGGATACTATTTAAACTGAAACAGCCCCCAGCATCCCTATGGGGTGGGGTGGGTGGGTGAGAAGAATGAAATAAATGATAAAATTTAAGCAGACAGCAAATCTTTAAACATGGCAACAAATGTGTTAAAATCATGGGCACACCATGCCCATCCATCAACTAACAAACACTCAAACCATTTTGCCCTAATTGAGGGGAACTGTTTGAACCTGTAGACAGACCACAATACTTTTGAAATGGATGCGAGATGAAGATCATTGTTTTGCTTATCAGACATCGGGAACAAAGGCATAAAAAGTACCTACCTTCCTCCTCCCTATCATGTTTGCTTTTTGCAATTTTTGCTTTGGCTATTCTAAAGAACATCATTTACTTATACAATTCTATCACGAAATTCGTATCCAAATCGGTGAGTTTCAAGGCTCTACTAGAAGACACCATTTGCGAAACAGGTGGACTCCGTACTGAGCACTGATTGGCTGGAAGAAGCCAGCTGTCCGCTTGGAATGGATCAGAATATATTCCAAACGGTCAGTTGAACCTGATGCCTATGGCCGTTTGAGACATTTGTTTACTATGACAGACAATCCGTTTTGTTTACTATGACAGACAATCTGTTTAGATCCATTCACCCTGTGCTCTCAAAACCTATGGTCGAAATGGCCCGTACATCAGTAACTTTAGTGCGGAACATTTTTAAGTCCCAGAAGCAAAGTCGGCATCCAATTGATCTATTTCAATCAACTCTGGCATGTTTTCAAGCACTACAGATTTCTGGAAAATTTTACAGGAAGTTATAAATGATTGACTTAAGAGGACCAGATGACAGCAATTTTGACAAAGGGGAAATGAACAATACCAACACCACCCTCTTTTGTGGGATGTTCTGGATGAAGACTACAATGCAAACTTCTAACCGCATGCAAGTGAAAGTGACACTGAGCAACATGATTCTGATGCTGCCAACAAAATTTACTACATCATATCATAGCCAAGGATACAAGACAATGAACGAGTTCATTACTGAGGCTGACGAAGAAAGCAAAATGTTTCCTTGGCACACAGCAGTTCTAAAACTTTATTACACTGTCGCTGAGAAAGGATAAAAAAAAACTGATTCATTAAATCAGTGAATGTATGTGTATGCCTTTTTTCTGTTGCTGTTAAAATGACTACACATTGAATGAGAGAGAGAGAGAGAGAGAGAGAGAGAGAGAGAGAGAGAGAGAGAGAGAGAGAGAGAGAGAGAGGAAAGAGAGAGAGTGTGTGAGTGTTTTAACTCTTAACAAGTTCGTTCCATTGAATTTCGATTGTCGATGATCGAAAATTACGATCGGAAAGTTTTTGTCTTATAACAACACATTTTTGGAATTAACATCAACCATTGACTAAAAAACACTTACAAAAACGAATGTATAAAGGAAAAAAGGCAATATTTTAGATTTATAAGCTGAATGTTGCATAAAAAAGTGCGTGACCACGTGTCTTCCCGTCCGACGCCATCTTGAATTCATTTCACTTTACTGAGCTGCCCGTGCCAAGTTTCTACGCGATTATGACTTCCAGCAACTCTTTTTCCAACACTGAGTACCTCGACAGCAGTGATGAAGAAACCTGGGAGCTGGAAAATGCTGTTTCTGACTCTGACACAGATGATGATCCCGATGTCCCTTCGATAAATCCAGACCGTAGCAGACGATCCCAAATGTAAGTGTTTGTTTACATTCTTCGATCTCAGTAAAACTAAAAAAATCGCTATCGTGATTGAGTAATAATGAAGAGTGGTCACTAGAATTCATTTTTGACTTACTTTTGGTTTGTATGATTGATCATTTATCAGTCAAAAGGATGTTAATATAAATTTTCGCTTCGACAAATTACTTGAGCAGACTGACCTACTTTTGGCTGTCGGTCGATACCAAGTACTAGCAGACAAAATCTCAATGAACAGTCTGTTCAGTTTACATGGTCAGTGGTACAAATTATATCGCTTGCATGATGATCAGAATCATGTGTGTCACTGGTTCTAGCATTTTTCACATGATAATCCATATGTGTACACTATTATTTTCCTGCATGAAATTACAAGACTCGCGCGCGCGCGTGCGTGCATGCGTGCGTGTGTGTGTGTGTGTGTGTGTGTGTGCACAAACATGTTTTTATTTGTATTTCATGATTGTGCTTTACTTTTGTTCACATTTCTATCAGTTGAACAAAAAGATGACGTTTTTCTCTTTTTTTTTGTTCCAGAAATGAAGGCTACAATACAGAGGACCCAGGTTTGGAGACCCCTCTCCCCGACTTCGATCCTGTCCATCCTTCTGGTGTCTTCCTGGAGGATGTACAGACAAGGGCCGACATCAGACGTTATTTACAGCCATTGGATTTTTTTCAACTTTTTTTTTACTCATTGTCTAGTACATTGGTTATGTACACATACAAATAATTATGCAAAAGTTGTAGGTCCTAGTAAGCCTTCCATGTTTCCATCTTGGTTTGACACATATCCAGATGAATTCTATCGTTTTCTTGGTCTTTTGATGTATAGAGTATTGTTCAAGCTCCAAACATAGAAAGGTATTGGTGTTCAAAAACTTTGTATAATGGGTTATGGGCAAGAAGTTTTATGTCAAAGATGCAATTCAAGCAGTTAATGTGTTTCCTAAAAATTTCTAACAATGAAACTGAAGATCCTAATGATAAACTTTCTAAAGCAAGATTTCTAATTGAATATATAAGGAGTAAGTGTCAGAAATTGTTTCAGCCTTCTCAAAACATATGTATTGATGAACGCATGGTGAGAAATAAAGGAAGATATAGCTTTAGACAGTTTATTCGAGATAAGCCTACAAGATGGGGGATGAAATTATGGGTTTTAGCTGATTCTGAAACAGGTTACACTTATAACTTTGATGTATATTTGGGGAAAAAAACTGTTTCTTCTGGTTTTGGCCTTGCATATGATGTTGTTATGAAGCTAGTTCATTCTCTTGTGGGTCAAGGCTACAGACTCTTTTTTGATAATTTTTATACTAGTTTTCAGTTGTTGAGGGACTTGATTAAAAAAAGGTATCAGAGCATGTGGTACTATCATAGTTAATAGAAAAGGGTTTCCTCAGCAATTGAAAAATGTTAAAGAATTTGAAAAAAGGTCACAAAAGGGTGATGTAAGATGGATGAGGGAGGGAGACATACTTTCTATGCAGTGGAGAGACAACAAAACTGTTTCATTTCTGTCATCCATTCACACAGCTAATAAGTCTGGTTTTGTTCAACGTAGATCAAAAGTTCAGGGGCAGTTTAGAAAAATCAATGTCAGACAACCAGAGTTAGTAAAAGATTATAATGAAAGTATGGGCGGGGTGGATAAAAGTGATCAGCTGATCAACAAATACAATGCGTTGCGTAAAACTAACAAATGGTGGAAAACACTTTTTTTTCATTTCATTGATATTGCGCGAGTAAATGCTTATATTTTATTTCAAGATTTTAGAATAAAACACCCAGACATTCCTAAATTACAAAGACATGATAGATATTGCCAGTTAGATTTTACTGAAGAGCTTATAAGACAACTTGCAGGTCTGAGTGAATATGGAAAAGTTCCAAAAGCATCTGTCAAAATTGTATTTACCAAACATTCTACTGTTCCTGTAAAAACAAAAGAAAGAAAAAATTGTAGAAAGTGCTATGATGATAAAAAGAAAGAACAAAAAAACCAATGTGATGTGTGCTACCTGTGGTCACCACCTGTGTTTTGTGGATGACAGAAACTGTCTTTTGAGTTTTCATGCAGGCTAAGTGTCAGGCATGGATGTGGGTGGCTCTGAATACAGTTGGATTGTGGTGGGGTTGGAGTCTGACTTTTGTTCCCTGTATGATTCTATGATAACAATTGTACTCTGTCTGTTATAACCAGCTGTGTTATGAAAAGGGGGTAGATTTAAAGGATAATGATTTGAAAAAAAACATGATGGGTTTGTCCAATATGGAAAATGTTCTACATTATCCTCAGAATACTCTGTGTTCAGTCTGCTAATTATTTTTCTTTGTAGAAGATGCCTAAAAAAAGAAGAAAACTATTTTCACACCTTTTGTCTTTCCTGTTCATCACCTGATGTGTTTATCCAAAGAACCAAAATAATTGTATCCGCCGTGAAATGAGGTTGGTCATGCTTGAGGGAGCAACCAGTCTATTTTTAGTAACAATATCAGGATATATTTTCATGAAAAAGAAATTTAATAAGCATTGTCAATATATTTGTATTTTTTGTATATTTGGGATGCTACAATAATGTTTACTATGTAAAAACTTGTGTTCTCCTGCTAAACAGGAAGTCTGTTGTGACATGACTGACTTGTGTAAATAACGGTGAAAAATCTGGAAATTCGGTTATGTACAAATTTTGAGCACTGAGCATGTAATATTTGACACATTTGAGTGAAATTTGTTTCAGATAAAAGAAAAATGATTGCTTTGTCAATAAAATTTAAAATTGTAAACTTGAACTCATTATCTTGGATTTTTTGTTCATTGAGAATGTGTGAATTGCTGAAAATGCTCACAATTTCTATTTTTAGCATCAAAGGTCAAAGGTCATCAAAAAGAGTACCTTCAGCAAGTGTGAAAAAAAATGTCATGTTAAAAAAATTCAGTTTATTCTGAACACACTGGTATATTACACTTGAACTTTGGTCCATAATTGCACATTTTACAAGCATTTTAAAAATACTACACTGTTATTTGTTAAAAAGTGCAAAAAACCCCAGAAACTGTTAAGAGTTAATGGGGATCAGAACTATTTCAGCTGTACTGTCAGTTTACACAACCGTTTTGTTTCATTAACATATGTGTTTATTGCTGGTGCTATATGTGTGGTGCAGATGAAGACCTACTCTGGTTTTTCTTACTTTTATTTGTTTAGACAACTGTAGTGTACAATTTAATTTTACTTGTTTATTTAACTTATCTTTCAACACCTCCCTCTTGCCCTTTATTCCCCCAATCTGTTTTTTATACACTTTTTCGTAATTCAGGATTCATGAAATTTCAAAGACTGAAATTTTTCAGTATGTGTTTGTATGACTGCAAATGCATGTATGCACATGCACACACAAACATCAATGATGTTCAACTAGAGTTAAATCTTTTCTTGAATCCAAACTATAAGACTGTTAAACGGATAGAATCATAATGGCACTTTTGTTCTGCATTCATTTATTTTCAAGCACTTTAGTAAATATCAATGCACCCCGCACTGGTGACCCAGTTTCAAGACCAGTTTGTTCGAATATATATAAACTATCTGACAAAAATCTTTTTTAAGTTATCATATTTAAGACCAAATAAAACCCTATGATCGATTATATGAGCAAAATGTCAATTACTTGGTAAAACATGCTTGAACCTTGCTGTTAACATTGTATATCTTGTCCACCGTTGGTATCGTCAAAAACCTTGTTACTTATTCATCCCAACTCACCAGTGTGACTGCGGAGAGTGGAAGGAAAAGATGGGAGTGTGCATATTAGATGCGCGCATCACAGGCTACAATAAACATTTAAACAATAAACTTTAATATTCTCATCGCTGGAAAACTAAGGTTTTTTTTTTTTTTTTTAAGCAGTTTTAAGACTTCTACAAATTACTAGTCAGATTTCATCAAAGATCTCCTTGTACCACTGGGCAGCTTTCATTTTCATCTTTCTCTCATGATATTTTCTCTTCATAGCTTTGATAATATTGGAGCCCTCATAGCAAGGAGGAAAGTTGGTACACAGACTTCATGTGGTTTGTGACTCACCAAGTCAGACATCAGTGGCCTTGTTTTCTGTGTTACTAACTCATTCATTTTTAAGGCACTCTAGACTTCATAAATCATTCACATTGAGTTACATAATGAACAAATGATGAATAAAGAGCTTAGATGTCATACTTTTTATTTTTATAAACAAATCACACACTTTTACATGGAATATTATGGTGCAAAGTTAGTGAAGTTCTTACTTTTGACCATGACTTCCAGCCCAGCCCAACCTATGGTCCTATCTAGAGCAATATGTTGTGCATCCATGCCTGCAATTACTTTCTGATCTGCTACTACACCGGAACCGACCTTGGCAAGCTTTGAGAAAGACACACAGTAATGCATGTGCAATTAGCTCATTCCTCTCCTTTGAAAGCCCTGTCAACCACAGACCTACTTTAGTGTTTCAAAACATAACAAAAGAACTGTGCACACAACAAAACATCAGCACAGATTCAAATATTTCAACATCTCATTCTCATGTACTATGTCAACATAAAAATCTCTTAGCTATCCAGTATCTGACATATTTCTTTCTTTACACACACATATGCACACACACAGACTGATAAAATGTGTGTAAATTTCAAACAAAATTTAAGAATATACACCACTGAAGGTAAAGATGAAGTTATTATTTTCTGTGGTGTGTGTGTGTGTGTGTGTGTGTGTGTGTGTGTGTGTGTGTGTGTGTGTGTGTGTGTGTGTGTGTGTGTGTGTGTGTGTGTGTGTGTGTGTGTGTGTGTGTGTGTGTGTTTATGTCAGTGGTGGGCATCAGTGTTTATCCACTGGTGCATTTCACAATAAGTCAGGTGCACCTTTAACAGAAGAGTTGGATTCTCAGTATTCACAATAACATTTTCATGCATCAAAACTTTTCAAAAACTGTTTCCATTCACAACACTTTTACAAAACCATGCCTCTGAATTTGGTCTTTTCATTTAAGACTTTAAGAATTAAACATTTTTGTAACCAGTAAAGACGGGGTTGGGGGAGAGAGAAAGAGAAAAAGAGAGAGAGAAAAGGGGAGAGAGTGTGTGTGTGTGTGTGCAAAAAGAAAAAAACAGCATGATGAGATGCACTTTCTGGTATTTAACGAGTTTCTTGGTGGATGGTAGAGGGAGATATGGGAGAGAGTGTGTGTGTAGGGTGGGGAGGGGGGAAGGGTGTAATTTTATTTTAGTTTCACTGCCAAGACAATGACAGGAGGAAATATATAATTACAGAAATGATTATACTACATGTCACAATTGTATGAGAGGTGCCACTTCCTAAGGCAAAGACTAACATGTGGCCCAAAACCTGGTATTGACAACTTACAACCACTTTTTCCAACCCATTCATTTCACACACACACACACAACACACACACAACACACACACACACACACACACACACACAACACCATTTCCAAGCTTATGGTACACATATCACAACCTGTTTTGGGGCGAAGTAATTGGAGAGGAAGCCCAGTGAAATACAGTAATAAAACAATGGAAACTTAAAAAAAAAAAAATAAATGAAGGCAAATCAGGTTAAACATTTTTCTTCAACCATTACAGGTAGGTACCTGCAAACTATCATGACCTACACAACTGAATAGTGCCTACCTCATTTTTAGTCATAATAAAAAGTTCATGCTCCCCAAAGAAATCCATCTCGAAAGAGCAAATACGCAAAAGACCTAATAACCACTAGCATCCATCAACCATGTAATGTGCATTGCTTCGCTAAAAATTTTTTTTGCTTTATTTGCGAGCTAGGCATTACAAAGTTGGCCATTTTCACACAAATCAATTATTTTATCAACTGAACTTCAGTTTCTCAAACTGTCAAGATACACAGTAGAACTGCATTCATCAAGAGCCAGTTGCACAAATTCACTGACATATCTGAGTTACCACATGTTAAAGAAGACTTCATTAACCGGATGGAGTGGATAGCTGTTAACACAGGATTGTGCAAGTGATCAAGAATACTTCTGACACAAAGTGAGTAATAGTTTATCATCAATACAGTAACATATCAGCAAATTGCTGATTATATGAAGTGATTGAAATGCTTATCAGTTTGTATCCTGCTAATTTTCTAAGTTGACAAGATCAGATCCAGTTTCTATTTGTACATGTCCACATGCGAGTTGTTTGTGCATCTGAATTGTTGTAAAATGAGTCAATGTGGGACACAAGACCAAACTTCACCCACACAGATTTGCTTCAAATCACAAGCCATGTACTGATAGGATTTATAAACCCACATTTAAGGCTGATAAATAGGGGGAAAACTTGCATCTACGTAATAATTCTAAGCATCCATTTTCAATAAGCCTACAATGAAAAAATTTGCTATAAAATTTTTTCCACTCTTTTCTAGCTAACTGCATAGATAAACTTAATTCGTAATTTTAAATATCCTCCTGGAAAAACAAAATTCACAGCCTGAACAAGATTTGAATCAGACAATGATTAGCAACAATATAGCATCATACGCAATGGACTTTCCAACTTATTTATTACAGTGTATAACTGCAATTTCATATTATGTTTCTAGGTGTCATGAGTGAGACAAGGGCGCAGTGTGAGTGTGATACCAGTGTGCGTGTAAGTGTGTGTGCGCGAACAAGTATCTGTGTGCGTGTGTGTGTGTGCGTGTGTGTGTGTGTGTGTGTGTGTGTGGGGTGTGTGTGTGTGTGTGTGTGTGTGTGTGTGTGTGTGTGTGTGTGTGTGTGTGTACATGCATGCATATGTGTATCATGTGTGCATGTGTGATATTTTACATTATGTGCATACACACAAATGCCACACTTATATTTCTCTTCAAGTTCTCTCAGAAATGATTACACGCAAAACAGTTAACCAGATCAAAAAATTTGGGGGGACAATTCTAGTTCACAAAGTACATTCAGTAATTGGGTACTACTGCCCCATAAAACAATGACACATCATACAGAACCAGAGACATCTTAGAGACATCTTAACCTATGGTTTTATCATCATTATTATTATTATCATTATCATTATTGTTATTATCATTATCATTATTATCATCATTATTATTATTATACCATTTAAGGAAATATGTTTCATATGGAATCCATCCATGCAATCGGAAGTGACAAAATTGTTTGCGGACCAAACAGTAACTGCAAATCTTGTGCATACACACTGCCCCCCCCCCCCCCCCCTTAAATTCACACAAAAGGATAGACAGATATTGAAAAATAAAGGGAAACAATACAAACTCTAAAGGGTGGTGCTTTAAGAATTCGGTGAAGATTTGTGGCCTCAAAGTACAATGCAAGACTCATTTTCTTTCATGCAGAAAATTCCACTAAGATGACAGAGCAACAAAACACACTGATTACAGTTTCCTATGACACAAAACCAAAACCACTCTAGAATGTTACAAATGTACTTTTCTACAACCTCTAAATCAAATTTTCTATCATTGTAAACTCTACATGTAACAAAACTATCTTCGTAATACTTCCCGCTTTGCAACATTAAAGAATGTGCAAGCTCTACGTACATGTATAACGAAAACATTTAATAATGTTTCCAGCTTTATAACATTAACAATAAAACCCAACGTGTGTGTGAATGCGTGTGTGTATGTCTGTGTGTGTATGAGTGAATGCATAATTACTAAAAGATGTAAATATGTGTGGATGCATTATAACATCTTCTTGTATAGCGCTACTCTGTAAACTTGTTTGACTCATGCATTATACATAATCAAACTTTCTAGTGAAGAAGCAGAAAACTCAAGTTGATAGACAAGCTAACCACAATTCATTATCTTGTTTCACAGTCATCCTCTTGGGACAGCATGCATACTGAGTGTCTTCATGTTTCCCTTAAGTTAGCCACTTACATGACTCAGAGAATCTTCACATGATTGATATTCTGCAGGTGTATACACACTACAGATATAGACCCCTCAACCTGGTAAGTAAAGGGACTGGCAGGTCTTGACCAGCTTTTACCTACCACATTAAGGTGTCTAGGCAGACTGAACCCAGACCCTTTTGACTGGAAATCTGACCTTATCCACTTGACTACCATACCACATCTATCAACGTTGACAGCATGCAAGTTTTAGTTCAAACACGTGAGAGTATGACCTGATGAATACGCCTTTAGTTTTAAGGGAAAAAAAATAAATAAAAAGGAAGGGGGGGGGGGGGGGTCACTAATCAAAGAAAACAGCAATTCTAATGATTAAATGATGAAAAGCTGTACAACTTGCTCATCTTAGGATCATAAAATACAAATGGTTCTTGCTAGAAATCTAGTGTAGTCATCACACCACTTCCAATTTTTTGTTTCTCTTTCTATACATTCTGTTCTCATTTCTGAAAACTTATCGTCTTTGAAAAAAAAACAAATGCAACTAACTGGGATTAGTTTATAAACTGCATCAAACGCGGAAAGCCTTTTAACAGTTGCACTTGGAATTACTGATTTTCCCTCTTCTTTCAGGACCAGCAATGACGTAGCAGTGACATTCACTAACAACCAAAAAGTATTTTTCTATTCATATTGAAGAACCTGTTGAGCTTGAGACAGACCTATGGCTATGCCCCGGTACTTGTTTTTATAGATGTCTCAGCTTAGTGACTATGAAAAGTAATATATCATTAAAATGGCCAAACCTTTAATTTTTCTCTCATTTATTGATGATATCATCAGACTTATGTCATAACATGACAAGGCTTTATGAGACATTACATTTCAATATACTTTAGAATGGAGTCTTTCAATAAACACTCTGGAAAGTCTTTTATTTTCACACAACTGCAGCTGGGTGATATGTAATGAAAACTGCTACAAATCTGAAGAAAATTGCAGATGGAAGCTGTTTCACATTCTTGAATCCAACAATGAAAGCAGGAAGAGAAAACAGGAGAAAAGGGAATAACTCTGACAAGCCAGAGCAACTTTTGAACAGTACATGTAATTCAAACAAGAATAATGTGGCTGCTATATCCAAACTTGAAAAGACACACATACCTGCATATAACCCTTTGAATCCCGTACCCTATCCTCCAATTGCAAAAACTTAACCCTTTGAATTTGACTCCCGTACCCTATCCTCCAACTGCAAAAAACTTAACCCTTTGAATCCCTCACCCTGTCCACCAGCTTCCTGCAGGAAGCTGGTGGACAGGGTGAGGGATTCAAAGGGTTAAGTTTTTGCTTTGTTAGCATGGTTGACGATGCAGGATGCTGGTGGACAGGGTGCAGGAGTCAAAGGGTTAAGATAAGCAGTAAGTGGAGGGGTTTCACTCTCACAAGCAACATTTCAGAAAATTCTACACAATGACTTTCAGCTTTGAAAGATGGCTGCAATATATGGATGTTGCATACACTGACAAGTTCAGAAGTGAAGGGTACATGCTGCACATAACCTGTTCAACAGTTTTAAACCAAACACACATGTGATGGATGTGGTCACTGGAGACATGGGTTCCTTTCTACTGTATCTCCAGTAAATGTAGAAACAATCCATGGCAGGGCCAAAAAGATCAGAGGCACCACACTTGCAAACAGGGATTTCAGAGCAGAAAATTGCTGTTCACTGCATTTTTCAACTTATTATTGAAACTCACTCTTGATATCGTGGTCAGCCCCCAAATATCATCATCATCATCATGTTGTGCTCTGCCATATGGTGTTGGCGATCATGGCCCTCCTCACGAATCTATCCCTTGTTGCTGCAAGCATATCTTCCACCCTCTCCATCCTCAGCCACCCTGCAAGTCTGTCCAATATCTTCTCCCTGGGTCTACCTGGTGTTCTCTTTCCCTCCAGCTATTCTTTTGTGACCAGATGCTTTAATTTCTCTTTCCTCATAAAAGGTCCTATAAATGTTGCTTGTCCTTTTCTAATCTTCTTTATTAAATTAATGATCTTGTTTCTGCCTCCTTCAATACTTTCTTGTTTGTTTTCTTCGCTGTCCATGGAACTGGACATATTCTTCATAGAAATCACATTTCAGCTGCCTCCATTTTGCTCTGACTTTGCGTGTAGACTGTCCATGCCTCACTACCGTATAACAGTGTCGGTTCTATATAATACTCAAAACTCTCTTCCTCATGTTAATTGATAGGCATTTGTTGGTAAGAACGCTTTTCATCTTCTTGAATGCTGCTTTGGCTTGGCTGATTCTGCATGGTATTTCCAATGTGCATCTGCCATCTGTTGAGCTGTCCGTTCCCAGATATTTAAACTTATCAACCTGTCTCAAAGTTATGCCATTTGCTGTTATTTTGCATGAGGAGATTTCTTGTTTTTTGCTGATTATCATGACTTTGGTCTTTTTGCTGTTTAGCTCCTGCCCTTTATTTTTGTGATGTCTGTTTTGTTCACAAGGTTTTGTAAGTCTTTTTCATTTTCTGCAATTAGCATGGTGTCATCTGTGTATTGAATGTTGTTTATCATATTTCCGCCAACCTTTATCCCAGGGCATTCTTCTAGGTTTCTCATGATGGATTTGCTGTAAAGTGAAAACAAATCTGGTGACGGAAAACAACACTGCCTGACCCCTCTTTTGATATTTTGTAAACAGCTTATATTGTTTTCTATTCTCATTGCTGCTTTTGTTCTCAATACATATTTCTAATCATTCTTAGATCTTTTCCATCAATATTGAGCCTTTCAAGTTGGTTGATCAATTCTTCTTGTCTCACCCGATCGAAAGCCTTGGTATTACAAACATCGGAACCCAGAATATCTTCCTCCTCCAAGAGAATGCCAGTCCCCGCAAAACAATGGTGGTAAATTAATTCCTCTTTTAACCATCATTTCCTATCAAATTACTGCAGTTCCAGATACACAATATACATTGTTTTTTTCCCTAATAATGCTAAAATACATTATACCCAATAGTTGGTTATGATAATGAGCAACAGTTATACAAATATATTCAACCAAGATACTGACAATATGTGTGGTTTACGGTATTGTGTACAAAATCAATTTGTTCTTTGGTAAAAGAAAAGCAGACCTTCATATAACGCAAGGCTATTTTCCCATTTTCATCACTCTAAGAATAATAACGAATATCTATAGGGAACAAACAGCAACAATGAGCGCAGAGAATGATATAAACTCTTTTCAAAATATGAGGGGTTAGGCAGTGATGTTCTGTTGCCAGACTTCACCATCATGAGAAACCTAGAAGAATGCCCTGGGATTAAGGTTGGAGGAAAAATGATAACTTCATTATGCAAATGACACTGTTCTAATTGCACAAAATGAGAAAGACCTACAAAATCTTGTGAATAGAAATAGAAATCAGAAATCAATGGCAAGAGCTAAATAGTAAGAGGACTGAAGTCATGGTAATCAGTAAAAAAAACAAAAAAACAACAAAAACCCCAAGAAACACCCTCATGTAAAATAACAGCAAATGGCACAACACTGAGACAAGCTTGTAAGCTTAATCCTTTGACTCCCGCACTCCTGCAGGAAGCTGGTGGATAGTGTGAGGGAGTCATAGGATTAAGTTTCTGCTTTGCTAGCATGGTTGACAATGCAGGACGCTGGTAGACAAGGTGTGAGACGCAAAAGGTTAAAACATATAGGGAACAGTCATCTCACCAGACGGCAGATATACATTGAAAATATCCACCATAATTGACCAAGCTAAAATAACAGCATTCAAGAAAATGAGAAGCACTCTTGCCAACAAATGCCTATCAATTAACATCATGAAAAGAGTTCTTCAGTGTTATGTAAAACCAATACTGTTGTATGGATGCAAAGCCTGGACAATCAACAAGCAAAGTCAGAACAAGATTGAGGCAGCGAAAATGTGGTTTCTAAAACGAATATTGAGAGTCCCATGGACAGCAAAGAAAACAAATGAGTCTTGATATAAGCACACACACACACACACACACAACCACTGATAAAATTAAAGACAAGCAATATTTCTAGGACAGTTTATAAGGCAAGAGAAACTTGACAAGCTAGTCACACCAGGAAAGCTGGAGGGAAAAAGAAAACCAGGCAGACCTAGGGAGAAAATATTAGTCTGCAGAGCGGATGAGGACAGAGCGAGTAGAAGCTATATTTACGGTGATAAAATAGTTTTATATGGAGGGTCATGATCGCCAACATCATGAAAGCACGCACATGATGATGATAATCATGACAAATAAAATACGATGATCTTGCTGGCAGTCAAGGCAAGCTGACCTCAGTGTAGAACCATAAATAGGTTGGATTCTCTTCATCCAGCATGAGAAAAAAAAAGACAAAATGACAAATATCACAACCTTGATAAACACACATTAAAGCATAATTCATCGTTGAAACTCTGCAATAATTAGTAACTCTATTATTTCTAGATGAATTTGAACCACCACAAATATTACATAACTTGTATTTGTCGCCACCATCTGCTGCACTCTGGCTGAAGAACAGAAAAAGGCAAGACAACAGAGAACCGTACTCACCATTTGGTTTCCTCCCTGACCCCCCATATTGACATTAGGACTCCCATTGCTACTGGCATTGGCACTGTTGCCTTGGGGTCCACGGCCACCTTCTCCCTGCATCTGCCAAAAACATGGCAAATATAATTCATTCATTTTATTTTATATAAAAATTCATCAAAAAACAAGACTTTAAGCTTAATCTGCGGTTGCATGTTATTTTTAATTATGATCTCCTCTCCTCTCAAATTGCTACATTTGTCTCATAATGTCCACTAAATCAGATAGATTACATCATGTTAGACAGGACATGGAGAACTACTGTTCAAAGTTTCAAAACAAAACCAGGAGCTGATTGTGACAATAAGATCACCATCACATTGCAGCAAAAATTAGACTCAAAGCCTATAAACAAAACAAAGCCAAGCAGGCCCCTAAGTTTGATCTAGAGAAATTGAAAAATCAAAACATTGCATTTGATTTTGAGTCATAGAGATGCTGAATAGAAGACATGGGTATAAAGAACTCACCTGTCGACATCACTGGGTTCAGCGTTAGCCATTGCACTCTTTGACACCACCACCTTCCTTCAAGCTGTTTTGTTTTGACTTTTGTGGACAACTTCTCGAGTATTTAGGCCACTGATGTTTGTTACGCTCTTGATGTATGAGATTGGAGTTCTGCCTTTCTTCCTTTTTACCTCTTATTTTTCCTTGAAAAATGGTTGTCATGAGGTCCACGTTCTTGCTACACGACACATGGCCAATGTATTTTAATCTTCTCCTGTTGAGATATAAAGATAGGATGGGGAAAAAAATGATAAACCTACACCATGCTGATATGCCGATGACACTGCGCTATTACGGACAACATTACCAGTATCAAAAGAATTCTATACAGGGTGGATGCAGTAGGCAAAAAGGCAAACCTAAACTTGGAATGCCAAGAAAACTACAACAACAAAAAAGCAACATATTAAAGCCAAGACACTGAAAACAAGAACTTAATTAGTGAAGTTCCTTTATCTTGATTCTGTAAAAACTGATTAATTAGTGAAGTTCCTTTATCTTGATTCTGTAAAAAACTGATGATGGAACTTGCACTAAAGACACCAAAATAAGAATTGTAATAGCAAAGCAAAAACTCAGTAATACCTGGAAAGACAGAAGCATACCAAATGGCCTAAAAATTAAACTCTTAAAAATGTTTGATCTGACCAATCATGATTTATGGCTGCGAAGCCCGGACTCTCAGAAAAGCTGATTGCAAAAGAATTGAGGCATCAAAGATGTGGTTTTATTGGAGACTATTATGGGTCAAATGGATAGAACCTGATACTACAGAAAATTACTAGCTGACATCAACAAGAGAAGACTAAAATATACTAACCATGTGTCAGGTCGTCCGCTGCCGCCACACCCTCCAACCCTACTCCATCACCTTAGTCCTTCCCTTACCACATGTAATACTACTCCCTGGAAATGGTGAGTGATTTTACAATGTCGGGATTGTGTACTTCTACACTTTGAAGGTGTAGGCTGGCTGCCAGTATTGCCTGCAGCCACAAACCCACTGCATCACATGCTTGCAGGATCAATACTTTTTATGTCTGGTCTGTCTGGTGCATGTTTCTTACCAACAGCCAGTAATTACAGCTGTTTCAACCTCTTCTCGTCTCAGAAATGTCATCTGAAAACTCCCACAGTCATTTTTAAGTTCTTGGTCCAACTCACATGCTTTCAAAGGTTGAAAATGCCCAGGATTGCAAGACAGTCCTGGCATCACCATTTTGCTGAAAACCAGTTTCTATTCTTGGAAAAATAAAACCAATCTGGTATGGGTTGCATGGGTAAAAAATTTATGTAAGGGAAGCCAAATACTTTTATGAACCTTTTCCGAGACTGACCACATCAATCAGTGCTTCTCTCCCATTTACATTAAGCTAGGTATTCCAAAGTGCTCTTTGCGGTCGGCGAAAAGTACGGCAAAGTGCGATTTTTCACTGGTTTTCAACTTGCTCGTTCTCAACAAAATGCAGGTGTCAGAAATAAAAAACATAGATCATGTTGATCTGTGATCCTTTAAGCTTTGTTTAAAGTCAAAATAAATCAATAAGTGTAACATTTACCGTTTGAAATATGCTTTTGATGATGGGTACTAAATTGCGATTTTGCTGCTACTGGAACGACGAAATCGGAACGCGGTTTTGACACCTACTTTGAAAACTCGCCTGGAGGAGATTCGCTGGGTCAGATATCAACAAACCATTTACACAGTCAAAAAGACGACTAAATTTGCTTTCATCCGATGTAAAAGGTGAACTGATAGGCTTCCATTTAGTCGGTCGTTTCGTGCATTAAAAACTTCCGTCGATGATTTCGCAACCTTACTCAAAACCAATCTCGCCATATTTTCCACTGTGCAAAAGGTCAAGGTTTCAACTTTCAACTTCTATTTGCATACGGATTCAACCACTGGCTGTTTTCCTCGAGGACTGAGAACAACGCAACCTATTTTCGCTTTCTCTTAGCGTCTGACGCGCAATGGCGGACACGCGCGAAGATCGTTCGGGCGAGCACATGGACGTCGAAGTTTACGTCGACCGCTCCAGCCACGACGAATCAAGCGATCCAACTTATCTAGAGGGTAAGTGAAATATCTTGCAGTTTGTTTACTATTACTTTTCAACATTTTGTTTCCTGATTTTAGAATATAATTGTTTGGAAAGCGCACAGCTGCAGCACCCACAGTATCATGAATATGTTAGAAGGTAGGGGTAGGTGACGGTTTGGGGTGCGGTTATTTTACAGAGAGTGAGATCAGGCATATGATTAAAGGAAAATGTTTACAAAAGATTTTTTTTAATAATCCATGCCTTTATTATATTTATTTATAATGATGTTAATGAGAGATTAGCGATTTATTGTGGTCACGTGACCAACGCTTTGATCGATCGATAGTCGAATCGGCCGAGTGCCCTCCCTTGACTTCACTCGATCTGGTTCAGTGTCGTTCAATAATTTCACAATGTTACACCTTTTTCTTTTCTGCCTTTGTGTAAACTTCCTGAATGGTACCATTGAAACAAATTTGCATGTTTATCAATCCTATTATTTTTAGGCCCAATATTATTATCACCTAGTTCAACAGCTTTAAAAGTTTATTATTATTATTAATATTGTTATCACATTTTTGTTATTATTATTTTACTATCATTATTATTTATCATTATTATTATTATCATTATTTCATTATTAGTTTATTATCATTCATTACTATTTATTATCATTACTATTATTGTCATCAAAAATAATATTTAAACAAAATAAAGTAGGCCTACCAGGTTAATGGGTTGGACACTATGAACCTTCCTAACTAGGCCTATAGTGTTTATGAGATAAATTTTGTTGTGCTGATTTGAGTAGGCCTAAATGTATGGGACATTTTACTTTGCCCACTGCTTTGTGAGTTAGGGTAAGGTATTATAATTTTATTTTCAAAGCTGACAATAATACTGGTAGGCTTCTTACAGCTCCACACCAATCTCTCTCTCTCTTGATCCTTTCTCTCTTTGACAGGCAGGGAAGTTAATTGAGCAGGGGTACAAAAGTCCTTGTGTTCCTGCATGTTTTATGTTCTTGTTTTTTGGATTTGTTTTTGTTTTGGTCAGTATTTGCCTCTTGCTCTGTATGTATAGGCCTGTTTGTCCCTACAAATGGGATTTTCACATTACGCTACAGGATAGAACAGATAGATGTACTGATGCTTTCCCTCTACACTATTTTTCTCACAGATGATCTCTTCATGAGGATGAAGGAGCGATTTCTTAAGACTGGCAGAGGGCGGAGACCTAGTCTTTTGGACAACTTTGACAGCAATGATGATGAACTGCGTCTTAACATGTTTTAATTTCCTGTCACTTGTGAAGGGGAATCACTGATCATAGACACTGACAAGTATTTTTTTACATTTCATTACAACATGTTTTTTGTAAAAAGAGATGATTTCTATCTTTTGTGCTTCCAGTTTAAGTTGAAGGCCAGGACAGTTAATAAGTTATCTACTGTGATTAAGCAACAGTGAAAGGTCAAGACAATGATGTGGAAGCTTTTGATAATGTTCTACACACAGTTAAGGAACAGTTAAAGGTCAAGACATGTTTTAATCATTGTTTAATGATAAAAAACAAAAATTGGCATGTAAAAACTATGAAGATGACTTCTTTGAATGAATGTTGTTGATGTACATGTCTTGTTTGATTCGATATGTAAACAAAACGCATTATTTGTTACTATTATCAGCTGACATTTGTTATAATTTTGTCATCTGATTTTTGTTTACAGAAAGATTGAAACCTAATGTCTTGTTTGTTATACTGACAGATCATAAAAAACTGATCATTTTGGTATATGGTACTTTGCAGTAGGATGAATGTGACAGAAGTTACGGAGTCTTGCAAAAAGCTAAAATACACATTTTTTTCAAAATAGGTATTTTATACTTACCCAAATATGGTTTGATTAAACATACAGATGTCTGGGGTTGTTTTACATTGAAAGAGTTTGTCATGCTGAGCAATTTGATATCAAAACCATTTTTGTAACTTTAAAGTGAAAAAAGTTATGGTGCACCAAATATGTGTAAAATTCGCCGTTTTTTTCACTGTGACAAATCGGCATATTTCGCATTTTTGACATCTGATATCTTTTCAACCAGCTTTCAGATGAAGCTGGAAAAAATTAGGGTTAAATTCCTTAATATGTTTATCATATATGATTCATTTCAGTGTCACTGTATTGTATTTCTTAAAGATAATGGAGTTTGAAATTAATGAAAATGGGTCCCTTGCCCAGTTGTTTGGACGGCGGCGTCCAATTTTGCTATTTTTTGTCATTTTCATAGGTCTGTATTTTTATTGATATGCATTTCTGTCCATGTTTTTTGCACATCAACTTAACAAATAAAAACCTCCTCAGAAATGACTTTCTGGACTTGTGTGATTTTATATGTGTGTTCAAGGCATGTCTGAATGTGGCCTAAAAAAACGTGCGAAATTTTTCCAAGTCCAAAAAGAAAGGAAAAAAATCATAAAAAATTTATTTTTTATCCCACATTAAAAAATAAAGTATGTATGTGTTCAGAATGAAAATCTCTATTTTCCCAGCTGATTTTTATACAGATAAGTTCAAATTTGAAAATCACTTTGGAATACCTACATTAAGCTGAAATGTGTGTTGAACTATCTCCATTAACTTTACATTTGTGGCATCAAGGAAGGCTTAAAGAGCTCCATAAATTTTGGCAGCACTTATGAGGCTAAGTACACATATCAATGTATTTGCACACATAATCTAAGGAGATGCCCCTGGCACTGACCACTCCATCCAATTTATTGCACAGGGGATTTAAACATACCTAAACACAAATTTAAACATAACTAAGGACACTAAACATATACAAAAATGGGCCTCATTTACCTAAAATTGCTTCCACATATCGCATTTCCCTAGAGCCAAAAATGCACTTAATATATGCACCCAATTATCAAACCTCTGAGAAACTAATTAAGACTTTATCGAACACATACAGGTGAATGAACCAGAAAGGCAGAAAATGATAGAAATGAAAGCAAAGGAGGACAAAAGGAACAAAGAGAGTGACAGAAAAAGAAGAATTTCTAGCAAAGAATTTCCATACGGTGGGGATACTATTTACACTGAAAGAGCCTCTGGCATGCCAGGAGGGTATAACCAACATCAGTGGCCTAAATATTCATGAAGTTGTCCACAAAAGTCAAGACAGAGCTATTTGGAGGAGAGTGGCAGTGTCACAGAGTGCAGCAGCCAACACTGAACCCAGTGATGCCAACACGTGAGACAGATGAAATATCCACATAAATTTCCACATTATTTAATAATGATAATAATGCTAATATCAGTAATCATAATAATGACCACTTGTACAGTGCCTCATCTCACAAGAGCCTGAAACACTTCACAAGAGCACAAGTGACAGGCATCAGTGGCGCCAGCGCGAATGGAATCTATTTGCAGAAACGCCGTCTTGAGAAACTGAAAAATGAGAATGAATGACTACATCTAATTCAACCTTTCAACTGTCATAAAACAACAACAGACAAGAAAATGGCATTATGTACTTGTACCAAATCTCCACCTAATTTTGAACTTCTACTCTTCTTTGAAATTGCTACAGTCATCTCATACTGAAGGTACGTCCAGCCATTTTTGCAACTTGAAAATATATTCAATATTATAAAATTTTCTAAAAAGAAACAATGAACTAAATATGAATGCAAAACATCTCACTCGCAGCTCTTATTGTTTTTGAGATACTGTCGTTTGAAATACTGGGAGAAACAAAAGGGGGTGGGGTGGGGGGTGGGGGCGTTTTTCGCAATTTGGCGAATTGGCCAGTATGTGTAGAAATTGATACATTTATTGTATTCTATATATACATTAAGCCTACTTTTCTTTTTAGAACTCTAGAAATATTTTCTTCTTTTGTGCTATTTGTCTTCAAAAATGGCAAAAACCCCAATTTGTCATTTTGTGGCAAACACACATCAATGGTTTTTAACCCCTTCAGTGCTAAGTAGCCTACATTTTTTTTTATTAGTGTATGCCATTTGCCAAGTAATTTTGCATGGATAGGGTAAAAATTAACGAAAAATTCTAGCATGCAAATTATTGGATGAAAGTAATCATAACTTTTTTTTCTGAAAGGGAAATGAACAAACTATCCATTTATGATCTTTTAAACTGTATTTGACACTTTGGTCAGTGAAGAATGGGCCATAAAACTGACAAAAATAAATTTCACAGAATTTATTGTTATATGTTATGGATTAGTAATATAAAAACCAAACTATTCTAAGAGATACGTCTCCAGACCCTATGTGCATATTAAGCACTGAATCAGAACACACATACCCACACAGACAGAAACACTGACAGAAGGCAGAAAACAATTTTCATAACCACATGTTGTACTGGATTCTTGTGTTTCAACTGGCTATGGTACCACATGCAAAACCTCCATCACTCTCCTTCCCCACCCCTCTGATAGTCACCCAGTCTAAGTATGGGTCAGTCAGAGTTCACATAAAACTTGTCTCAACATGTGCTGTGATGAAGTAGCTAAAACCTTTGACAACACGCCGTCTTTCTCACAACACTTGGCGCAGTTGAAGCATCATCCTCAGTCATTGTGGAAGAAAGGTCAAAATCTCAAGGAGGCAATTACAAACACTGCAGTGCAATGACCATAGCAAAATGTGATCGGCTGCTGACCTCATGTACAATTCATGTAGATGCATAGAGCTTTCTGATTCACATGAATTGCGATTCCCTAGCTTAAAAATGGAGGTAGGAAAATTCTTGATGTGATGTGAATGTACATACATGTCCTTGGCAAATGTTTAACTTCATGTACATAATTAGATTAAAAATTTTCTTTTTTAATCCTGCCTTTCTGACACATTTTCTCATTTGGAGGGAAAATTAAAATGCTTCGACATTTCCTCAAGGAAACAATTGAATGCACCTTCAGATGTAATGAATGAGCCGTAATTGTCCTATCACCTTCACACATTTTAAAATTAACTCTCTTCCTCTCTCCCACTCTTAGCTGCTCAGGCAGCTTGCCATCACAAAAGAGATGACTGTATCTAATGTGCCATGATTCTGAACTGTCAGAAGTACTTTTCTTATACTTCTTTTTCTGGGTTGGCCAGTGACCACTGTCAATAATCCAGACTCTATTCTTTGGAAGAACAGTCTTTTTTCAACCTTGCTGATGGAATCTGGCTCCAGCTATCAGATTATGTTTTCTTTTTCCTTTTGGTCCATAAAGGAAATGTAGGCATGCTCAGGACTAATTATTTTAAGGACCTGACCAATATAAAATGATTTGTCATATTAGACGGCCAGCGACTGTTCCTGGCCTGTAAAGGTGACACCAGTTTCAGAATCTGATTGATCTGAAAAAAACTGATCAGCATTCTCCTTTTCTTTTTCTTGTTTCTACAACTCTAATGTCTGTCTGACAACTCCTGCTGCAGTTCCTTGAGGGTGTTATTGACTTCCCTATGTTTTTCATCTACTTTTCTTTTTTTGGCCTTGTTTTTGACTTGCAAAAATTTGTTAACTGCCTTATTCACTGCAGTTCTTTATTAATAAACAACTGCTAAATGGGCAAGCTGTTCAAACTGTAGATGTGATAGTTTTTTTTCTCTGTCTATGGTACTGTCTGTACAGAGATTGGTGACACAGCAAAACATGTTCATGGTTTTTGTCCACAGGTTTTGTTTTCAGCATTTTTTCAGAGGATTTTTTCTCAGACCTGCATGAAGCTTGGAAATTGTATTTGTTCAGCAATATGCTTCTCTAAAGCAAAAAATCTTTTGCATTTTCTCTGTGACATTGCTTTCACATTCTTTATTATTCATTTCTTCTTCCAGCTTGAAACTGATACACTTCAGTGATCTGACTATGCTCTAACACTGACACTCAAGACAGGTCAGGTGTAGGATGAGTGCGAAGAATATGGTGAAGTGGTGCTGCTGCTGACTGCATGAATGATAGGGCAGGAATGTCAAAGCTTTCTAGATAATGGGATGGCTGATGAGAGGGAACCTGTGCCCAATTATTTTTAAATTCACAGGGAGATCTAAGCAAATTTATAACATGGTCTCTCCATCCTTGCTCTTGTGTGATCTGTTTCTTCTTTACTTCTACTACTTCACCACATCCACCAGCTTCCTGCATTACCAGGCTTATACCTTTGGCTACCTCAACACATCCACCAGCTTCCTGTATTATCAGCCATAATACATTCATCTACCTCAATACATCTACCAGCTTCCAGCTTTACCAGCCATGACATCTTTGGCTACCTCAACACATCCACCAGCTTCCTGCTTTAACAGCCATGATACTTTTGGCTACCTCAACACATCCACCAGATTTCTGCTTTAACAGCCATGATACTTTTGGCTACCTCAATACATCCACCAGCTTCCTGCTTTAAAAGCCATGATACTGTTGGTTACTTCAATACATCCACCAGCTTCCTGCTTTAACAGCCATGATACGTTTGGCTACCTCAACATATCCACCAGCTTCCTGCTTTAACAGCCATGATACTTTTGGCTACCTCAACACATCCACAAGCTTCCTGCTTTAACAGCCATGATACTTTTGGCTACCTCAACACATCCACCAGCTTCCTGCTTTAACAGCCATGATACTTTTGTCTACCTCAACACATCCACAAGCTTCCTGCTTTAACAGCCATGATACTTTTGGCTACCTCAACATATCCACCAGCTTCCTGCTTTAACAGCCATAACACATTTGTCTACCTCAACACATTCATCAGCTTCCTGTGTTATCAGCCACAATACATTCGTCTACCTCAATACATTCACCAGCTTCCTGTGTTATCAGCCACAATACATTCGTCTACCTCAACACATTCATCAGCTTCCTGTGTTATCAGCCACAATACATTCGTCTACCTCAACACATTCACCAGCTTCCTGTATTACAAGCCACGATATATTTGACTCCCTCACCATATCCACCAGATTTATGCATTACCAGCCAATACCAAAGTAAACACTTGACCATTTTTGCTTCCTCACCTTATCAAACAGATTCCTACAGCAAAATAATTGACAGGGTGAGGGAGCGAAAGTGTTCAGTTTTAGCAGCTGGTGGACAGGATGTGGGCGTAAAGATTTTAAATCGTTTTCATACCCACTGAGACAATTGTTTTCATACCCACTAAGAAGACATGCCTGTGTCTGTGACAAAATGTTTTAGCAAGATTTTCTAGCTGTTACTGGATCTTTACCAACTTTGGGTCGAATGCACAAGTTTGACAGTTGTGGCCCCAAAGTCAGGGTCACATTATCAGAAAATAGCCCCAAATCAGCACCCTTTCGGAAAGGCGTGTGAACAGCACTTTCTCAGGAACTTCTGACAATATTTTACTTTCTGTTTTGACTACCTTGACAGCCTATCACTATCCTCACTTCAGGTGAAATTTTTCTTTAATCTGATGTTTGATATCTTGAGAAGTGCAAAGTCAGGATTTTCTTTTGAATATTTTGTATATAAAAACTGAGATTACTAGAATGGACTGACCATCTTGTTTTTATAGCAAAGAGTAAACAAAAAAAATCTACCCTTGACATGGCCTGCTGACCACCGCGCTCTCCTGGCATGCCAGGCTGACCACCTCTCTCTATGGCCATGCCTGACTGAGCACTCCGTTCCATTGCCATGTTTTGTGGGCCACCTCGTTCTCTCCCCATCCCCTGTGGACCACCTCGTTCCATTCCCATTCCTTGTGGACCGCCACGTTCCATTCCCATCCCTTGTGAACCACCTCTTTCCATGCCCATACTTTGTGGGCCACCTCTCTCGGGGCCTCTTCTATCCCCTGCCATGCCTTGAGGGCCACCTCGTTCCAGTCCCATTCCAGACGGAGGTGCTGGAGGAGGCTGCATGGGGGGTGCCCCACCCCTTCCTCCACGCAGTGACTGGTCTCCCTGACCTTGTCCTCCCTGCATCCCCATTCCACTTGGGAAATTTCCCTCTCCTCGCATGGCCTGGAGAAAAAATAGACAAGACTTCATCTTATCTAATTTCAATTCCTGAACTTCACGCATACAGCTTATTAATACATTTCATTGTAATGTTATGATGTTCAACAGACAATTAAGATGTAAACGTAAGCGTGCACGCATGCATGTAGACATGATTGTGATACATACTTGTGCATGTGCACCAGATAGATGTATACGTGTTCACATTCTTACATGTACATGCATGAAAGAAATTATGTTAAACTTTTAACCCCTTGACTGTCAACACTTTCTGAGAGATCAGGTGTTTCTCATATTTTGAGGAAAAAACTGCATCACCACTATGTACAATATAACTAAGGTAACTTCCATATTTGTGGAAATCTATGCATGAAATTACACAGAATGATGCATTAGGCAAAAGTTATTCTATTTTCAGCCGATTTGTTCTGCACCTCGACTGCTGTCAAGCATCAGAAACGTGCTCAAATGTGAGATAGTCCTGACATCGCCGTTTTGGTGAAATCCAGTTTCTCATTCTTCAAAAAATAAAACCTATCTGTTGGGAGTTGAAGAGGACACTGAGTTCTTGTCAAATGTGAGTAGTCCTGACATCGCTGTTTTGGTAAAATCCAATTATGACTCTTTGAAAAATAAAATCTGTCTGTTGAGAGTTGAAGAGGACACTGATTTTTGTAAGGAAAGCAAAAGGAAATTTTCCTTCTAAAATTACGTTTAATCTAACATACCGTGGCTCACTGATGCAATAAGCGACAGCGATTTGCCATTCCTGCCTCTTAACAATAAACCACGAAAGGACCCTAACTCTGAGAGTACTTGTGTCTTGCTCATGCGTATACCAGTCCTCTTTTCGAGGAAAACAAAACCCTTACTGTGAAATTGAAGGAACCAGAAAGGCGGGGAGGAAGGGAGGGACTCTGCGTGAGCTGCGGTATGTATGTTAGATTAAACGTAATTTTAGAAGGAAAATTTCCTTTTAATTACACATACTGTACCGTGGCTCACTGATGCAGAATAGCACTACACGGAAGGAGGGCTTACCTGGTTAACGCCTGGAGGAATGAGACGAGTCAAGGCGAGTGGCAAAGATGGGGTAGTGAGGCACCACAGCTGAAGCGATACCCCTGGATCCATCTTCGCGCAGATGGGAGACGTCGCGCAGGTAGAATTGAATGAACATGCCCGGGGAACGCCAATACGTGGCGCCCAGGACACTCTGGAGGCTGGCATTGTGACCGCCAGCGGCGAAGCCCATGCTCAAATCTCATGGGGCCTCGGGGAGAAGACAGCCAAATCTGAGTCTGGCCTTGCATACACAGCCCTGATGACTTCCCTCAGCCATTGAGAGATTGATGCGCGTCTAATGTCCTTCTTATAACTGTCGACAGAAAGAGGAGACACTGCATCTGGCGAGAAGATTTTGTCCGCTTTCAATACACTCGCAGGGCGCGTACAGGACAGAGCGTGCGGTTCGCGTCATCCGGAGCAAGGATAGATGTCAGGGGATGAATGAAGATAAGACCGAGAAGGAGAACCTGGCGACTGGTTCTTGGCCAAGAATTCCGGGAGTGGGCGGAGAGATGTTGAGCCATCAGGTTCGAAAGCTACATCCCAGGGGAGTCCACTAAGAGCATGCACTTCACTACAGCGCCTCCCAGACGCTAGAGAAACGAGAAAGGCCGTCTTGAACGAGAGGAACTTGAGAGAACACTCCCTGATGGGCTCGCAAGGAGGAAGTCCGCATTTGAGGAGCACCAAGCCAACCGTTCCAGTGGACATTATACACTCCCTGAGTGCCCGGTCTGTGAGCTTGCTCCACAAGGCTGACCACTGCCAGGGACAAGCCTAGTGAAGACATTGAGTCCCTCACAGCAGCCAGGTATGAAGGTTTAGAACCTCTGGATTGCCGTGCGGAATGCCTGACCTTGGTTGAAGCAGGGACAGTCCTGTCACAGTGAGTTTATTGGAGGCACATGGGACAGGTGCAGCAGTTCCGGGAACCATGCTTGGGCTGGCCATCACGACGCCATGAGAATAATCGTAGCCGGATCTTCCTTCGCCTTCCGCAAAACTTTTCCCAGTATGGGGAACGGAGGGAAGGCATAGCCCGTTAGGATTGACCATGGAATGGACAGAGCATCCACAGCCCAAGCCGCCAGATCCGGGACTGGAGAAACATACAGATGAAGGCGATGGTTGAACCTGGTGGCAAACAAGTCCACTTGTGGTTCGAACCACACTGCCCACACTGGCTCCAGAACTGCCTGGACCAGTGGCCATTCTGAGGTAAGAAGCATGTGGGAGTCGCTGAGGGAGTCCGCAAGTATGTTGATCTTTCCTGGGACATGCCTTGCTGAGATCCGAATGGGCCATTCCTCGCACCAGAGAAGCTGTTCCGCTCTCTGAGTGGGAGTGGGCACCCCCTTGCTTGTTGACTTAACAAGCCATGGTAGTGTTGTCCATGTTGATGGGAACATGTTTTCCCTTCAGAAAGGGGAGAAACTCTCTGAGGGCTTGAAAAACTGCCTTCAGTTCCATCATGTTCAGGTGACAGGAAATCAGTTCTTGTGATCATTGACCCACCGCTGTCAGCGGGCCCATGTGGGCCACCCCACCCAGAGTTGGAAGCATCCGTGAACAAGTCCTCCTGAAGAGGGGGTGTGTGTGATAGGGACTCCCTGGGCTGGCCAGGACCAGGAGTGCCATTTGGTCACTGAGGATTGGACCCAAGGACCCAGGGGAGCCGGAACCAATCATTGAGATAGGCCTTGAGGCGGATACCCCTCTAGAGAGAGGTCCAGGACGGGTCTCCAGCCCCCAGAAGCTTTGGGGACCACAAAGATGCAGCCATAAAATCCTGGAGATGAATGGGGAAAAAAACCTTCCGTGGCCCCTTTGGCTAATATTGAAAGAACTTCCTGATCCAGGGCCTGCGAGGCCAAGCGATCCCAAGAAGTGCGAAAACAAGGGAAAAGGGTGTGAGTGGGGCCGTCCTTGGAGCCCAAGGAAGACGGAACCCTGACCTGATCACCCGCAGGGCCCACGGGCTCGTGGGCAGCCTTTCCCCAAGCATCTATGTGTCAGGACAGACTGCCCACAGGATCGCCTGTGGGGACTGATGGCCTCAGGCCAGGAGTGAGTCATTGGGGGTGAGCCAGCTGAGAAGAGGCCAGCTTTTGGTCCACAGATAGGGAACCCCTTGCGCTGTTGCCTCGCCCTAGCCCCTTGTGGGCTGAAGGAGGCATGAAACTTCAAAACTTCTCCTATGGAGGCCCCTGTGAAGGGGGGTAGCCGCTGGAGCAGGGTGCTTCACAGCGGGGCGAGAGGGACCAGAGTGAAGGGCGAGGTCCCTCCTGAATTCGGCCTGACTCTTGACAGTGGCCTGCACGTGGTTCCCAAAGAGGGAACCAGACCTAAGTTGCACAGCTCTCAAGGAAGCCCTGGCGGATGAAGAGCGGGTGACCGAAGATGCTAAGAGTACAGGATCTTGTCTCGCCAGGACTGAATTGAGGTGGAGTCTGGCGAAGGCATCGGCCGAGTACTTGAGGCCTTCCACCATGGACTGTATGATAGCTACAATTGTGGGAAAGTCGGGTGACTGACGGAAAGAAATGGGCTCATAGTCTGGGTCCTTAAGAGCAGAAGCCAGACCCCCCAAGAAGGAGTCCATCATTGAGACTACCTCCAGACCCCTCCTCGCAGTCTCCTCCCAGTCGGCCAGGCAGCACTCCGAGAGGGAGATTTTCCGCTGCTGGGCCCCGAGACCTCTCTTGCACTAAGAGGAGGTCCGCCTGTGTGAGGGAGAGCAGCGACTCTGGAATGGCCTCATGGGCCATGAAGACCTTTCTGTGGAAAGGGAGTTTCTCTGGCCTCAGAATTTCCCGCAAGCCAGAGCTCCAGGGAAGTCAAGCACGGAGCCTGGAAGGATGTCCTGTACCTCCGTGCCCCTCACCTTGCTTTGGGCCCTCCTCACAGAGTCAGCCACCATGCCCGACTCTTTTTGGAAAAAGGAGGCTGGGCGTGAGAGAGGAACACCAAGGCAAGCTCTGCCGCGGGAGGGCAGGGAGCCTTGGCCTCCTGTGCAGTGGACATGGCTCCAGGCAGGTGCGATGCTGCTCGTTGCACCGCTTCGGAAAAGGAAAAGGAAGTGGGGGCAGAGCCCTCATCATCCGATTCCGAGTCTGTATCCCCTGGCCCGCCTACGGAGGAGGCGATGGACTGTGGAGTGTCTGAGCGTGGGAAACTCCAAATGAACCTGGGTCAGAAGCCCCGGGGAGCACTCCTGGGCAGGAAGCTGACCCTGGGGGGACCAGAAGGATGGGCAAGGCAGATGCCTGCGCCGGTGGGGCGCCTGGCCAAGTATACCCTGCGGACGAGGATGGGGAAATCCCATAGATGCTGCCATGGCGTCATGTACGGTGCCATGGGAGGCATCATGGGCTGAGCCCATGGAGTCCCCGGACCCTGACCCCATGTAAAGGAGGGCCCAGCCTACTGGTAATGGGCCTCGCAGGTTGGGGGATGCCTGAGGGGCCAGCCCGCTGCGGGTCGCTTATGCGCTCTGTCCAGAATGGGACAGAGATGTTTGTACCGTTTTCATTGGTTTTATGTTCTGTAATATGTGTGTTTATCTTCCGAAACTGTTATTTTTTGGGAAAAAAAAAAAAAATATTTTCCATACTAATTACAAACAAAACCAAATTATAGTTATATCACATCATAGACAGGGATATAAGGAAAAAACATGCCAAAACTCTTAAGAGATCTGTCAGTAAATGAATGAGCAATGCACACTTAGTAAACATACCGTAAAAATCAAAATTTTGCTCCGGCAGACAGGACTTCAAAAATAGCTATTTTTCCGGCAGTCAAAGGGTTAAACGAAAACATAGGCAAGACAACACAAAACAGCAACGACAATCGATCGATTGCAAGCAAAGCAGAAAAATACTTAGCTGCCCAGAGCATACGAGGTGAACAGGAAAATGGCTGCCGAGAAAAGATGACTGGTATACGCATGCGCAAGACCCAAGTACTCTCAGAGTTACGATCCTTTCGGACTTTATTGTTAAAAGGCAGGAATGGCAAATCACTGTTGCTTATTGCATCAGTGAGCCACGGTACAGTGTGTGTAATTAATTAAAACATGTTTATAAACCCTTTCTGAGAATGGCAGTATCAGTCAGTGGTTCTCTCACCTACATTATGTTGAAACATGTAACAAACTACCTCTATTAATTCTACCTTTCTAATAACTTCCCCAGAGCATAGCTTTTCCAGGGTGCAATGTGCTTTACTGGTGTGGAGAATCTCCATGTTTTCTCATATCAAAAACACCAATACAATTACAGGACCACGACAGTGTTTGGCTTAAACAACGAACGCACTCCCCTACAAAAGTGAGGTCAGTCCATTTTAAGATTTTGAGGGGAGACTCTTAGCCAGCGCACTTTGCCATTCACACTTTCACAGCCCTGACAGCACCAACCAAATTATGAATGATAAGAGAGAGATAGAAAGGATTTCGATGGATCTGGAAAAGTGGGGGTGAAACAGGCAAGCACTTCCCTTGATGCTGATATACATGTTCACAGACTAGATGGGTTTTTTTGTCAGACATATTTTTCATTTTTGTTACATTGTTTTGCAAATTAAATGCTTTGATACTAACTGGACTGACACTAACTGGAACAAAACAATCTGTTAAATAACTGAAAAGAAATATTATGGCTTTTCTCTGTGGTTGTTCTCCACAGTCTAGTTAATGAGATACAAAAGAAATCACAAAGGAGGTTGTGTATCAGAAAGTTTTCCGTGAACAGAGTAGGTATTTTGCTGGATTCCAGCATCTGAACGACCCATCACTCGTTGGAAAGGCCAAGGTGAACTAGTTCCCCAGATGGAGATGTAGACGAATGTCCTTATACACACAACACTGCCAACCTTGGTAAACCAGGTTAACGAAAGGGTATAGAACTGAAAAACCATGCCCTGCCAACTGAAACGGAGCCACTTTTGACCCTGGTGCGAAAACAAAGATATGAAAATAAGCATCCTGAAGGTCGACAGATATGGTTCAATCAGGCCCCTGATGGAAAACAGTTTCCATCTTGAAAGCAAGGTCCTTAATTAAGAAATCAACTTGAGAGGCAGAGAACAGACCTCCAACCCCCACCCACCCAATCTCCCAAAGACTTTGGGATCACAAAAACACCCGGAAAAGGAGTGTGAGAGAATCTCCTCCACAGGAGGGTGCCCCCTGATTAACCTCTTCACTGCGCTGTTGACGAGTGACGCTCGTCATAGAAACCGTCGTCTGCAATGCTCTGTTGACGATCGTGGATCGTCCCGTATCAAACACTCTTTCTCTTTTCGTCTAGCATATCACAGAATCCTTCTATTTATGATTTGATTAGGTCCCTTGACAATCTTTGCTCTTTGAGTGCCGTTTGTTCAAGTTATTTAGATCATTTGCATAATTTATCACGATCGATTGGCAGGTTGCTACGAAGTTGAGCTTTCAGTTTTTGAAGCGCTATGGCTGCCCCACAACGAAATTACACAGTTGCAGAAGTTATTGAAGCGATTTTTCGAGATCAAGACAGTGGAGATGAAGACTTCAAGCCAGTTGGCTTCGAACTTCGTGAAGTTGATACCAACGACCCAGATTTTGATGTGGAAGAAGCTTTTGGTGACTGATCGTCTGAATCAGAGTAGGCCAATGGAGATCCGATTGTTCCAGATGCAGATAGGTGTATTTGAGAGCTTTATTCATTTTATAACATGATTGTATTGCTTTCTTCTCAGTATATTTATAAATAGAACAGCTAAGTGTGTGTATTGTATGGCTGAGCCCTTTGTTTGGGCCTGGTCAGCGAGCGAGCCAGTGACCGAGTGGGCAGTGTGTTCGATCTGTGGGCGTGTCACTCATCGCTCGCTCGTTGTCAGCCACGCTGTGTGTATCTTGTTGATGATTTGTTTTTCTGGTCGGCCTCTGCCCTGTGCTATCTCCCTGGCCTTTGTGTGTTTGTGTGAGGAGTAGGCTACTATCTCCGTGGCCTGTGTGTGTTTATGTGAGGAGTAGGGTGGGAGCAGAGGGGTGTGCGTGTGTGTGTGTGAGAGAGAGAGAAAGAGAGACAGAGAGAGACTGTTGGTGTGACTTTTTATAGGAAATTGAAAGCATTCAGTGATAATACTGACAGAAACAATGTTGTAATGAAGTCACTTTGGTAGAAGCAGTACTCACTGGGTTTCTTTGCAGTGTTTGCTTGAGGAAAATGAAAGGGGGCGTGGCATGGGGGAGTAGCATGCTACCTATGTCAGAGTGTGTGTGTGTGTGTGTGTGTGTGTGTGTGTGTGTGTGTGTGTTGTATGTATGTATGTATGTATGTATGTATGTATGTATGTGTGTGTGTGTGTGTGTGTGTGTGTGTGTGTGTGTGTGTGTGTGTGTGTGTGTGTGTGTGTGTGTGTGTGTGTGTGTGTGTGTGTATGTGTGTGACTTTTTTTTATTTCATAAAATATGTGGAAATTTGAATCCTTGCTTTTACTGTGCTACAGGTATAGTAATGCAGCATGGTGATGATGTTCGGCCTGGACCTGCTGTTGTTGGACCTGCTGTTGCTGGACCTGCTGTTGCTGGGCCTGCTAGAAGGGGAAGGGGAGCAGAGGGGAAGGAGAGGACTGTGTTTAGAAGACTGTTTCCAGAACTACCACACTCAGAAGCGTTTTCACTGGGGATAGACACTGGGAGATAAAACCCTTTCATTTTATGTGTGGCTAGGCTGTGCTTATATTGTGGCTGGACACTGCTTTCTGACCTTTGTACAGTCTATATCTTCAAATCAAAGTGTGCTATAAACTGCTTGTGAGCTCCTGCATCACTTGATTACATCATCATTGACTTTAACATTTTTTTTATTGCATTTCAAAGAGTACATGTGACACTCTGGTACATTATTTCATTTTGAAATTGTCATAAACACAATCTTCATTCAATTTCCTTTCATTTGATATATACTTTTATGTATCTATCTTCAATGCCTTCTGAATTATAAGCAATTGAAAATAATAAGCGTGATTTTTGTCTGTTTCTGAAAAAAATCTTAGCATGTGTCTTAGCAAAACATGACAGCAGTGAAAGGGTTAAGGACAGCAGAAACTAGGGGTCAACAGAAGCTGATATGATGGCTGGGATGAGGTCTGAGGTGCCTTGGAAGCCCAAGACAGCCCATATCTGATCATCCTTAGAATCCACATGCTGGTCTAAGTACACTCACATGCCTTGCCATGGCAAGAGAGACAGGTAGAAAGTGCAGATCGGGAATGTGTTACTGGGGATGAGCTGGATGTGTGGAAGCCGGTTTGCTTTATGGCGCTGTGCTGTCCCCACCTCCCCATCAGCCCTGCCTGTGAGTCATACAAGGGTGATGGACTGCTGAAGTGGGAAAGACCTGCCCGATGAGCTGGGAAATGGGACAGGAGAGAGGGCTGGATGCTTGCCCTTTTGCAATTTGATTGCAGGGTGAAATCTCTGGACATCAGCCTGCTGCAGGGTGATATCTCTGTACATCAGCCTGCTGATTAATGGAGACTTGGACATGCCTCCTAAAAAGGGAGCAGTCTGAGATCAGAAGGGTCCAAAAGGAGGTCCTGTGGATTGCTGAGCCTGCCATGGGAGCAGCACACAGAATGGCATCTCATATAACAGAGACCCTGTACTGCATTCCCGTAAGACAAGACAATAAGTCCATGTCATCCCAAAGCTGGAACACCCCTCCTGTAAGATTGGGTCTCAGAAAGGAGTCCATGAGAGATGCCACTTCCAGACCCTTACATACAGTCTTCTCCCATTCAACAAGGGTTCTATCAGGAACCCTGTATGCCTATGGAGAAGCCCAGGCCCACTCTCGGAGCAGAAGAAAGTCCTCTTAGGCAGGGAGTTAGAGCTGCCTTGGGAAGCACTTTGTGCACAAAGGGCAGTTTCCCTGGGAAGAACTTCTTGGACTTCAGGAACTTCCCACAGAGGCCTCTGCACTAAGTTGGGTACAGAACCTGGCACCAGCAAGCTGCGTAGATGCAGACCCCTACTACCACCTGATCCCAAGGCAAGGCTCCAGCTCCCATGTCATACTTTCTGAGGAAGCGAGGGGCAGCTGCCAGACGGGGATGGACTGGCAGTGGTCTCTCTACTGCCAAGAAGCCCAGGTCAGTGATATGGGTGCTGGTATGCTAGTGGCCAAAGCGCATGTTGCAAAGAGCAGAGAGAGAGCCTCCATAAGGACCTCCTGCTGCTAATCCAGCCTGCCATCCTCCTCTATTTCCTTGTCAACAAGTCCAGACCCTAGGCACTGACGATTGAGAAAGGGTGGGAAGAGCAAGAGATTCAAGGCAACCCTTCTCACTTGGATGCCAGATTGTTGATGTGGGGATGGATCCTGGGGAACAGCAACAGAAAGGCAGGGACGTCTGTCAGCCCTTGAAAACCACCCACTCAAGACAATGGTAAAGCATTGCCAAAGGCAGTGCTGAGGGTCCAAAAGCATGTCGGGTTGAGAGAGGCTCTGGTTTCAAGACTTGTGGCAGAACCGAGACATTGCTGCACCACAAGCTGAGAAAGGGCCCAAATGCCCCACATGGGAGCAGCCAAGGTCACAACTGCCAGAGGATTTGAAGGTGGCCAATTCCTCATGGAAAAATACTGCTCTGCCGATAGCAGTACTGAAGGGCAAAGCACTCTGGAGAGGCTAATAAAACAAGCCCAAACCCTGTGCCAAAACCGAGGCTTGATAAAGCACACCCAGTGATGGTAACAGATAACTAGAGGCAAGAGGTAAATGTACCGAACAGCTGAGCTGCCCCAGGCATGCAGTGTCCCTCAAACTAGCCAGTTGGCTGGTGTCTGCCAAGGCCTAGATCAGCAAAGCCAATGGGTACTTGATTCCTCTCCATCAGATATATGACATGCTTGCACAACAGGGCCGTGACCCTTGGCAAAGGGCTGGCCAACCAGGGAAGATGAATCCCTGCATTGGCCAATGCTTGTTCAAGCCTAGTCCATCTAGAGTTGCTCACTTGGCCATACCTGAGCAGAGACCATCCTCCGAAGCTCAGATGGTATTGCTGGAAGTGGGGGAGTAGCTGAAGGAGCAGGCAGAGCTTGGAAGGAGGAGAGGAAAGACAAATGAGGAAGACATAAGGACAGATGATTGGCTGAGGGCTGAAATGGCAGAGGAAGAGAAAGAGTAAAGGACTTGGCTACAAGCTAGAGATGAACGAATGTGCTTCAAGCGAGCCTTACTGCCTAACCTCTCAACGTGCATTTACCCCATGGAATAATGTATCCGCAGGCACAGGGCAACACACAAACAACTCAAAATGGCCAGTAAAAATGAAAAACACGCAGCAATTGTGAGAAAATGAGACTAGGAAAAGATGGCTGCTGAAGAAAGATGATGATGGAAACAAACGCACATAGGATTGTCAGCTGTCGGCACTGCTATCGGCAGAGCAGTATTTTTCCATGAGGAATTGCAATAGAGTGTTTGCATTCAAGAATCAAAGCAAGCATGTGTAATGTAACTTTTTACCTACTACTGTGTATCAAAAATGTCAAATTACAGTGAAACTGTGACACTAACACATTTAGAGCTTTGTCATTCAGGCTCAACAATGATTTCCCAACATTACACCAAGTGAGAGATTATAAACATTTCAAATCTACCCACTGCCACCCTCTTTTTGCCAATTCCTTCCATGACTGAGAAATAACTGCAATGGAAATCAGCATATGAACCTAAAAGAGTTAAGCAACAAACCATCATTTCTTCACGATTGCGTGGCATGCCACCATCCATGGGCCCACCACCACCACGTCGCTGCAATTCTTGCTGACGCATCATCATTTCCTGGCGTCTACGCTCTTCCTGCTGACGCTCACGTTCTTCTTCGGCACGTCTACTCATGCTCCTGGAAGTCACATTATATGCAAGTTTCACAAGAGTTGTTCAATGCCTAAAACAACCAACCTACCTTACAGTTTTGAAAAGTTATAATCCGCAATATTTATCATTTAATATCTTTTGTGCAGAAGAGAAGTAAAACTCTGAAATAAACGAATATTCTCTTAAATATTATTTGTGCACAAAATAAAAACTCTCAAATGAAAGACAGTACACAGCTAATGGCACTTCAGTGGATTTTTTATGAACAGCTGATGACTTCATTTAAGAAAGAAAACACTATAATGGAATGGCCACATTAAAAAAATCAAAAAAAAAAAAAAAAATTATGATGTAATGGCCATGTAAAAAAAAATCCAATAGGAATAGTTATGAGAAAAAATCAGAGGGGAATTAAAAAAAAAAAAAAGAAAAAAAAATGGAATAACAGCACTGCAGAAAATGGACAGAAAAACCACTTGCAGAGACCCAGGCTTTAGCATACAACTGACAGATGGAAGACTCTGGAGAACAATTCATGAGTGCAGCATTCCAATGATTCTTCAGGAGCCCAGATGAAGAATATTTTACTGTTTTGTTTCAAAATTACTTTGATTTAACCAAACAAATCACAACTGTTCAAAACTTTCAGCAGTCCTTTGTACTGAACTTTGATCACCAGTGACCAAAGGACATATATTTTGCATTTTTTGCCTTTGCAGCAATCCAACTCTATGATTTCCAGCAACAACAAAAACAAAACCAAAGTGGTTCTAGGTGACAAGTGCAAAAAAACAAAACAACATAAACGCAGAAGTGCACTTAGCACACTCCTACTCCGATGTTATCTGTTAGTTTCTTTGTGTTCTGTATCCAATGATTTCACAGAAATATGACTTTTTTCCCTTAAGTCTCTGTTTAACATATGTGCACGTCTACAATACTGTAATCACCCAATAGAATGATAGGGCCCTCACTTCAGCTTCAGTTATAGCTGCCTTTGCATATGTTCGTGGAGTGTTTTTTATTTCAGTTGGTTTGGCGACATGTTTCTTCAACAAAATAAAGCATTGTTCATCACCATTTGTGTTTGCCTGATTTTTTATTGTTTTTATTTTGTCTGTGGTTGTGACAAAAAAGGCGCCAGAAAGTGGGACATGGCTTGAGTTGAAACTTGTATAACAGTGTAACTTAATCAGAACAAGCAACACACAAATGAATTGTGTGTGTCCTGCTAGTAAATAAAACATTAATCCCACCCACAATAAGCCATTGCAAAACTTCATGCAATAAGTTGCGTTTGGTGATCCAAAAATATGGCGATCGTACGTTTCATTAGTTTCCACTGATAACGCTTGCATTCCGTTCTACCCACACAACACAGTTGTGCTTCAACTGATTCAAAATTACTCCAAAATGCATCTTTGGGGATCGTTCTTCCTGCTCACGATTCAGTTTGTTGAAATATGAAGCTGAATGCAAGTTTCTCTTACAGCATGGCACGTTTTGCTTCCTAGTGTAACGCACACAACCTATCCTTCTAACTCATCATCAAAGTCAATTACCTTGGCCCCATCCTCTGAATCTAAAGTGTTTGAGAACAAAGAAAATGTGTACGTGACAAGCGGCACATGGCCCATGTATGCTCAAACACAAGCTGGACATTGGTCGACTCGTCTCCACCCGACGCTTTGAAACGCACATCACATCTGCTTGACGTCACCACAAGTGTCGGCATCTCCTGTTTGGTGTGTGTGTGTGGCAAGCAAACTGAGGTAAGGATACAATTTTGCTTTTATTGTTTATTAAAAATAGATAAGATTTTCTGGATAAAACTCAGTAAAAGAGTAAATAATGATCGATTCTCTCTAAATGCGAACCAAATGTGAGCATTTGCGATTGTTTCTGTAGTAACGCACAAACGTTTCAATACGATTTCAACTGTGCATGAAAATATGGAAACTTTCTTAAGTTTACAGTGTGCAGGCAAGTCTCTTTTATTTCGCAAAACTCAGCATGCATTCATGATGTTACGTGTACAACGAATCATTGTCGTGGGATTCTGCAGAAACGAAAGCGGTAATTTGTTGTTTCTCTTGAAGCGCACGTAACGAATAAACGTTATATGGAGCATTTTCGTTGACACTTTTTGTTTATACAAGCTTTACTGCGTGTGTTGTGACTAACAAAAAAATTGTGAGCCCTACTGTTTGTGTTTCGGAAAGGAACGCTCTCAGCAAAAAGGAAATTTCGTGGAACAGTTTTAAGTGCCACTGGTTTTAGATTCCACGGCAACGCACGCTTGCTGAATCATTGTTATCAATTTCCGTTTCGCAACAAACTGATGTCTTTGGACAGAAAGCAAACGATTATGGTATTCCAATTACATGGTCCAGTTAAAGACATACAGCTGTTGAAATCTACAGAGAATTTTTAAAAGAGGAAATTTTCCTTCTAAAATTACGTTTAATCTAACATACCGTGGCTCACTGATGCAATAAGCGACAGCGATTTGCCATTTCTGCCTCATAAACAATAAAGTCCGAAGGGACCATAACTCTGAGAGTATCCATGTCTTGCGCATGCGCATGTGCTCTTCCTCTTTTCGAGGAAACCAAGACCCTGACTGTGAATGGAAGGAACCAGGAAGGCGGGGAGGACGGGAGGGACTCTGCGTGAGCCACGGTAAGTATGTTAGATTAAACGCAATTTTAGAAGGAAAATTTCCTTTTAATTACACATACTGTACCGTGGCTCACTGATGCAGAATAGCACTACCCGGAAGGAGGGCTTACCTGGTTAACGCCTGGAGGAATGAGACAAGTCAGGGCGTGCAGCAGAGATGGGGTGTTGAGCCACCACAGTGGAAGCGATACCCCTAGATCCATCGTCGCGCAGACGGTAGACATCGCGCCGGTAGGATGGAATGAACGTGCCCGGAGAACGCCAATGCGTGGCATCCAGGACACTCAGGGGGCTGGCACTGAGTGAACGCCAGTGACAAGGCCCATGCTCTAATCTCATGGGGCCTCAGGGAGAAGACAGCCGAATCTGAGCCCGGCCTGGCATACGCATCCTTGATGACTGTTCACAGCCATCGACAGGTGGATGCGTGGCTAATGGCCTTCTTATAACTTTTGTTGTAAGAGAGAAACAGGTGGTGCTGCTTCTGGCGAGAAGATTTCGTCATCCGGAGCAAGGATAGACGTCAGGGGATGAATGGAGATAGACAGAGTAGGAGAACCTGGCGACTGGTTCTTGCCAAGAAGTCCAGAAGTAGGCGGAGAGACATTGAGCCCTCCGGTTCAAAAGCAACATCCCCGGGGAGTCCACCAAGAGCGTGCACTTCGCTACAGTGCCTCCCCAACGCTACAGTGAGTAGAAAGGCCGTCCGAAATGAGAGGAAGTTGGGAGAACACTCCCTGATGGGCTCGTTAAGGCGAAAGTCCCAGGGAGGAGAGGACGAGAAGGAGATCCCCGGCCGGGTGCCGCGGGGGGTCAGGCTTCCCGAAGGGAAGCCCTACGGACAATATCCAGCAGGACAGGGTTGTCGACGAATGAAGGACTACCCGACTGGCTGATGGTATTGCAAATGGCTGCCCTGCGTCCCTTCACTGAGGAGGGCACCACAGGGCCGATCACTGCTGGGGACAAGCCTAATGGAGACATTGAGGCCCGCACAGCAGCCAAGCAGGAAGGTTTAGAGCCTCCGGGTTGCTGTGCAGAATGCGTGACCTTGGTTGAAGCAAGGATCAGCCTGTGACAGTGTGTTTTATTGGAGGCACATGGAATAGGTGCAGCAGTTCAGGAAACCATGTTTGGGCAGGCCATCGAGGCGCCGCGAGAACCATCGTGGCAGAGTTTGCCCGCACCTTCCGCAGAAATTTCCCAGTTAGGGAAGGCGTAGCCCGACAGGACTGACCGTGGGATGGACGGAGCATCCACGGGCCAAGCCGAAGGATCCGAGACTGGAAAGACATACAGATGAAGGCGGCGGTGGAATCTGGTGGCAAACAGGTCCACTTGTGATTTGGACCACGCTGCCCACACTGGCTTCAGAACTGCACAGACCAGTGCCTGTTCTGAGGGAAGAATCCTGTGGGAGCTGCGGATGGAGGCCGCAAGTATGTTCATCTTTCCCGGGACATGCATCGCTGAGATCCGAAAGGATTGTTCTACACACCAGAGTGGAAGCTGTTCCGCTCTCCGAGACAAGGAGTGGGAGCGGGCGCCCCTTTGCTTGTTGATGTAACAAGCCATAGTAGTGTTGTCCGTGTCGATGCGAACATGTTTTCCCTTAAGGGGAGAAAGTCTCTGGGGGCTTGAAAAACTGCCTCCAGTTCCAGAATGTTGATGTGACAGGAAAGGAGGTCTTGTGACCATTGACCTGCTGCTGTTAGCAGGCCCACGTAGGCCCCCCACCCGGATTAGGACGCATCCGTGAACAAGTCCGCTGAGGAGGGGTGTGTGTGATATGGACTCCCTGGGCTAACCGGGACCGGGAGTGCCATTTGCTCACTGATGATTGGTCCCACGCAACCCTGGGGAAAAGCCCTGAACTGAAAGAATCGGTTCCTCGAAACGAATTGGAGGTACGTCCTGTCCCTTGGGTGAATAAAGAGATGGGAATACGCATCTCTGAGATCAATGGAAATCCCCCAGTCGTCCGGGAGCAAGGCATCACAGATGGACCTAGGGGTTTCCATCTGAATGTGTCTATGTGTCGGGACAGACTGCCCACAGGATCACCTGTGGGAGGGTGCTTGCCCTAGCCCCTTTGGGGCTGAAGGAGGCGCAAAACGTCTCCTGTGGAGGCCCCTGGAAGGTGGGGGAGCCGCCGGAGCAGGGCGCTTTGCCGCGGGGCAAGCGGGACCAGAGTGAAGGGCGAGGTCCCTCCTGATTTCGTCCTGACTCTTGATAGTGGCCTGCACGTGGGTCCCGAAGAGGGAACCAGACCTAAGTGGCACAGCTCTCGAGGAAGCTCTGGCAGATGAAGAGTGGGTGACCAAAGATGGTAAGAGTACCGCATTTGCCTTGACAGGACTAATTGAGGTACAATCTGGCGAAGGCATTGGCCGAGTGCTTGAGTCTTCCGCCAGGAGTGAATGGAAGCAACCATTGCGGAGAGACAGGTGACGACGGAGAGAAGCGGGCTCGTAGTCTGGGTCCTGAAGAGCAGACACCAGACCACACCCAAGAAGGAATCCACCACTGGATCCACTTCCAGATCTCTCCTGGCAGTCTCCTCCCAGTTTGCCAGGCAGCGCTGCGAGAGGGAGATATGCCGCTGCTGGGCCTGAGACCTCTCTTGCACTAAGACGAGGTTATCCTGTGTGAGGGAGAGTGGCGACTCTGGAATGGCCTCATGGGCCATAAGGACCGTTCTGTGGAAAGGGGAGTTTCTCTGGCCTCAGGAATTTCCCGTAAGCCAGAGCTCCAAGGAAGTCGGGCACAGAGCCTGGAAGGATGTCCTGTGCCTCAGTGCCCCTCACCTTGCTATGAGCCCTCCTCACCGAGTCAGCCACCAAGCCTGACTCTTTTAGGAAAGGGGAGGCTGGGGCTGTGAGAGGAAGGGCACCAAGGTGAGCTCTGCCACGGCAGGGCAGGGAGCCTTGACCTCTTGGGAAGCGGGGTAGAGCCCTCATCATCCGATTTCGAGTCAGTGTACCCCCGGCCTGCCTACAGAGGAGGCGATGGACTGTGGAGTGCCCGAGTGTGGGCAAACTCCAAACGGACCGGGGTCAGAAGTCCTGGGGAGGCCCCCTTGGGGAGGAATCCGACCTGGGGGGATCCAGAGGGGTGGTCAAGGCAGACGCCTGTGTGGGTGGGGCGCAGGGCATAAAGCGGGGCCACCAAGTATACCCTGCGAACGAGGCAAGGGGAAATCCCATAGATGGGAAGTGCTGCCATGGCGCCATGTACGGTGCCATGGGAGGCGTCATGGGCTGAGCCGATGGAATCCCCGGATCCCCAGTGCCCAAGGGGGCCAGCCTGCTGGGGGTCGATTGTCATTTGCCAAGACGACTAAGCGCTCTGTCCACAATGGGACAGAGATATGCCAGCCCGCAGTGGGTCGCTTGGCATTTGCCAAGGCGACCAAGCACTCTGTCCGGATGGGACAAAGAGGTTGGAGCGGGGGCACAAGCAGGCTGCAGGGGAGGAAAATAGACAACCTGGGCGGATCTACGATCTGACGCCCATAATAGGGGGGTTGTCTCCCTTGGCCCGCCTGGCGAACCAGGGGGTGAGCCATTTTCTGCCCAAGTGCTGGCCTTCCTCCTCCCGAAGGAGACCCATAACCGTGTCGCCCTTCAGCCATAGGGGCTGAAGCTGTAGCAGCTGAACCGGGGTTGAGCTGTACGGAGGGGGCGAGTACGGAATCGACAGAACCGCAGCTGAGTCGATTACCGTGAGGGGCAGTGTGAAGGCCGCAAAATAACAAAAAGTCAACAGAGCCGAAGCTGAGTTGAGGGCTCATGGTCATGACAACAGAACCGTAGTTGAGTTGTGATGACCAAGCCGGGGCGGACCTACGGTCTGACGCCCACTGTTCACCCATGACCCATCTGGCTAAGCAGGGGGTGAGCCTTTTTCAGAGCTGCAGCTGCGTTGAGGGCACAAGCAGGCTGCAGGGAGGGATACAACACTGTTGCAGATTTTGTTTCAAGTTATGCACGTCACAGTCTCTACGTATTATGTTTCTTTTTCCCCAGCCACTGAACTGTAGATCTAGATCTATTCTTTCTTTGAAGATGAGTACTCCAACTGCAAATTAAGGGAGAAGGAAAGCCATATTAGCTATCTTGCCAAAAGAAAAGTTCGTTGGTTACAGTGGAAGTGATTCAGATCTATTGAGATGACAGTTGTGCTTCCTCCTTACGCACATTTTTGATCGGACTTACCTGAAACTGGCTCAGCATACAGATCTACATTGTGATTTTTATGCCTTACTTCTGAGTGACTATTAAAAGATTACTTGTTAAAACAACGGATTGGATTATACTTCTTGTTTGTGCACTATGGAGAAACCACTCTCATTCCTTGTCTTGTTATTATCTTTACTATTATCATTACAAAAATTAATATCAGTATTATTGTTGCTAGTCATTATTCAGTATTCTACAATGGACTGGTAAGGATACATTGTTTTGAAGGCAGTACCATGGTCATAATTTTGTCCAATAGGACAGTTAGTTAAAAAAAATTTAACCTGCTTAGGTTTTACAAATGTACATAGGCATAAGATCTGATCAATACAATGTCGCTTACACTTCTTAATGTTGAAACTTTTAGTTCACCTTTTCCACGTTATACAATAATCAAAGCATTTATTCTACTGTAGTTGTGTGTGTGTGTGGTGTGTGGTGTAGTGTATGATTCCAGGTTCTGAAGTCAGAAGGTGGTGAGACGCTGGTGAAATTTCTGCGAGACAGAAGTGGACACTTCAGCTTTCCAGATATTGATGACATTGCTTGGGTGGCCAATGACAACCTGAGTCTCCTGCAGCCACCCACCATTACCAACACGGGCACCATATTTTTACTGTTTAAAAGCTACACCAATGCAGTGACTTTACAGCTAAAGTTGTGAAAATGTAACCAAAAATGGAATCTCAACATGAACTGACGAACTAGCCCCCCCCCCCCCCCCCCCCCCCCCTCCTGCTTATGACTTCCAGCAATCCCAGAATGGACCAATTCAAAGATTGAATTAGTGAAAGGATGAATCAACTGAATTAGTTCATTTCCATTTGTATGTATCACTGTGTGACATCTAACAAACAGAATTCAATATTCGCTGAAATCCAAGAAATTATAAAATCCAGTCAATTTGAATGAATTGCTCAAAATCCAGCAAAGTCATTGCATACAGCATATTGTTAAGTCCTGCAAACAAAAATTAACAATGTTGAAAACAATCTAATGCATCAAGAGCACCTAAATGTAAAAACAGTGATTTTTCTTTGCTGATGTTGCTCGATGGAATACAAGAGTGGTTTCCCATTTGGATTCCACGTAATGCACGCAACATTTCCCAGTTACATAAATATGGCTATGCCCAAATGCTCATCACTGTCATAGAAAGAAAGCTTTTAATATGTTGTCTAAAATAAATCAAGATACCTCCATATCACAGCTCTACCATTGTCAGTGAAAAATTGTTAAGCCACAATGTTGCGTGGGTTACGGTTTCCACCTATACATAAGTTTATATTCAGGACATGGTTAAGTTCTTCTGTTCAAGTTTAATACTGGACACATGACCTTAGGTGTCTGTATTGATGGTATCATCCTTTCCATGAAGCCTGGTTATTTTATCTAAAAAAGCAGTACCAAGTGGAAACCATGTAATGCACAGCACACCAGTCACTTGGTCTACATTTTGCTGATTTTTAGTGAAGTCTTTAAATGAACTCTGTTTACTTTGTTCCTGTTTATTAAAGGTATGTCTGAACTCTTCAAAAATGTGTTTTGCTTGCTTTTTTAATTACTTTTAATTTTTCACCCTCATGTCCCAGGTCTTATTCCAGTATTGTAGACGTGCACATATACTTTTTTTTCTTTAGTCTCTGTTTAACATATAATCATATGCCTTGCTGCAAAGCATTGGTGATCATGGCCCTCCATAAGAATCTATTTTTCGTCGCTGCAAGTACATCTCCGATGTGTTCGGCCTTCATCCATTCCGCAAATCCGTCCAATATTTTCTTTCTGGGTTTACCTTGTGCTCTTTCCCCCTCCAGCTTTCTGTTTTGACTAGGTGCTCTTAATTTCTCTTCCCTCATAAGATGTCCTATAATTAATTCTTGTCTTTTCCTAATATTCTTCATAAATGTTCTTTTTGTGTTTGCCTCTTTCAAAACTCTCATTTGTTTTCTTTGTTGTCCATGGACCTATCAACATTCTTCTTAGAAACCACATTTCAGTTGCCTCAATCTTGTTCTAAGTTAGCATGTTGACTGTCCATGCTTTGCATCCATACAACAGCACTGGCTCTTTATAACACTGAAGAACTCTCTTCCTGTTAACCGATTGGTTTTCCTGAATGCTGTTTTAGTTGGCCAATTCTGCTGGATATTTCTAATTATTTTACACGAGGTGATCTCTTGTTTTTTGATTACCATTACTTCAGTCTTCTAGCCCTCTATTTCTGCTTTCTATTACATTTACAACATTTTGTAGGTCTTTTTCATTTTGCAACTTCTGAGATGCGAGCTGCTGACTGACCACTCGTAGAGGTGGACAGTTAGCTCCTTGCTGTGTCGACTAGTTTTGGGGATTGTTGTTTTGGCCAGCTAGTGCTGCATTTGTGAAAATCCTACTTTGGTACAATGTGGCTGTACAATTTCTGTTGCCTGTAAGTGGGACCCTGTATTTGCAGTGGGCTCGTGTGATGGATTAAAGGAGGTTTGTCTAGTGGGCCTGTACCTGGAGGACAAGGCTGCAGAGTCGCTGTATGCCGCAGTACGTTCTGTAACGAATGGCTGTGAGTACAGTCCAAAGAATAAGGCTGGTTGGGGCGGAAATGTTGAGAGAGTGGGATGGTCCTCTTTAGGACGAGTGCTCATCGCTAAGATAGCATCCCTATGGAGAAGGGCAAGATTGTGGATGAGCTGAACTGCAGAGCCTGTCATGACCTATCTCTATGGAAAAGGGCAAGATTGTGGATGAGCTGAACTGCAGAGCCTGTCATGACAGCTAAGCCTTGACAGGCTTCCCTTCCTAGGGCACATGTGCTTTCTAGAAGGGAGGAGTTTGCACCCGCTCCAGGGTGGAAGCACCATTTTGACAGTAAGTGACCACTAAGGGCTCTCATGCAAAGGACCACGTAGGCAACCAAGAGCAGGCTGACCCTGACAGATTGGCCATGTCAGCAATAGCAGAGAGAATGGGACAGTTGTGGAAGACATAGGTGGTCTTGATAGGAGCATCCAGTTGTGTGAGGACCATTCTGGGGGATTGAGGTGAGGGTTGCCTTCCTTCACATGGGCCCTGAAGCTGTCCCTAGCCCTCCTATGTATTAGGCATCAACCCATAGGGAGGGCATCAGGGAAGAGAGTAACTTAGGTCCTGGATCTGGCATGGAAAAGGAACCTCACACTATGTTGGCTACATTTTCCATTAACTCAAGTTCTGGAAAACATAGCCTCAGGCAGAGTCTCTGTTGGATTCAATGAAGAACCTGCAGAGTACCATACTAAAGGTTGTAATTGATTCAACATCTTATCTACACACTTATGAGTACATGTAAGGACCTCACGAACTCTGCATAAAACTTCAGGATCTTCCAAAGTGATGGTCTGTGGACACTGTTGAAAGCTCTGGAAAAGTCTATGAAGCTGAAAATAGCAGAATTTGGTATTCTCCACATTTCTCATCGATTCAGACAAAACAAATTCTAAGACTAACATTTGGCAATATGAAATATATAATTTAGCCACATCTTTTAAAATTATAGCCTCTTCTGAGCATGTTATGTCAGCACTCTGTAGATTTCATAAGCAATTCATTCAACGATACATAATCCTGCATACAAAGTGCCAAAAACGCGAGAACTGTTCTGAGTTAAAAAGCATGCTAAAACATACCCACCGATAAACATAATTGAAACAAAGTAAAGCACACATGCTACAATGACAAGACAGACCAATCTCCTGGTTACAATTACAAGACAAACCTATCTCATTATATGCATAGTGTTTGGATATACCCACATATATGCAAACCTATATCATCTTACAGTGGGATCATTAAAGTATGGGTGGCTATCAATATCACTGGTCAAGTCTGGGCTATTATTATCATTATTACCTCATCTCTAATTCCTGCTGCCTGCGCATGCGATCTTGATTACGCAGCTCTTCTAAACGTCTCAGTTCTTCTTGCTGGCGCACAAGATCTGAAAAAGAACAATCTGTGTACTATCCATACACAAGACAAAAAGTATGCAGATATATTATTAGCCTATTCAATTTATAAAGCACAAGCTACTAGGAAGACATTTTTTTACAGTGTTAACATCACACTGTTCATTTATAAAGCAAAAGCTACTACGAACAGATCCTTTTACAGTTGTTAATTTCATGGTTTCAATCACGCACTTCTTGTCATGTTTGCTTTTCATAATTTTCAATGTTTCTGTAATTTGTACTTTTTCTATTTTTTCTTAGGCTAGATCCTTTTGTTATTCCATAATACCTGATGTCCTTTTCTTCTTTTTTCCCCCTTTCTTCTTTTTCTACCACAACGAGGTCTTTCTGCTGTTTAGGTGTACTCTATTTTAGCGATTAAGTGTGTGCATATATGTGTGTGTGTGTGTGTGTGTGTGTGTGTGTGTGTGTGTGTGTGTGTGTGTGTGTGTGTGTGTGCACATATGTGCAAATTTTTGGGGGGGGGGGTTGTTTGTCCTTGCTATGGACCAATCCGATCTGAAAAAGCTTAACTCACCAGCTACGTACAATTATGCACCTTGCTAATCCCCTGATACGCACCAAACAAATGAAAACAGAGAGCTTTGAAATTTAGCAGGTTATATATTAATAGATTGGTGTACAACTTGCTGACATTTTACTTGTCCAACCCTCATGGTTGCTGAATAATGGTATAAGTAAAATTAGAGAAATTTTCAGGTAAAAAATGTCTTAAAAAATACACAGTCAGGTCAATGTATCAGTTCCCCCTCACATTTTGAATGAAATGTCATAAAATCCAACTTGTGTGTGCAGCTTTGGAAGAATGTGACTGAAAGTGTATTACCATTATGAATTACTTTTACAGTGCTATTCTCTAACGTTATTTGGGCTCACTGCATGTTAAACATAATAAGACTTTTCAGTGGAGTACAGACTACTGAAGCTTACAGACAACTGAAGCTAATAGACGAGCTGACCACATTCCACTATGTTGCAGCTCAGCACAGTCTGCATCTGCTAGGGCCATGCATGTTGGATGTTTCCATAACTGGCACAAGCCATCAGATATTGACAAGATTTACAGAATCTTTAATGTGTATTATTTAATTAGGTATTCCAAAGTGCTCTTCGCGGGCGGCGAAAAGTACGGCAAAGTGCGATTTTTCACTGGTTTTCAACTTGCTCGTTCTCAACAAAATGCAGTGTCAGAAATAAAAAACATAGATCATGTTGATCTGTGATCCTTTAAGCTTTGTTTAAAGTCAAAATAAATCAATAAGTGTAACATTTACCGTTTGAAATATGCTTTTGATGATGGGTACTAAATTGCGATTTTGCTGCAACTGGAACGACGAAATCGGAACGCGGTTTTGACACCTACCTTGAAAACTCGCCTCGCGGAGATCAGCTGGGTCAGATATCAACAAACCATTTACACAGTCAAAAAGACGACTAAACTTGCTTTCATCCGATGTAAAAAGTGAACTGATAGGTTTCCATTTAGTCGGTCGTTTCGTGCGTTAAAAACTTCCGTCGATGATTTCGCAACCTTACTCAAAACCAATCTCTCCATATTTTCCACTGTGCAAAAGGTCAAGGTTTCAACTTTCAACTTCTGCTAGTTGCATACGGATTCAACCACTGGCTGTCTTCCGCGAGGACTGAGAAAAAGCAACATATTTTCGCTTTCCCTTAGCGTCTGACGCGCAATGGCGGACACGCGCGAAGATCGTTCGGGCGAGCACATGGACGTCGAAGTTTACGTCGACCGCTCCAGCCACGACGAATCAAGCGATCCAACTTATCTAGAGGGTAAGTGAAATATCTTGCAGTTTGTTTACTATTACTTTTCGACATTTTCTTTCCTGATTTTAGAATATAATTGTTTGGAAAGCGCACAGCTGCAGCACCCACAGTATCATGAATATGTTAGAAGGTAGGGGTAGGTGACGGTTTGGGGTGCGTTAATTTTACAGAGAGTGAGATCAGGCATATGATTAAAGGAAAATGTTTACAAAAGATTTTTTTAATAATCCATGCCTTTATTATATTTATTTATAATGATGTTAATGAGAGATTAGCGATTTATTGTGGTCACGTGACCAACGCTTTGATCGATCGATAGTCGAATCGGCCGAGTGACCTCCCTTGACTTCACTCGATCTGGTTCAGTGTCGTTCAATAATTTCACAATGTTACACCTTTTTCTTTTCTGCCTTTGTGTAAACTTCCTGAATGGTACCATTGAATCAAATTTGCATGTTTATCAATCCTATTATTTTTAGGCCCAATATTATTATCACCTAGATCTAGTTCAACAGCTTTAAAAGTTTATTATTATTAATATTGTTATATTTTTGTTGTTATTATTTTACTATCATTATTCATTATTATTTATCATTATTATTATTATCATTATTTCATTATTAGTTTACTATCATTCATTACTATTTATTATCATTACTATTATTGTCATCAAAAATAATATTTAAACAAAATAAAGGAGGCCTACCAGGTTAATGGGTTGGACACTATGAACCTTCCTAACTAGGCTATAGTGTTTATGAGATAAATTTTGTTGTGCTGATTTGAGTAGGCCTAAATGTATGGAACATTTTACTTTGCCCACTGCTTTGTGAGTTAGGGTAAGGTATTATAATTTTATTTTCAAAGCTGACAATAATACTGGTAGGCTTCTTACAGCTCCACACCAATCTCTCTCTCTCTTGATCCTTTCTCTCTTTGACAGGCAGGGAAGTTAATTGAGCAGGGGTACAAAAGTCCTTGTGTTCCTGCATGTTTTATGTTCTTGTTTTTTGGATTTGTTTTTGTTTTGGTCAGTATTTGCCTCTTGCTCTGTATGTATAGGCCTGTTTGTCCCTACAAATGGGATTTTCACATTACGCTACAGGATAGAACAGATAGATGTACTAATACTTTCCCTCTACACTATTTTTCTCACAGATGATCTCTTCATGAGGATGAAGGAGCGATTTCTTAAGACTGGCAGAGGGCGGAGACCTAGTCTTTTGGACAACTTTGACAGCAATGATGATGAACTGCATCTTAACATGTTTTAATTTCCTGTCACTTGTGAAGGGGAATCACTGATCATAGACACTGACAAGTATTTTTTTACATTTCATTACATGTTTTTTGTAAAAAGAGATGATTTCTATCTTTTGTGCTTCCAGTTTAAGTTGAAGGTCAGGACAGTTATCTACTGTAATTAAGCAACAGTGAAAGGTCAAGACAATGATGTGGAAGCTTTTGATAATGTTCTACACACAGTTAAGGAACAGTTAAAGGTCAAGACATGTTTTAATTGTTGTTTAATGATAAAAAAAACAACAAATTGGCATGTAAAAACTATGAAGATAAAAAAAACAACAAATTGGCATGTAAAAACTATGAAGATGACTTCTTTGAATGAATGTTGTTGATGTACATGTCTTGTTTGATTCGATATGTAAACAAAACGCATTATTTGTTACTATTATCAGCTGACATTTGTTATAATTTTGTCATCTGATTTTTGTTTACAGAAAGATTGAAACCTAATGTCTTGTTTGTTATACTGACAGATCATAAAAAACTGATCATTTTGGTATATGGTACTTTGCAATAGGATGAATGTGACAGAAGTTACGGAGTCTTGCAAAAAGCTAAAATACACATTTTTTTCAAAATAAGTATTTTATCCTTACCCAAATATGGTTTGTTTAAACATACAGATGTCTGGGGTTGTTTTACATTGAAAGAGTTTGTCATGCTGAGCAATTTGATATCAAAACCATTTTTGTAACTTTAAAGTGAAAAAAGTTATGGTGCACCAAATATGTGTAAAATTCGCCATTTTTTTCACTGTGACAAATCGGCAAATTTCGCATTTTTGACATCTGATATCTTTTCAACCAGCTTTCAGATGAAGCTGGAAAAAATTAGGGTTAAATTCCTTAATATGTTTATCATATATGATTCATTTCAGTGTCACTGTATTGTATTTCTTAAAGATAATGGAGTTTGAAATTAATGAAAATGGGTCCCTTGCCCAGCTGTTTGGAACGGCGGCGTCCAATTTTGCTATTTTTTGTCATTTTCATAGGTCTGTATTTTTATTGATATGCATTTCTGTCCATATGTTTTTTGCACATCAACTTAACAAGTAAAAACCTCCTCAGAAATGATTTTCTGGACTTGTGTGATTTTATATGTGTGTTCAAGGCATGTCTGAATGTGGCCTAAAAAAATGTGCAAAATTTTTCTAAGTCCAAAAAGAAAGGAAAAAATCATAAAAAATTTATTTTTTATCCCACATTAAAAAATAAAGTATGTATGTGTTCAGAATGAAAATCTCTATTTTCCCAGCTGATTTTTATACAGATAAGTTCAAATTTGAAAATCACTTTGGAATACCTAATTTAATAATATGTACGTGCATACTCATGAAAAGGCTGTAGGCACTAACTGGTCTGCACATGTAGATCTGGGAGATTGGACGAATCTCCTCTTTACCTACCAAGTTAAAGTATCTACGTGAATCAAACCCAGGACCTTCCTAATGGAAGTCCCACGTTTACCTACTAACTACTACACCTGTTCGGGGTTTTTTTCCCCCGCCAATTTACTCTTGACAGTACCAAAAGGTTTTTTTCGCCGATTTACTCTTGACAGTACCAAAAGGTAAAAGATGCATTCAAAAACCAAACTCTGCATGTAACATGCAAGTAGTTGGGAATGACAGACAATATACATAATCACCATGAAGGTCAAAAGAACAGTTCTAACTAGTTACCGAATCCAAAATAAAGTTGAAATCGCATAGCAGAGAAATGAATTTTGTGCGTCAAGTGCAATAAATTTTGTGTATCACAAGACCCATCTTTCCGAGATGCAAGCACAATAAAGGTCATGAAGGTTGATGATGTTTCTGTACTCACCCTGTCTGATCTGCTCTGCTTGGTATTCATAGATGGCATTCTGCATCTCATCTTCCAATTTTAGCCGTGCCTCCTCCATTTCTTGTTTTACATTTTCAATCCTCTTCTTTTCCATATCAGCTAGTTGCTTCCAGCGCATCCCAAATTCAAATTCAAATGAACCCTTTGGTGCAAAGTGGGGGTCTTTCTCTCGTTCTCTGCACACACAAAGTTTATATAATTATAATGATATTGCGAGTATCAGCCAAAAGCATCTTTGAAAGAGAGTTCTGCCTTTATAAATACGCTCATTCCTGATCAGGTAAACTTGCAAGGAGAGAACAAGGTAAAAGACTCACACAAAAACAATTAGTTCTTTCAATTGCCAATTACTAAGGTAATCTTAAGGCTGTAAAAACATTTTAAGAATCTAAATAAAAAAACTCTTTACTCACGATCATATCATATACTACCATCAATCCTCTAGAAATTTATACTAGATAAAGATAAAACCTTACTTGCATTTTATCAATTGGCTACCTATTCCTATAGTGTGGGTCATCAGATACAAACTCACCAACAAAACAATTCAATTCAACTGATGCAAATGATGTGTCAATCGAAAATAAAACTGATACAATTTGTTATTTCACTCAGGCTCATCTTTCTTGTATGTTTCGAATATACTGCATCAAAGTGTGGGTGTGTCAGACAACAAAAGCAGGAACAAAGAGTACCGTTTTTCTTTAATGTGGGTCTCAACATACCTATAGAGAGAGCCAATGTTTTTGCTTAAAAAAGGGAAAAACCCTAGTCAGAACACTAAAGAAGAAACACCAGAGGATGGTAGATAGAACCCAGAGCACCAATGCCTCATAAAATTAGGATCACACCAAATTTTGTTCCAATGGGGGTAATAAAGTAAAAATGTGTGCAAGAAATTGTTGGGCATGACCAATTACCTCTCAACTCCTGTGCCCAATAAACTGCTAGGGCGGTTAGTTATTTTTGTTTAAAGCCCAGCCGACTGCATATCAGGGCTATAACTAGGTACCGGCAGCCAAAAAATAAACTTCTGAAAAGGTTACTAACACTTAATACTTATATTTCTGAAAAGTACAAGAAAAAAATAAGCACAATGCAAAAAAAAAGTAAGTCTCTAGCTGTACTAGATCCAGAGATAACACAATCTGAAAACAGCAGTGTACGTACATTTTCGCCATTTGTGAAATGTAGCAAGTTTGCAGGAACCTAAATTTTCCGGAAGTCCTCAGACAGAGAATGTCATTCCTGATTTTAATTCTTAACATAAACTACATAAAAAAGGAACCATACAAGCAGATCTGTTCATACATTTACACAGTAGTGCTGCAAACTTCATAAATATACCATTTTGTCAATGTTTGAAATTGCATGAGAAGCCATTTTTGCACCCCCATTACACAAAAATAAGAAGACAGAATTGACTAGAGTTTACTCTTTCTCAGAAACAATGTTATTGTATGAAACTTAATTTTGGGGCGGCGGCGTAAAGTGACAAAGTCATGAGTTATATGGCTCCAAAAATGGCAAAATATCTCATTTGAACGATGGAAAAAGCACAGTTCACGTACCAGACCAAATTAAAACGCACATATTTCGCTTATTTTTTTTATGGATTTCCTTGAATTTGAAATTTTGCATGTGAATCAAACAGACAGAAAGCTACAAGTAATTTATTTACAAGCTCAGTTATATTCAATATGCAGGCAATCCATTCAAGTAACAATGTGTTTCAAGGAAAAAAAAATGCGGGGGGTCCAGGGGGCCGCATAGGCCCCCTGGTGGGGTGCAGGGGCCGAGCCCTTGGTGGGGATCTGGGCGTTGCCCCCAGAAGCTGAAGCATTTTAGTCTAGTAAATGGAAATTTACCCCCCTCTGGTGAAAGACAGATCAAGTATTTTAATAAAAGAACAAAAGGGCACAAGCATTGTTAACAATGAACAAAACATGCAACTTTTCCTCACTCTCTTTTGCCTCATCTGACGAACGAAAATTTTCCTTTGATGTCCTGAGCTTGTTGTTGTGCTGCTTTCCTTTCAGGTGATCAACCAGTGCTCATTTACCGCCCGGACTTGTACCTGATTTCTGAGCGGCAAAGTTTGCAGTAGGCCCTATGCTTTACCAGCGATCTTCAGTTTCTCGAAGAAACAAGCGAACTTATTGCCATCGTACACTTCCTGCAATGGTAGCAGCAGAATCGTAGTTGAGCTGTACACAGGGGCAGAGTATGGAATCGACAGAACCGCAGCTGAGTCGATCACCGTGAGGGGCTACGAGAAGGCCGCAAGATGACGAAAACTCAACAGAACCACAGCTGAGTTGAGGGCTTGTGGTCACCGCAACAGAACTGCAGCTGAGTTGCGATAATGTTTCGAGAGAGTAAAAGAGAGTAGACGAAGGAGACGGAGGAGGGAGAGACAAAGATGAAGCTCGCTTTGCCACCCAAATGCTTCACTTAAGTTTCTCCCTTAAACGAAAACATAGGCAAGATAACACAAAACAGCAACGACAATCTATCGATTGCAAGCAAAGTAGAAAAATACTTAGCTGCTCAGAGCATATGAGGCGAGCTGGAAAATGGCTGCCGAGAAAAGAGGACTGGTATAATCATGCACAAGTACTCTCAGAGTTACGGTACTTTCAGACTTTATTGTTTAACCTTTAGCAAGCCGGATTCGTTTGGTGAAATTTCTGCCTGCAGCCACATTCTTTTTGGGTGACTGAAAAACGTGCACACCTACCTACTTCAAACTGCTATAATTTCTTTTCTATTGTTTGTACAGTTATAAAATTTGAAGTGAATGTAGAGGAATGAATATGGAACATGCTGATACCAACCATTGTGTGTTTTGTGTATACTTTTATTATGAAAAAAAAAAAATGACATGACAAACAAAAATGACTTACGGGTGTTTATGAGTCCTGGAGTCCACTGGGTCTTGAAATGCACCAGACTGTGGTACCTATTGAAACAGGGATATGGGCAGAGCGGTACTCGACACTTCTGACAGATGGTGGAGGTCTGGTGACGCTTGAAAGTGCGATCAGAGCAGACAGTGCAGTCCGGTCGAGAGGGCTTTCCATTGGCCAGGCGCTTGTCAGTGATCACTAGCTTGTGCTCATAATTTACCAATCTTTCTGGAGGATTGTCAGACTGTTTGCCTCTCCTGTGGCTCACAACAGACTTATAGCCCTCCAGAAGGTGGTGGACGATCTGCTGACGGAACTTCTGAGCACAGACACGACCCCATGCTTGTGCCGCCAGATCACAAGAGCATTACAGAAACAGACTTCCAGGAGATAGAAGAAGATTTTTTTCCACCACTTTTTGCTCTTGTGAAGGAGCATATAGAATGACAAGGCCTTGTCTGCTCTATCAACACCACCATGTGCTTGGAGTAGGCCTGAACAGCACAGGGCTTCTGAACAAATCGCATGTGGCCAGCATGACGTTTTGACCGAACTTCCTTCCTGAAAGTCTCTGCAGAGTGAACACTGGTGATCATATTCACAGGCCTTTTGTCCTTCTAGGCAATGTACAGAGTGTGGTCAACCTTTTCTGTGATGGGTTCAGCACCCACAGCAGGATTTGCAGCCTTGATGCGAGGAGGAACACCCCGCCTGTTCAGTATGAGAGTGCCACAAGCACCCATTTGATTTTGAGCCAGCTCATCAAAAAGTGCCCCAGAAGTGAAGAAACTGTCCATGTATAGGACATGCCCCTTGTTGTAGAGGGGTTGGGCAAGGGTGACCACAACCCTATGAGCAAGCCCAACATCCTGAAACAGCTGCACAACCTCCACCTTTCCCAGATAGAGTTTCCAATTCCACATGTAGCCAGTTTTGGAATCGGCCAGTCCCCATGCCTTGAGACCCCACTTTGTTGGCTTGCCAGGCATGTATATTACTTTATTAGAAGATTTGTCCTGCCCTTGAATGGTATCATGCTCTCATCAATTGAAAGGAAATTTTCCTTCTAAAATTACGTTTAATCTAACATACTTACCGTGGCTCACTGATGCAATAAGCGACAGCGATTTGCCATTCCTGCCTCATAAACAATAAAGTCCGTAGGGACCATAACTCTGAGAGTATCCATGTCTTGCGCATGCGCATGTGCTCTTCCTCTTTTCGAGGAAACCAAGACCCTGACTGTGAACGGAAGGAACCAGGAAGGCGGGGAGGACGGGAGGGACTCTGCGTGAGCCACGGTAAGTATGTTAGATTAAACGTAATTTTAGAAGGAAAATTTCCTTTTAATCACACATACTGTACCGTGGCTCACTGATGCAGAATAGCGCTACCCGGAAGGAGGGCTTACCTGGTTAACGCCTGGAGGAATGAGACAAGTCAGGGCGTGCAGCAGAGATGGGGTGTTGAGCCACCACAGTGGAAGCGATACCCCTAGATCCATCGTCGCGCAGACAGTATACATCGCGCCGGTAGGATGGAATGAACGTGCCCAGAGAACGCCAATGCGTGGTGTCCAGGACACTCAGGGGGCTGGCCCTGAGTGAACGCCAGTGACAAGGCCCATGCTCTAATCTCATGGGGCCTCAGGCAGCCGAATCTGAGCCCGGCCTGTCATACGCATCCTTGATGACTGTTCACAGCCATCGAGAGGGGGATGCGTGGCTAATGGCCTTCTTATAGCTTTCGTTGTAAGAGAGAAACAGGTGGTGCTGCTTCTGGCGAGAAGATTTCGTCATCCGGAGCAAGGATAGACGTCAAGGGATGGAGATAGACAGAGTAGGAGAACCTGGCGACTGGTTCTTGTCCAAGAAGTCCGGGAGTAGGCGGAGAGACATTGAGCCCTCCGGTTCAAAAGCAACATCCCCGGGGAGTCCGCCAAGAGCGTGCACTTCGCTACAGTGCCTCCCCAACGCTACAGTGAGTAGAAAGGCCGTCCGAAATGAGAGGAAGTTGGGAGAACACTCCCTGATGGGCTCGTTAAGGCGAAAGTCCCAGGGAGGAGAGGACGAGAAGGAGATCCCCGGCTGGGTGCCGCGGGGGGTCAGGCTTCCCAAAGGGAAGCCCTACGGACAATATCCAGCAGGACAGGGTTGTCCACGAATGAAGGACTACCCGACTGGCTGATGGTATTGCAGATGGCTGCCCTGCGTCCCTTCACTGAGGAGGACAAAAGGTTTTTCCCCGACGAAGAAGGCCGTGGTAGTTGGCCCACTGCGAGCGCGGGGGTGACTGGAAGGTTGAGGAGCACCCAGAAGGCCAACTGTGTCAGTGGGCACTATACGTTCCCTGAGTGTCCGGTCTGTGTGCTTGCACCACAGGGCCGATCACTGCTGGGGACAAGCCTAATGGAGACATTGAGGCCCGCACAGCAGTCAAGCAGGAAGGTTTAGAACCTCCGGGTTGCTGTGCAGAATGCGTGACCTTGGTTGAAGCAAGGACCGGCCTGTGACAGTGTGATTTATTGGAGGCACATGGAACAGGTGCAGCAGTTCTGGAAACCATGTTTGGGCAGGCCATCGAGGCGCCACAAGAACCATCGTGGCAGAGTCTGCCCGCACCTTCCACAGAACTTTCCCAGTTAGGGGAACGGAGGGAAGGCGTAGCCCGACAGGACTGACCGTGGGATGGACGGAGCATTCCCCGGGCCAAGCCAAAGGATCTGGGACTGGAAAGACCTACAGATGAAGGCGGCGGTGGAATCTGGTGGCAAACAGGTCCACTTGTGAATTGGACCACGCTGCACACACTGGCTTCAGAACTGCACAGACCAGTGCCTGTTCTAAGGGAAGAATCCTGTGGGAGCTGGGGACGGAGGCCGCAAGTATGTTCATCTTTCCCGGGACATGCATCGCTGAGATCTGAAAGGATTGTTCTACACACCAGAGTGGAAGCTGTTCCGCTCTCCAAGACATGTTTTCCCTTAAGAAAGGGGAGAAAGTCTCTGGGGGCTTGAAAAAACTGCCTCCAGTTCCAGAATGTTGATGTGACAGGAAAGGAGGTCTTGTGACCATTGACCTGCTGCTGTTAGCAGGCCCACGTAGGCCCCCCCGGATTAGGACGCATCCGTGAAGTCCGCTGAGGAGGGGGGTGTGTGATATGGACTCCCTGGGCTAACCGGGACCGGGAGTGCCATTTGCTCACTGATGATTGGTCCCAAGTAACCCTGGGGAAAAGCCCTGAACTGGAAGAATCGGTTCCTCGAAACGAATTGGAGGTACGTCCTGTCCCTTGGGTGAATAAAGAGATGGGAATACGCATCTCTGAGATCAATGGGGGGGGGGGGGGGGGGGGGGTGGTCTTGCCCTAGCCCCTTTGGGGCTGAAGGAGGCACAAAACGTCTCCTGTGGAGGCCCCTGGAAGGTGGGGGAGCCGCCGGAGCAGGGCGCTTTGCCGCGGGGCAAGCGGGACCAGAGTGAAGGGCGAGGTCCCTCCTGATTTCGTCCTGACTCTTGATAGTGGCCTGCACGTGGGTCCCGAAGAGGGAACCAGACCTAAGTGGCACAGCTCTCGAGGAAGCTCTGGCAGATGAAGAGCGGGTGACCAAAGATGGTAAGAGTACTGCATTTGGCCTTGATAGGACTGAATTGAGGTACAATCTGGCGAAGGGCATTGGTTGAGTGCTTGAGGTCTTTCCGCCATGGAGTGAATGGAAGCAACCATTGCGGGAGAGACAGGTGACTGATGGAGAGAAGCGGGCTCGTAGTCTGGGTCCTGAAGAGCGGACACCAGACCACACCCAAGAAGGAATCCACCACTGGATCCACTTCCAGACCCCTCCTGGCAGTCTCCTCCCAGTTTGCCTGGCAGCGCTGCGAGAGGGAGATATGCCGCTGCTGGGCCTGAGACCTCACTTGCGCTAAGAGGAGGTTATCCTGTGTGAGGGAGAGTGGCGACTCTGGAATGGCCTCATGGACCGTGAGGACCACTCTGTGGAAAGGGAGTTTCTCTGGCCTCAGGAATTTCCCGTAAGCCAGAGCTCCAAGGAAGTCGGGCACAGAGCCTGGAAGGATGTCCTGTGCCTCAGTGCCCCTCACCTTGCTATGGGCCCTCCTCACCGAGTCAGCCACCAAGCCTGACTCTTTTAGGAAAGGGGAGGCTGGGGCTGTGGAGTCAGTGTACCCCCGGCCCGCCTACAGAGGAGGCGATGGACTGTGGAGTGCCCGAGTGTGGGCAAACTCCAAACGGACTGGGGTCAGAAGCCCCGGGGAGGCCCCCTTGGGGATCCAGAGGGGTGGTCAAGGCAGACGCCTGCGTGGGTGGGGCGCCGGGCATAAAGCGGGGCCACCAAGTATACCCTGCGAACGAGGCAAGGGGAAATCCCATAGATGGGAAGTGCTGCCATGGCGCCATGTACGGTGCCATGGGAGGCGTCATGGGCTGAGCCGATGGAGTCCCCGGATCCCCAGTGCCCAAGGGGCCAACCTGCTGGGGGTCGGTTGTCATTTGCCAAGACGACTAAGCGCTCTGTCCACAATGGGACAGAGATGTGCCAGCCCGCAGTGGGTCGCTTGGCATTTGCCAAGGCGACCAAGCACTCTGTCCGGATGGGACAAAGAGGTTGGAGCGGGGGCACAAGCAGGCTGCAGGGGAGGAAAGGAGACAACCTGGGCGGATCTACGATCTGACGCCCGTAATAGGGGGGGGTTGTCTCCCTTGGCCCGCCTGGCGAACCAGGGGGTGAGCCATTTTCTGCCCAAGTGCTGGCCTTCCTGCCTCCCGAAGGAGACCCATAACCGTGTCGCCCTTCAGCCATAGGGGCTGAAGCTGTAGCAGCTGAACTGGGGTTGAGCTGTACGGAGGGGGCGAGTACGGAATCGACAGAACCGCAGCTGAGTCGATTACCGTGAGGGGCAGTGTGAAGGCCGCAAAATAACAAAAAGTCAACAGAGCCGAAGCTGAGTTGAGGGTTCATGGTCATGGCAACAGAACCGTAGTTGAGTTGTGATGACCAAGCCGGGGCGGACCTCGGTCTGTCGCCCGCTCAGGGGTGTTGTCACCCATGACCCACCTGGCTAAGCAGGGGGGAAGCCTTTTTCAGAGCCGCAGCTGCGTTGAGGGCACAAGCAGGCTGGATCTATGATCTGACGCCCGAAATAGGGGGGTTGTCTCCCTTGGCCCGCCTGGCGAACCAGGGGCGTCCCGCCTGGCGAACCAGGGGGTGAGCCATTTTCTGTCAAGGTGCTGGCCGTCCTGCCTCCCGAAGGAGCACGGCTGTTTTTTCCGTTCCCTTTAGTTGGGAGGAAACTCCCCGTACGCGCAGAGGAATGTGATATCTTGACCCAGCCCGCCGGACTGGCGCACAGCACGCTGGCCGGTTGTAAGATTAGCGCGTGCCAGTACTGCACAAGACTGCTGCCGCGCTCTTTCGCGTATCACACACACACGCGGTATTCCCCACCCAATGCACAGCTGCTTAGCCAGACTAAAAAAATCACTTGGTTTACACTTTCGTTGTTATCTTTTCTTAATGTGCTTACAGTTATAGAAATGAATAAAGAAGAAATTTCTCAACAAAACAAGACCAAACATGGCCTATAAAAAGTTGCATGCACCTCAGAGACTGTGTTGAATGCGAGTGTTTGAAGCAGTACTAATCATAAAACATACACAATTAGAAAAACAAGTGAAGTTTTAAACTTCCTTTTCACAAAGATGCAACTTTCCATTCATACAGTTTGCTCACACAGTGACACACTATCACTCTGCATGCCATTCCACTCACCCAAAGGCGTGAGTTATTCCCACGGTTCCGAGCAGGTCAGCTTTAATTACTCCACTGACATGGGAAATATAGAGACACAGATATGGGCCCAGACTGTGCTTGTTCTGTGTTTCACTGCTGTTTGCTTTGGCCTTCCTGATCGTTTTACTGGTTTGCCACCTTTTCTTTGTTCACAAAACTATGAACACACAGAGCAGTCACTAATCTGAAGTGACTGATCAGATGGAACTACAGGGCTGCCGAGTTTTCTATGTCTCAAAGGGACATAGGTGAATTGTTTGAGTTTTTTTTTTTTTCAAACTGATCAGTCTGGAGTGACATTTTTGACAAAATGTTTCTGAATGCCTTCTCTGTCTGACCGAAGGTTTATATTGTGAAATGTCTTTAGTTCAGTGTCTATATTTCTGCAAAATTTTACACTAGTTTCTGCCGTTCTTTTTGAGCGCCCACCACACACTCTATACAATAAATGTAATCTTTTTAAATGCAACTGCTTTGAATGTTCTGTCTCCATACTGTTTTGATTAGACACAAACAAATCACATACTAAATTAGTAGCTCACCATGAAACCACCCTAATAAATGATGAAAAAACATGCGCACACACAAACCGATTTGTTCTGTTAATCCTTTTGTGTATACTTTAACACACAAAGTTCATATTTTCCGTAAAAAGTAGATAAACCAGGCACCACAACAAATTACTAAGCAAAATAGACTGCACAGAACAAAAGAACAGTCTTTTGTCTAATTGTGTGCACAATTCTTTTGCCCAAGAAAGTTTGAGGCGGACATTGCATGCCTTTGTATTAAATACATGGAATGTGTTAGTTTAACAGATGACAAAGAAGCGATTCCAGCCTAGCGCCTGCAAGCAGGCACCTGTGCCAGAGATGAGAGCTGGGGAAAGGGAAGGGGGGGGGGGGGGGGGGGGAGGTCAGGCGGTGTAAGTGTGAGCCGGCCAGGCCTGCCTAAATGGTGAGAAATGGCAGCGTTTGTACAGCCGTGGGAGACCCATAACCGTGTCGCCCTTCAGCCATAGGGGCTGAAACAGTAGCAGCTGAACCGGGGTTGAGCTGTACTGAGAGGGCGAGTATGGAATCGACAGAGCCGCAGCCGAGTCGATTACCGTGAGGGGCAGTGTGAAGGCCGCAAAATGACAAGAAGTCAACAGAGCCGCAGCTGAGTTGAGGGCTCGTGGTCATGGCAACAGAACCGTAGTTGAGTTGTGATGACCAGCCGGGGCGGACCTATGGTCTGACGCCGCGGCTAATGGTCCCCGTGGGTCAGGGGTTCCCCAGTGCCCAAAGGGCCAGCCTGCTGGGGGCCGCTTGGCATTTGCCAAGGCGGCCAAGTGCTCTGTCCGGAATGGGACAGAGAGGTGCCAGCCCACCGTGGGTCGCTTGGTATTTGCCAAGGCGCCCAAGTGCTCTGTCCGGAATGGGACAGAGGTTGGGGCGGGGGCAGCAGCAGGCTGCGGGGAAGGGAGGCAACCGGGGCGGATCGACGATCTGATGCCCGTAATAGGGGGGTTGTCTCCCTTGGCCCACCTGGCGAACCAGGGGGTGAGCCAGTTTCAGTCAAAGTGCTGGCCTTCCTGCTCCCGAAGGAGACCCATACCCAAGTCGCCCTTCAGCCATAGGGGCTGAAACAGTATCAGCAGAACCGGAGTTGAGCTGTACGAAAAATACTTAGCTGCTCAGAGAGTACGAGGCGAGGTGGAAGATGGCTGCTGAGAAAAGAGGAAGAGCACATGCGCATGCGCAAGACATGGATACTCTCAGAGTTATGGTCCCTACGGACTTTATTGTTTATGAGGCAGGAATGGCAAATCGCTGCCGCTTATTGCATCAGTGAGCCACGGTACAGTATGTGTAATTAAAATTTCCTTTGATGGAGCATAATATCTTTGCCAGAGAGGTACAAGAAGTTCAAAGAGGGGTCGAACTTTGTGAGCTTTGTCATGCTCAGGACGGTCCCTGAGTTTGGCAGTGAAATTATCTACCAGATGAAAGAATGACATGATACTCAGGAACCTATTCCTAGACATGATCTTCCTGAACCCAGGCATCTCAAGGTATTCATCTGTAGACCAATATAATTCATAAGATGATCGCTGAGAAACGCCCATCAGTAGAAGCATGGCCAAGGATGCCTTCATCTCCTCAAATGTAACTTCCTTCCACAAACTTACTCGCGAGTGAGCTGTCACATCGCGACCTCTACTCTCCGCTGTTTGCCCAGCATATCTGTTTGTTTCAGAAACAAACAGTTGAATAACTTCATCAGTGATGAAGAGACGAAACAAATTTCCCTCAGAAATATCATCTGGGACATCGACAGGACCGCTGACAGAATCAAACTCGCGAAGCCAAGCATGATTGTAGCCATGCGAAACCGCAAAATCATCGATCTCTGAATCGCTATCGTCACTCAGTTCTCCCTCACATGCATCAGCACTTTCCCTCTCTGCCACAAAATTCTGAACATCTTCCCTATCAAAACCTAAAAACTCTTTCATCAGAGTCAGAATCGAAGAACAACTCCTGCAGTACTTGCTCGGTGGCGGCATCCATCTTGAAATTTTTCTCAAAAAACTTCGACGAAGTTTGAAAATTTATTGTCAACAAACCACAAGGCAAATGGCGGTAACACAGACAGGAAGAGGAAGGCTAAAGCATGCTGCATTGTGGGATTGCTACTTTTGGATTCGCTCTTTTCAACCAATCGAATACAAGCTTGCTGTTTACACTACCTCTCTCAGTGGGCGCACTGGTGCGCCTACGGCTGTATCGGCAAAAAGACACTCGGCGCACTAGTGCGCCTCCGGCGTGCCAAAGGTTAAGAGACAGGAATGGCAAACCGCTGCCACTAGTTGCATCAGTAAGCCACGGTACAGTATGTGTAGTGAAAAATCTATTTGAGGTGTGTGCAGGCATTGTGGCAGTTACAGAGCACCAGTCAGCCAACTTCTTGCCTCAAGGACAATATCTCGATGCACAAGACTCCATTCTTTGAAACAGATTGAAACACTCCCACATCACCAATCTTTTGAGAGGAATGCTTCGCTGATCTAGACTTTTCGCTTTTCAAGAGGCAATATGCCAGCCTGCACCATCAATGCTCAAATGAAACATTTCCATGTCATCATCATGATGGTTTTGGCGTAAGTTTGCTGAAGAAAAGAAAGGATGGCTGCAACTGTCAAGCAACATCAATAAGTGCTTCTGTACCATTTACGCATGTCAAACTACCTCAGTAAATTTTACGTTTGTATGCACCACAGAAGGCTCCGAGAGCTCCGTAAGTTTAACACTGACGGCACTTATGGGGTTAATTAACTCAATGGAATCTTGACGGCAGACTAGTGCCGTCCATTTGTACCGTGGTTTGAATTGTGATAGCAGGCAAGCGCCGTCAGAAAATGCCATTTTTCTAATTTATAACATGAGCTGCATTCGAGGGAGAAAACTCCTGAAAGTCAAAGTATAATCATCTATGCATCGATTGCTTCCCTTAGACCGTATCTAATCATCATACAGCCTTTGTTGTAACTAAGTTTCTGGAGTCAGTAAGCGACACGGTATTCACCTATTTTTTCACAATGGCGGCAAGGCGACTTCGAAACCGGTGTATGTTTTCTGTGCAAGAGGCGATCGATATCATTAGGTATTCCAAAGTGCTCTTCGCGAGCGGCGAAAAGTACGGCAAAGTGCGATTTTTCACTGGTTTTCAACTTGCTCGTTCTCAACAAAATGCAGTGTCAGAAATAAAAAAACATAGATCATGTTGGTCTGTGATCCTTTAAGCTTTGTTTAAAGTCAAAATAAATCAATAAATGTAACATTTACCGTTTGAAATATGCTTTTGATGATGGGTACTAAATTGCAATTTTGCTGCTACTGGAACGACGAAATCGGAACGCCGTTTTGACACCTACCTTGAAAACTCGCCTCGAGGAGATTCGCTGGGTCAGATATCAACAAACCATTTACACAGTCAAAAAGACGACTAAATTTGCTTTCATCTGATGTAAAAAGTGAACTGATAGGCTTCCATTTAGTCGGTCGTTTCGTGCGTTAAAAACTTCCGTCGATGATTTCGCAACCTTACTCAAAACCAATCTCGCCATATTTTCCACTGTGCAAAAGGTCAAGGTTTCAACTTTCAACTTCTCCTATTTGCATACGGATTCAACCACTGGCTGTTTTCCTCGAGGACTGAGAACAACGCAACCAATTTTCGCTTTCTCTTAGCGTCTGACGCGCAATGGCGGACACGCGCGAAGATCGTTCGGGCGAGCACATGGACGTCGAAGTTTACGTCGACCGCTCCAGCCACGACGAATCAAGCGATCCAACTTATCTAGAGGGTAAGTGAAATATCTTGCAGTTTGTTTACTATTAAGTAAGTAAGTAAGTATGGAGATTTTTATAGCGCTTTCTATGGACTCAAAGCGCTTCACAAATTTGAAAAGGAGGAGTAAAGTGGTGAAATGGGAGGGGAGAGCACATTTTCAACAAAATACATAATACAAGAAATACACATAAACACATACATGCAGGCATGCACGCGTGTGCAGCAACGAATGCAGACACACACACGCACACACAAACACACCCACACACTATTACTTTTCAACATTTTGTTTCCTGATTTTAGAATATAATTGTTTGGAAAGCGCACAGCTGCAGCACCCACAGTATCATGAATATGTTAGAAGGTAGGGGTAGGTGACGGTTTGGGGTGCGGTAATTTTACAGAGCGTGAGATCAGGCATATGATTAAAGGAAAATGTTTACAAAAGATTTTTTTAATAATCCATGCCTTTATTATATTTATTTATAATGATGTTAATGAGAGATTAGCGATTTATTGTGGTCACGTGACCAACGCTTTGATCGATCGATAGTCGAATCGGCCGAGTGCCCTCCCTTGACTTCACTCGATCTGGTTCAGGTCGTTCAATAATTTCACAATGTTACACCTTTTTCTTTTCTGCCTTTGTGTAAACTTCCTGAATGGTACCATTGAAACAAATTTGCATGTTTATCAATCCTATTATTTTTAGGCCCAATATTATTATCACCTAGTTCAACAGCTTTAAAAGTTTATTATTATTATTAATATTGTTATCATATTTTTGTTATTATTATTTTACTATCATTATTCATTATTATTTATCATTATTATTATTATCATTATTTCATTATTAGTTTACTATCATTCATTACTATTTATTATCATTACTATTATTGTCATCAAAAATAATATTTAAACAAAATAAAGTAGGCCTACCAGTTTAATGGGTTGGACACTATGAACCTTCCTAACTAGGCCTATAGTGTTCATGAGATAAATTTTGTTGTGCTGATTTGAGTAGGCCTAAATGTATGGAACATTTTACTTTGCCCACTGCTTTGTGAGTTAGGGTAAGGTATTATAATTTTATTTTCAAAGCTGACAATAATACTGGTAGGCTTCTTACAGCTCCACACCAATCTCTCTCTCTCTTGATCCTTTCTCTCTTTGACAGGCAGGGAAGTTAATTGAGCAGAGGTACAAAAGTCCTTGTGTTCCTGCATGTTTTATGTTCTTGTTTTTTGGATTTGTTTTTGTTTTGGTCAGTATTTGCCTCTTGCTCTGTATGTATAGGCCTGTTTGTCCCTACAAATGGGATTTTCACATTACGCTACAGGATAGAACAGATAGATGTACTAATACTTTCCCTCTACACTATTTTTCTCACAGATGATCTCTTCATGAGGATGAAGGAGCAATTTCTTAAGACTGGCAGAGGGCGGAGACCTAGTCTTTTGGACAACTTTGAGAGCAATGATGATGAACTGCATCTTAACATGTTTTAATTTCCTGTCACTTGTGAAAGGGAATCACTGATCATAGACACTGACAAGTATTTTTTTACATTTCATTACAACATGTTTTTTGTAAAAAGAGATGATTTCTATCTTTTGTGCTTCCAGTTTAAGTTGAAGGCCAGGACAGTTATCTACTGTGATTAAGCAACAGTGAAAGGTCAAGACAATGATGTGGAAGCTTTTGATAATGTTCTACACACAGTTAAGGAACAGTTAAAGGTCAAGACATGTTTTAATTGTTGTTTAATGATAAAAAAACAACAAATTGGCATGTAAAAACTATGAAGATGACTTCTTTGAATGAATGTTGTTGATGTACATGTCTTGTTTGATTCGATATGTAAACAAAACGCATTATTTGTTACTATTATCAACTGACATTTGTTATAATTTTGTCATCTGATTTTTGTTTACAGAAAGATTGAAACCTAATGTCTTGTTTGTTATACTGACAGATCATAAAAAACTGATTATTTTGGTATATGGTACTTTGCAGTAGGATGAATGTGACAGAAGTTACGGAGTCTTGCAAAAAGCTAAAATACACATTTTTTTCAAAATAGGTATTTTATCCTTACCCAAATATGGTTTGATTAAACATACAGATGTCTGGGGTTGTTTTACATTGAAAGAGTTTGTCATGCTGAGCAATTTGATATCAAAACCATTTTTGTAACTTTAAAGTGAAAAAAAGTTATGGTGCACCAAATATGTGTAAAATTCGCCATTTTTTTCACTGTGACAAATCGGCATATTTCGCATTTTTGACATCTGATATCTTTTCAACCAGCTTTCAGATGAAGCTGGAAAAAATTAGGGTTAAATTCCTTAATATGTTTATCATATATGATTCATTTCAGTGTCACTGTATTGTATTTCTTAAAGATAATGGAGTTTGAAATTAATGAAAATGGGTCCCTTGCCCAGCTGTTTGGAACGGCGGCGTCCAATTTTGCAATTTTTTGTCATTTTCATAGGTCTGTATTTTATTTGATATGCATTTCTGTCCATATGTTTTTTGCACATCAACTTAACAAGTAAAATCCTCCTCAGAAATGATTTTCTGGGCTTGTGTGATTTTATATGTGTGTTCAAGGCATGTCTGAATGTGGCCTAAAAAAATGAGCGAAATTTTTCTAAGTCCAAAAAGAAAGGAAAAAAATCATAAAAAATTAATTTTTTATCCCACATTAAAAATAAAGTATGTATGTGTTCAGAATGAAAATCTCTATTTTCCCAGCTGATTTTTATACAGATAAGTTCAAATTTGAAAATCACTTTGGAATACCTAATATCATCCAAGCTGAAGGATCTGATGATGAATTAGATCTTGTTGGTGAATTATCTGTCAAAGATAGGGATGATTTGTTGGATTCAGATGACGAGTTTGTCCCTTGTTTGGCTCTAAGTGACATTGCTATGTAGTGGATCATGTGGTTCAAAACTTTTGTTCGGAATGCTGTTTGGATACCTTAATTGGAGTAATTTCTACATTCAAGTGGGAAATCAGCTCACAAACTGTGAGTAGAATGTAATGTAGCAAGCTTCTGCCTTTCTTTTGCACTTTACTGTTGGTTTCTATCTTGTTTGGTTATTTTTTTTTAAAAATTTATAAAATGGCCGAAAACGTGCAATTTCAGGGGTAGACAAGCGCTATTTGACTGCGACTCCATTGAGTTAAATATTTCACATAACTATAGCATAATATGTAATGTTTAATGCCTCACAAATTTAAAGAGAATGCATGAAGTAGTTAATTAAGGAGTTATAGTGATTTTTTGTTTTCTTTCATGCAAAGCAGGTCTGTATTTTTCAAATTGGCATTTTTCTAAATCTTGTACTAGAACGTTTCCTGGAAAGCCTTCTGAAAAGATTTGAAAAAAATTGGGCTTGTCTATATATACTAGCAAATGAAATTACCAAGTTTCAGGCAACATCTTGCCATACTGCATGTACTGCAATTGCCCAAAGTTGCTATATCATCAATTTTACACTCTTTCAGTTTTGTTTTTTTCTTCAAAATTTGCAAGTTAACAGCAGCCGATAATGACCATAATCTCTGTGATTGTAGGCCTAGCTTCTGTTGGTCACAGAGACTGTTTTGAGAACAAGAGTATTATCAGTAATCATTTAATGTTGCTTCTGGATTCTTACAAATTGCAGATTTTGCTGTTTTCACACGTGTCACAAAAAAATCTGTCTTAAAATAGCTATATCTCATGAACTAGTAAAGACAGTGACTTTTTTTTTTATATTTTGTTGGTAATTAAAAGTTCTTCAATACCCATTTGAAAAGAAATTATCTTCTTGCAAAATTAATTTTGGTTGACGCTACCTATTGTTAAATGTAGAACTTTCCTGCTGATTGTCATGTAGGTATTTGAAGTTTTGATCAAATATCCGATCCTGAATTTAACCTCTCTTTTTACTCCAACGCATGTTGGGAGTATCCATCGGCCAGGCAGTATGATTCCATTGTCCTGATGTTAACAACCACATCAACACTACCTTCAGCAATGACTGGGGTAGGGACAGGTACCTAGGAGACCACCACTGTCTAACAAAATCCAGAACCAGAGATATGTGTGTACGAAGTAACTCCAGTGCTTGGTAAAGTAAACTTAGCGCTTAGATTTGATTTTATCATGATTTTGCGCTATATAAATATTGTAATTATTATCATTATTATTAAACTTCAGCTTGAAGATCTTTCACATTCTTTTGCAGACAAAAGAGTGGGAGCCTGCAGACCAACCATCATTCAAAGAGAACAGAGACGGCACCCCTAGAGACATTCAAAAATGACTTTTCTCCTAATTTACCACAATCTAACAGATTGTGAGTCTATCCTTTGATGCCAGAACATGGTGGACAAATAAATGACACCTTGTTGGTGAATAATGGAAGGCAATGAAATGGGGCTCTAAAGATTAAATGTCTAGTGGTCATCAGAATCACAGCCATCCATCCTGACTCCGAGAAATGGCCTAAAAATATGACGAAAAATCGCCAAAAACTTTTACCAAAATCTTCGCTAAACAGTCTTCCTGTGAACAGCCATCATTCTAAGATGAACTAGTATTTCTCTTTGGAAAAAAAAAAAAGAGCTCGTTTCTGTCAGTTAAACATCTTAAAGTAGGTAGCGGCAGCCGAAATTTATTTCATGCAATGGGGCTTATTTTCTTTGTTACCTTTAAAGAACTTTTCATAACAAGCAAAATATAAAAAAAAGTAAGTGGATACCATTATTAGTTTTTGAAATATGCCCATTTGAATACAGACGCCAACGCGACACTGGCAAAAACAGCATAATAAGCCATTTTCAAGAACCCCAAATCAGCACTTGTAACAAGCTGACAGCGCTCATCTCATTACAATGCAAATACTAGAACACACAGAAGCTATGTATGAAATTACAGAGTATATGTTTGTTATTTGTAGAAGTTATTACCTTGCAAAGATTGGGAAAAAAACGAATCGAAAGTATATAAAATTGAATGGAGTGGTAACTTTAGGCTGTCACAGTATATATACAATATGTCAGACTGAAGCCTGGAACTTGGTAATTTCATTTGCTAGTACATGTAGACCATGCCCAATTTTTCCCAGCAGGTTTCAGTCAGATTTCAAGGAAATATCTGAGTTAAAAATTGCGAAAAACACCAATTTGCAAAATGCGGCCCTTCTTAGCTCAAACATAAACAGAAATTACAATAATTTCTAAACGACTCACTGAATTCATTTGAAATCTGGATGCTTCGTAGACTACATGATAGGCTATACTTCTGTCAAATACTAAATCAAAATTTTGAAAACTATATATATTTAGGATCCATGAAAGCATATAATACACAGTAACTGAGAAAATACGCTGTCAGCAACAAAACAATTGAAACATCATAACTTTTAAACTACTGAATGGATTTAGTCGAAATTTGGGGAAATGAAATACTATGCACCCAGTAGCATTCTTATCAAGTACTATTCTCATAACTCTCAAAGACATTATAAACAAAGGCATTAGTTTCTTTGGGGAAAAAAAGTCAGCGCAAGTGCTCACCATGAAAGAAAAAGGCATGCATAAGACATTTCGTTAGAACTATTTAAGTTTATACCTTTCTTTCCACATTTAAGACATAAGTATGGGCAAGAACTTTAAAGACAACCCCCCAAAAACAGCAGCTGCCAACTGTTTTCCAGCTTCAGCCAGTTTCACACCCAGGTTGATGTCTGCTGTATCCACATTTAACTGCACTGTTGGATGGATATTATCGGAATCACTTTTTGCAGTGCTACCAGTAGCAGTACCAGTATTAGTAGTAGTACTAGTACTAGTACTGGCACAGGTCCCTCTTTGAACTTCAAATGGTGATGATGCCAGAAACTTGATGTAGATCTCCCTCCCTTTTGCCTGATGTGCAGAAGGCTGTAGTTTTGAGTTCTTCTGAAGAAACTTGGCAGCTGCATTTGTCATCTGACTCTCAGTCACAAGATTTCCAGTCAGATGCTGCCACCACTGGCACAGATGTTCTATCTTCATAGGTCTTCCCTTCCTTTTTTTTTAAAGTTCAGCAGATCTTTCAGAAGTCCATAACTTGATGGTCGGTGAGATATCACATGCTCATCTGATAAAGGTAATATATCCTGGTGGCATAAACCTTTTAAAAACTCCCCGAATTCCTCTACATCCAGTGGTTGTGATAAAGTACTTTTGTCACTTTCACTATTGCTGCAAGGAAGGTCTGCAGATCTGGGTACTTCTTGGCTCTGTTTTGTTCTGGATGACATAGAAACCAGCTGATATCGTAATTTTGAAAAGGCTATGTCGGGAAACAGTCTTTCCTGAAGAAAATGAGCTGTCTCATCAAATGTTTTGCCACCCACATCTCTCAATTGAAGCATCTGCATCAGCAGCTTATGTGTTAGTTCAAATTCCGGGAGACTGGGACGTCACCCTCTTCCATCGGCCAGGAATACAGCCTTGAGTTTCTGGTACTGTGCATCCTCCGTGTCTGTCACATAAAATAAATGTTTATCATCTAATTCACCATTTACAATAAGTGTGTGGTGTGTGTGTGTGTGTGTGTGTGTGTGTGTGTGTGTGTGTGTGTGTGTGTGTGTGTGTGTGTGTGTGTGTGTGTGTTTTCATTCTAAATTCTGTTTTGCTCTTAAATGTTTTCTTCTTATTTATTTATTTTATACTTTTTTGGGGGAGGGGAGAGTGGGGGGGGGGGGGGGGGTTGATGAGTTGCTTTTTGGTTTGTTTTTTATGGCAAGATGAAAAAAATTATATATTGTAAGCTTGCTTGGACATTTACCATCAATAAAGATCATTTTGACTTGACATGTGATGTGACATGCATGTATGGTTTTCTTAAAAAATTTTAAAACAAAAGGAAGGAGGATTTGAAGCATAAAATAGAATTAATAATAAAAATAAAATTCATTTTCAATCATTAGAGGACAATACCACAATATGAGCAGATCACAAACAGTAAAATTCCATATCAGGTTTGGTTCATTTTCTTTTTTCATCATTATTATTATTAGTGTTTTTTGTTACCACATAAAGAATGTGACAAATCTGATTTTTTTTTTTAAAGTACAATAATTTGAATAAGCCTCTAATTCGTCCTCCCTCCCAGTTGAGATCTTTTCCTCCACTTCTGAGTACTATTCTGTATACTTTTACAACAATCTTTACGCTACGAACGATTAAATTCTTTAGTAAACTTGTTCCTCGACATTCACCTATTGCTTTGACTTTGAGCTTTAGTTTATACTATCGCCATTGAGCTGGAAACTGTCCCGTGGCATTACCCACCTCGGGCAAAAACGATCTCAGTATGACAATTGTCCAACGTCCTTCAGCTTTGAAAAAAATGTCTTATATGCATAGAGTCTTAATGTTTACCTAACACGTGCATAATTTACTGAAAACAATCCCGAAACTGAGAAAATTGCAATTAATAACGATCAACTGGAGCTTCGCTTCATCACTTCCGGTCACGTTTTCCTAGTGCTTGGTCGACAGTGTTATTCATTGAATTCTAATCTTGTTCATTCAGTCAAATAAAAGTATCAATTGTAAATCTTTCCTCAATCACTAATCTAAAGAATCTGTGAGTAAAAAAGCAACCAACTTACTGATTTTGCCGCCGATATCGTGTGAAAGTGGTCGCCGTCTGAACTCGTGATCGTCGAAAGTGCTGGATCCCCGATGACGCATAGGTAAATTTTGAAAATTTTCACCTGCTTGTTTTGATTGGCTTGCTTGTGAACGACAGAGCTTGAATACATTAACCTACTTTTCCAATTGAAAGAGAATTGATTGTAGATCATTTTGATATGCGACAGATAGCCCTTCCCAGCGATGAATTTCGTTTTATTGACAAAAGTTTGGCACTGAACACAAACTTTTGGATCCTGCATTTTCACATTAAGATTATAAATATTCTGGTTCATATATTTGAAATCCTCGTGTTTTGCTGAAGAAGCTGATACTAAATATAGCTATGTATGACCTCTGTACCCCACAAGCACGGCCGAGAAAGCCCGATGATCGGACAACATTGAATCGGGAGATTCAACGTAATCTTGCCAAATCCGGGAAAGCGGTGAATGACGTCGTTCTTTTTAATTCGCTTATTAAGTACAGACACCGAACACATACGCTCGTAAACAGATACACTCATTGAAAAGATGAAAGAATGAATTTTATTTCTGTGTGAACTTGACATCAGTCTGTGCTCTGATGCCTGAGTACGGAGCTGTGGAAAATTACGAAATTCACACTTTTTGGCAGTTGATTGCAGGCTAGGCTGGGGGCTGCCGCTACCTACTTAAAGTTAAAACCAGAATTCTAAGTAAAAATTCTGTTTGCTGATCATAAAGACTTATTCTATTTTCACAAAGCGACCATACAACTGTGCTCGAGAAATCTGGATTTGTGTTGCTTATAGACAAACTCACCCTAAGCAAGACCACAGCAATAAGGCTGGGGAACAGGTGATCCCAAAAATCTCTGAAAAATAGGCCGGGGTCCAGGGGCCGCATTGAATTTGAGCATTTTTGAAGACCCTTTCGTGGCCTCTCGTGATAGGCAAATTACCATGTGGCATGCAAAGAAACCAAACTAAAAACATCTTATTTACCATGCAGCATGCAAAGAAATCATACAAAAAAACAAAACAAAAAACAAAAAAACTTATTTTTCTACATTTTCTTGATGTACAGTAGTAGTGCCTTGCTTCAAAAGTTCAATAATTCAGTCTTCACGAACTGAGTCCCCGTAATGTTCTACTAAATGATGCATCACCCACAGATTTATTCAAAGTCAAATACTGGCATCAGTCCACTGAGTCTAGTATTGTATATAGTCAACACTCACTCCCCTTTCTTGTATGTGTACTGCAGCCTTGGTCAACTGTTCAGTCTTCACAAACTGAGCCCCCTCTACTAATGATGCATCACCCTCAAACTTATTCAAAGTCAAATTAATGGAAACAGTTTATAGGCCTACTTATCATAGTCAACACTCACTATGTCTTCACACAGCATGGTAAGACAACAGGGGACAAAGAAGGTTATAAGTACACTATTTAAAAAAAACTGGCAAGAGAAGCCTGTTTTGTCTTGGTAGGGGGGGGTGGCAGCCACAGATCCACTTGCACATCTTGGCCTCTCTTGTGGTCCTTTGCTGATTGTTTCCATACTGACTGATGGCCTCTCCAGCCTTGTTCACTTTGCGAATGCAAGTTGTAACTCGCTGATCGTAACCTGCCACTTTTGCTGACTTTTCAGTCCAGTCCCATCTCCATTTGCTGCTAATTGATCCTTCGTCAAATGTCTCGCCACGATTTACGATGCGTGATACGCACAACATTTTGCTGATCGTAGACTCTAATGAAGCGTTACTCTTGTGAAACATGCAGAAAATTGCTGCGAAAATTGTGTTCACAAATTGATGCGCCCGCCTCGGCAAGTTTCATAAAACACGCGGAAATACCCTCACAACCGCGGGCGGCACTGCCTTGAAAAATGGTCTGATGAAAATCTGGACTGGAAATACTGGATACGGAACGGTAATGAACTCGGGAGTGATCAAGTCCTTCACGATTTTTTTTTCCTCTGCGGTTTTTTTTCCCTCGGACCCGTTTTCTTTTTCTCGGAAGTCGCTTTGAAAAATCTCGGAAATCCTCGGATCCGAGGAGAGTTCCCCAGCCTGAGCAATTACCACCCGCATAACCAGTCTCATAAGAAATCTGATGGTGCAAAAGTTACATGTGGATCCTAGGACCACAATTCCTGGTAAAAAATATCGGGACTGACTTCAAAAAGCAGACAGACAGGCAGGTCTGAGTTTAACACCAAGTTTATGTTCCTGGAAAAGCTCGAGGCAAACATGAATACTTACTTTTTGTACTGGTCATTCTTTCCCAGAAATTTTTCTGGCAAACCATCTTCTTCATCTCTGTGCTCCAGTGGTTCCACCTCTATAGGCTTTGGATCACTGCAGACAGACAGATGCATCCTCTTTTTATATGTCGATTTTATTTAGTAAGATGTTTCTTTTGTAAGTACACAACACTCATTACCATTGTGGTAACACATGTTTTTCTAGCGTTATCAACAAAACCAACCAACAAGCAAGAAAGCAAATTAGTATCTATACACTAAAAATTTATTCATAATCGTAATGCAACAAATACCAAAATGAATACTCTACAATGATTTAACTTTTTACATCAACAATGTACTGGTACATTCTGATGATGTATCTATCTAGCTTGCCAACAACATTCTAATGTCTGTGTCACTCATGGAATTTTCCTACTTCTATTTTTAAGTTAGGGAATCCTGATCAGCATGAACCAGAAAACATTATCCATATATCTACTTGAATTAAATTTTACATTACATAAGATCAGCAGCCAACCACATTTATCATTTTATGATTATATTACTGTCACTGCGCTTTAGTAAGCATCCTTTTAAAGATCTTTACACAGGTTTCAATGGCAGATGGTGAATCCCTACCAGGGCCAAGCACTGTGAAAAGGCAAACTGTTGCGAAAAGGTTTTTACAGATTTCACAACAGACAACGACAAGTTTTATGATCTGCAATGTGTTGCCAAAGATTTTACCAATTTCATCACAACAGACGCTGATAGGTTTTACAAATCTATGACTGATCTAGATTCTGAACAAAACTGCTAAAGTTCTCCTAGTCGGCTGCATGGGGATGAACGAAGAGGAGGCGGACAGGCTGCACATGTCAAGGAGTTTGTGGCAATGGTCAGCATGGTCTGTGAGTTATTTATGACAGAGGACAGTCAGTACAAGAAGAGGTATGAACTGTGCCTACTGTACTGTCATGGTCATCGTTTCTGCACCTGATGTTGCTCTGGGAAAATGAAAATGAAGTGGTGGGTGTGACAGGAGGGAGTGGCAGAGTGAGAGAGAGAGAGAGAGAGAGAGAGAGAGAGAGAGAGAGAGAGAGAGAGAGAGAGAGATTGTATGTGTGTTGAGTGCATGTCTGTGTGTATATCAGGGCTGTTAGTGGTAAAATCTGTTTTTCCCTGAAAATTGGCCGGGGTCCAGGGGCCGCCCAGGCCCTGGTGGGGTCCAGGGGCAACACCCCGGTGGGGGGTGCAGGGGGGGCGAAGCCCCCCGCCGAAAATTGAAAATATGACATTTTGAAGCCAATCAGAGGGCCTATCCTGGCAGCAAACTGGGTAATTTTTAGTTCACAAAAAATTAACAAATCAATGGATCAATTTGTGTTTAGAGTAACTTTCTGAAACCACATGACATATATAGCACTTGGTTAAGGATAACTCGTGGCCAACTTCGGTAGGAGTTGTTTCCCTTGAACTAAGACCATCCTTTCGTCTGCTCTGCTCTGCCGTCGATCGCGGTTCTTGGTTTTTTTTTTTTTTTTTTTTTTTTTGCTTTTTTTTTTCTTTCGCGGAAGCACTTTGACTTTCCCTGAAATGGGATCACTGTATTCGCGGATTTCCGCGAAATCGCTGAACTCTAACAGCCCTGGTATATATGTGATTTTTCCATGGCTTTGTAGACATGCAATGTAGTGTGTAGACTTGTCTGCACACTCTGGTTGTGATCAAACTAAAACTGGAAATGAAACTCAGAGAGAGAGGGAGTGAGAGAAGGGGAGGGGGGGAGAGAGAGAGAGAGAGAGAAAGAGAGTGAGAGAGAGAGTGCATGTGTTGTACTTGTGTTCAGAGCCATACTTTGGGATATAATAATTAATATGTATGTTTTGTAAAATTAAAATCATACTCATCATTTCAAATTTTCTTCAAAAACTACATTTTCCAAAACTCAGGTGATTTTTTTTTCTACAGTGGATCTACCCATAAAGAGCTGAGATCCTGTCCCCACATTTTTGTCTCAAAACACTCAACCACAAATATAAAACCATGCCTCTCTTCAGTAGACATGCAACAATCTCCCACTGAGATTCAAAAAAATAAAGAAATAAAAAGTTAAAAAAAATAAAAACCAAAAAGACACAACATTAACCAAACTCATTAAAAGTCAAGAACAGAAAATCACATTTGTTAAGAAAATATTTCTTTTAATTCCTTCGAATAAAACCAAACTAAATGCTACCCCTGATCTAATAAAGGCTACTGAAAATACTTACGCGCCAAACAGGAAAACTCCTTCATTGATGCGACGCAAGGCCTGCTGAGCACCAGGCTTTCGTACGAATTCCACAAGCCCCTCTCCAGTTGATTTGCCTCGATCATCCACAATTACCACAGCTCTCTCTAGCTCTCCAAACTGAGAAAATGCCTGTTCCAATAGCTCATTAGAGACATAAGAATGGAGATTTCTCACTTTCAAGGCAGCACCATGAGTAGCAAATCTGACACGCAAAGCTCGTCCTCTCCTATTTAACCCATCTAAGGCTGCCTTAGCTGCTTCAGCATTGTGACGGTAATCCTGTAAACAAAACAGTCATAATTCAACATAATACTAGTAATTCATGTCACACATACATGATACATGTGACTGTTACTGAATACTATGCACACCTATAATGTGACTGTTACTATAAATCAACACCAAATGTGTATAAATTTCTATGCTTTCCTGTTTCCATCCTATGTGAAGCACATGTGTATGTTCATAATTCTGGATATACTATCGGATTATTGGATAACTGTGTGTACATGAGACAGAAAGGGAGGCGTGGGCATGATGCTCCAACCTGACTTTTTAATTGCAGAAACCCCTAATTGCAACCTGACCTTATTTCAGCCAAAGATGGTTGGCCATGCACATTATGCCCGCTGATAGCAGTTGTGCAGTGGAATGAAGAAAAATGAGTTACCTGCCGTCTTAGATTTTACAGAGCCTTTTAGCAGTCTGCACCACCATATTAACACATACTCATGATACTGCTAGGGATCACAAAACACCCACCATGACTTGCTGGAGGACAAATCAATTATACAACAAAGATCATGAGAAGACAGGTGTTCAGCTTGGAATTGGGGTTGCTAATATTCGCTATCTGTAGTGTTACTTTGAAAGTTCCTCCCCCATGGTCGCACCCAACTTTCTTTAGACGAACTTATTGCGGAATCAGTAGCTGAAAGTGGCAAACGTACTTGTTTACTTTTTTCTGAGCATGTTAAGAAATTAGAATAGAAAACAAAGACGAGGAAATGCGATACCTTGAGACAGAACTAGTGTGGAATGAACAAAACACTGATGATGAAACATCTAGCCGATTTTCAAACCAAGCAGCGTCAACTTCAGGATAGGGTTCACGACAATGAAGACGAAATTAGTGATACGAGATCAAACATCACTTTGCCACGTCTCTCAGGCCCCGTGACCAAACACTTAGACGTGATTCTTGGTGAGCAGAATATCAAAAAACAAGCATACCATGGCATAAGTTTCATTGGCAATCATTGCCACATTTATATGCAAGAAGAGACAATCAACAGACTGTGTGATGGTATTGTCAACAAAACAGCCGAGTTAGCAGAAGAACACCACATTTAAGCTAGAGCTAATGAAATCAGCCAAAAATTCAAAAGACTGGACACACTGTTTTCAAACATTCATGCCAAAAGTTCACATTCACGCCCAATGACAGAAGCTGATATCAACACTCTTGAAAGAGACATAAGTCAGTACATGTCATTCTACCGTAGAGAATTTCCCAACACAAGAATCACACCAAAACAGCATTTGTTGGAATGCCACTGTTTCCTTTATTCGTAGGTATGGTTTGGGGCTTGCACTTCATGGACGAGCAAGGTGGTGAAGAGATTCACGCTGTTGTAAACAGACTAATGAGAAGGGCTTGGGGAATGTACAGTGAAGCAGAAAAACTTCAAGTCATCATGCAAGAGCAGATGACAATGGTGTCACCTGTACTTCAAGGTATGTTGCCAGAGCTGTCAAAGTCATCAACATAATAAACTGTCAGCTAACAACCCGGAGCACTTCCAACACCACCATTCCTCCCCTCTACCTTTCCACCCCCCCCCCCCACACACACACACAAACTACTGCCCATGTCCAGTGCAGAACTGTGGATATAACTGTTTCTTTATGTACAGTATCATTATTTTACCTTCACATGTTCCTCACTTTAATCTTTGTGACATGAAACTGTGTGCTAACTTCGTGGCTGCTGCTGCTGCTGCTGACAATGGACTGGGAAGTAGTATTTTCACTGCACCAAAGACAGTATCAGCTGCGTCCCTCAGGTAAATCAATCCATTCTCTGTGTTGTAATGTGTTGTGTATGCATCTATCTCTCTGCTCCAGTGAAATGAATACAATAAATATAATGTTCTAGTCGTAGTGGTCAATTAGTGATCAATTACAATTGCCAAATTCTCATGGAACAAGCACAGCTTTGTAAAATAGAGTTGACCATTCTTGTCTGTTCTAAACGACTGTGTGGTGTGTGTGTGTGATGTATGTTTGTTTCATGTTTGGTGTCTATGGAAAGCGTAATCTCACACAGTCACAGCTTTTACGTGACCGATGTGACGTCAGATTAAATCACTTTAAAATTTAGTACTACAACGTTTTTGAACAAGAGTATAGATTTCAGTTTTGCTCTCTGGGTGCGACAGCAGCGCTATCGCACTGCAAAGGGTTGGGCAGAAGCCGTGTTCGGTTGAACGCGACGGTGTAGGCAGAAAAATGGTGGGAGCGCTAGCCTCTGCTTTCGTTACAGACTTGGGCACTCAAGATAAACATGTCAGTGACAACGCATCGCGCGCCTTTCCACTTTGGCATCCTGTAACTGAAAGTCAGCATGGAACAGCCGTGTATTATGACCAATCATATTTTCCATGATGAATGATATCTAGGGTCTGTTTGTAGCAAATTACATGACACAGTTACAGCTGATTAGAAGTTATTGTTTTTTTGACTCTCATATACTTTTTTAAAACTCATTAAAATGTTAAATTATTATTCGCCTGTTGCTTTGGTCAGGCGAACTCACGTGAGACGTGACATGAGTATTGGCGCGCGATGCTATCCAGGTCAGTTGGACGCTGACGCTTGTCTAGGTCGGTGGTGCCAGAGTTTCGCTGCTACCACACTTAACCTTCTTTACACAGTTGGACGACAGTGGATGAAGTGCGTGTGTTCGAGTGGATTGTATGTATTTCTGTAAGTGGAATTTATGTGGTGTGCATCTTGTTGCTGAAAAGACACGCGAGTAACCCCTTCTTATTGCTTTTTACCATCATCAGTCGTTAATGATGAGCACGGATAATAAAGCCGACGATGTTTTGGAGTCGGACAATGAAAGGGCAGGAAGCAGCTCGCCTGCTGTCCATAAAGCCGCTGAGTCGGCGGAGGACTTATTTAGAAGTTTAGAAGCGCGCCTGGAGAAAAAACTAGAAAACATGATGAACAATTTTTTGTCAGCTAAGACCCAGGTGCGAGGGCGCGCCCCTGAGAGGGCAAAGAGGCGCCAAAACTCTCCTGAGAGGGAGACCGCGCGCGCGCTTAGTTGCGCAGGACCACTCCCCTGAGAGGGCACGGTATGCGCGAATTGACCTTGACCGGGACAGCCCTGACCGAGATTCCACTAAAAAGAAAAGAGACCTGTCTTCTTCGGATGGCGAAATTACTGATGATGATGATGATGTAGACAGTTTGTCCATTACATGCTCTGATGATGACCTCTTGAAAGAGATTGAAGCAGAGCTTGATGAAAGGGAACGAAAAGGGGAAAAGGTAGTCGAGTCGCTGGCCGAAGTAGTCAAAAAGTGTTTTGATAAGAAAAGAACAGATGAAAAGTTGAAAGAAGTCTTTGACAAAATTGTAACTCCTAGCAATTGTGAGCAGCTTAAAGTCCCCATGGTGAATCCCGAAGTATGGAAGAAGATGCCGGGGGAAGCGCGCAAGGCTGACCTAAAGCAGGTCACAACCCAGTGCGCTATTGTTAAAGCAGCCACAGCTGTGGTTAATTCCACGCAGTTACTACTAAAAGCGGCAAGAGGTGGTAAACCAATTGACAAAGTATTAAAGAAGTCCGTTACGGACATGCATGCGAATGCCCTGCTTCTTCTTGGCCACGCTTCGGTGGACATTTCCCATAGGCGTAGAGTTGCCATTCGGCCGTGTTTAAACAGAAACCTAGCTCGGACACGGTCCCCATAACCGGCTATCTCTTTGGAGATAACTTGACCGCTTCCCTCAAGGACGTTCGTGCCATGAAAAGTCTGGGTGCAGCTGTGGCTGGCACCAGCAGCTGGCAGGCCCGCAAGAGATTCAGGCACCAGGCTCAACAAGGGGACAGGCGACCTTTTTTAGGACAGCCGAACTGGCGCCAACAGTGGAGGCGAACCCAGACGAGGCCGCAGTTCGGCGGCAAGCAAAGGCAATCGTACGGCCAGAGCGGCAAGAAGTAAGGCCCGCGGTGCCGGACCCTCCAGTGGTAAGCCCCGCCCACACTGTTCCCCTTGCTGGCCTTCCACACACTGAAAACCTAACGCCCTCACAGGCTGACCTACAAAAGGAGGCGTCCTTTTTCCGGGGTGGCAGAATACAATTTTTGTTGAAAATTGGAAACAGTTGACATCAGACTCAGAGATTATACAGACAGTGGAAGGTCTTCAATTAGAGTTTAACTGCCCAGTATCTCAGTTGTCTTTTATTAGACAACAAAAACAGTTAAATGAAACAGAAACAGAGATAATTGATATAGAAGTCCAAAAGTTAAAAGATAAAGGAGTTATTTCAGTTTGTAGTAAAACACGAGAAATTTTTATCACCTGTTTTTACTCGTCCGAAAAAGGATGGAAATCAAAGAATGATTCTTAATTTAAAGGATTTGAACAAACATTTAAAATATCACCATTTCAAAATGGACACTCTTCCGTCTGCGCTGTGACTGATCACACAAGACTGTTTTATGGCTTCCATAGACTTGAAAGATGCATATTATTCTGTACCCATTCATCCAGAATATAAAGGATTCCTCAGTTTTTACTTGAGAGGACAATTATATGAATATAACGCTATGCCGTTTTATGGCTTCCATAGACTTGAAAGATGCATATTATTCTGTACCCATTCATCCAGAATATAAAGGATTCCTCAGTTTTTACTGGAGAGGACAATTATATGAATATAACGCTATGCCGAACGGCTTAGCTATTGCTCCCAGGAAATTTACAAAACTATTGAAACCAGTGTTTGCCACCCTACGGGAAAGAGGACATATCTCCACTTCTTTTCTGGACGATTCCCTCCTTATCAATAGTACCTATGATGGTTGCTTACATAATATTGCTGATACAGTGCAACTTTTGCGTTCGTTGGGGTTTATTATTCACCTGGACAAATTAGTCTTTGAACCTACACAGAAAATACAGTACTTGGGTATGGTTATTGACTCAAGGTCTATGACAGTGTCCTTGACGCCTGAGAAGGCACTGAACTTGGCAGAGAATGCGAGGGCAATTTTGAAGAAGAAAACTTTGAAAATTAGGGACCTAGCAAAAATGATAGGGAAAATAGTAACTGCTTTTCCTGCAGTTAAATATGGACCCTTGCATTATCGGAGCCTTGAAAAGGACAAAAAGGTTGCACTGGAACGGCATCACAGTGATTTTAATAATTAATAATTACAATATTTATATAGCGCAAAATCTTGATAAAATCAAATCTAAGCGCTGAAGCAGACACACACGCAGGCACGCACGCTCGCACACACACGCACGCACACATACAGACACACACACACACACCCACACACACGCATGGCTATAAATGGGGAGAAAGAATAAAAGCAATAAAAGCAAGAATAAAAGCAATGGAAAATTATAGAGAGCATAGCATACAATTATATATTATAACCATGTGATTCCCTCCGAGCGGAGACAGGCTGCAGAGGGGAGGGTTGAGTGAGGTTAGGATTTTATGCAGGAGAGAAAAGGTGAGTTTTGAGAGCGGACTTGAAGGAGACAAAAGTAGGTTGCTGACGGACTGAGAGAGGAAGTTTGTTCCAGGAGAGTGGACCAGAAACAGAGAAGGTTCGTGGACCATAGGTATTGAACTTAGTGCGTGGAAAGCGAAGAGTCAGAGGATCAGAGGCAGAGCGGAGGGTACGTGAGGGAACATAGATCTCAAGTAGGCTTGACAGGTAATCGGGGGCTGCGTTATTGAGGCTTTTGTAGCATATGGTGTCTAGTTTGTACTGTATGCGCTTTGATACAGGGAGCCAGTGAAGTTGTGCCAGGAGAGGAGATATGTGGTCAGCTTTTTTCTTTTTCAGTACAAGGCGTGCAGCATTGTTTTGAATGCGCTGTAGGATGTGAATGGTGGAGGCAGGAAGACCAGACAGGAGTGAATTGCAATAGTCAATGCGAGACATTATGAAGGAGAGAACGAGTTTTGCAGTTGTTTCGACAGAGAGATACTTCCTGATCAGCTTTATACGATGGAGATGATAGTAGCAGGATCTGGCAGTTTGAGAAACAAAGTTGTTCATGGAGAGGGTAGAGTCAATGCAGACACCAAGGTTTTTAGCTGAATCAGAAATTGGGACTGATGTGTTACATAATGGGAGAGAAAGAGGAGGCAGCCGAGAAAGTTTCTGACGGGTGCCAATGAGGATAGCTTCTGTTTTGTCGTCGTTAAGCTGAAGTCTATTGTGTGTCATCCAGTTCTTAATGTCCGAGTAACACTCAGTGGTGCGAGTCAACAGGCGCTGTATATTATCAGGTGAGTCACTGTCTTGAAGTTGGGTGTCATCAGCATAGATTTTGATCAGCAGGTGTCTTTGTCCACTTCCGCTGAGTCGGAGCTGCAGTGGTGGATTGATAATGTTGTTGGGGCATACAACACTATTGAGCGGACAGAACCAGACATAGTTGTTACTTCTGATGCGTCTCTCACTGGTTATGGGGCTGCATGTAATGGTGTTACGTCTGGGGGGCAGTGGCTGCCTGATGAAGCAAAATTCCATATTAATTATTTGGAACTGAAAGCTGCATTATTTGCATTACAAAGCTTTGAATGTTGTTTGATAGGAAAACACGTGAGAATTATGCTGGATAACACAACTGCTGTTGCATGCATAAACCATATGGGGACCAGTCGCTCAAGCGCATGCAATGACATCACATTCAAAATCTGGGAATGGTGTATTGGACATGATATTTATGTATCCGCAGCACATATTCCAGGTCGTCAGAATACGGCTGCTGATGTGGAATCCAGGACGATGAACCTTGACGCTGAATGGAGGCTTGACAGCGCAGAGCTGAGAAGAGCGCTGACCGTCTTACAGATGGACACTGACATTGACCTTTTCGCTTCTAGGTTGAACAGGCAGTGTGAGCGGTATGTTGCATTTCGCCCAGACCCAGAGGCGCAATGCCATAGACGCATTCTCTCTATCATGGAAACGTAACAAGTTTACGCGTTTCCCCCTTTCAGTGTCGTTACCCGTGTGCTTCAAAAGATAAAACAAGAAGGCAGCACAGGAGTGATGATCGTCCCATATTGGAGGACACAAGTCTGGTGGCCGGTGTTTCAGTCTCTGCTACAGGCGGAACCCGTCCTATTGAAGAGCCATGCGTCTTTGCTGACCCTACCCAGCCAACCCCACCGTCAACATCCTTTGCTTCAGAACAAGACCTTGAAATTACTGGCATGTCGGATATCCGGAGCAGATATGAACAGCTCGGATACTCAGACCAAGCAGCTACCTTAATCGTTAATTCTTGGCGACTGGCGACACAAGCTGCATACAAATTACAATTGCTACATTACAAAATGGAAACGTTTTGCAATTGCAAATAATATCAAAGTGTTGTCCCCTTTGCCCGCAGATGTTGCAAATTTTTTAGCTATGTTGTTTTCTGAAGGAGCAAGTTATAGTGCAATTAATACTGCACGAAGTGCTTTGTCAGCCTATATACCCTTAGTAGACGGCAAAAGCATTGGAGCTCACCCTGATGTGTGTAGGATTGTAAAAGGTATTTTTGAACAGAGGCCTGCGCTGCCAAAATATCATAGTATTTGGGATGTGGGGGTAGTATTAAGGTACCTTAGTTCCTTACCAGCTGTGGAAGAAATGACTTTAAAACAGCTTACCCTGCGCATGTGTATGTTGTTAGCTTTAGTCACAGGACAAAGGGGTCAGACGTTGCATTTACTGCAGGCAACTGACATAAGATTTCACAACTCTAAATGTACCATTCTGTTTACGAATAAACATAAGCAATCTAGACAAGGATTCCATACTGAGCCGGCAGATATTATGCCATATGAAACAAATCCAAAATTGTGTCTTGTAACTCATTTACGAGTTTATCTGGAGAAAACAGAAACTGTGCGTGAGAAGCTGACTGCTGATAAAAACAACTTCCTACTCAGCTATACCAAACCTCATGTGCCTATTTCTAGGCAAACTCTCTCCCGGTGGCTCAAGGACGTTTTAGCGTCAGCAGGGATAGACACTGACGCCTTTGGTGGTCACAGCACGCGCAGCGCGAGTGTGTCAGCGGCGGCTAATGCGGGCGTACCGCTTCATACAATCCTAAAGGCGGCTGGCTGGTCGAAGGATTGTTCTTTTAGAAAGTTTTATAAAAGACATGCTGTACAGAATTTTGGACAAACAGTTCTTGACAGTTTTATGGCTAACAAATGAATGAACCAGTGTTGTGTTTCTCATGACTTTTAAGAGATTTGCTTGCTGTATTCTACTTTGAAGTGAGCTAAGAATTTTGTCTATGGGTTATTGTATTCGGCCTATACCTGTTTGACAGTAGAAAGAATTTGTGTCTTATGAATTCATATACTTGTCAAGAATATATGTTTCTTATATTACAAAGATGATATTTCGTGTTCTCTACTTCGCATGTATGACGTACGTGCCCACTAGAAGCTCTAAATCCTCATGTCACGTCTCACGTGACTTCGCCTGACCAAAGCAACAGGCGAATAATAATTAATAAATTAAACTAGCCTTACGTTAGGAAGGGGACGTTTAATTGGAATTATTATGACAATGTTGCTGGGAAGGGGAAGTTACGTGCCCACCCATGCAATGATCTCATATCAAGTTCCTAAACGATCCCTCCCTATTCGTAATGGTCTAGTGGTCACTTGTAGTTGTACTCTGAATACTGACCTGGATAGCATCGCGCGCCAATACTCATGTCACGTCTCACGTAACTTCCCCTTCCCAGCAACATTCTCATAATAATTCCAATTAAACGTCCCCTTCCTAACATAAGGCTAGTTTAATTTATTAATTATTAATCACCCAAACCATTATGACTCATTTTAGTTTTCATGACGAGTAATACCTGGAGTCTGTGTGTGGTAAATTAGAAGCCAGAATTCCAGCTATTATGGAAGTATGTAATGATTTTAGTATCTTTACATGTATTTTCTTAAAAGCTCATTTAATTAAATTAATTATCGGCAATTAGTACAGTTTCATCAACTTGTGAACACTTCAGTTGTCTTGTGCTTGTAAAGACCTTTCTGGTGATACTCAGTTTTTGGTTCTTGGTTCAGTCTTTACAAAGGTATGTCACTTTATATTCACAAAATCAAGACAATTGATCACAGTTTCTGCTATGTGAGCCATGTAAAAAATGGCCGAAAGTTTTATTATTTAAAAATTTTGTAACTTTCGTTACAGTCAACCAAATGAAAAGCTTTTCTTACTGTTATAAAGCTACTTTTTTCTCTTTTAAGTGGTATCAATTATATAGGCCTAATTCATCATCATCATCAGGTGCCTTGCCGCAAGGTGTTGGCGATTATGGACTTTCATCTGTCTCTATCACTTGTTGCCTCAAGCATCTCTTCCACCCTCTTTGTCCCCAGCCACTCTGCAAGTCCATCTAGTATCTTCTCCCTGGGTCTACCTGGTGCTCTCTCTCCCTCCTCCTCCTTCAGTGTTGAGGGCCCACAATCAAACTTGATTATTCTGGCTCCTATAACAGAATAATCAAGTTTGATCGTGGGCCCACAACACTGAAGAAGGAGGAGGAGGGATAGGAGCCAGAATAATCAAGCTTGATTGTGGGCCCTCAACACTGAAGAAGAAGGAGGGAAAGAGAGCACTGGGCAGACCCAGGGAGAAGATACTAGACGGACTTGCAGCCTTCCCGTTGTGACCAGGTGCTCCAATTCCCCTTTCCTCATAAAATGGCCTGTAAGTGTTGCCTGTCTTTTCCTAATCTTCCTTATCAATGATCTACTTGCGTCTGCCTCCATCAAGACTGTCTCGTTTGTTTTCTTTGCTGTCCATGGAACTCTCAACATTCTTCTTAGAAACCACATCTCGGCTGCCTCAATCTTGTTCCGACTTATGTTGACTGTCCACGCCTCGCAGTCGTACAACAGTAGGCCTATCGGCATATAACATTCATGAACTCTCTTCCTGATGTTAATTGATGGCCTAGGCATTTGTTGGTAAGAATGCTTTTCATCTTCTTGAATGCCGTTTTGGCTTAAATTATAATATTTTCAAAAAATGAAGAATTTTGTCACATAGGCTAGGCCTACCTAATGTAGGTCTTCCTTATCAATCACGCGTAATGTCTCATGATTTACAATATGCTACTGTGCAGACCTATCTTACTGATTTAACCCTTTAACTCCCGCATCTTAGTGACTTAACCCTTTAACTCCTGCACCCTGTCCACCAGCTGCAAAAACTAACCCTTTGACTCCCTCACCCTATCCACCAGCTTCCTGCACAAAGCTGGTGGATACAGCGAATAGGTATGTTACAAAAAATTTCAAATATTTTTAATAAATATGTAATTACCATCATTGAAAAGAGCAAAAAAAGAACTTTAAAATGGTATAAAAAGTTCTTTGATTGATTGTCTGTGACGAAAGTTACGATTTTTTTAATGATTAAATTTTCGACGTTTTCCTTCATTGGATTACATAGCAAAAACTGTGACCGCGTATGTGCCGTTTCATCACAAAAAGCACCATAACTTTGGAACGACTGAACCGATTGAAAAAAATCAATTATCCATAGAAAGGTCTTTGTTTAGCCAAGTGAGTGAAGGAGTCCAAGGATTAAATTTTTGTTTTGCTAGCATGGTTGACAGTATAGGATGCTGTTGGTCAGGGAGCGGGACTCCAAGGGTTAATGTCTAGTGATACACAATCTAATTGAAAGTACTAAAGTATTACTTAGGCTAATTCAATTGTATACGAACCAGTCGAATAAAGCCAAATCCTCGACCCGAATTGACGTAAACTTCAGACACCTCACCGAACGGCGAAAACAACTTTTTGAAGTCATCTTCTGTGACATCAGACGTAAGATTTCCCACAAACAATCTGCATCTGCCGGTGAATTTCTTTTCCTCTACGATCTTAGGCTCGTCGTCCTGGGAATGGCCCTCGTGCGTGGTTTGGTTCGCTACCCCTTTAGGAACCTGACTCCGGTCGGAATGCCTGTTTCTCGAATCGGAGCGGCTGTGACCATGTGTCTTATCACCTCGATCACTTCTGGTGGCATTTAGGTCTCTTTTGAGATCTCCAGATCCTTTGGTGTCCATCTTAGTAGGTGTTTTGTTCGGCGTTTTTGACATATTGTTGTTTTCTTATCTCAGCTTTCTAGCTTCGTATACGCCGCTGTTCTCAAGATGGCGTCCTTTGTCTCCTCTAAAATTTTAAACCTGTTATCAAAAATCGCGTATGAAATATTTTATGAAAATGTAGCTTGCATTACAAATTGAATTGGACGAAAATCAGACCAATGTTTTAAAAAATATGTCAATTCTGAATTTCTCGAGCACGCGTTGTTTCCGAAAGGGCCGGTCGCTGCTGCTGACCTAGTTTCAGGTCGAGGCTAAATTGTGCTCGCCACTTCAATAATTGGGACATATCGGTACATTGTTGTGCATTTCATATTTTTATGTGCATGTGCTAGGTCTGCTTGTAAAAGCGTCATGTTAAACTGAGCTGTGTCTCTTCTTTTCGTGTGCTTGATTTATCAGTTGTCTCTACCCGCGGGCTGTGTTGATGCGTCTTCCATTATTAGGCCTATGGGAGTTAAGCCATGACAGAATAATATTAGAATCTAGCGTGAAAAAAAAAGTGAGTGGTTTTGTTCTCTGTTTTTCTTTCATAATATTGTCTGCAATGATTTTGTGCCATTTCAAAAGTAAATGTGAGGCTTCATTTTAAATTTGTCCGATGATGTGTTTTGTTTACATGCATATATTGTGAAATTGTGCAGTTGAATGTTTATGTTGTTGAGTTCTTTCCCTTGAATTAGTTGAAGTTGGTATCGAACTGCTAGTCTTGTGTTATTTTAGGAATTCAGCATTGCGGGCCATCCCACAAACTTACAATTTAATTCTTTGAACTGCCTGTGCATGTAGTTGTAGTAGATAGTGTTCCCCATCGCTTGTCTTGTCTTCGAGACCCCCCTCCGCTACCCACGTAAAACAGCTGAAACCCAAAGAAAGATTCATTAGATTGATGGGAGAAGGGGTTTGTAAGTACTACGAAACTGATAGTTAAGTGGATTTTGCGTAGGGGTAGACAACAGTACATGTAACATTTTTGTCGAACTAAGTTCTAACCCCAGCAGTACTCAAGAACCCTGACCCATGGGGTCGGTTTTGTTCATGAACAGATTGCTGATCCTGAGGGTATGTTGTAAGCATGGAAACCAAAAAAGAATGTCTCTAGAGATCAAATCATTTGTCTCTTTCATCAGGATGGACATACCTGTAAGTGTAAGCCTATTTATTAATTGTGATTAGTGTATAGTATCTGACATTTTTCAGATCTTGTTTTGAGAATACCTTTGTTCCTGCAAGTTTGGACAGAATGCTTTCCATGGTAGGGATGAGATAGGATAGTGTTCACATTATTGTAAAGCATTGTTCAAAGGCCTTGGATCAATCAATGATGTGCAGACTTCACATTTTTTCAAGTGCTCAGTATGACTACACCATCACAGTACACCAGCTTGTCAGTTTGTATACTGGAATGATAATTCATATTTCAGTCAGCGTATTCAGTTCTGCTTTCACAAGAATTTCTTGCGTAATGGATACAACTCACAATCTGAGAGATGAAGGGATTTACAGCCTTGTCTGCTTTGAAGTGTGCAAAATATGAGACAATTGCCTTGTAGTTATTCATTGATCACAGAAGATGTCATCATAACTGGAAAACAGGCATCATTTGCTGCGATTTTTGTCAAGCTCTTGAGGTTGTCATTGTGGACAGAAGAATAAGAGATAAAATCTTCAGCTACGAAAGTTTTTTTCAGGTTGAACTTCTTTCCATTCTTTAGATTTTTTAGTGCTTTTGCAGTGTTTTTTCTTTTCAAGCCTGGCAATGTGGGTCACCAACATCTGCTTCATTAGTTCATAAGCATTACATGAATCTATCTAAAAGAAAATGGGCTGGTTCTGACTAATCTTGAGTATTTTTGCCATGGTAATTTTCTCATGTTTTCTATTTCCAATTGCGAGCATATAAGTTCATATGATGCTGTCCTTGTAGAGCCTCTTTGTTGCCTTTTTCATCATATATGACTGCAGATTGTGTGTGTGTGTGTGTCTTGCACACTTAAAGGGGCAGCAGGACTAGATAAGGCGGGAAGTAGATCGGAAGTCACTTGAATTCAAATGTTTGCCGAAGCAACACGGCTGTCTGTTCTGAGTTAATTGCAGATTTCGGACACTGTCGGAGAGCTACCTGGCTCATATTTGTCACACAGTACAATCTCAATCCCTGCTTTTAAACTGTTGTTATATTTTTATCGAAAAATGTGCGTATATGCATTTATTAGGAAATTAAAATCTGAATTGGACGAACTTAGAGGCGGAGCTACAAAACATGACGAGACATCTGACAGGCACGCCATCCAAAAATAGAAAAGCACGTGGAAAGAAAACAACGAAGGCATGTTGTCGCAACACACACACACACACACACACACACACACACACACACACACACACACATACACACACACATACACACCTGAAAGGCCTACAATATAGACGTCCAGAGAATTAAACGATCAGCTTAATTAAAATTGTGTAATGTATGAAAAGAAATCAAGCACATGCAATAGATCTATTTGCACACACAAGCTGTGCGCACATACACCGTACTCATACCACACACACAACACACACACACACACACACACACACACACACACACACACACACACACACACACACACACACACACACACACACACACACACACACACACACACATCGGAGCACAATACGAACACAACACTGACCTGTAGTCACCACCACTTATGTCCCAGGTACTGCTTACCAGGTGGGTTAGGGTACAAGTCTTACAAGCGACAGCACACAGTCTGGCATCTCACGAAGGGCTGTCACCACACATTCATCTACACCATCACGCCCCATAGTCACCCATTTCTTTCGAAAATATTGTGGATGTCTCCACGCATTCCTAGAATTTAGTATGTTCCAAAATTTTCTATATATATCTGTTTCCTAAGTCCAGAATTCCTAACTTGTGCTGACTGTCCATTACCCAGCCACCTCTGACAGTTTGCAGTAACACACGGCTCACAAAAACAAAACTGGCATCTGCCCTGACTAACTGCATGCTGTAAACTAACACTAGATCTATCACCTACACTGACACTAGCACCAGATGAGGAACACACTACATCTGTCGCCGGGGTAAATCTATAACTTGCTGAGGACAGTGTAGCCACTGAAGTAGGTGTACAAGATGCTGTGGTATCTACACAGGAGATGTTGGCGACACACACAGAACTACTCTCACTGACACTGTCAGCTTCACTGATTGTAACTTGTGATAGCACTTCACATTTCCACTCCCAACCACAGCTTTCAAACAATTGTCTTACAGCCTCCTTCTTTTCTTCGTTTAAATTAAAATTCATTATTTCGTCAAAGACAAACTCTCTCAAACTAGACGTGTGCGTTTTCAGTAGAACCCAGAAAGAATGAGCTCGCAAATTTGCTTACAGACAATGATAGGTCTGACCACAGATTTCTGGTGCTATTTCTTTCACACCGTGAGAGAGGCCAAGCATGGGATAGCAGTCATGCAGTTTCCATTAGCATCATCCTTTCCTTCTCATCTTTTGTTCTCATTCTCAGCAAGGTTCAAGTAACTTACATAGATCTACCGGATCTCCTAGTCAAGGCCCCAGTTACCGCGTGCCAGCCCGGAGTGTAATCAACTGTTTTAGGGGTGAAGGGGTGAGGTTGTCAATCTGTAATTTAGATCTGCGCACGAAGTCAGGGGCTCTCAACAATAATAATGCTGCGTGTGTATATGACAAACTGTCGAGAAATACAAAGGCTTCTGATCAAGTGTTCATACTATTTGATAAATAGTCTTGAACACAATCTGATGTCCCCCTGTCCAAACTTTGGTTATGCCCCAGGCAAGAGACAACCAGGACTGCGGAGATAGTGTGGGGTGTACTGATTCCCATTGAAGGGGGACCAAGCTTTAATTTCTCTAAAACTACATCATGCTTTTCCTGTAAGAAAAGTCAACATAAACGGTAAAGCATAAGTTGACTACCTTCACCCCCTAAAATGAACTTACAAAACCCATTTCCTGATACACGTCATGTGTTACGTAGGAAAACGTTCGAGTTCTGGAGAGCTGTGTGACGGAATTTGCTTCAATTTCTTCTCAGTTACTAAGAAGTGTCTGTTTTGTTCGTCACTGTTAGCGTGTTTGTTTACTACCCTCAGCCACGTGCTTTTCTTTATTTAGTTTAGCCCCGCCCATGCTTACTGTGCATGCGTCCCGATCCATTGGATCGGATGTTACCCCTTTAACCCCAAACAGGACACAGTTCCTTTTTCATGATTATGAGATTGTCCTTAAAATTTACTATTCCTGAGTGGTTTGTGGTCACAAGAGAAAAAGAATACTGAATATGCTTCTGTAGCAGTGTCGTCTGCTGATATAAGAGATTTAAGAGGAATGATTAAACTGAAATGATTGATGAAAATTAACTTTAGCTGTACAGTGTATGTATGGACATGATGAAAAGTAATTTTAGCTGCACCATTTATGTGTGGACATGCACGATACTAGGCCACGAAATAGGAAATGAGCACCAAAAGTTAAATGTGCTAAAATTCAGCCAACACTTGGTTCTTATTATGCAAGTTTAGTCTGCATTCAGTCTGAAAAGCAGGAGTTCATCTTCCAGCAGACTGATTTTCATATTTTGTCAAATAAAGATGCAAAGAAAATCATGATGTAAGTGACATGCTGTTTTTCAAGAGAAATATCAAACAACACATATGCAGTTTTGCCTGATAAAACTAAAAGTTTATTTCCATGTCTCTTAAAAGCCACAAAGAAATTTCTGATAAAGTTTAAGTATTCTGTGTGCAAACACTAAACCATGGGACATTGTAACTTACACAACTCGTACCCAGAGTTTTCTGAAACGTTTTTCGGAAAAAGTTTTCAGAAAAGAGATACAAGCTTGCGTATGATTCCTACATCGTAGTACATGACTACGTTCTCTTAGTAAAGGTTCCTATATCTAGGCCTATGTAGTATAAAGAATAGCAAGAAACAGAATTTATCATTTATTAGTGATTGTTGTAAGAACTATAAAGGACATCAGACATCTGTTTCAAATATTTTGCTGTCAGTGTATGCCCCCAAAACCCACGTTGTTTTCTTCACGAAACATTACTTCACTGGCTTAATCATAATGAGCAAAGTTTTTTTGTTTTTTTGTTTTTGTTTTTTTTAATAGTAAAATGCAAATCCACCACTTCTTGAAATATTTCTGAAGTGTAAACACCAATTTTGGTGTCAATTCACAGGGAAGCATACCCCTTGGATCCATTATTTGTAGAGATACGGGTAGTTTCTCTCAGACAAAATACGGAATCATCAACTTAGGATCATTGTAATCTAGTTTATCAACACAAAGCTCTCTTTATGAGGCCTTGTCTCAATGAATGCTCTAATTACAATAAACAAGAACATTTTTTGTTTAATTTATAGAAGGACAAAATATGTGATCATTAAAGGTGCATGTTTTATAGCAGGATATGTGGATATCAGACAAGTTCTGTCTCAAATTTCTGCTAAGATGGAATTCTGGGAAAGGTGAAGGACTGTGTGTCAAGATTGTAGGAAATTTCGTGTTGTTTCGAATATGGTTGCTCAGTGTTCGTTGGTGGCTTGTGTTGTCTGCAAGCATGGAATATGACTCAGTGAGCATGATGTGCATTTCCCATAGCAACTTTGCAAATTATGAAAGCATTACTTTTATCCCATTTGTTAACAGAATCATTCTGAGAATGCTTCTGCATACACTTTGTGTTGTTTGTATCAGGAATGATTAAATCATGTAAAATATTGTCTTCGATTGCATGGTTGACAGTGCAGGATGCTGGTAGACAGGGTGCGGGAGTCAAAAGGCTAAGTAGACTACCATTGTGATAAATATTGCAAGTTGCATTGCCACCAATGTGGACAGGAAATGTAACTTACAACATGTCTTTCTTGCTGTAATTCAGTGATGTGTTCTTGAAATTGCTTTTTAATGAAGCGTTTATTCATAAGTTCATTTGGCCCAACACTCTATCGTCGGCCTCTTTATGTCTCAGGAGATGATAGTCTGCACCAGGAGGCATTGTGGTCATGACGTGCACTTTCTGCTGTGGCTGTGCAGGCCGATTCTTGAGTGGCAATCTCTGTCACATCTGCCACATATGTATACAAACTGAGTCGCTGTTGTTTGGTTTCTGGAACGTCGCCTGTGGAGAGCCCTTTTCTCATCTGCGCTTGCTGCTCTCATCCTGCCCGCATTCACACCACCTTGCTGAACGGCTGTCCTCCATGCCGCCCTGTCTTCCGCCAGAGTCTCCCAAGAGCCTGGGTCAGTCCCTGAGCTTCTAAGGTCCCTTTTGCAAGCGTCTACAAAGCGTAGCTGTGGGCGGCCTGGAGTTTGCTTCCAGTTTGCGAGTTCACCATAGAGAACATCTTTTGGGATGCGTCCATCCTCCATTTGACGCACATGGCCAAGCCAGCATAATCAGCGTTGGCTTAGGAGGGCAAAAATGGTCTGTAGGCCTGCACGACGGAGGACCTGAGCTGTGTTGGTCACCTTGTCTTGCCATCGGATGCTGAGGATGCGTCGCAAGCACCGGAGATGGAAAGTGTTGAGCCTCTTTTCTTGGTTGGCGTAGATGGTCCAGGCTTCACTAGGTAACATTGTGCTCCTCCACGTAATATGTATCATTGCAGGTTTTTTAAGATAAAGTTAGATCAGTTTCCTGCAACAGCCTTTTTCTAATCATACCATCTGAGATGCCTAGAAAGAGTGTCCTTCAACAAAAATTTCAAGTAGCTCAGACAACACTCAATGAACTCATGTTTGCAGACGACCAGGCAATGGTGAACAATGACAAGATACAGCTACAGGAGCACACAGACCAGCTCAATGAAAGCTGCGAGACATACAGCATGAAGATCAGCGTCAGCAAGACCGAGGTCATGACTGTCAGTAAGAGACCAAACAAACTGGACATCAACATCAACGGAACCTAGTTGAAGCAAGCCAGTGAATTTAAATACCTGGGCAGCATCTTCACTGAAAATGGCAAACTAGACAGAGAAATCGAGACCAGATGCCAGAAAGCCAACGCAGTCAGCTACCAACTTGCCCCTCTCCTGAAACACCCCAGCATTCCCACCAGCACTAAGGCGAAACTCATCAACGCCATTTTTCTACCAACGCTGACATACCAGTTCCAGACATGGTCCCTAACTAAAGTCCTCGAGAGAAAACTGGTCACCTGTGAAATGAAATGCCTGAGGAAAGCAGTAAACAAGACAAGGCAGGACAAGATCAGCAATGAGGTGATACGAGACATGGTAGGAGCAACACCAATCCTACAACACATCGAACATATGAGGATCAAGTGGTTCGGACACCTCACACGTATGCCCCTAAACCATCCAGCTCTTCGGGCATACAACACCAGATACTCTGGCTGGAGAGCCAGAGGAAGACCAAGACGACGATGGAGCGACTCCGTGGCAGACACCCTCAGAGCTCACGAGATGTCCCTTCTCCAGGCCACCCGCCTTGCTGCTGACAGACAACTGTATCTCCCCGCGACGCCCACCGGTACAAGCGGAAGGAAAAAATAAAAAGTAAAGCTCAGACAAGAGTACGCAAAGCAGCTTTGTTATCTTCTACTGTCTCATCTGCCTGTTGTCAGTGTTGATGTCTTCTTTTTTACGTGTCTTAGCAATATAATGGTTATCAGAGGCAGCCCAAGGTAAAAATCTTCCACAGATTAATCTTCAAAAATTTGCATTCCTTTGTACAATTCTTTACCTGGAGTGTGCAGAAACAGTGCTCTCTTATTGGTCATCGCAAAGTAACTGAAAGGACATCCAGATGCCACTTTTTCATCAGACATATACTTAAAACAACAGACATGATTGTTTTTTAGAACATTTCTTTTAGTGGACATTTTGTGATTCTACTAAAGTACTGTCCACTAAAAGTTGAGGTATCGTGCACAGATTTTGACATATTAGGCTGACAGGCATTAACAGACACATGCATGCACACCCTCACATACAGTGATACACACACATACAGTGACACACACACTCGTGCACGTGTTCACTCATGAACATTTATAAACACATCCTACAGTTAAACGAAAAAAAGAAAAGTAGTTTTAGAAATCTGCCCCAACCATTGTTCTCTTTTGGAGAGCGTGACTGGTCATCTTCATGTGCAGATTTTGAATTCACATGATCTATGACCAGTATGAGGCAGCCGAAATGTGATCTTTAAGAAGAATGTTGATGAGTTCCATGGACAGCAAAGAAAATAAACAAGACAGTCTTGATGGTGGCAGACACAAGAAGATCATTGATAAGGAAGATTAGGAAAAGACAAGCAACATATATAGGCCATTTTATGAGGAAAGGGGAATTAGAGCACCTGGTCACAACAGGAAAGCTTGGAGGGAAAGAGAACACCATGTAGACCCAGGGAGAAAATATTGGACGGATTTGCAGGGTGGCTGAGGACAGAGAGAGTGGAAGATGTGCTTGCAGCGTCAAGGGATAGATGCATATATTATGGTCATGGCTACGAAATTGTGTCTAAAAAGTGACACATAAGCAACAAAATGAAACGCCTGTCAATGGAAGAATATTATGCAAAACAAACAGCAGGACAAAAACCATGACAAATAATCCAACTTGCAAGTCAATCGGACATTTATCACTCCTGTAAACACGGATAATATGATGTTCCGTTGTACATAACATCACACGATGTCACAGACCTTGTAAAGAAGAGAACCTGAGAAGGAACAGGTATTTTGCTCAAAATAATGTGAACATGTTAGCAGCAGGTCCAGTTGGTACATCTGAAGGTAGGACAGGAAAATCAAACACATGAACTATAGGTACTGGCAGCAGCGCTCATTCAGTGGAGGAAAGTTAGCAAACACAGCAAAATTTGCCAATTTTCCACATGCTCTATTTTCTGAACTACTTAAACAGTGAATGAAAAAATCACATATTGATGAAGAATGATCTTTCTGCTTTTAAATGGTGTGGTTCTTTTATTTGTGGTTGCGACTGAAAAGGAGAGAAATAAGTTGAAAGTTGCCGACTGGAAGCCGTGTCACGCTGCCGTGATGAAGTCCGCGATGCAATGTCTGCGATATCTAATTTCGCATTGCTTGGAAAATCGCTTGGTGCGTCACGGCCACTGCATACATTAACCCAGTTTTGAGTTCATCTAAAAGAGCAGAAGCTAACCTTTCGTTTTGACTAAGTTATAATGTGAAATATCCAATATAAATTAGTTAAATTTTGTGTTGAAAATTACCCAAATTTAAAATTTATCATAGAAAATCTAAAGTTGACATATATGTTTTTAATCACCAGAAAAGTTGAAGATTCGCACTTTAAATTTCCATGCAAATGAGCTCGATCAGTGACATGGCCATGATGCTAGGCCCGTTTAAAGTAAGGACCCCGATTGCTTGATTCGAGAAAAATCCTCACACTGAATCAAAATGGCGTCGGGAGCTGCTGTCTGCTGTGCCGCAAAACAAATTTGCTGCCGTCTGCCATTTCGATGTACGAAGAATATATTGGTAAGTAGTTTTGGCTGTTTCGATCATTATTTCATTAATCTGTTATTTAGTTCTTTAATTTGTTGACAGAAAGGATTATAACTTCGAAGTTTGAATCGGTGACATGATCGAACATAGCAAGGTCTTCATGTTCCAATGCATTGTATAATTTTCTAATTGTACTTGTGTATTTTATAAGACTTGATCACACAAAAATATGCAAAGTTTTGTTTGAGTATTTATTGTTATGGTACATTTTCATTGATTACAGGCAACATCTTATGTTTTACTCATGATCGCAAAACGGAAAGTAGCTTTGCAAAACCATCGACTGATCGCAAACCAACTTTAAGTTTTTCAGTTGGGTAGTTTGGTCATTGATTTATTCAGGTTTTATGATAAAAACACTCTTGATTTACATTTTACAGGTTTTAAACATGTGTCTCAGTGACACATTTCAGGTTCCAGAATTTAATAGCCTAAATGTGTTTGTGCAGATCATGTAATATCAGCATGATTTAGTCAGAAGAACTGTTGAATGTTTTCAATGTGCAGTACTTAACAAAAGCATTTTTATTCATTTACCAGTTTCGAAAAATTATCGCTATGATTATCAGATTGCCCCTCTCACTCCCAGCTCGTGTGTGTGTGTGTGTGTGTGTGTGTGTGTGTGTGTGTGTGTGTGTGTGCGTGCGTGCGTGCGTGCGTGCGTGCGTGCGTGCGTGCATGCGTGCGTGTGTGCGCAAGCGCACGCGCGTGCTTGTGCTTGTGCTTGTATGTGTGATGCGTGTGAAACACAGACATGGATTTATTTGATCTACTTCAGAGTTACAAAGAACAGTGTTAATTAAATCAATCTGTTAATTAAAAATCATGTTCATACAAGAGAGAGGAGAGATGAAAGGCTTAAATCTTTATTGTCTTGAATGATATTAAAGTGTGTACATGTATTTGTTAATGTAACTAGTAGCCTAATTGCATTAAAAATGAAAATGTGTGTGTGTGTGTGTGTGTGTGTGTGTGTGTGTGGTGTGTGTGTGTGTGTGAGAGAGAGAGAGAGAGAGAGAGAGAGAGAGAGACTGAATGATAATAAATTAAGGCCTATGCCTATACTGTATCATGTACGTATGCTTGACAATATTTGTCTACCTCCACTCCTGTACCCCACTCTAAACCCCCATATCCACACAGAATTTCTTAATTTTTTGAGTGCGTACTGTCACATTATTGTGATTGAAAAAAATTTGGGGGTGCTTGCAGCAAGTACCTGTGTCTTGTGTCAAGTCTTGCAGCAAGCACCTGTGTGTCATGTTTAAGTATATGAAATACACATGTTATGCAAATACCCCTGCTCTCCTGTCTCTCACCACACACACCTTTTTAATTAACGGTAGAGTAAAAAAGAAAAAAAGAAAACATAACATTTAAAATCTAAATCTTTCGTATTTTCAGTTGATAATGACTACAACACCATGAGGTCAGTACTGATGGCTGAGGGGAGAGGCAGGCGGAAGACCTTGACCAAATGTCCTACAACCAACAAACTTCTTCTCCAGCTTTATTAAGCCTTGAGGGAAGATTGCGACAAGACATGGGAAGAGATGGCAGCCTTTACCCCGACTGTTATTATTGACATGACCTCTTTTGAGAAGAATATCAAGTCCACAGTACTTGCAGCTGTGAGGAAAGCTTTGAGTATCACTGATAGTGATAAGGAATGCTTATCATTTCTTGCTGTCAAGCCTACATATGCACTTGAAAAGAAGAATGTGGGCAGCTTTCTCCTTGAGTGTATGCCACCTACAATGCCAAGTTCTGCTGATGTGCAAGTCCCCCTCCCCCTTCCCCCATGATCATGATTGCTTAACAGAGACAGTGTTTTGGTAAAAAACAGTTTTGTTTATTGTTAACAACATTTTTTATGTGGATTTCTATGACAATAAAAGTAGTAGAACAGAGTTACACAGCCATTTTTTCATTTGAAAGTACAGTAGTGGAAACAAATGTATATGCTGTTGTGTAAAATGAGGTAAATGAAAAAATTTTTTAAATGATTGTGGCATGCTGTCATTTGCTGTGATTTTTTATTGTGGACAGTGATGGGAAAAAAAACCTGATGTAAGCCAGTATACATTGTGGAAAATATTAAATATTTGTATGTATTGCTCTGAACATAGAGAATAAGTACACAAAATTTCATGAAAATCCCTCAAGTAGTTTCTGAGATATTAGTGTTTAAATGACGTTACCCCTAAACCAACCCATTTTTCCGCCATGCAAATTAGCGATTTTAGCAAGTTTGGCGCTTTATTTCTCAGGAACCAATGAATTGAATGACTCACAAAAAATTGACACAATAAGATATGATATATACTCTACAGAAAATAAGTTTGATGCATATCTCTTGGTTTATGTTAGTACTTGGGCATGTTGAAAATGGACATTTAATTACACATACTGTACCGTGGCTCACTGATGCAATAAGCGGCAGCGATTTGCCATTCCTGCCTCATAAACAATAAAGTCCGAAGGGACTATAACTCTGAGAGTATCCATGTCTTGCGCATGCGCATGTGCTCTTCCTCTTTTCTCGGCAGCCATCTTCCAGCTCGCCTCGTACTCTCTGAGCAGCTAAGTATTTTTCGATTTCGCTACGCGATCGATCGATTCTCGTTGCTGTTTTGTGTCTTGCCTATGTTTTCGTTTAAGGGAGAAACTTATGTGAAGCGATTGGGTGGCAAAGCGAGGGTTAAGAAGATTTCGCCCGCCGAATTCTCCAACCCACAGACCGGTGGTTCGACCGGCACACCAAAACCCGTTCTCTCTTCATCTTTGTCTCTCCCTTCTACGTCTTCTCTCTCTCACTCTCTCGACAAGTCATCGCAACTCAGCTACGGTTCTGTTGCGGTGACCACGAGCCCTCAACTCAGCTGCGGCTCAGTTGACTTTTTGTCATTTTGCGGCCTTCACACTGCCCATCACAGTTATCGACTTAACTGCGGTTCTGTCGATTCTGTGCTCGCCTGTGCTGCCTCCTCTTTCTCTCCCATTATGTAACACATCAGTCCCAATATCTGATTCAGCTAAAAACCTTGGTGTCTGCATTGACTCTACCCTCTCCATGAACAACTTTGTTTCTCAAACTGCCAGATCTTGCTACTGTCATCTCCATCGTATAAGGCTGATCAGGAAGTATCTCTCTGTCGAAACAACTGCAAAACTCGTTCTCTCCTTCATAATGTCTCGCATTGACTATTGCAATTCACTCCTGTCTGGTCTTCCTGCCTCCACCATTCACATCCTACAGCGCATTCAAAACAATGCTGTACGCCTTGTACTCAAAAAGAAAAAAGCTGACCACATATCTCCTCTCCTGGCACAACTTCACTGGCTCCCTGTATCAAAGCGCATACAGTACAAACTAGACACCATGTGCTACAAAAGCCTCAATAACGCAGCCCCCAATTACCTGTCAAGCCTACTTGAGATCTATGTTCCCTCACGTACCCTCCGCTCTGCCTCCGATCCTCTGACTTTTCGCTTTCCACGCACTAAGCTCAATACCTATGGTCCACGAGCCTTCTCTGTTTCTGGTCCACTCTCCTGGAACAAACTTCCTCTCTCAGTCCGTCAGCAACCTACTTTTGTCTCCTTCAAGTCCGCTCTCAAAACTCACCTTTTCTCCTCCGCATAAAATCCTAACCTCACTCAACCCCCCCCCCCCCCCCCCCCCCCCTCTGCAGCCTGTCTCCGCTCGGAGGGGAATCACATGATTATAATATATAATTGTATATGCTATGCTCTCTATAAATTTTCCATTGCTTTTATTCTTGCTTTTATTGCTTTTATTCTTTCTCCCCATTTATAGCCATGCGTGTGTGTGAGTGGTGTGTGTGTGGTGTGTGTGTGTGTGTGTGTGTGCGTGCGTGCGTGTGTGTGTGTGTGTGTGTGTGTGTGTGTGTGTGTGTGTGTGGTGCGTGCATGCGTGCGTGCGTGCTTGCGTGTGTGTCTGCTTCAGCACTTAGATTTGATTTTATCAAGATTTTGCGCTATATAAATATTGTAATTATTATTATTATTATGACCCACGGCGGGCTGGCACCTCTCTGTCCCATTCCGGACAGAGCACTTGGCCGCCTTGGCAAATGCCAAGCGGCCCCCAGCAGGCTGGCCCTTTGGGCACTGGGGAACCCCCGACCCACGGGGACCATTACCCGCGGGCATCAGACCGTAGGTCCGCCCCGGCTGGTCATCACAACTCAACTACGGTTCTGTTGCCATGACCACGAGCCCTCAACTCAGCTGCGGCTCTGTTGACTTCTTGTCATTTTGCGGCCTTCACACTGCCCCTCACGGTAATCGACTCGGCTGCGGCTCTGTCGATTCCGTACTCGCCCTCTCAGTACAGCTCAACCCCGGTTCAGCTGCTACTGTTTCAGCCCCTATGGCTGAAGGGCGACACGGGTATGGGTCTCCTTTGGGAGGCAGGAAGGCTAGCACCTTGACAGAAAATGGCTCACCCCCTGGTTCACCAGGCGAGACGCCCCCTGGTTCGCCAGGCGGGCCAAGGGAGACAATCCCCCTATTACGGGCGTCAGATCATAGATCCGCCCAGGTTCTCTCCCTCCCTGCAGCCTGCTTGTGCCCTCAACGCAGCTGCGGCTCTGAAAAAGGGTCACCCCCTGCTTAGCCAGGTGGGTCATGGGTGACAACACCCCTGCCGCGGGCGTCAGACTGAGGTCCGCCCCGGCTTGGTCATCACAACTCAACTACGGTTCTGTTGCCATGACCACGAGCCCTCAACTCAGCTTCGGCTCTGTTGACTTTTTGTTATTTTGCGGCCTTCACACTGCCCCTCACGGTAATCAACTCAGCTGCAGTTCTGTCGATTCCGTACTCGCCCCCTCCGTACAGCTCAACCCCGGTTCAGCTGCTACTGCTTCAGCCCCTATGGCTGAAGGGCGACACGGGTATGGGTCTCCTTCGGGAGGCAGGAAGGCCAGCACTTGGGCAGAAAATGGCTCACCCCCTGGTTCGCCAGGCGGGCAAAGGGAGACAACCCCCCTATTACGGGCGTCAGATCGTAGATCCGCCCAGGTTGTCTCCTTTCCTCCCCTGCAGCCTGCTTGTGCCCCCGCTCCAACCTCTTTGTCCCATCCGGACAGAGTGCTTGGTCGCCTTGGCAAATGCCAAGCGACCCACTGCGGGCTGGCACATCTCTGTCCCATTGGCAAATGACAACTGACCCCCAGCAGGTTGGCCCCTTGGGCACTGGGGATCCGGGGACTCCATCGGCTCAGCCCATGACGCCTCCATGGCACCGTACATGGCGCCATGGCAGCACTACCCATCTATGGGATTTCCCCTTGCCTCGTTCGCAGGGTATACTTGAAAGCCCTGCTTTATGCCCGGCGCCCCACCCACGCAGGCGTCTGCCTTGACCACCCCTCTGGATCCCCCCCCCCCCCCCAGATCGGATTCCTCCCCAAGGGGGCCTCCCCGGGGCTTCTGACCCCGTTTGGAGTTTGCCCACACTTGGGCACTCCACAGTCCATCGCCTCCTCTGTAGGCGGGCCGGGGGTACACTGACTCCACAGCCCCAGCCTCCCCTTTCCTAAAAGAGTCAGGCTTGGTGGCTGACTCGGTGAGGAGGGCCCATAGTAAGGTGAGGGGCACTGAGGCACAGGACATCCTTCCAGGCTCTGTGCCTGACTTCCTTGGAGCTCTGGCTTACGGGAAATTCCTGAGGCCAGAGAAACTCCCTTTCCACAGAGTGGTCCTCACGGTCCATGAGGCCATTCCAGAGTCGCCACTCTCCCTCACACAGGATAACCTCCTCTTAGCGCAAGAGAGGTCTCAGGCCCAGCAGCGGCATATCTCCCTCTCGCAGCGCTGCCTGGCAAACTGGGAGGAGACTGCCAGGAGGGGTCTGGAAGTGGATCCAGTGGTGGATTCCTTCTTGGGTGTGGTCTGGTGTCCGCTCTTCAGGACCCAGACTACGAGCCCGCTTCTCTCCATCAGTCACCTGTCTCTTCCGCAATGGTTGCTCCCATTCACTCCATGGCGGAAAGACCTCAAGCACTCAACCAATGCCCTTCGCCAGATTGTACCTCAATTCAGTCCTGTCAAGGCCAAATGCAGTACTCTTACCATCTTTGGTCACCCGCTCTTCATCTGCCAGAGCTTCCTCGAGAGCTGTGCCACTTAGGTCTGGTTCCCTCTTCGGGACCCACGTGCAGGCCACTATCAAGAGTCAAGACAAAATCAGGAGAGACCTCGCCCTTCACTCTGGTCTCGCTTGCCCCACGGCAAAGCGACCTGCTCCGGCGGCTCCCCAACCTTCCAGGGGCCTCCACAGGAGACGTTTTGCGCCTTCTTCAGCCCCAAAGGGGCTAGGGCAAGCACCCACCCACAGGCGATCCTGTGGGCAGTCTGTCCCGACACATAGACACTTTCAGATGGAAACCCCTGGGTCCATCTGTGATGCCTTGCTCCCGGACGACTGGGGGATTTCCATTGATCTCAGAGATGCGTATTCCCATTTCTTTATTCACCCAAGGGACAGGACGTACCTCCAATTCGTTTTGAGGAACTGATTCTTCCAGTTCAGGGCTTTTCCCCAGGGGTGCTTGGGACCAATCATCAGTGAGCAAATGGCACTCCTGGTCCCGGTTAGCCCAGGGATTCCATATCACACACACCCCTCCTCAGCGGACTTGTTCACGGATGCGTCCTAATCCGGGTGGGGGGCCTATGTGGGCCTGATAACAGCAGCAGGTCAATGGTCACAAGACCTCCTTTCCTGTCACATCAACATTCTGGAACTGGAGACAGTTTTTTCAAGCCCCCAGAGACTTTCTCCCCTTTCTTAAGGGAAAACATGTTCGCATCGACACGGACAACACTACTATGGCTTGTTACATCAACAAGCAAAGGGGCGCCCGCTCCCAATCCTTGTCTCGGAGAGCGGAACAGCTTCCACTCTGGTGTGCAGAACAATCCTTTCAGATCTCAGCGATGCATGTCCCGGGAAAGATGAACATACTTGCGGCCTCCGTCCGCAGCTCCCACAGGATTCTTCCCTCAGAACAGGCACGGGTCTGTGCAGTTCTGGAGCCAGTGTGGGCAGCGTGGTCCAAATCACAAGTGGACCTGTTTGCCACCAGATTCCACTGCCGCCTTCATCTGTATGTCTTTCCAGTCCCGGATCCTTTGGCTTGGCCCGTGCATGCTCAGTCCATCCCACGGTCAGTCCTGTCGGGCTACACCTTCCCTCCATTCCCCTAACTGGGAAAGTTCTGCGGAAGGTGCGGGCAGACTCTGCCACGATGGTTCTCGTGGCGCCTCGATGGCCTGCCCAAACATGGTTTCTGGAACTGCTACACCTGTTCCATGTGCCTCCAATAAAACACACTGTCACAGGCCAGTCCTTGCTTCAACCAAGGTCACGCATTCCGCACAGCAACCCGGAGGTTCTAAACCTTCCTGCTTGACTGCTGTGCGGGCCTCAATGTCTCCATTAGGCTTGTCCCTGGCAGTGATCGGCCCTGTGGTGCAAGCACACAGAACGGACACTCAGGGAACGTATAGTGCCCACTGACACAGTTGGCCTTCTGGGTGCTCCTCAACTTTCCAGTGGGCCAACTACCACGGCCTTCTTCGTCGGGGAAAAACCTTTTGTCCTCCTCAGTGAAGGGACGTAGGGCAGCCATCTGCAATACCATCAGCCAGTCGGGTAGTCCTTCATTCGTGGACAACCCTGTCCTGCTGGATATTGTCCGTAGGGCTTCCCTTCGGGAAGCCTGACCCCCCACGGCACCCGGCCGGGGATCTCCTTCTCGTCCTTTCCTCCCTGGGACTTTCGCCTTAACGAGCCCATCAGGGAGTGTTCTCCCAACTTCCTCTCATTTCGGACGGCCTTTCTACTCACTGTAGCGTCAGGGAGGCACTGTAGCGAAGTGCACGCTCTTGGCGGACTCCCCGGGGATGTTGCTTTTGAACCGGAGGGCTCAATCATAGTCAATGTCTCTCCGCCTACTCCCGGACTTCTTGGCCAAGAACCAGTCGCCAGGTTCTCCTACTCTGTCTATCTCCATTCATCCCCTGATGTCTATCCTTGCTCCGGATGACGAAATCTTCTCGCCAGAAGCAGCACCACCTGTTTCTCTCTTACAACGAAAGTTACAAGAAAGCCATTAGCCACGCATCCCCCTCTCGATGGCTGTGAACAGTCATCAAGGATGCGTATGCCAGGCCGGGCTCAGATTCAGCTGTCTTCTCCCTGAGGCCCCATGAGATTAGAGCATGGGCCTTGTCACTGGCGTTCACTCAGGGCCAGCCCCCTGAGTGTCCTGGACGCCACGCATTGGCGTTCTCTGGGCACGTTCATTCCATCCTACCGGCGCGATGTCTACCGTCTGCGCGACGATGGATCTAGGGGTATCGCTTCCACTGTGGTGGCTCAACACCCCATCTCTGCTGCACGCCCTGACTTGTCTCATTCCTCCAGGCGTTAACCAGGTAAGCCCTCCTTCCGGGTAGCGCTATTCTGCATCAGTGAGCCACGGTACAGTATATGTAATTAAAAGGAAATTTTCCTTCTAAAATTACGTTTAATCTAACATACTTACCGTGGCTCACGCAGAGTCCCTCCCGTCCTCCCCGCCTTCCTGGTTCCTTCCGTTCACAGTCAGGGTCTTGGTTTCCTCAAAAAGAGGAAGAGCACATGCGCATGCGCAAGACATGGATACTCTCAGAGTTATAGTCCCTTCGGACTTTATTGTTTATGAGGCAGGAATGGCAAATCGCTGCCGCTTATTGCATCAGTGAGCCACGGTAAGTATGTTAGATTAAATGTAATTTTAGAAGGAAAATTTCCTTTCTAGCAATTCCGCGTTACTCAGATTTGGATTTTTGCCATGTTTGACATGTTATTACTCATTTCTCATTCCTACAGATGGTAATATTTCTGGTGGTTTTAACTGTCTGTTACACAGATTTGGAAAATGCTTTTTGACAGTTTTATGTCCATTACAAAATGTTCTGTGAGTCTCCAATTTTGGAAAAAATCAATGCTTGCATTTCTCGACGCAAAATTAAATATGTAAAATATCACATCTCAGGAACCAATAAAGCTAGACACTTGATTTTTGTTTTGTTTTCTTTGTTTTGATATGCTCTTTCATTATTGTATGGTTTTAAAACTCTATTTCTAATTTGAAACTTTGGCTGTCGGTACCTACTAACTACAAGAAAATTAAAGGAGAAGATTTTTACATAACTTCACAACAATTCTTTAGTGTGTAAATTGTAGAGCTGTACCACGGAAGATAAAACGAACTTCTGCTGTTTTGAAGACAAGCAGTGTAAAGAGAGATGACAAAATAATTATGTGAAGCACTCAGGTAATGCCTAATTATGAATGTTTTCATATTAAGGCTTACTATATGTGCGTTACTGGAATGTCCACTCATCTCCAACATTTAAGAAATCTCAAAAGCTGATAATTCTTATTGTTGTGCAAAACAGCTTATGAGTAACTCAAAAGACGTGTTCCGAACAAAACCAGGCTATGAAAATGAAAATATTACAAGAGCACATACCAGAACAGCACCCAAATAGTGGTCTGTACATAACTTCACAACAGTCACAACAAAACATTGTACTCTAAAACACAAACTTCGGCATCAAACTATCTTTCACTTGAAATAAGAAGAACCAAAATGCCACACATGACAGTTTCTTTTTAAGTGAATTGTGGCTTGCTGAATTCAGTAAAGATCTCTTTCGTACATAACTTCACAACATTCTTAAGGAGAATCTCCCTTTTCTTCAGGAACACAGTTCTTGTGTCAATTAATTTCCACAAAAACAGGGGTACAAGAGCTCAGGGGATTGTATCAGCATGTTTTGAATACATTTGGGATTGATGATGAGGGTGTTAAACTGGCTATTCTATAGAATGTTCAAAACTTAACATACCAGTTCATAACTTCACAACAGTCACAACATAATATTGTACTAAACATTCCAGACTGCGCATATTGTAAACATCACATCACTCTTTTGAATAAGACAAACTTAAATGTATTCATTATTGAGAGAATCGGTTATTTTCACTTCATGGGTTTTACCCGAATTGATGCTAAATCGACGATTCTTACACGCAAGGGAAATTTCACAACGAACAGTGATGTACTCGAAGCAGATTTTGCTCGGCAATTTTCTACTTCCTGTGCCCACGATTTGCCAATGTAGAAGTATGAGGGCTTTATGCACTCAATTTGATGTTGATCAAGTCCCAGACATGAAAGTTTCTTGTACTCGTTGTGGCGTATCGCTCAATCGATTGCACACACTCTTTGAAGTGTCACAAAAATTATTTCCAATGATAGTGTAAACAAACGACAAAATGTTGGTTTTCTGAACTGTTATCAGTTGCTGTGGGGGGAAATGCACCCAGGCGCAAAGGTCATTACTTCACTTTCACGTTACGTTAATTTTGTGGCTATATTTGAGGTATAGAGTATGTAAATTTAGCTCCGAAGTTCGGTAGTAGCGCGCGCGGCCATTTCGTAGCCATGACAATATATATATAAAGGGCCATAATCACCAGCACCATGTGGCAGGGCACATGATGATGATGATGATGACCTATTTTGATCATGTTCTGCAGCTGTTGTTTTTACCCCATCCCCCCACCCTCTGAAGACTTGAAAAATACAGAGAGGTCCCATAATTTGACAGGAGAAAGGTTTGTTGCAGATGTGCCAACACTGTCTGAGGACACAGAGTGGAAAGAGTGAATAGCCTGTGTATCTGATATTGTTTCGGGGATGTTTTTTTTTTTTTCTCCAGAACTGATGAAGTTTATGACAGACTCAAAATACATCATGCCTTGACACAAACAAAACATTTAATTTGGGAGGGGTTTTTTTTTTTTGTTTTTTTTTGCTTGATCAGCAACTGTCCTGCTGAATCAATGACAACATGGTATTGTAGAATCTGCCTCCAAACAACTCTTTTCACAGTACGTCAAAGACCATTAATAAGGCACTTTCCATGTGATGTAATGTCAACAAACTTCCCGTCAATCTCTGACACTTCTTGTGAAACAGATGAGGTGTTATCAGGATTGAAAATATGGAACAGTTTTTGAACTGACTTCCAGCTCCATCATAAAGGACATGCAGCTTCTCAGTCAGCATTCCAGCCTGCTCTGCTTTTTCTGAGATGACTGTTGACAGCTGTCACTGTGTATTTGTCTTGATCATTACAGTCACTGACTACCACTAAAAAGTGTAATCTGATGTACTTTTGCACAAAATGGCAATGAAAATTGTTATGCTATTCTGCTGTTCTGCCTCCAGTGTGCAGACATTATTTCATTTTGGTGCTTTATCGCACAGTTTTCAGCAAAATCCTCTTGAAGAATGACACATTTACTTCTGATACGTTGTTTCACAGAGTTGCATTTTAGCAGTGAAGTGTATCTTTTCATTGCTTCCAGTTGTTGGCATAGTTCTTTGTTCAGGTCTTCAAAGTTTGCACATGTATGCAAGTTCTTTTGAAGAGGACTTATTCCACTGATAGAATGTGAACTTACTTTGTACCTGAAGTTCTGCTGTGATGTAGGCCCTACTTTTTCTCATCCATGTTTGATTTGCGGCATTACAAACAGACACCCAGGGAGCAGGAATTTTTTTTCCTGCACAGTGTGACAAAGAAATTAATTCTTCATCTAATGGAAGACTTAGAACTTAAGGAATGTTTCTTGAGGCCTTGAAGCATCAAATCAAAATTTTCATGATATATATAACACAAAATATATCACACGCAGGCTGTACATGCTTGGGTCTGAAAGAAGCCAGTGTTGTTTTTTCCTAGTTCCGGTTTTGGGTTTTCTTTATTGAAGATCTGATATGCTTCCATGATATTCATTAGCATTATTTTCTTCTACACCTTTCATTTTCCCCTTCTTTCTCAAGTATGATATAGTCCTTTCTCAAGCATAATTATAATATAGTCCTTTCTGCCTGGCAACTTTCAGAAAATGTCATCTCATTCATTTCATGTAGAAACTTATTTGCAATGGTCAGGCTTTACAAAAAGCCTCCTCTGCACTGAAAGCCAGATCTCTTGAACAAGTTTATGAAGTACTGCTTGCTTTCTGCAGGGAAATTTGGGTAGAGCCTTTAATGCCTTTCTCAGAACTTTTCCTTCTGTCTGACAAGAAGAAAATACTGAACCTGACATTCCCCTGAGGTCAACTGGACATGTATCTTTTGCTTTAGCATGAGCTTTCCTCATTTTAAAGGTGTTTTTAATTTGCTTCTCCTGTCTCTTTTCTTTGGTACACTTTTCACGACAGTTCTTTTGCAGAACTTTTCCTGTATTTCAACCTTGCAATTGCCCTGCATTATTCTGATGCTTTTGCTTGATACTTCATCTTTTCTTAGGAGACTTGACCATTATCAGGCAGGATGGATGTGGACTGTTGAGACAAAAAGCAAAAGTTGGTTACTATAGTTGGGTGGTGGTGGTGGGTGGTTGCTAGCTGGTTGTCAAAGTAGAAGAAAAAAAGAAAAGGCAAAATTTGTGTTGTCCTGTCAGTTTCTAAGTATGTCCTGTCGATTGATGTCCTGTCAGTTACCATTATATAAAATGAAACACAAAAGGCAAAATTTTTTGTCAGTGTACTATGTGAACAGCTGTAATGTGATAATGCAAAATTCTTATGATTATAATACTAGTGCCAAAGACCTTAGTGTAATGAAAACTTTCCCTTCAAAAAGTAACTGACGAATATTTTTTTTTATCAAATATCAACTTGCAAGCCTTTGAATTTGATAGAAGATGAAAAAAGTCAGTAATTTGGGTATTAATATAACATTTGTGTTTTATTAAGGAATCTAATCAGAATTACTTACCAGTGGAAACCTATTTAATATGTTGAGACAGCAGAAGACATGTGGACAGCACAGCATGAGATTATATCTATTCTGAATTATGTCTTATTTTCCAAGATGTCTGCATTGATCAGATGATGTTGCCAAGGGAGGTTTCTTTGTATGGATCCTTCAGCTAATTCTGTTATTGTATCGTTTTCAACCGTAATTATAGACAAAATCTATAAAAAAAAAAAAAGAATTGATCTCCAGGTAACATTTTAGTGGGAACGACCCTTATACTATAGACATCTTCGTCAGTAAGTCTTGCTACATAATTATTCCACGTAAAGTTTCCTTTTGTCTCCATCCATCTTTACACAATTAAAGGTGCTGGTGGGTTTAGGCATGCTTTGTGACAAACTTGAGGTGCAGATAACTGGCCGTACTGAGCAATTATCAAAGTCAAATTTATAGTGTTCATTCATTGCTTATGATGTCACTTCAGTTGGAGATCTCCCTGAAACTATCACATTCATTCAATCATTTCAAAGAAATTCAGGATCTTAGGTTAAAAGAAAGTCTGCTTGCAACCTTTTGCCATACAAACAAGATGCATCAGTCACACAGTGCTTCACCATTGCTACCGCATAATGTTTTATATGTATGCAATTCAAGAACTCTAACAATAATTACGTTGCTGCACATTTACATTGCTAGGAGTTTTTACATAAAGGGGGAAAGAAAAGTGAAGTGTATGATGCATGATATCATTTTTTCATTGATTAGATTTTGTTGAAAGGCTCTAAAAATTTCTGGGAAGAGGTCTCAGGGACCTTCCCTGTCAGATCAAATGGGGAACATCTCACTTACGTAAACATATGCACATGTTCGCATAAAGATACATGTAAATGTAACATTCACAGCTGTACACCTCTTTTGTTGATATTGGAAAAATTTGCTTTATTGGCCATTCTGTGCTAAAATCAAATCTTTTGAGCTGCCAATGGGCAACATTAGATTTTACATTACCACCGTATCAAGGCACACTAACATTCTCATCTGTCTCAACTGTCAGCATCACTGGGTTCAGTGTTGGCCGCTGCACTCTTTGACACCACCACGTCATTCCAAGCTGCTCTGTCTTGACTTTTGTGGACAACTTCTTAAATATTTAGGTCACTGATGTTGGTTAGGTTCTCAGTGTATGAGATTGGAGGTCTGCCTGTCTTCTTTTTGCCTCTATTTTTCCTTGAAAAATGGTTGCCATGAGGTCCATGTTCTTGCTATAGTTATAGTATATGACACAAAGCCAATGTACTATTTTTAGTCTTCTCTTGTTGATGTCTGCTAGTAGTTTTCTGGTGGTATCAGGTTCTTCCAGGGCACCTTTATTAGTTCTTCTATCTGTCCATATGACACAATCAGCTTTTCTGAGAGTCCAGGCTTTGCAGAGAGTGATTGGCCAGATCAAACATTGTAAAAGTCTGATTTTCAGGCCATTTGGTATGCCTCTGTCTTTCCAGATGTTGGGTTGGACCATTTTTTGCTTTGATATACCAGTTCTTATTTTGATGCTTTTGGAGTAGTATCCATCATAAGTTTTTACAGAACCAAGATATATTTATTTGAAATCCTTGACATTATCGAAAGGAACTTTATTAATTAAGATGTCATGATTGTTTAAAGTGTCTTTGCCTTTGGTATATAGCACTTTTGTTTTCTTAGCATTCAAGTTTATGCCAGCCTTTTTACCCGCTGCATCCACCCTGTATAGAATTCTTTTTATACTCGTAATGCTGTCTGCTAGTAGAGCTGTATCATCTGCATAGTGCAGGTTTGTAAGTTTTTTTCGCCCTATCTTTATGCCCATGCTTTCTACATGTATGTATATCAGCATTTCTCATGACTTGTTCCGTATGTATAGATGTTAACCCTTTGACTCCTGCAGATTGTCCACCAGCATCCTTTGTTGTCAACTATGCTAGCAAAGCAAAAACTTGACCCTTTGACTCCCGCACCCTATCCACCAGCTTCCTGCTGAGACAGACAAGACAGTCATACTTAAAAAGCCTTTTTTAAAGCCTTTTAGACTTACTTTTTTAATTTTCCTTAGTTTAAGAACTTGACCTTGGCTATGGAAAATTTATATTTTGGAGACAGTGTGTGTCTGGCAAATTTGAATTGTGCTTATATTGGGATAGCTAGACCATGGGCCCGACTACAAGTTAGGCTGAAAAAAGAAAAAAACAAACAAAATTCAGTAGCAGGCAGAGCTAGTTTTTGTTTTGTTTCATTTAAAATTAAATCAAAATTGAAATAGGGAAGGGAGGGGGGGGGGGGGGGGGGGGATTGCCTTTTCAAGTTTTCTCTGCTTAGTTGTGAATAGTCGTGGAATTTTTGGCTGCCTTTTTCATGACAGTTTGTTATACTGCGTTCAACTAACAGTCACGTAATGGTACCACATTTATAATTTTTGATAACTTTTTCTGTTTGTGTGATTTTGTTTGAACCACTGTCTGTTAATCTGATTTTTGTTTGAACTTATTAAACTTGAGCATTCCTTGTCTCTCTTGTATTCTTTCAGAGTAGACATGTCCCAGTCAGCTGAGAACCAGTCTGCTATTATAGAGAATGAAAACAACTTTAACATTGTCATGGAATCACAAGCTGCAGAGGGCATGAACCTTGAGGATCCTACTGCTGACACAGGACCAGGAACACCAATTCAAGATGAAGTTGAAGAGATCATGGAAACAGATGAAGTTATCGAAAGGGATGAAGGAGACAAAAGCTTTACTGCAAATGATGATGTGAACAAAGAGTTCATAGTACATTCTGGAAATACATATCAAATGACAGAAAGTATGCAGAGTTATGCCAGCCCACCAGAAGGTAGTCTGACTGAATCTAGAGATGTTGTAGAATCTAGCTCCAAGTCTCCATGTTTTACTACTGAAACTCGAGATCAAGAAATAGTTGATGGAGCTATGGAGGTTGACGAAACTCAGTTTGATGCAGGTGGAGGTGAACTCATGGAAGGAGCAGACAATGAGGCTGGAAGTGAAAATGTCTACAATGAACCTGAATTCACAGATTATGAAGATAACAATATTTTACAAGATGCTGCAGAAAATGGTGCGTTTGGTGAACGTGCAGCAGCTGTTGATGCACTTGCAGAGTCAACGTATTATGAAGCTGAAACTGAAGGTGGATCAGCAGTTGAACCAAACACTTCTGTGGAATTTGAAGAAGACCAGCAGATTGCCACTAATGGCACAGATGTGGTTGAAACAGATGTTCAGCAGACTGAAACACCAGATCAAAATCTGGCAGTGGCAGAAACTGAAGAAGCGCAGCAGTTGGAGAGCGAAGTTGCAGATGAAGATCTTGCAATGGAAGAAGGAAGAGGACAGCAGGCTGCAGGTGAAATGCAAGATGAAGGTCAGGATCTGCCAGAAGAGGATACAGGACAATTAGATGAAGGTGAAATACAAGTTGAAGATCAGAATCTGCCGATGGAGGAAACAGAACAGATTGAGCATGTTCACACGGAATTGTCAGATGGAAGTGAAAACCAGAATCCTCCCTTTGAGGAAACTGAACAGGATCAGCAAATTGAAAGTGAAATAACAGATGAAGACCAGAATCTGCCCTTAGAAGAAACAGATGAAGTTAACCAGGCTGAAAATGAAATACAAAATGAGAATATTGCTAAGGAGGAGACAAAACAAGGTCCTCAGATTGAAAATGAAAGGCAAGATGAAAGCCAAAGTCAGACAGAACAAGGTCCTCAGATTGAAAATGAAAGGCAAGATGAAAGCCAAGATCAGAATATGCCTTTGGAGGAAACAGAGGATGTTCAGCAGGCTGAAAATGAAATGCTTGGTGAATATGAAAACCAGGCAATGGAGGAAACTGAACAGGGCCAGCGGGATGATATATCAGAGAAGGATCAGCATCTAGTGGAAGAGAACGTCCAAGATGAAATACAGGCTGAGGATGAATCAGAGATTGTTGACCGTGAAAGTCAGATAGTTAATGATTCTGAAGAATTCTATGAGTACCAACCACAGCCTGCTGAAGAGCAGTCTGCAGGAATTAAAGATGAAGAAAATAAGTATGGCACCCCTGTAAATGAAGGAGATGATGCTCTTGCATTTGGTAACAATCCAGATAATGAAGCAAGTGTCTTAGGAAAAAATGCACCAACTGTGACTGAGGGAGTTGAAGACAAAGCTGAAGGAATTACAGATGCTCATGGACTCTCTGATGATGCTTCTACTGTTGAAGAAGCTACTGGTAATGTTGGAGAGGCCAGGCAACAATCAACTACACTTGAAGGAGAAGAAGAGTCGGTGAAATCTGCAGCAGACATGACTGATACGGATGGGCATAAACTTGACGATGATGGATCTGGAACTGTCAGTGACAAGCACGGAGAAGAAACTAAACAAGGAGAAGATTTTGACCATGGTGAAGCTGCAGGGAGGCAGCAAGAAAATGAGAGGACATCATGGCTGAATGTAGAAAGTGTAGAAGTGAAGTTGCCTAGTAATACTGAGAAATTAGATGAAGACCCAGAACGGATGGCTGATCCTGAAGCTGACAGAGCCTCTGATGCCACCATTGAAGAAGGAAGAGATGCTGATGATGAACCTATGCTTCAAGTGTCAGACATAAAGTCTGGAGCAGATGCAGAGAGGGATCTTCGTGAAAACGATGATTCAGTAGGAAGTGTTAAAACTGACAATGCAAACAGCATTTCCAGAGATATATCTGAAAACATGGATTCAGCAGCAACAGGTGAAGAGAATGACAACGCTGGGGAAACAGATTTCAAAAGAAAACAGACCTCTGAGGATGCTGAAGGAGAGGTTGGTGCTGGGAATAAAGAGGGCACCCAGTCAACAAAAACCTCTGATGTTAACGATGATGTGGTGGTACTTGATGATGAGGAAGAAAGCCGTTCACAGGTGAAGAAAGAGGCTTTGGAAAAGGAGGTGTTGAACAGCAACAATGACATGGGCATCCAGATTGAGTCTGTCAGTGGAGGGGCTAATGATGTTCATGGAGATGAGCACAGTGCTGTCAAACGGGTTGGTTATGTTTTCATTTTTGTTGTTGTTTTTGTTGAATTTGTTGTACTGTGCCTTCTGGTTTACATTATGACAACAACAAGAATTTTCAGTGGAGCAGAATTTACTCATTTGTATTCTGACTTGCATTTTTCAGTACAGCGCACCTTAAGGACTGTTAAATGAGTTCAAGTTTTACTGTTAAAGTCAGAATATGATTTGGTGATAAAGTTATTATTTAATCATTTTTATATGAATTATAGCCTCGCTAAGTTAAAAGTTAGAATATGATTTTGTGATAAAGTTATTATTTAATCATTTTTTATATGAATTATAGCCTTGCTAAGTTGCTATTATAATGCTAAAGATCGTACATGGTATTTTGTAACTATTGCCAGGCATTCATTACAATTTACATATGTGTGACAGTAAATTATACTTATTCAGAATCAGATGTCTCCACAGTGTCCTCAAATATTTTGTTGTAGAAATAAGTCATTTGAAAACTGGAAGATATTTGAAATGTTATCTGTATTTCATGTTGCATATACATACTTTTACTACCATTATGCCATTGGCATGTAGGGCAGGAATGAAGTTCTGTCATTTTTGTCTGTCCTGAACCAGTCTGTTTTTGTGCAGGGCTTTCAGTTTTGTTTTATATCAAGTATGAAATGATTGTTAAACTACTTCTTCTAAATACAACATATATTACAATAACATGCTGTTCAGATTACCAATTTTATATTGCTGGCCATTTCATTTTGAAATTGTCATCGCTCACACAGGAAAATTTGGAACAGAAACCTGTTCAGAGTGCTGCTCCTTTGAAAACAGATTCAAAAAGTAACACACCTCCTGTCAAAAAGTCATCCAGGAACCAGACTTGCATTGTTTGCAAGAAGGTAAGTTTTGTAGTAATTGTAGCAGTAGCAGTAATAGTAGTAGTAGTAATAGTAGTTCTTGTTGTTGTTCTTCTTCTTCTTTACATGATATCATCGAAGTTTCTCAATGCATTTTCTTCAACCATTTCTTCCCTTTTTTAAAAATTGTGGGTTTTTTAGGTTCTTTGTGTGTGTGTGGTGTTTTGTTATATTTTTAAAGAAAAGAATGAAAATAGAGGACATTTCCTCACAGTCATAATAATCTCCTAGTGTTGTTTTTTTCTTCCTTACCTCTGTGAAGAGTCGCAGGAGCAGCACATTAACGAACTGTTCACTTAATTCTTCGAGATTTATTGATATGTGCCAAAGTCTGGGTCTCTGCAAATGGTTTCTCTGTTCATTCCACAGTGTTGTCAGGCCATCATTTTTTCTGTCTTCCTGTCTGTCTCCTTCCCTGAACAGTTGCATGAAGGATTGACTTAGCAAGGCCATTGGATCTTGTTACATGGCCATATTATTACTAGCATAGTTTTTGTAACTGAAGACAGCAAGTCTTCATATGATCCAGTGTGCTGCTAGATGGTTTGGTGCATTTGTTCATTGGTGATATGATTAGTGTATCTGATGTTTAATATCTTGCAATAACATCTCATTTCTACGGCTTGGAGTTGTCATTCTAAAATCGTTGGGAGGGTCGATGTCGTAATATACCAGTGCAAAAGTGTTTCATGCAGGTGTTCTTGTCCTTCCACATAGGTTTCAACCTGGACAGTGCTGATGTTTTTGCTACCCTCGAGAGGATTTCTGGTTTGGATTCTTTAGTGCTAATGATGGATCCAAATTGTTGAACAGTTCTTAGCTACAGTCCATGGACAGTTATATCAGCACTGATAGTGATGATGTGGCTGGCCATCACCTTGGTGTTCTCAGTGCTGATCTCTGTGCCATATTTTGTTGATGTTTCATATTGCCTTTTAGCAAGTTCATGCTCACTTCCTGCCAGGCCATCAATGTTATCTGTGAAGAGAAGGTTTGTGATGGTACTTTCTTCAGTGCTGACTGTGTTGACATGTTCTCAGAGATTATAGAGGCTTGGAGCTGTGTAAGTTTGCACAACTGTAGTGACTTAGTTTTCTTTCCTGGCTGTCTTTCAGTTCTGACAAAGTTCTGCTAGTTACCTTTTTGTCCATTGCTCTAAAAGTGAAGTGAAAAGTTAGGAAATATCTTCTATATAAGACCACAGTGGATGAAACATATTTATACAAATAGAGCACCCTGATGTACAAGTTATGTGGCTGACTGGGCTGTAAAAAATAAGACTAAACTTCAGGCTGTGAGTATGAGTTGAGAGATGACAATAATTACAAAGTTGATATTTGAGACTTGCATAAGCTAATCCTTGTCATACCTATTTGGTTAAACACTATTCTCATATGCCAAGAAAGACCACAGTTTGCCTCCTAAAAAATGAAAAGTCTCCTTTCGGGTGGCTTCACCCCCCGAGCCCCCCAACAGGGGCCTTGCCCCTTCACCACACCAGGGGCATAGGCAGCCTTTGGACCTCGACCTACTCTTCAGTCTTTTGGACAGTTTGCCATTCCCATCTCTGCAAAATGCTTTGTTCCCCGTAATTTCAAAAATACTATGTTTGCTATCAATCTAAGAGCATTTCAGGCAAAAAAACAAAAAAACAGTAGTAGCAGTTATCTTTTTGCACACAAATTTCTATTGTCAGCACCAAACACTCTCAAGAAATAAAAAAGAATTAGCATGGTAATGACTTACTTTGCAGCCTCTCTGCCCATTCTTAGTGACAAATTTTGGCACAGGCTCATATATATCTGGCTGTGATACTGACCTTTTGGGGAGTGGTATGTCTATATCGGTACACTTTATACCCATGAAGAATGTTAGCAAAATCCACGTCACTAGTGCTCGCGAATTCTAGCAGTCATAGCCTCCTGTCATTTGTCTTCTCATTACAGTAGGACTGCAGAATTTCTTGCAATTATCATGAGCACCTGTATCCACCTTGACGTTCCAATCACTCTGAATGATATGGATCTTTCTTTGTCTACTTTGTTGACCCTGGATATTGAATTCGTCAGTGATCATCATAGTTTGACTTGTGAGTATAGAATATATTTGTACTACTGTGATGTTGAATGGTTTCTCTTGCAAGTAGATGGTTATGATCCTGCTGGAAACAGGGCAGCATCCCAGTACAGCGTTGACCAAAAACCCCACTCTATGCGCACATTGGTAATCTTTTCCTTTACAGTACATAATATGCTTTGCTGTATTTCTCTACCATCCTTCTATCTAATTTCACAGGGGCTGGACATGTACCAGGAGTATCTGTCCACACCCATGGATCAATTCTTTTAAATTTGTACACAATACGTCCTGTCTGTATTTCACCATCATCCTCCTATCTAATTTCGCAAAGGCCACGAGTGTGCCAGGAGTATCTGTCCATCCCAAGGATCAATATGGATCAATGTTTTCAGACTTCCAACCTGCCTGTCTTAGTTTCAGTTGGTGAAAGTAATGATATTCTTTCCACAGATGTTCTGTGGTTGTCCTCCATTGGCAAATGTTTCACATCCACCCTAGTAGAGGCAAACGCATGAAGCAGTTATTGGTGACCCATGCTGCGACCTATACGGTATAGTCTATGTATTCTTTCTTGTCATATGCCTTTTCTTGGGCAATTAAACCTGGCAGAGCCCATCGCTGTCCAGATGGATTTTTTTGTTGGGTTCATTTCAACATGCGGCAGGCAATATTTCGTTACATGATTACCAGTAGCAGAGGACAACCTTTGAACATCCTCATCCTCATGTGCCCTGCCGCATGGTGTTGATGTTCATGGCCCTCCATACGAATCTATCCTTTGTCACTGCAAGTACATCTTCCACCCTCTCTGTCTTCAGCCACCCTGCAAGTCCATCCAATATTAATCCTGGGTCTACCTGGTGTTCTCTTTCCCTCCAGCTTTCCTGTTGTGACCAGGTGCTCTGATTCTCCTTTCCTCTTAAAATGTCCTATAAATGTTGCTTATCTTTTCTTAATCTTCTTTGTTAATGATCTTCTTGTGTCTGCCTCCTTCAAGACTCGTTTGTTTTCTTTGCTGTGCATGAAACTCCACACTTTCTTCATACAAACCACATTTCAGTTGCCTCAATTTTGTTCTGACTTTGCGTGTTAACTGTCCATGCCTCACAACCGTACAACAGTATCAGTTCTAGATAACATTCAAGAATTGTTTTCCTGGTGTTGATTGATGGGCATTTGTTGGTAAGAACGCTTTTCATCTTCTTGAATGCTGTTTTGGCTTGGTTGATTCTGCTGGCTATTTGTGTTGTGCATCTGCCGTCTGGTGAGATGACCATTCCCAGATATTTATACTTATCAACCTGTCTCAAAGTTGTGCCGTTTGCTGTTATTTTGCATGAGGGGATTTCTTGTTTTTTTATTGATTACCATGATTTCAGTCTTTGTTGTTATTGAGCTCCAGCCCTTTATTTTTGCTTTCTATTTCTATTATATTCACAAGACTTTGGAGGTCTTTTTCATTTTCTGTAATTAGCATGGTGACATCTGCAAATATTATAATTTTTCCTCCAACCTTTATTCCAGGGCATTCTTCTAGGTTTTCATGATGGTTTCTCTGTAAAGTGAAAACAAATCTGGTGACAGAACTGGTTATAATTCCTGTTATTATCTCTGTACAAATTAGAACAAGAAAGTTACTAAACAGATTCATGGTTTTAAAAGTTTACTTTCTAATTTTCAGCCAGTGATAGAATTTCTGCTGTAAAGTGGGTTCTTCTATTTGTAATGGGAACCCCTTTTGCAAAAATTTGAAGAGTAATGGACCGAGATAGACTTAACCCTTTGACTCCCACACCTTATCCACCAACTGCTGGAACTTAACCCATTGACTCCCTCATCCTATCCACCAGCTTCCTGCAGGAAGATGGTGGATAGGGTAAATGAGTCAGTGAGTCAAGTTTTTGCTTTGCTAGCATGGTTGACGATGCAGGATGCTGGTGGATAGGGTGCAGGAGTCAGTGGGTTAAAGAGAATTAAGTTTTTCATTGAGACTGTCAGTACCAGCCCAAAATGAATTATTCATCACAAACATGCATACAAAACTTTTAAACTTGAATTGAATTATACATGCTGTCAATACACATTGAAAATAACATGTAATCTGCTTACTTTGAACCAGTATTTGTGTTAGAAATCTAATTATTCATTTGATATGAGATCCATTTGCAGTTAGTTACATGATTGAACTTATATTCATTTAAACTTAAAGAAAACCCTGTTTGTGCAGATGGGCAAGTGCAAGTACAATATAGTTCGTAATGGAGACATCAAACACCTGTGTGATGACACCTGCTTCAAACGTTTCCGTTCCAACCCCACCACATTTTTGAAAGGGGCAGGAACAACTTCAAATGCTCCTCCTGCTGCTGAAAAGAAAAGCTTATCTCCTGTCAAGTCAGCTGCAGGATCCCCTGCCACCCAGGGCTTGGGCAAGTCTTCTGTGCCAGGCTACAAAACATGCACAGTCTGTCTTTTGATGAACATCAATGCACAGGTAAAATATTTTTCCTTTAATTTTTTTTTTTTAATTTACTTTGACAATTAAATTACTCACTTAATATAACATGCTTTATTACAGACAGACGTACGCAATATAAAATCTGTATGTTCATTGTTACTTGTTTCCCAAAATCTGGAAAGCCACCAACTGGGGATGGCCTGTTGAGGAAGAGGCTGCCAGCCATTCATAGGTATGGCTGAAAATACCTGAATAGGGTCAAAATTGTGTCCTATAAACTGTTTTCATACTTCAAGTCTTTAACATCTCATCTTCAATTTCCCAAGTTCTTATTATATCTTCAGGGGTGTTAACTTTCCAGTTTATGTACAGAATTTTGGTTTGATATTTCAGTAAAAGTGCATTTTAGGTTTAAGCTTATCTTAAAAGTACCATGATTCCAGGTTGGTAGGAGAGGAGAAAAGCAATCTGCTATGGGTGTCTTGATCAACGAGAAAACTAAGGGACAGAAATAATCCAGATTTTAATTAGTTCTAACCCTTTCACTCCCACACCCTATCCACCAACTGCAAAAACTTAATCCCTTGACTCCCCCATCCTATCCACAACCTTCTTGCAGGAAGCTGGTGGTTAGGGTGAAGGAGTCAAAGGGTTAAGTTTTTGCTTTGCTACCATGGTTGATAATGTAGGGTGCTCATGGACAGGGGTGCAGGAGTCAAAGGGTTAAATATCACGGCAGCACATTAAAACTAATTACAAAGGAAGTGGATATGACAGTTTCAGTTCCATACTAAGATTAGAAGAGTCCATACTTCAAAAGCTAAACTGAGATGCCACAGACTACCTCCTAACATCCAAACTTTTCATTATTGGTCCATTGTGTGGAGCAGAGTCAACTAGACAGTTTTCATATCTTGCTGTTCTAAACTCATTTACCCTTGTGTTTGCTGGAAACAGTGGAACATCCATGTATGCACCTTCAGTTACAGGTACTTTACATAGGATGAAGGATTATGTGTTGTTGTTTTCTTTTTTTCAATGACCCGCCACTTTAACAGCCACACTTGTCTTCCTAGGGAGCATTTCTTGGTTTTCTGTTGATTCCAGAATCCGCTAACAGAGTTCTTGACTGGAAAGGAGTTTCAGCTTAGCTTCAGTCATTAGTACAACACTTAAATCGTAAAGGCTTGGCTTGACAACATCATGTTGCCCCATGTAGCCCGCAACCAGTCAAAATCGCTAACTTCCTCACCCAAGTCGCTTCCAACCTGGGCTTGTCCACTAACATGCAGCTATTTGTACTGTTTTATCGCAACTTGGATGCTCTTTACTCTCCAATAAATTTCTTGTCAGAGACACTGTCAAAGAAGCAACACTGAAAGAAGATTATAAGACTTCCAGCTTGAGACATCTTCATCATATTAGACTCCCTCTGCAAGCTTTTTGAGCCCTTGATCGCTGCACTGCTGCTCACAGCTGAACACTTGGTTCACGCACGCCTCTCTGTGACGCGACCATGACCTCAGCTGTGGTGGAAGGGTTCATCTATGAATAACACGCAGCAAGCTGACCCTGCTGGAAGAGTTTATGTAAAATAAGGCAAACAGCATTGGTTCTCTTCCATCCTTTCCTACTGCAGCTTTGCTGCGTTTTCTCTCCTGTCTTTCTGTATGCATATTGCCAGGTACCAACCAGAAAATCACTTGTTGCATGCTTTCATTGTTTTCATTCATCATTTTGATTGCAGTTGTGCGGCATGTATGGAAATGAATAGAGAAGAAGTTTGAGAACAAAATGATACCAAACATGCCATATAAAAAGTTGCACGCTTGTCAAGGAGATTGTGTTGAATGCAAGTGTTGAGAGGAGTACTGATACTAAACATGCACAATTTAATAAATAAGAGTTTTCAGTCTTTCTTTTTACAGAACTTTGAGATTCGACACACATATTTTGTTCACGGAGTCATGCACGTGCACACCTGCATGCAATCTCACTCACCCACAAGCTGGATTGATTCCCACGGATTGGAGCAGACCAGTGTTAATTACTCCACTGACAGGTCAAGATAGCAGATGGTGACACTGCACGATCTGTATAAACAGTCAAGTGGTACATGGTGTGCTTTGTTATGAGTCCATACAACAGTAATACAGAAGGGCAGTAAAATGTTGGATTGAGAAACTTCAGTTGTTCAATCTTTTGAAAAATACATAGGTTTCCATTCCAAATATGATAACCAAACTGTTCCTCCTATCATCATGGGATGCACTTCATTTTTTTTTCTATGCATGTAAATGCTGATGTATGTGCACGGGGAGATTCAGCGTGTGTGTGCATGTGCGTGCATGCGTGTATGTCTGGACACATGCATGTGTGTGTGTGTGTCTGTAAGAGAGAGGGAGGGAGAGAGAGGGAGAGAGAGAGAGAGCAACCGAGAGGAGAGTGAGAGTGTGTGTGTATATGTGTGTAAATCACTAAATGAGTGTATGCCTGCATGCATAGCTGTGTGTGTGATTTTCATTTATTTGCTGTCTCAATGTCTGCTCTGCTTTCCACTGCCGTTCTTTTTGGCCATCCCGATCTTTTTACTGGTCTGCCACCTTTTTTTTGATCATAAAACCGTGAACACAGAGCGGTCGCTAATCTGGACGACTGATCAAATAGTATCCATAGTGTGGTCCTGTTTTCTATTCCCTTTTGTGCATTTTGAAGAATTGTTGGAGATGGACTTGTGCCATGGTTCTTCGAATTAATAGTTGACATTAACACTTTTTGCAGAGTGTTTCTGAGTGAGTGTCTTGTCTGTCTAAGTGAATGTTTATGCTATGAAATTTATTTAGTTCGATGACTATATTTCTGCAAAATTTCATACTGGTTTCTGAATTTCTTTTTGAGCATCCACCATGTACTGTACACAATAGATGTAAATTTTCAAATGTAACTGCCTGTATGTTCTGTTTCCGTATTGTTTTGTGAAACAAACGAATTACATGAAAATTAAAAGCACACTATGACACCACGGAAATCAACCATGAAAGAAAAACAAACAAGAACACAAAAAAATGTATATATATATATGTCACACCTGTTGTGTACTCATGAATACATACACTCCTTAAAACTTTCCATAAAAAGTGCTTAAAATTGGCCTCAGAAAAAACAGTTCACAAAATGGATCTCACAGAACGAAACAACACTTATTCTTCTAACTGTGTGCAATCTTTGGTTGCCAAGAAATCTTTGAGGCGCATATACAGCAGTCTTGCATTAAGTAAACAAAATCTGTGAGTTTACTAGATAACAAAGAAGGCTGCCTGACCCGGCTAGCAGGCAGTGGTGCCAGAGAAAAAGGTGAACCCATCAGTGGCACAGCTGGTGTTCAGGCCTGGCCGCCTAAGTAGGTCACAATTAAGTGGCAAGAAATCGCAGGTATCTGAACAGCCGTGGCTATTCCCTTAGATCTCACCATCAAGACAGTTTTATTTCTTATCCTAGCTTCTAGTTCTAGCAGACACAGAAGTGAAATCCATGTCTTTAGTGGCAGCCCAGTGAATGTAGGCTTCCTACAAGATGGGTCAATTACATTTAGATTTCTGCCGGAATTCTTAGCCAAAACCAGCAGCCCTGGAGATTCAGATCCACCCTTTGTCCACCATTTTGGATAGGTTGGGTGGCTTAAGTACTGTCTTCATAGAACTGAAAATCACTGTGCCATGAAAGGCTGGCTCCTTATCTCCATCATCCAAGATTAGCAAAGAGACACATTTGTGGGCACTGCCTTCCAATAAGTTCAACAGGACTTTGTGTCTTACTTCCTAGGGCCCATAAAGTCAGAACTATTGCCACCTCTGCGGCCTCCCAGCAGAACTAAATTTGAAGCAGTTTACGGGTGCTCTGAGAATCCCTTTATAAACTTTTACTTCAGGGATGTCAGAGCAACCAGAAGTGATGGTTCCCGGGACAGCTCTTTCATAGCGTCTAACACTACCATTGTTTACAGTCAACTATGCTTGAACTGTAGGGCAACCCTCCTCCAATCTTTGAATTCTACAAGCAGTCCAATATGGCACAGTAGATAAAGCCAAGGGCAGTATTTTTATGTGAATACATATTTGGCTAAATACACCATATCGAGCTAACTCCTACTCAGCTATCCCTGCTAACTATACAAACATGGTTCTTGGTGGGTCTGCAGTTGGTTGGCTTTTTAGGATGAGTGGTATTGGGCTTCCATCAGCTTAAGCACATGCATGGGGGTGTCTGGGAGCTGGGCCATGAGGACTTGCGCTAGTTTCTTTAGGTTTGTGCTACTTTTGTTAGTGTGAGCCGCTAAATCAGGCTGAGATGGGGTGACATGTTTAGATAAGAATAGTGTTTTTGGAGATATGTACAAACATTGTAGGTGTAATTTTTCAGTTTTTTTGGAAATTCACTCAGCACTGAAGCCGATAGCATTAGCAGCGAAGGGAATTATCCAACATGTGCCTTTGCTTGATCAAAATAATGTCAGTGGACATTACCCAGTGTTTGGTAAAAACAGCTGGGATTTTCCCTCTTTTTTGTCATATTTTTTAGAAGTATTATTTGATAGCAAAAATGAACAGTTGAAAAACACGATTATATGAATATCTAAAACCGCATGAGTGCACAGTTTATGAGAATGAGACTGTAAGACATAATGGTTTCAACAGGGTCAGTTCTGCATTTGGAAAGGTCTTGACTTCTGTGGTGAAGGCTGCCTTGGCAAATTTCAGTCTGGAATCAATTCGTCTTGTGCATTATGTGCGGTCTTCATCCCTCTTGCCGCAAGATCTACACACTGTCTTCGTATTGGAAATCAGGTGAGGCTGTTTATGTATCCATTGTACTAGTTTTTGTAATATCCATGGTGTTTGGACAATTTTAAAATCAACAGCATCCACAAAATGTTCATCATAATGTGAAACAAATTAATGATGATTTGTGAACAGCGCATGGGTTGAGAAGGTTTTGGTGGTATGTATGGTGTTTGGATAAATTTTAATGCATCATTATTCACAAATATTCATCAAAATTAGTCAGGACTTTTTTATGTAGAGATAAAAATTTTCATAAATTTGAAAGCCTCAAGGCTTGTTCTTGAGATATTTCCAAATCTGTTGAGAAACTTTTTTGAGATGCGTCCAGATCTGTTCAAAAACTTTCGGAGTGCATAACCCACAACTGGTTCATATTTCCAGATGGTTTATTCTTAAAAGTAGGTTTTCATTTAGCCAAGTTTTGAGTTTTAACTGAGTATGGTGCTCCACCATTTGCTTTCATATGACACTGTGAAAGTCGAGTGAATTCCTTTTGCTGGTTTCAAAATGTTTCGGGAACTCAGCAGGGACGAAAGATTGTTGTGTGAGAGATCAACAAGGGAAAAAATACATGTGTACATTGGAGCTTTGAGTGGCTGGACGAAACAGTCTATCTGAAATAGAAGGAGCAATGAAAAAAACTAATTGAAAGAAGTTGAAATTGGCAAAATATACATTGTGTTCCATTAGATGTGAAACTTAACCATGCTGATAGAAAAGATCACTGCTCTTTGTGAAATGTACTGATAAACTTTTGATTAATAAAATTATCAAAAAGGCTCTGATAAGCCACAAAAACAGTGAGAAATGAGCGCTGTGTGAAAAATATCGTTTCTGTGTGTACATGACACCTCTCAAGAGACCCGTGTCACAGTATCATGAGTATGTATGTGTCTGTATGTGTAACTTGAAAACGTTTCATTACTGTAGGGTTGTAGCATTAGGTTCTAGTGGACCTTGTCATTCTACATGTCTTTTTACCAGGTCACCCACTTCACAGGTTTGAGTGAACTCTGTTGGCAATGTTTTATTGTAGTGTGGTTGTTTTTTTTTTCAATTTGATGGATTGTGATGTTAATGTAAAATATGTACAGTGTTCTGGAATTTTGATTAGTGGTACAATTGTGCCACTCCATCTGACAGAATGGTTCTTTTCATAATTTTCCTGTACATCTACCAACTCACCAGTTTTAACTATCTGCATTTAGCAGATTGCCATTCATGCTTGCCACACATAATGTCTGTGTCGTCAAGCCAGTACACCACAGTCCAAGATCCATTGTGTGTTAGGCATTCCTTGAACAGTCAAGGAAAAGTGTATTCAACCCAGCATGTGTGAAATTCAGGTTTTCCATTGAAAATATCACCACTACTTCCGTGTATCAAAGTGACAGGTAAACAGCATATCGTTATACTCGCGAGGAATTCCTTAACATCAGAAAATGCGCATATCTCGTGATACAGCCTCTCATCTGAGTGAACTTGAAATTGGTTATTGCCTAGCCTGTAAGGGCACTCATAATGGTGGCAGAAGAAAATAACAAATACTGGTCATCACATCAACTGGAAGTGCCCCTACATCAGATCAAAGCAAGAACTTCTCCAAACACTGCTCGTCAAATTTCATAACAATGAAACCATTCATAGTGTGCAAGATGAATCCAGATTTTTTTAATTTATGTGTTCAGATTAGCCCCTTCAGTGCAAAGTACATTGTTTTGCTAGTGTATGCTGTTTGCCAAGTGATTTTTGCACAGGTAGGGTAATAATTAACAAAAAATTCTAGTATGCAAATTATTCCATGAAAGTAGTCGTAACCCTTTTTTCTGAAAGGGAAATGAAAAGACTATCCAATCATGATAGTTTTAATTGTATTTGACACTTTGATAGTGATGAATTGGCCATAAAATTGACATGATTAAATTTCACACAATTTATTGTTATACGTTATAGATTAGTAATATAAAAAACAAAATGTTCTAAGAAAACATATATATAAAAGTATTGGAGATACTGGCCCCCAAACTGCGCCCCCCTCTTTCAAGCCACACGTGTGCCTGGAGTCCACCTGTAGGGAGTACGGACACAGCATGATGAGCGGCAGTACCTGACCCCTGTTTCCTTCTTCACCCTGTTCTTTACTGCAGAAATGATGGCAACAATCTGCAAGTACTCAGATGACTATGCTTCTCTTCATGGTGCTGAGAAACCTTCTCTTCGAAGGCTGGACCCCTTAAACAAAGAAGAAATCTAACCATCACCCTGTACACCCAACTTTTGATACTGCCTAGCGCAATTGTAAACTTTGCAATGCAAAGCAAAAGAAAGAGAAAAACATATGTCATATGTGAACCTTGTGGAAACCACTATTGTTTCAGGTCTGAAAGAAACTGTCTGCTGAAGTCCCATGAGTGACTATTTGTGTTTTGAATTTTTCTGCTTGTCCTGGAAAAATGGTGGGGGTAAGGGGTAGGGAAGGGGCCTGAAGGGGGTGGCGGAAGTGTGAGCAAGGACATATTTGTATAACTTTTCATGATAATTGTTTGCTTACATTTCAGTGAAGAAAATGTTTGACTCAGTGACTTATGCTTGACTTAATGCTTTTTTAACTATAATACTTTGTCATGGTATATAGTGACTTTGTATGTACAACACAAAAACAGTATCTTGGGCACTTTTCATGGATTGGGTACTGCCATATAAATTATGATAATCATAAAAAGTTACCAAGCTATTTTGAAAAAATAATTGTCACTGTGTAAAGTAGTCATTACTCTACAATTTTAATGCAGTAAATTGTTAATATCTCACCTAAACACACACACACCACACACACACACACACACACACACACACACACACCACACACACAGACACAGACACACACACACACACACACACACACTCACAATCAGACACACACACACACAGACAGACACAACACACACACAGACACACACACAACACACACACACACACACACAGACACACACACACAGATACAGACACACACACACAGACAGACAGACACACACACACAACACACACACAGACTCACACAACAGACACACACACAGACAGACACACAGACAGACACGCACACACACACACACACACATACACACACACACACACACACACACACACACACACACACACACACACCACACACACACACACACCACACACACACACACACTGCATTTTTTTGGTTTGTTTTACAATTTAATTCAAAATACTGATTTTTTTGCATGATAATAATATATTTGCATTTCAGTGAGGAAAATGTTTGGTTCAGACTTATGTTTTTTAAAACATTGAACTTTGTCATGGTATACAGTGGCATTTTATGTACAACAGAGAAAAACAGTATCACAGGCAATTGTGAGGCTTTGGGTACTGCCATATGAATTATGATGATTATAAAAGTTACCAAGCAGTTTTGAAAAAGTAACTCTCAATTTGTAAAATAAAAATAATTCTACAATTCCAGTGCAGTGAATAGTTCATATCTCACTAAACAAATTTTTTTCTTCAAAGCATTGTACAAATCATCAGAAAAAATGATGACGTTGCATTGTTTTGTTTACATTTCAAAATTTCATTAAGAATCCTGAAATTGACTTTTTATGTCTTGTCTTTGTTTTTTTTACAAACTACAATCTCTTACCTTTCCAGTGGTGTATTGAATGTGTATGTATGTGTATCTGTGTGGTTGTGATATTTCTTTAAAAGTCACAAGAGTGTTCACAGACACAGAAACCACCGAAACACATGGTACCCAGAACTTCTGCACCTGTCCCATGTGCCGCCGCTAAAACTCGCGGTATCGAGCTGCTCCATCCTCCAACCCAGGTCAGGCATTCCGCACGGCAATCCAGACGTTCTAAACCTTCACGCCTGGATGCTGTGCGGGACTCGATGTCTTCATTAGGCCTGTCCCCAGCCGTAATCGGCCTTGTGCAGCAAGCTCACAGGCCGGGCACACAGGGGGTGTACAATGCCCACTGGAATGGCTGGGTCTCTTGGTGCACCTCAAATGAGGTGTCACCCCATTCACCCTCTCGCTTGCAGTTGGCCAACTACCTCGGCTTTCTGTCCACAGAGAAAAAGCTTTCCGCATCCTCAGTGAAGGTCCACAGGGCGGCCATCTGCACCACCATCCGTCAGTTGGGTGGTCCGTCCTTTGAGCACGATCCTCTATTGCGGAATCTCGTCAGAGGGGCTTCTCTCCAGGAAGCCAGGAACCCCCGCCGAACCCCGGCGTGGGATCTCTTTCTCGTCCTCTCATCCCTTAGACTCCCCCCTTACGAACCCATCAGGGAGTGTTCCCTGAAGTTCCTCTCTTTCAAGACGGCCTTTCTCGTCTCTCTCGCATCGGGGAGGCGCTGCAGCGAAGTGCACGCCCTTAGTGGTCTCCCCGGAGATGTTGCTCTCGAATCTGATGGCTCGATGTCTCTCCGCCTACTCCCGGAATTCTTGGCCAAGAACCAGTCTCCAGGTTCTCCTTCGCCGGCCATCCACATCCATCCCCTCACGTCTATCCTCGCTCCGGACGACGAGGATCGCACTCTCTGCCCGGTTCGCGCACTGCGAGCGTACAGAAAGCGGACGAAATCTTCTCGCCAGCAGCGGCGCCACCTTTTTCTCTCTTACAACAAAAACTATAGAAAGGACATTAGACGCACGTCCATCTCTCGATGGCTGAGGGAAGTCATCAAGGCTGCGTATGCCAGGTCGAGCGCCGAGCTAGCTGTCTTCTCCCCAAGGCCCCATGAGATCAGAGCATGGGCTTCTTCGCTGGCAGTCATCCACAATGCCAGCATCCAAAACGTCCTAGACGCCGCGTACTGGCGTTCCCCGGGCACTTTCATCCAGTTCTACCTGCGCGACGTCTCCCGTCTGCGCGAAGATGGGTCCAGGGGTATCGCTTCCGCTGTGGTGGCCCAACACCCCATCTCAGCCACACGCCCTGACTCCTGCCATTCCTCCAGGCGTTAACCAGGTAAGCCCTCCATCCGGGTAGTGCTATTCTGCATTTGTGAGCCACGGTATAGTATGTGTAATTAAAAGGAAATTTTCCTTCTAAAATTACGTTTAATCTAACATACTTACCGTGGCTCACGCAGAGTCCCTCCCGACCTCCCTGCCTTCCTGGTTCCTTCTAGCCACAGTCAGGGTCAAGGTCAAGGTCTCCTCGAAAAGAGGAAGAGCACCTGCGCATGCGCAAGACGTAGACACTCTCAGAGTTACTGTCCCTTCGGACTTTATTGTTACGAGGCAGAATTGGCAAACCGCTGCCGCTTATTGCATTTGTGAGCCACGGTAAGTATGTTAGATTAAACGTAATTTTAGAAGGAAAATTTCCTTTTGTTATTATGTGTTCCTGGAAATTAGTCTCTGTCACTCTTTTTTTTTTTTGAACTTTTGTCCCAGGAAAGCAAAATTAGGCGTAGTCAGACCTGTTGAAGTTTCAATTTTATCATTTTGTTTTGATGAATATGTTCTATTTTTGCATCTTTCTGTTTACAATAGATACGACCCTTCTGCAGCAATCGATGCTATGCTGATTATAAGCTGCGTCTTCGGCTGTGTACCCACTGTCAGAAGGATGCTGCCTCTGCTCCAGACTCGTTTTTTTCTGCTCCAGTTGGCTCTGATGGAGTGTTCAAGGATTTCTGTTCTCAGACATGCATGAAAAAATTTGAAGAGCTTCTCAACACAGATGTGGAAATCATCAGAGTGGATGCTGGTAAACCACGTAGTGTCAGCAAATGTTCAGTGTGCCAAAAGGTAAGTCTAATTCAGTTATTATGTTTTGTCAATAGAAAATGGTCTTTTGATTTTTTGCTTCAGTTGCTAATTATCAGGTCAGGTGCAATCTTTGCTGACACTGTAGTTGTGCTCATTGACTTCAGATGGTCATTGCCTGTTATGTTTCCCAATTTGTCAGAGTTCAGAAAGTGTATGCCTATTTACTACATGAAAAGTTGCTTTGTATTAAATTTGAAAAGTTACGATCAGCCACTGTGATTCAGTCAGCCACCTGATGTATGTCAGACGTTTCATCACCTGAAAATTGTTGCCCACTGCTTCCAGTGATAAGGGGAAGAAATGATGTATAAACACATGGGGTTTTGTACAAGTCAGTCTGTCAGGTGTAACTCTTGGGTGTGTATGTGTTTAAGATAGCCTTCATTTTGTATGTCATTGTCAGGCTGTATCAGGATACTTTTAATTCAGCCTGTCTTCATTCCTTGTTTGACAGTTTGTTTTCAGTCAGTTTTACATGGTGTAAATTTCTGTTCAGATTCAATTCATATTCTTACCAACATTTCATGTATCTGTAGGTGATATCGATCTGATAGTTTCAGGGGGTTTTTGTTTTTGTTTTTGTTCAATTTTTTTCCAGAAAGAAATAGTCAAGCATGTTATCAAGTACAGCGGAACCATTCACAACCTGTGCAGCGATCCCTGCCTGTCTGCATTCCAGTATGCCAACAAATTGGATATGAAGACATGCGATTTCTGCAGCAGTCCATGCACATCACGCGAGTCCTCTCTCCACACAGTCCAGTTTGAAGGTCACCAGAAGAGATTCTGCTCAGACACATGTGTCACCAAGTTCCGGTTCAACAACCGCAAGGTGTCACCATGCTCCTGGTGTGGCACACAGCGCGACAACTTTGACATGATTGAGCGGCTGGACTCTGCCAGCAAATATCAGCTGTTTTGCTCACTCAACTGCCTGTCTTTGTATCGAGTCAATCTGCAGGTAAATGCACCCTATTGGTATTATGGACTTTTGTCAGGAAGAGTGTGTTAGTGTGGTTTTAAACTTTTATGTCAAATCATATCTTTACCCCTTTCCTTCTCTGTCTGTCTCTCACTCTCATATATTGACTAAGACTGCGAAAAATGCCTGTAATGAGATAACTCAAGGAAAAAGCAGAAATTGAACCTAAATAAATGCCATCAAAGACCATGGTTATCTCAGATTGTATTATAACTTGCAGCAAATCTTTAACCCTCTTAGCTTCATTATGACCATAGCCGACAGTTCCGCCCGCACTGCCTAGGGCTTTGTTACGACCACACATGACTGTAAAAGTCAGCCACGAACATGGGCTATTTTGATCACCCAGTGCTCACATGTTTCTGGCACTGGGAGACTGACAATTGGTCAAACATTCTTGGCATCATCCAGTGAGATGATCTTGGGAAAATTAGCACTTTACACGCATCCATTCACTTATGCTTGGGCGCAAAATGTGGTTGGGGATTTTCATTCATGCCATGTAGCGTGTGAAAAAATGGCGATGCCCTTTGTAGCAGACAGTTTTCAGGATACAGATGATTCTCCATATTATTCAGAGGAGGAATTAAATAGTACTGTTCGTGAATTAGAAAAACACAAAGAAGATGTAGCTGAGTCAGATATTGAGGTTGGTGAGGGGAAGGTGATGAAAACTCATTTAGGACAGCAGACCGACACAGAAGATAACACGCCGCTGGCCGCATTCCAGCGAACGTGGCACCCAGCTTTGGTTCTGCTGACAGTAAAGAAATTTGATCTCCGGTCGGACCAAATTGTACACTGCCAGCTGACGCCAAACCTTTAGATTATTTCTTTTTGTTTTTGTACTGACAATTAGTAAAGTGTATTATTAGGTAAGTGTATTATTAGGTACAGGCAGCCTCTCTTCAGCAATGCGGGAATTGTGTCAGTCAGTGGAAAAATTGCACATGTTTATCTGTCAAATATTCTTGTAGATGAACATGAATGACGAAGTTGTTATCATGAAGATAAAGATTGGTCTTTCCTCTATCGATCTGTGCTGTTTGTTTTTGTTATAAATGTACCCATATGAAAATCTGCGCCAAAAAAAACCCACACCAGCCGACGAAGTTTCACCACGTGTCACATAATGGTGACTGGCTCACAGCAGTGTTTGGGTGACCGGTTAACGGCAACTTAAATTATACGGGTCACACAGGACTACCTTCATGCAAATTAGTACAGTTGACAGGTCGAAACCCTGTCCTTCATTCCCGTATAATTTATTTTATAAGATTATTAGTTTGTTAGTCTTCTAAAGGTCGGAATATTGGTAAACTTTGAAGAAGAATATCTGACAACCTCCTTGATATATCAGATCACGTCCGCGGATACGTAAACAGCTTATTTTTTGCTAAATTTAAATGTTTACGGAACTATGAGATGTGACCTGTACCGGATATGCGTGAGCCTCCGAAGGGCGAGTACCCGTGATCTGCCATTTTAGCATATGGGAACCTCGAATCATGGCGGCCTTCGAAGCAATTGCTGAAAGTCCAGTCAACGAATTTCTACCTGTGATCGTCAAGCTGAAGGACAAATGTTGTAAACATCGACTGATTTTTCATGAAAATTGACTTAGAAGTTTAATTCGGTGAATTGTTTTTAATGTTTCTCTTTATTTAGAAAGATTTTAAAAGAAATCCGCGGCAGGTATAGCCTGCATAAGCAAAGAATAGAAAGTACGATCTCCGGTTTGATGTTTTATCGCCAAGGGATTTTTTTTTAAGCGACCTGGAACCAATAGAAGTAAAACTGTGTGAAGCGACTGCTTTCCAAAGGTGTTTATATTGCTTGTATTTAATGAATACGATGGAATTTTGTTTTTAATACATCGAAATCATAATATTTGTGCTAGTACTCGGCCAGAAATTCAAACCGGAAGTGGTTGGCGAATGCATGTCGTCTATCGGATCAGATTCAGCAATGTTTATCATCGCAAAGAAACAGCAGATAGCGGTTTTTGCACAGTCACACACGTGCGCACGCATGCACGCAGGTACGCACACATTATCAGAACACTATACAGCATCAGGCAAACACGGACACATAGCTCAACAAAGTCGAATGAGCCTTTCTAATGGCAAAATATAAGAATACTTTACTCTCAAAAGTAATAGCTGGTACAAATTAAAGAAAACACTTGAAAAAAATTAGGATTTTATTTCTATTTGTTTTCAAGGCAATGATGATTTTTTGTGGATGAAATTAACATCACTGCCACCAAAACGTCAACAGCAGACACTCACTAATAAACTACTTCTACAGTTAAAACCCAAATAATGTGAGTGCCCACTTAAAACAGACATAACTCACATTATGTCTTGATGGAATCTCCTGAAATTTTGTATGTAAATCAAATAAAAGTACAGCTTCAGTCTTTACAGGCAAATTTTGCTAATGTACGAGATTTTAAGATTTTGTATGCATGCATTGATTTAGTCTGAAACAGTGTGATCCACAGATGACTAGCACAGAAAGACATCCTTCTCAATAACATAATGAAACTAGAATGTGTAATAGCAGAAGATACATGCCTGTCAATGCAGTATATGACTTACAGCCATTTCTATACTCATTCCTAATGTTTATCAATAAGTTATTTTCATCAGTTATTTCGCAGTACGTGCATCTTCCCATATCCACAGACAAAGAAATTTTTCAATGTCTAGTCTGTCTACTGAAAATCTCTCCACTTCTTTTAAAACTGTCTCTTTTTTTGTCTTCAGATTTAGCCCCTGAGGTGATGATTAATCAGTGTTACTAATTTTTGAAACAGAAGCTGTGTTCTCGTCCCGCGACTTATCGCACTCAGTTCTCAACAGTTTTAACTGTAGAAGTAGTTTATTAGTGAGTGTCTGCTGTTTTAAGTTTTGGTGGCAGTGATGGTTAATTTCATCCACAAAAAATTATCATTGCCTTGAAAACAAATAGAAAAAAAATCCTAATTTTTTCTTGAGTATTTTCTTTAATTTGCGCCAGCTATTACTTTTGAGAGTAAAGTAACTTATGTTGTCTCATTAGAAAGGCTCATTGGACTTATTGGAGCTATGTGTCCGTGTTTGCCTGATGCTATATAGTGTTCTGATAATGTATGCGTGCCTGCATGCACGCATGTGTGACTGTGCAAAACCGCCATTTGCTGTTTCTTTGCAATGATAAACATTGTCGAATCTGATCCGATAGACGACATGCACTCGCCGACCAACTTCCGGTTTGAATTTCTGGCCGAAGTATTAGCACAAATATGATGATTTCGATGTATTAAAACAAAATTCCATCATATTCATTAAATACAAGCAATATAAACACTTTTGGAAATCAGTCGCTTCACACAGTTTTACTTCTACTAGTTCCAGGTCGCTTAAAAAAAATCCCTTGGCGATAAAACATCAAACCGGAGATCATACTTTCTATTCTTTGCTTATGCAGGCTATACCTGCCACGGATTTCTTTTAAAATCTTTCTAAATAAAGAGAAACATCAAAAATAATTCACTGAATAAAACTTCTAAGTCAATTTTCATGAAAAATCAGTCGATGTTTACAACATTTGTCCTTCAGCTTGAAGATCACAGGTAGAAATCCATTGACTGGACTTTCAGCGATTGCTTCGAAGGCCGCCATGATTCGAGGTTCCAGTATGCTAAAATGGCAGATCACGGGTACTCACCACAGACATCCTCGCCACACCCTGGAAATGTCACATCTCAGTTCCGTACACGGTTGGATTCAGCAAAAAATAAGCTATTTACACATCCGCGGAAACGATCTGATTTATCAAGGAGGTCCTCAGATATTCTTCTTCAAAGTTTGCCAATATTTCGACCTTTAGAAGACTAACAAACTAATAATCTTATAAAATAAATATTATACGGGAATGAAGGACAGGGTTTCGACCTGTCAACTGTACTAATTTGCATGAAGGTAGTCATGTGTGACCCGTATAATTCAAGTTGCCGTTAACCGGTCACCCAAACACTGCCGTGAGCCAGTCGCCATTATGTGACACGCGGTGAAACTTCGTCGGTCGGCGTGGTTGTTTTTTTTTGCGCAGATTTTCGTATGGGTGTGTTTATAACAAAAACAAACAGCACAGATCGATAGAGGAAAGACCAATCTTTATCTTCATGATAACAACTTTGTCATTCATGTTCATCTGCAAGAATATTTGACTGATAAACATGTGCAATTTTTCCACTGACTGACACAATTCCCGCATTGCTAAAGAGAGGCTGCCGGTACCTAATATAATGTATCAGGTGATTATAGATTTCTCTTCATGACATTTTTTTTATGTTGACCAGTATAGCTATCATTATTTCTAATTTCTTGTTACAATCTGTATTATTATTGATAAACTATGTTTATGGTGCATTGGTGTATTGGTGTATATGTGTCTTATTTTGTTTGTGTATTATTATATTGACTTGGTAAAACAATCCCCACGCCCTACCCTCACAACATGTTTTTCTTCTTTTTCTTTATTTTTTTTCTGCCTTTTCCTTCTCTTTGTAAACTGCAATGAGCATTCTTTGACGTTGACTGTTTGTGATATGCAAATGAAATTATTAGGTAGGTTTGTAAAATGAGCAGTTGTTAGTCAGTCAGTGTGGATACTAAAGAAAAAACGCTTTCCTGTCAGGTTTACTTGTTTGATTAGTGCATCAACAGTTCTCAGTATTTGAACTATCTGATTCACTTTGCATGATCACAGGGGTGAAAAGAATCATCGCTGGAGTAAAATGTTCAGTTTCTTATTCAGAGGAGCTCAATATGTCAACAAACACACAGTGAAACACACTTAATGTCACTGGACACATGAAGGGAAAATGATGGAAGCAGAGTGGAAGCATCATGTCTGCTTTTAAAAACAATTTGGTTCTTTCTTGTAAATATTGGGTGGGGGGGGGGGGGTGTTTCTTGGTTTGTTTTTTCTTTGAATGTTTTACGGTTTAAATAGTAATGCCCATGTATGAGGGTGAGTCAAAAAGTAATGCCTTTTTTTTTAGTACAGGAACAATTACTGACACAGGAACATGTATCACATCAAAATGAAGCTGGTCCTCTGGGGATCACATCCCTTCTTCTCAACATAGTCACCGTTTCTCTCAATAGCAATGTTCCACCTTCGAATGAGGGCATGTATCCCTGCCTCGTAAAATTCTGTTGACTGTGCTTGGAGAGCACGTCTTCACTGCAGTTTTCACTTCCTTGTCACTGGCATAATGTTTGCCTCTCAAACCTTCTTTCATGGGGCCGAAGAGATGATAGTCTGAAGGTGCTAAGTCTGGTGAGTATGGAGGATGCAGTAATGTTGTCCACCCGAATAAGACGATTGTCTCCCTTGTCCTGATGCTTGTGTGTGGTCGAGCATTGTTATGCGGAAGGAGGACATTATCGATTTGCAAGTTGGGTCTCACTCGTCAGATTCTTGCTTTGAGCCTCGTCAGGGTCTTAATGTATGCCTCAGAGTTTATTGTTTCTCCTCTTGGCAAGAAATCAACCAGAATGACACCTTGAGCATCCCAAAAGACAGTCGCCATGATTTTTCCAGCTGACTTTTCCGTCTTGAACTTTTTTGGTTTTGGTGAGGTAGGGTGGCGCCATTTCATTGACTGCCTCTTTGATTCCGGTTCAGAATGGTGAATCCATGTTTCATCATCGGTAACGAGCCTTCCGAAGAAGGTGTTGTCTGTTTGACTTTGTTCGAGAAGTTCAGTGCAGGCGTTGACCCTGTCAGTCTTGCATTTGGTAGTCAGCTCTCTCGGTACCCAACGGGCACACACTTTCGGAAACCCAAGTGATTCAACAATGTTATAAGCACTTCAATGGCTTGCTTCAAGGTTTTCTGCCAACTCCTCAAGAGTAATGCGCTTATCTTCTCTAATCAGGGCATCTGCTTTTGCTTTATTGGCAGGATTCACAGAAGTAGACGGATGGCCAGAACGGGGTTTATTGGCTACGCTCGCAGTTCCCACCTTTTCATCATTCAGACGACAGACCCACCTGCGAACATTGCTATAATCTAAAGTATTCTCCTTATGCACATTCTGTAATCGTCTGTGAATGTTCACAGGGGTTTCCCCCTCAGCAACAAGGAAATCAATCACTGCTCTTTGTTTTTGACGCAGCTCTAAGGGGGCAGCCATTTTGAATTTTCCTCACGAGTCTATGAACCGCAAACATACCAAACAAAATATTTCGGTCCGTAACAGTTATAATCATTTGTAACTGAGCAACATTTCAGGTAATTTTATCAAAAACTTAGTCTGATATAAATAAAAAGGCATTACTTTTTGACTCACCCTCGTATAAAAAGATGCAATATATGTCACCTACTTATGTGCATCAGATTTCTTACAACACAGGCGGAATGGATTCCAAACGTGGTCAGCTTATACTGTCACTTCTGAATAAGCATATTTTTATGGTTTTTGTTCATGTAGACCTCAGCTATGTGCAGGCCATAAAGCACCCTGTTTCAGTTTTTGTTTTGTTTTGTTTCGTTGCTGTTGTTGATTTGGGGATCTTTTTATTCCCCTTTTTTTAAGCGCTTCGCATGTCCTCCTTCAGTGTTCTAATTTTTTTTTTTTTTGTCATAATAAATCAGCAGTGTGTATATGGATTGGGTATCAGTCTGCTCTTTAATATATATTAAACAATTTGGATTTTCTTTAATGTTTTACAGTTGTGTTTACATATGTTTTGGTTTTATTGTGACGTAGTGTATATACAAATTGTGGGACTGTACCTATATATCTGATCTATATTAACTTTGTTATAAATGAAAACATGTAGCTTTATGTATATGAAGAATTTCAAATACACGTATGTATGTGTGTCTTTGTGCAAGCATTATTGAAACTGAAGTATCATATAATGTGTACATGTATAACATGTAAAGAGTGACTTAACTTTCAGTGTTCACCATTAATGCTGTTTCATCTAAGTTTCTATTAACAGGTATGGAATAAGTTGGACTTGCATAGTCTGGGAAATTTCTGATTGAAAGCTCTTTTCCAAAAATAGTTTGTAGCGCAAAACCAACTTCTGTTCTTTTAAAAATCCTTATACACACTTTTCCAGTTGGAATAAGATATTTGATTTGTAATTTGCTTACTCCAAACAATACATCTATGGATGATAATTTCATATCCAAATTTATTTTTATAAATATTTTTGTTCAATAAATTCACACAAATCATGTATCACTGAACAATAATGGAAGAAGTGTTCTATGTTATCACTAAATTGTGGCACTATAAACAGTTGTCACTTTCTTTTAGTTCATGTTACTTAAGTTAACTCACTCAGCCCTGGCTGTTTTTTCCCTGTGTTTTCACCACGGACTGGCCATTTGTAAGGGTTAGTAAAAAAAATCACAAAAAAAAAGTTTTAGTAGTACAACATTGAAATTTGGAAAATTGTTTAGTAATACACTGAGTTAGCATGTGACAAAAAATAAAGTTTCTTACTTCCATACAATGGCTCCTGTACATATGTAGAATTTATCCATATTTTCAGTTCCGAAAATGCACACACACACACACTTTGACTACACCCAGGGAGCACAAGAAGATGGGGAAAATCTTGGAATGTCCAGTTTTGTTTTCACAAATGATTAGATTTTACATATATATGAAGGTTATGAAAAAATGTGATGACATTATGCATACACAGTCCAGATGACTAGAATGATTGAAAGTTGAAAGTTCACTATTTCACATATGTACACCGCATGTGGCATCTTCCCTAAAAATCAGCATAGTTTTGCACTGAATGATACAGCTGAAAGCAGGTGATCGTCTTGTCAGGCTGGCACATCTTGTCACACAATGGCACACCACATTTCTTGCACCAGTTCTTGGTCTTCCTCTTCTTGACGCCTGGGTGTCGTCTCATGCGAGCGGTGCACACATGGCAATGCCTGAAAGCTGTCGTGCCACCTTTGGAAGGAGGTAGTGGGCAGGAAAAATGCTCATTTCCCTTCCCACTGAGCCTGGTCATGGGGGACTGCATGGGTGTAGCTGTGCTGGTTGATGGAGTAGCTGGTGCGGCCTCAGGTTGATCAGCAGCTGGCTGATTGCGGGCAGCAGCCACTCCCCGCTGGTACCTGTTACAGAGACCAGTGCCAACTGACATGACAAAGTCCTTCAGTGGCAGTCTGGGATGGTTGTTGGCCTGAAGGAAAATGTTGTGCAGGATGGATCCTTGAATGAGGGTGAGGGTGAACAGATGGAAGAACAGCTTCTTCCACCACTTCATGGTCTTGCGGTTGAGTGGCATGTAGGAAAGAAGCTGGTCACTCTTGTCCACCCCCGCCATATTCACAATGTAATCCTGCACACCAGCTGGCTTCCTTACTTGTCCCCGCCGTGTGGTGACGTCCATCATGAGGAAGGGGTCGACCTTGGTGGTGATGACATGCACTGGCTTTTTGTCCATCCATCGGAGAACAGCCACAGCACCTGAAGCAACAGTCAGAACTAAGTCTCAACCAGTACAATGAGTTAGAACTGTGTTCTGGTTTTACCTACCCATTCTTTTTGATTGCTGAAAGAGAAACATGTGTGCTAATACCCTCATTTCTCATCAATAATGACAGTGATGATGATGTTGGTGGGAATGATGATGATGATGATGATGATGATGATGATGATGATGATGATGATGATCCATTTAGTCAGTATCAACACTACTTTGCAATTTATTGTATACAATAAACAATAAGACAAAAACAGACATACCTTGCCTGAATGCTTGAACTTGACCACGCTGAGGCAGCCCCTGTGTCTTCAGCTGAGGAGGCAGCCCCTTGCGGTTTGTACGCACAGTGCCAACACAGTGGGTGTCACGGGCAACAAGGAGATCAGCCAGCTCTGGACATGCATAATAATTGTCCACATACATTGTTCTTCCCTCACCCAGTAGTGGCTCAGCCAGTCTCATCACCACGTCAACTGGTCTGTTGCTAACCCCTGGTTCAGCGGCAAAGATTTCGAAACTGTGCACATATCCTGTGTCAGATTCACACAGCTCGTAGAGCTTTATGCCCCATTTGATGGGCTTGTTTTTCATGTAGACTTGAAATTTGGCCTTGCCACGCCACGCACACATGGCCTCATCTACACATATGTTGTCCTTTGGGGTGTACAAAGACTTGAATTTGTCCTGCAGATGTTGGTACACAGGCCTGATCTTATGCAGTGGGTCGTGCCCTTCTTGGCCATGTGGAATGTACTCCGTGTTGTTGCTCACATGAAGCATGGCCAGGATCAGGTAGAACTTGTCTCTTGGCATGATGCTGGCAGCAAAACTAGTTTGCATGATTGGGCTGGTGCTCCAGTAGTCTTTTACGCCTGGCTTGTGCACCAAACCCATGTGCACACAAATGGAAAAAAAACCTATCAAGTCGTTTACAGTAATTCCAGCCTCTGGCCACATTCTAAACATGCTGTTTGCCTTCAGTTGTCCCTTGGCTGCCAAGTTTTGCTGTGCATATCTGTTTGTTTCTTCAACAATGTTGTTGAGAAACGTATCATCTATTATTTGGCTGAAGAAGTCAAGGGGGGCGTGGCATTGTTGTGGCACGTGTAAATTTGGTGACCCAGAAAAAGGTGGAATACACGGGAAAAAACTAAAGTCTTGGTGCCAGTCACGCATCATAAACGTAACAAATTCATCCTCAGTCATCTCTACCATGCGAGGCTGCTCAGTGTCGCTTGCTGCGTCGTCTGCTTCGCCATCCCCTGCCCCCTCCTCCTCGCTGGCCTGTGGTGAGTGGTCCGACTGAGAAACGGACAAGCCATCACTTTCTCCACCTGATTCGAAGGAATCATCATCGCCACTGTCTTCCTCGATGTCTGAACCTTCAGTTCGAAGCATTTCAAGAACTTCTGAAACGTTTAAAACGCTCTTGTCTCTTCCGTTTTTCAGTACCTTGCTGACCCGAAGTGCTGGGCTGCGACGCCATCTTTGCGGTTAATGACATGCAAACAGTCGGGTCAGAAAGGGTCAGCTGGCACACACACAACACCCTCACATCACGTCTGATTGGTTGTAAAAGGGAGAACAGTGGGTTAGCAACACGGCCATGTGCTCAACACGTGATAGGGGCGTGATTGCTGCGCTCCAAAAATTTCCATAGTACCGATTCCCGATCGGGAACGTTCGGTCGAAACCGTTGTACGCGGCACGTTCCCGATCGGGAACGTCCAGGCGGAGAGAGTTAAAAGGATATTAATGGGGTATACATTCTGTAATTTGGGGGGTTTTTTTGTAATCAATTTATTTTTTGTTTGATTGTTTTTTTCTTTGTTTACATCCAGCTAGTTCACAGTTATATAAGAAATTATAATCATTTTTTTATATATACACGCGTACATACACACATACATTTGTACGTACGTACGTACATACATACATACATACATACATACATACATACATACATACATACATACATACATACATACATACATACATACATACATACATACATACATACATACATACATACATACATTCATACATACATACATCACACACACACACACACCACACACACACACACACACACACACACACACACACACACACACACACACACATATTATCTGCAAGTGAAATTATGACATTGTTTGATTGATGGCTTGTCTTCACCTGACTCCTCTATTAAGATGAATGGACTTTTATTGGCCATTTGCACAACAATTTCTCTTATGCACATGACTTATCAGTAGCATTGACTGTGCCCGTCTGGTTGCTGAATGTAATCTCCGGAATGTGTTCATGTTTTTGGTGCCAACAATCAATCCAGTCCTGGTGATCTTCTCAGCTGCGAAATATATTTCAAGGACTGATGGATGGTTGATGCCTGGTTGATGCCATCTCCGCAATCGGTCATTTACACAACAGCTGTGGGAAATTTCAACAGCAGCTAATAACGAACCATAACAGTTGGCAATCGCCCTGCTGAATCTCACACACGCACTCACATTCACACATGAGGGGTGTGTTTGTGTGCGTGCACGCACGCGTGTCAATAAGAAACACCTAAGGGTGCTGGAAGAGATCCAAAGCACCAGTGCCTCACCACTCTCTGGACAATCACCTCCACTAACCGAGCTTGCTGGATGGGACCCAGAGCACCAGTGCCTTGCCACCCTCTGGACAATCACTTCCATGTGGATGGGACACAGAGCACCAATACCTCAGCACTCTCCAGACAATCACCTATGGAGAGAAAGTGGTGAGACATTGGTGCTCTTGGTCCCATGCAGCACCCTCGGGTGTTTTTCATTATTTCACACACACACACACACGCACGCACACACATACACACATATGTACATATATGTATTCTTTTATATATTCTTACAGCATTTATTATTCTGTTGTCTTTATACTTTCACTGTTTTAGTTAAGAGAGAGAAATTTTATTTCTTTGAATAGGCATTCTGTATTTTTATTTTGGAAGCCAGTTCATGAAGAAAAATAAAAGATAAACCTTTATATCTTTCCAAGGCCAAGTCAAACCAGGCGGTTACGTGTGACCAGTGCTCAAAGAACGCACCGGCCCAGTACCATTTGACCATGAGTGATGCATCGGTGCGCAACTTCTGCTCCTACAATTGTGTCATGACTTTCCAAGCTCAGTTCTCGAAGGGAGCACCACCTCCTCCTACATCAGTACCCCAGCCACCTGCCCCAAAGCACAAACACAATACACGTGGCAGGGCTGGGAGAGGTATGAGTGCTTTAACCCTTACCTTCCCTCTTTCTGTCCAGGAAACTGATGAATAAGGTGAGGGAGTGAAAAAGTTATGATACAAAAATTATATTATATATATATATATATATATATATATATATATATATATATATATATATATATATATTATACACTCACACACACACACACACATATTTTTGAAGGGGGGGGGGGGGTATTCATTGCTTATCTTTCTTAAACCCATTTATACTGTAGGACAGATGATTCAGTGGAAATTTGTACACCTTATTTTTTGCTGTTTCTGCCAAAGTACTTTGTTGTACACCTTATTTTGTGCTATTTCAGCCTGAGTACTATGTTGTGTCTTCCAGTTCATGTTTGGAAACATTCATAGTGTAAGGTACTAAGTATATCAGACATTGTTACACATGTAAATTTGTGATATTTTTTTAAATCATCCCCTTCAAATATTTTTTTTTTTCCTTATGCTCTTGTCAGATAAAATCAGATAATAGTATTTTGTATGCTGTAAAACGTCACTATTATTTTTGTTTTCCTTATTGTTATCATTACATTTTTATGTTTCTTTCAGATATTTTGGTTTGTTGTGAGTGTTCCTTATTGTGTTCATCAAAAATTTTGATGTGAGCCATGATATTGTTCTGATTGTAAGGCATTTTTATGATTGTGATTGCAGTCCGACAGCAGGCATCAGCCGGATCATCATCTTTCCCCATCATTTCTAATGTCATATCTTTAGCCCCACAAGGTAAGAAAAACTTTTTTTTTCAGAGAAATACAGGAAAGTGGATAAAGAAATAAACAGTTGTGTGGTTATTAATGAAAGTAAACTGTTAAAGCTTTCACAGCTGAGTGTAGAGCACTCATCACATTTTATTTTAGAAAATGACCATCCAGCTTCTTCACTTGTGGTAATCCCTTCAATATGACAGCTTATCAGTGTCATTGGAAAAGTTTATAGTGAGGTATGGAGGAGAGGTACATAATGAAAAATGATTTTTCAGCTCACAACTCACCAGATCAAAAAAATGTATGTAATGGTATGTAGGTTTTATTTTCTTTCTTTCCATATTTTTACTGCAAGTGTTTTCCCTCCTAACCAAGTTATTGGTGAAGACACATCGTTTCCCTCCACAGCAATTTTAGCATTTTCCTATTTCATTTTACATACAATATTGGATTCATGCGGTGTTATGGTTGGTATGGGTGAATAGGAAAAACAAAGCATTTTAGAGTGGAAGCACTTTCAAAACAATGAGCCATTCCACTTTAATTATATATAGAACCACATTATAACAACAACACGCCAGAAGAAGAACATTTCTTTGTCAGAGACACTTTTTTTTTTTACCAAAACACCCCAAAATAAAAAGCATTTCCAAATCAAAGAAATACCAAAACACCAAAATGAAAACATTTCGGAATCGAGGGACCAGTGTTTTTCCAGGTGTGCCACTTTTCTGGCTGTGGCCAGAATTTCGGCCTGCCAAAGAAACAAAATGTCATTTTATATTGCCTGACAAAATCATGAGCTAGCTAACTCCAACAAGACTTTATTCATATCCATTTTTTTCTGTCCATGTGTCCATCTTCATGGTTTGGATTCAGATTTAGGTTTGAAAGACCACCAGTTACTGTGCTAAAGTTACCCTTGTTTTGATTGGTCAGTTAACAAAATATATCATAGGATATCTGTTTTTCTGATGAATGATGGCTAATCAGTGGCAGTGGTGTTCAAAATGGCAATACTTCCAGTTTGTGAGAAATGAGACATGTTGAGTAGAATTCAAAGTGATCCAAGCAAAATCCAAGTTTAAAGCAATTGTTGAAGCACATGGAAGGCAAATATGTAATCATATTATTAATATTGACATTTAGTTTTTAATGATCAGCAGAGATGCTCTTTGTTTTGTTTGCATAACACTACAACAGAGTTGCTTCTTCAGTTCTTGTCATTTGCTGTCAGCAGTTATGTTCTGAAATACAAGCCATGGTCATTTTTTTAGACATTTTGCAAGATTTGCTGAGAAACAGACCGCTTATCAGTTGTCATTTTTTGAGTATTTTTGTCATCATTTTTACAGTATTTCTGTCATCAACCTGATTTATGATGAGTTATGATAGAGACAGTTTGTCAGTTGCCCAAAATTTTACCTGTGGACTGCAGCTGACAAATTGCTGGTCCTGACTATCACTTCCAATTTTGGCTGTTGCTAAGGACATCAGAATGTGGTAGGACTTCGCCGTGCATACTGATTCATTTTTATCTGATCCATGCCTCACACATTCCATCTGAACGTTAAAGATTGTGGTATTGTAACTAAACTGTCACCAGAAATATCACATTTTTAGGTGATAATCAGATTATGACATAGAAATATGCATTTTTGTCACACTCGTGTGTGTCATTTTCTTAAAATCAAAACTGAGGTTTTGCTGATGTGGTCCTTCATCTGTGTGATAATACAGGTCATACTGGGTGTCCCATTGTTTCCCCATAATTGTATTGATGTCAGCTGTCATGCTATTAATTAAAACCAAACTTCTATGTCTGTTGTTCTGACTTCTAACTTCTAAACACTATATACATGTTTGTTTACACATGTGTGTCTAAGTGTGAGGTGTGTGTTATACTGTGTGTGATAGTGTCAGATGATCACAGGGGTCATGGTCACAAGTGTCACCACATGCAAAAGATCACACAGAATGGTGACGGTGGGTGCAGAGATGAATTATACTACACTGCTGTCGTCGGGCCTTGTTGTGGTGGTTGTCTTAATTAAGCTATTGAACCATCAGTAGCTGACCAGTGGAACAGTTGTATGATGTTTCCCTTTGTCCCTTTGCTGTCACTGATAACATTGTTTAATAGGCTGTCGTGTCTTTGGTTCATCTTCTGTCTTTACAGTCTTGTGATGTGGTAGTTTGAACAAAATATTTTCAGTAGAAACGATACGAAATTATCTGGTCCATAAGCTTAGATGTGTCAGCATTGTGCATGCTGATCACGTCAGTTGTTAAAAAAAAGTCATGTCTGTAGGCTGAGTACAGCATGAATCTTATGATCACATTCATAAGTTTCTTCAACATCTGACTGTTCTTCAACTTCCCTCTGTCATAATTTACTGCTTCTTGTAGGATTTGCTCCCACTCAGCCTGAGAAAATCTGTCAAAATTTGTTGGCTGTAGAGCAGCATATGTGAAGGAGATCAAACTTCATCAAATGTTGCTTCATTTAGTGTTTGTCCCTCTTGTCTTTGTAAATGGAAGTGATGCCAGCATTCTTAAATTAAATAATACAGTCATTTCATTGGACAATTTTTCATACAATGTTGGGAGTTTCCTTGAAATGATATAACGTTGTCAAAGTGTAATGGAAAAAAAGTACTACAGAGTGCTTCCACTATGAAATCTGGGGGCACTGAAATGTTCAGTGGTTTTGTCCCACTATAAATGCAAGAGGGTTAACTAAAAGTGAGCTGTATAAAAGTGTCTGTGCAAACAGTGAGGCATGCAAGTTTTCTAGTTTCCATTGAGAGGTTCTGCATGGGTGGGTTGATGGTAAACAAGGGCTGTATGTATGGTAGATATGTAATGGTGGGGTGAGGTTGAAGGAGTTTTTTTTGGAGGAAGTGTCCTTTTCTCCCAGACTTCAGTATGCAATGAAAGCAGACATGGTGAAAAATGTTACGGAAATGAGAATTTAGCAGCTTTGATAAAGATTGTGGTGTTCAGTGCTTTGTAAATGCTTTGGTCAGTTTTCTGTCCAACAGATTAAGGAGTTTAGCAAGTAGCAAATGTGCCCCACAGGTGTATCCAAACAAGCACAGATGCAAGCTTGAAATTAATGATATTCTGAATAAAAATGATTTTGTGTTGCTGAAGCTGTTCATTGAATTAGCTTGGGTTTCAGAATGTGTCCATTCAAAGGGACAAGTAACTGATATTTGGCAAAATCAATAAAAAACAAAACAAAACATAAAAAAAAGAAAAGGAAAATGATTTCTGAACGTTTGTAGGTATCTTTGATTCTTAAAAAGATAGAAGCAACAATTTTTTTCCTGTTTTTCTTTTATGTCCCTCTTTCCCTTTGACAGGTTTCCTTGCTGTCTTTGTTATATATATACTTTTGCCCTACTGGTACCTACCTTTATGCTTGATATTTGTTTCCTCATAATATGTTACAGAGAATGTGGTTGAGTTGACTGAAGATAGTTTAATGTTCAGACAGGTTTCAGGTAGTTCAGACAGGTTTCAGGCAGTCAGCGGTAAAAAAATTTTAAAGTTCAGTCCTGAGAGAAATAAATGTTACTGTCAGATTATGAAAGCAATTGATCAAATGTTCAATTTTCATTTTTGATTGCATGTCTATGAAGTTGTAGACTGGAGAGCTTGATTGGAAGTAAAGATTTGTTCTTTTGATAAATCTTACTGTCATTGGTAACTGAAGAGTGCTGACATGACAGAACATTTATGGAAACCTCTTAGGGCTGTTTTCATTAAGCAGTCTTCTTCTCTTGAGCAACTTTGCAGGATTTAGTCTTTATAGTTTTTTCTTGATGATGCTGATGTGTGGCCAGTAAGATTCATTGCAGAGGTTTCTTAAGCTCTGGTGTGGAAATGCCATGAAGTGGAAGTTTTTATACTCTTTATTTCTTTTCTGTTATCCATTACTGTTAGAATTGTTCAACATAAGCATGATTTTGGAATCCCATTTTACTTTCAGTCGCATGTCCAGTGTAAATGAAAATAAAGAAAAAGAGAGACAGAGAGGAAAAACAGGCAATTAACTTTACATTCACCAAATCAAATATTGTACCTCATTTTTAATCTTCACAACCATTTTTTTTCCTGTCTGGATAAACAAAGAAACTGCAAATAAGCAGGATTTTTTTTTGCAAAATTTTGAAGTTTTAGTTCTTGAGGTTTGGAAAAAATTTACATCGGTGCTTTTCAGGCCTGGGAAATTTTGAAATGCAGATTTCAGGCTTGGTGACATCCGGCACCTCTGTTGTTCCATAATACACTTCAAAATTTATTTTAAAATGTTTACCGTGTAATTTTGTAAATCAGAGATATTTCAGTCCGAAGTTTACAGAATTCTACAAAACCCACTGAATCTCTCAATGGAAACTAGAAAACGTACATGCCTCAGTGTTTGCACAGACACAAATCGAATTGCAAGGCACAAACACAGATTTAAAAATCTGTCTCTTGTGTAGATTGAGAAAAAACTGACTGCTATTGGCATCAAGACAGTGAGAGTAATTTGTGTTCAAAGCACCTGTCAGACTATTTTATGCTGTCATGCTGAATGAACCAAAAACAGGGTATGGTTTCTATGTTTTAAGTGCAAACAATATGCATGTTTATTGTTAAGTGAAACCCTAAAATTCTAGCTTTAACATTCAAAAATGATGATAATACTCATCTATTTGGTGCCAAATCTTAATAGTGTAAATCGAAGTGCACTCATGCAACTGACACAAACATGCAGACTACATAAAATATTTGAAAAAGACCTACACAAACTGAATAAAAGAGGTAGTTGTAGGATTCATTGTTGGGAAAAGAGGTGGGTTTTTTTAAATTGGACTTAAAAGCAGAAAGGGTGGGTGTTTGGAGGCAAAGGGAGAATGGAAGTTTGTTCCACCCAGACGAGTCCTGAAACAGTGAAAAGAACGCTAACCAATAGTTGATAGTTTAAATCTAGGGACCTGAGTTTAAGTCTAGGGACCTGAAGGGAAAGAGTATCTGAAGCTGAGCGCAAGTGTGAGTTGGCTTATTATACGGATGTTGTCACAAAGATAGGATGGAGCAGATGAATAGATTTGTAACACTAGGTATCCAGCTTATATTCAGTTCTGTTTAAAGCAGGCAACCAGTGCAGAGAGCGAAGGAAAGGACTGACATTATCAAAATGTGTTTTTTCTGAGGACAAGATGAGCAGCTGTGCTTTTGTATGTGTTGCAGACAGAGGAGAGAAGAAGCTGGTAATCCAAAAAGGAGAGCGTTTTAGTAATCAAGACAAGATGAAATGAGAGATGTCATAAGCTGAGATGCAGCCTCAGTTGAAAGATATCTTCAAATGTAACCTATGCACTGAATCTGATAGTAGCATGATCGGCAGGTCTAGGTCAGAAATTTCTGCATAGAAAGAGTTGTCCAAGGTCACACCCAGAATCAGCAAGAGGGATGATGATGTCACCTAGCTGGATGGTATTAAGTGTAATAGAGGCTATTTGCTTTTGGTGCATACAGGCATGATTTTGTTTTTTATACCATTCATAGAAAAAAGCATTGAAAAAATAACAGTCCTCCTAAATGAAATTTACGACACTGGAAAAATCCCCAAAGATATGTCAAAATCAATTTTCATTGCACTTCCAAAGAAGACAGGGGCTATAGAATGCAAACTCCATCGTACAATCAGTTTGATGAGTCATGTAACAAAAATCCTGTTAAGAATAATCATGATGAGGACAAGGAATAGAATCAAAAGAGAAATAGCAGAAGAACAGTGTGGATTTGTGGAAGGGAAGGGAACTATTAATGCCATATACATCCTAAGAACTATCATAGAGAGGTCAATTGAGATGAATAAGGATTTGTATTTATGCTTTGTTGACTATACAAGGCTTTCGATCGGGTACGACATGAAGAATTAATCAACCAACTGGAGAGACTCAATGTTGATGGAAAATATCTACAAATAATCAGGAATATGTACTGGGAACAAACAGCTGCAACGAGAATAGAAAACAATATAAGCTCTTTTCAAAACATCAAAAGAGGAGTCAGACAGGGTTGTGTTTTGTCACCAGATCTGTTTTCACTTTACAGCAAAAACACCTGAGAAACCTAGAAGAAGACCCTGGATTAAAGGTTGGAGGGAAAATGATAAACAACATTCGATACGCAGATGACACCGTGCTAATTGCAGAAAATGAAAGGGACCTACAAAACCTTGTGAATATACTAGAAATAGAAAGCAAAGGTAAGGGGTTGCAACTAAACAGCAGGAAGACTGAAGTCGTGGTGATCAGTAAAAAACATGAAATCCCCTCATGCAAAATAACAGCAAATGGCACAACCTTGACTCAGGTTAATAAATTCAAATACCTGGGAATGGTCATTTCATCAGACGGCAGATGCACTTGGGAAATAGCTGGCAGAATCGGCCAAGCCAAAACAGCATTCAAGAAGATGACAAGCATCCTTACCAACAAATGCCTATCAATTAACATCAGAAAGAGAGTCCTTGAATGTTATATAGAACCAATACTGTTGTACGGATGCGAGGCATGGACAGTCAGCAAGCAAAGCCAGAGCAAGATTGAGGCAGCCAAGATGTGGTTTCTAAGAAGAATGTTGAGAGTTCCATGGACTGCAAAGAAAACAAACGAGACAGTCTTGATGGAGGCAGACACAAGTAGATCACTCATAAGGAAGATTAGGAAAAGACGGGCAACATTTATAGGCTATTTTATGAGGAAGGGGGATTTGGAGCACCTGGTCACAATGGGAAAGCTGGAGGGAAAGAGAGCACCAGGTAGACCCAGGGAGAGAATGCTGGACAGACTTGCAGAGTGGCTGGGGACGAGGAAGGTGGGGGAGATGCTAGGGGCAACAAGAGATAGAGATAGATGGAAGTCCATGGTTGCCAACGCCATGCGGCAGGGCACCTGATGATGATGATACCATTCAACTGTAGTTTATTTTGTATCGTCTAGTTGAGGATTTCAGCATAGCAGCTGGATGTATTGAGATAAGGAAATGATATTTTCATGGGTGGTGCTATTCTGAAGTTGTGAATCATCTGCGTAAAAAGGATGATTCATGTGATGCTGGTTGATGATGTTGGCTAGGGTTGAGGTATAAAGAGTGAACACAACAGGCCCTAGCACAGAACCTGAAGAACTCTGCAAGAAAGTTTACAAGCTCAGACTGACAGAAAGCAATCAGACAGACAGGAGAAGAACCAAAAAAGAGCAGTATCATGAATTAGTAGAGTATATATTCAAGACAAGGATGGAGAGGTCAGTGGTATCAGAGGCAGCAGACAGACTGAGGAGCATTGGGAGAGAAATTTTATCAGCATCAGAAGCAAAAAGTTCATTGATTATGTGAACAAGAGCCATTTCTGTACCATGGTTTATTTGATGGGCAAACTGATGAGGGTGGTGGAGATGATTTAAGGAGAGATGCTTGTTCATTTGTTTTAGTACCACTTTTTCAAGGACCTTGGAGAGAATTGGGAGATTTGATACTTTATACCTTTTGATACTCTATACCTCTTTGATACAGATCTATAGTTTTTAAGGTCATTAGGATCAAGATTATTTTTCTTAAGAAATAACCGTACGAGAATAGTTTTGAAAGCAGAAGAGAAGACTACTGAGACCAAAGAAGAATTGACGTTCGAGGTAATTGATGGAAGAAGTTGCTGGTAGATTTGTGACAAGAGAGAGGCTGGAATGGGGTTAAGTTCGCAAGATTAGAAACACATTTCTGTGAGATCTGTATTTGAAAGAAAAGTGATACTCTGTGCCAACAGCTGTCAACATATTATTGTTGACAAGTTCATGAGCATAAATCCATAACGCTGGCATCATTCAGGACTCACTTGTTGAGGGACACAGCCAGCTTTGGCATAAAGCTACTCAAGAGAACTTTAGAATTCACAAAATGAGTGACCTGATGGAAGGATAGTTTGAATCCTTTGTATTGTGTAAAAATTGCTTATCAGAAAAAAAATGATGTATTTCAGTAAAATGTAAATGTTTGGTAATTATGTTGTGTCTGGTATATTGTCGAAAATAATAGAAAAATGGGCATTGACTGTACACATGTACGTTCACACACATGTGCGTGCACACACACGCACACACACACGCACACACACGCACACACACACACACACACACACACACACACACACACACACAACACACACACACACACACACACACACACACACACACACACACACACAACACACACACACACACACACACACACACACACACACACACACACACACACACACACACACACAGTTGGTGGCATAATGTCTCAGATCTGATGACAGATGTATATTGGTTGCAGGTGGTCAACAGAACCTTAAAAACAGCACAGGGATATCTGCCACGGTTAGCGGAGCAGGTCAGACTAAGGTAACTATCATACTGTTCATGTGGATTTCTTGGATACCTTGACAGCTGCTTGGGTCTTGGCTGTCAGTAATTTTTGTTTTGCTGTGGGGTATAATTGTGTCTGTCTCTATTTGGAGATCTGAGCATAAGAGGATAGGGTTGTCATCAGCTGTTCTATGTAAGGATTCAGGATGCGTTGGAGATTTTGTGGACAGTCTTTGCAGTCTGCATTGATTAGGAGACACGTATTGTGCTTCAAATTTTGTTTATGCAGATTTACAATCTGAAGCATCAGTTTAAATGTCCCTCCCTCATGGTCCCCACCTATCTTAACTCAGAACTCATCCTTGGGTATAGCATTGTCATGCAATGTCAGTGTGTGCTTCCTATCATACAGATCTAATAGGTTTTCCACTAATTTGGGAATGTCTTTGATTGTCCCTACTGTTGTTTCCTCTTCTGTCTCTTCACTGTCATCATTGATAGAGACAAAAGTTTCTCTTTTGTATCTGAATTTCTCCAAACAGAGCTTCTTTTTGATACTCTCATTCCTTTTTTTCACAATCAAATTTAACACCAAAACTTTTCAGAAGTCTCTTTTTTGCTGTCTGTATTTTGTCCCGCTTAACGCAAGACTGGTTCGCATGGCATTATCTCGCGTTTTACAGACTAACACTATGCCACACCCAGCATCTCAGGATCTTGTATTTGTGTGTTTTTGTTGTTCTTTTGATTTCAGACCCTTGTTTAATGAAATCTTCTGTCCTGTTCCCAGAGATATTCATCCCGATTTTATGTATGAGGAGAGATTGTGTTTTTCTGAGAGGGGATGGAGCAAGAACAGATGATTTGCAGGGTCATGTGATCTTTTTCAAAACAGCGGCTGTCCTGTTGTCTTGCATTTGACTGTCACCTTGTCCTTAGAATGTTGCAGTTTTCTGCGTACTTTATGTGTTGGTAATCTTTCTTTTTCTTCTGAGAGAGGTTGATCAAGATATTTTTTCATCTATCTGTAATGTTGTCCATTTGCTAAAGGGGAAAGGCGACTGCTGCATTGATTAACTTGCATGTTTTTGGTGTGTGTGGTGGTGGTTGCATGTCTTCTGGTTTTGATTTCTTTATAGGTGTTGAACTAGGCTGACACAGAGATATGTCTTTATCAATCAGTGTCAACATCAGCCACTTCATCACTGGCCTATGTCAGCCTTTTTACAGGTCCCACTTTGGGTTTGCTGGGTCGTTTACTTTTGCATTTTGACTCAAAGTGACTGCACACCTTACACTGCCCGATTGTGACAGCTGGATCAAAAGCTGTCCAGACTGATACTGTTCTCCGAATATCAAGTGCAGCACGATCAAGTGGATCTCCGAAGATGTGAAGTTATTCTTGTATCTCACCAGTCGTTTGTGGCATTTAACCCTACCAGACCTGAGCCCCTGAGCGTAATTGTGCCCCCTGCCTGGCCTCCTAAGCAAAATTTTGAAAAAAATGTATATACGTTAGAAAACTGTTCATATCATGCACACCAATGGTTAGAATTATATGAAACTTGGAGAGATTGTAGAAAATAGGCCTACCTTTCACATTTGGTGCCACAAAGTTCCGAGTCCAACCCTCATCAATCACACAAGCATCTCCCCTATCACTTGGTTGTGGGGTACGGGCACGCCCCCTTCTTCCAACACTCTGTCTCGACCTACTTCTTTCATTGTCAGAATCATCACTTTCACTCAATGCTTCATCAACGTAATCATCGTCACTTGAATCGGAAACGTATTCCTGATCAAATTCTCCCTCATCAGAATCAGAATTCTGCAAAATGTCCACCACTTGTTGAACTGTGAAGCGAGTTGGCCTCGCCCGTTTACCTGTTGAAGTGCTTGGTTCATCACTAGCTCGCTTCATGGTCAATTTTTTGCACCCAAATCACCTCAAAATACCATCAACACAAAGGCAGACATTTGCAATAGGCTGAACTCACGCTCACGCGAGACTTAGCAACGGTTGGGTGGTTATTTTTAGCTCTTGATAAAGTGACGATCATGTGAGTGTGCTATTCCCGCTATAGCGGGAACTCGGTATATAGTCATTTTCGTCATTCCCGCAATAGCGGGAACTCGGTCTGGTAGGGTTAATGCATATGCCTGAGGACTGCTTGCCTTCTTCATCATGGGAAATATTTAAGTTATGACAACGAGACTGTTCATCAGCAAACTTGATGCAAAGTTTGACTCGAAAAGGTTTATCCTCTGTCTTTTGTCTCACTCACAACACACACTACAAAGAGAATTCATGGGCTGATAGTGTACAGAAAAATTATGATCTGATGTTGACTCCATGTTTCAGTTTCAATTTCTCAAGATGACATCTCCGTGCTCGGAATGAATTCCATGTGCACTAATGTCGCAAGTGCCATGTGATGGAGATGATCCGGAATGATCATGGTACAAGCCTAAAGCGTGCACATATACCCATGAGCTGGCCTGGTCCTGAGGTCCTACCTAGACAGTGCCATGACCCTTGGGTTGCAGGGGAGTGAGGTGGCAGAAAGCTCAACTTTTCTGGGAGCCAGCACCATGAGGGCGACGCCCACCCCTTCTCCTTCACTTCAAATTCATATTCATATTCACATTTTTTTTTATTTACCAAGACTTCAGAAAGGCAAGAAGGCTGATTGGTCTTCAGGGGTTGTGACCTGGGAAATCAACTTATCTCCCCAATGTTTTATACCAAGGCAGCCGGGCAATGCCCTGTGTATTATGATTTTCAAGTGCCATGGGATCTTTAGCATGTGCAACCAGAACGCACACGGGTCCTACTCATTTTTCGTCCCCTTCCGAAGGGCTAGACGTATAGTTAAATTTTCTGGTCAAACTGTGGAGAAAAGTTAAGGCGTCCATGATGAAGCTCAAACAAAAATACTTGTATACTTACACACACACACACACACACACACACACACACACACACACACACACACACACACACACACACACACACACACACACACACACACACACACACACACAACACACACACAACACACACACACACACACACACACACACGTATCATATAAATGCCACCACTAGTCCCAAGAAAGTGAAGGAGAAATAATATTCAAAATACAAGCAAAATATAGACTACAGAATGACTCTCTAAAACTACGTACACTCCAAATTTACACACTCACCGTGTTCAGAAATAGTTTGTTACATGGCCAACTCTGTGATAGAGCTCACCACACATAGATCTTCACGAATTTTGCAATTTCACACAAAAAGACTGTTCATCTGAAAATCAAACAAGCACAGTATTAAAATACACAAAATGGAAAAGATCCTTACATGCACATAAATCCACCACAACTAAAACAACCAAATTGGGCGGTATCCATAATAGCACAATTAGAGCATCACACGGCCAATTTTAAGTGAGCGCAAAAAATGCATGCCTCAAGACCGGTGTTGGAACGCCAGGATTAAGGTCAGAGCAAGGGTCAAAGAGTCAAGTCATGGCAGCAGCTGAATAGCCTTGCCTGCAGCACAAATGAACAGCCGTGAAAACCGGGTAAATTTCATCAGCTATGGAATAAAGTCAGGTGAGATAACCTATAAATTATCAAGGAGGGTTTGCAGGCACAGAGACTTCCAAAACTTGAAATGTGGGCAAGTTAAACATCCTAGCAGACTCACCCAACAGATCATCCTAGCAGACTCACTCAACAGTGTAGTTCATTCAGACTGATCCAGAAGTGCAAGGACTCCTGTGAGTATGAGAACACAGGCTCCAACTAATGCTACATTTCTTCTCTTTTCTTCTCTCTTCTGTCCCTTATGGGGATGCTGGGGGCTCTTTCAGTATGAATAGTGAAAAGTTACTCTATATCTGTCCCTTGAACATTGCCTCCTTGGCTCGTATATAGATTCATTGATATTCTTATCACTTCCGCTTCTCCCGTTGCCAGGTTATTTTCTTAGTTACTCATTTCATCACTTCCGGTAAGGTCAATAACAATGTTTTCCAAGCATGCACTGTTCCGATATCGTCTATCGTTATCATACTCATCTCTGTCTTTTATAAAAAAAATAAATAATAAAAAATTCAGAAGTCTATGCAGTGATTGTTCCTTCTTCCAGTGTTCTCAGCAGCAGTGTGGGTGAAGCTCCTCTCTTGGTAAGACAGTCCGCTAACTGTTGATGTGTGTCATACCATTTCACCTCGTTCACAATGCCTTTCTCCATTAAGTTTTTGACCCCACTGATTTCTAGCTTCAACCGTTTTTCTGTCACGTGCTTTGTGGATTTCAAGGCATCATGTAGTGACTTACAGTCAGTCAGGCAGACAAGAGGTAGACTGCCAGTGGAAGCTTTTCCTGTGGTGATTTCAGTGAACAATGTTGCCACAAATATTGCTATATCAAGTCCTTCAGCCATAGCCAGTGTGTCACCGGTTAGTGTACTTCTCACTACTCTGTGAATTTTCTTGGAGTTCCAGCAAATAGGAATGACCTCTCCTTTCTCATTGGCTTGGAAGATAATATAGCCGCCTTGAGTTCCTCCATCCTTCAGGTTGCCAAAAGAAGCATCTGTGTAGACCATCAGTTTCAGTGTTTCAGATTTCAAGTGTTGAAATTTCAAAGTAACATGTTCTGATTTGATCTTTTTGATGACTTTGTTTGCTTCCAATAGATGTTCCACTTTCCCATCTTTCACATTAGAAAAAAACTGACAAGCATCAAATGCTACATCAGGACGACTGACGAGATATCCACAAAATCTGACCAACTTTGGACCTGTACATCTGTTTCTCCTCAGCTGTCATGTTGTCCTGTTTCTGTTTTGTTCTTCTTTTGTCAATGGGAATGAGTTCTAGAGTGTCTCCATACTTGTTTTGTTGTAGACATACTGTGTGTCCATCAGAGGACAGCTCCAGGGCAATGTACTTTCCAACCTTGAACGTTTTTCTGATTTCTTCAATCACATTCTGTTCAAAGGCCTTTGTGCCTCCTCAGATGAAGTCATCCACGTGGCATGCTAAGATGCCTATCACTTCATCTCCAGTCATCCAATAGAATACTGCTGGGTCAGCTTTTGAATCCTTCCTCCAAGTTTTTGTAGATTATCTTTAACTCATTTGTACCACTGCAGAGAAGCATCATTCAGTCCATACACACATTTCTCTAAATGCCACAACTTTCCTTTGCTGTGAGCTTTTTTCGGTGGCCTCACAAAAATGTCTCTGTTGATTTCTTTTCCTTGCAGAAAGGCTGTCTTGATGTCCATAGAGCATGGGCTCCATTTTCTTTGAGCGAAAATAGAGAGAATCACTTTCAGTGATTCACTTGCACAAGTGGGGGAATCTTTTGAATGTCATCATTTCCAATTTCTTCAAATCCCCTCGCTACTAGTCTAGCTCTTGGAGTCATCCCTTGTTTAGTTTGTTTCATTGTACATATCCATCTAGTTGAAACACATCTTTGTCCATTATCTTCCACTTCACTGTAGACATGGTTTCTTTGCCAGCTCTCCAGTTCTTCTTGTTTGGCTTTCTCAAAGCAAACTCCTTCTATCATCATGACAGTGTCTTCTGAGCACAATGCCGAGTCACACTCTGCAGATGATATAACAAGTTTGTTGACCTTGGTTAAGTCCATTGACATTCTTTCTCCTTCATATTCTTTTGGTTCTGTGCACTCAATGTTGTACCATTTTTTGTTTTTCCCAGTTGATTTTCCAGCTTTGTTCATTATCTTTGCAGATATGCGCTTTCCATTATCTTTGTGTTCATATGAAATCATCTGGCCTGGTTTGAGTTTCTTGAAATCAATCTTGTTTGTTTCTTTCATTTGTTTCATTCATTTCATATGATTCAGTGTCTGATTCTGTATCAAAGTCTGCTAATGTTTCTGTACAGCTGTTCTTTGTGTCGTTTTCCTCTTCACGAGCAGATGTGGTGTACTGTGAGCTTTTGTTCTCCTCATAACTGTTGCTTGTGAAAGACTGTGAGTTATACTCAGTTTCAGGGTTTGTTTTCTCTTGTTCTTCTTTCACTTTTCTTAACCTAGTTTTATGTACTCGGACTAGAGTTCCACCATGACGCACAAAGATCACACTTCCATCTTGTCCTGTCACATTTCCTGGTCCCTTCCATTCTTCACCATTTGGGCGCTTGTCGTAGACCTTGTCTCTCATCTGATATACATCATATGAGGATCGTGTCTGTGTTCTCAAAGCTCTTCTCAGTCTCTCTGAACTTTCAGCTTCTATGAATGCCTTTCTGGTCGCATGCAGACCAGTGATGTGTTCTCCAACCGTCTTGCTTCTGGTGGTTCCTTCCAAAGCAGGCAATTTGTCATTGACTACAGACGGAAAGTTTGGATTTCTCCCATATACCAGCTGATAGGGACTGAAGCCATGGGTGTTGACTATGCTGTTCTTGGCTGCCAGTGCCCAGCACAGTGCTGTCTCCCAATCCAGATCTTTCTTGTCGGACATAATTTTCAGCAGAATGTTGGAAAGGGTTTGGTTGTGACGTTCCATCAGACCATTGCTCCACGGGCTGTAGGCTGCTGTAGTTTTCACTTCAATGTTGAAGTTTTCGCACATGTCATGGAATTCGTCATTGCTGAATTCTCTGCCATTGTCACTTATCAGTACTTTTGGTGGACCATGCACTGCAATCCAGTACTTCAGGAAGTTGTGCACTATGACTGATGACTGTTTGCTTCTGATTATTGCAGCAGCGCTGAATCTAGTAAACTGGTCAATCATGTGAAGGTACCATACATTTTTGCCAAGCTCATGTAGATCAACAGCCACTGTTTGATTGTAGTCATCTGCCAAAGGCATTCCTGCTGATGGTTTTGGCCGCTTTTTCTGTGTCGAGCACATACATCACACTCTTCTACTAACTCTGTCATTTTCTTGAACAAATCTATGTCTTTGATTCCAGCATTCTGCATTAACTTCCTCAGATTCTCTGCTGAAGCATGCCCAAATTGTTTGTGAAGTTTTAGAAGTGATTTTGTTTGTTCTTTTTTATCTAGATTTTCCAAGGTCAGCAGGATTTCACCATCGTTTTGCATTACTTGTTTGTTTCCAACAATGTCAATGCAATAATGTCCAGTTGAAGTGTAGTTTAGCTCCACAGGTTGTTGAAACATCGTGGCTTTGTCACTGGACATAACCAGAACAGTTCCTGCTTTCTTCAAAGAATCCTTGCTCAGCAAGAGTGGAAGTTCTATATCCACAACTTCTGTTTCAATATTACACTTTGTCTTGCCAGTCTGAGCTGGGATTGTCGCATTCATGTATGAGCGCACTTGAGCACCATCTTCAGACCTGAAAATCTTTGTACTTGCCTTTTTCTTGATGACTTTCTTTTGATCTTCTTGTAGTCTGTTCACATATTAATCAAACCATTTCTTGCCACAGACAATTTTAGTACATGCTGTATCAATAACTGCACAGCCATAAGATTCTATCATCAGTATCTCATTCTCTTTTCTGTGTTCTTTTTTGAATAATGTCAAGTTGCACTGTTCTTCACATTCTTCATAATATTCGATGTCATTTTCTGTCATTCTCACTTCTTCTTTGTGTGGGCAGTGTTTGGCCCAGTGAAACAGCACATTTTGTTCTCCTTCCATTTCTGTCCAGTGGGTTAGAGCCTCTTGGAACTTTATTCTTTGGCCACGTTCTTTGATCACTCGAACTAAGTGGATCTGGAAATCTACTTCCTCTGTATCTTGTACTGTTCTTTGTCACAAATGCTTCTTCTTGTTTTACTATGATTTCATCCTCAACTTTGGCTCCCGAATGACCTCCAAAAATTCTCTTCAACGCTGACTTCATAGAAGAAAATTTTCTATCAGATGCTGCAGTCAACACTAACTGTTTTTCTTTTTTCTGTCAAACCTACATTGTCCAGTAGTTTGAACGCCAATACTGCATCTGGATACTCCATCTTGTATTTCTTGCAGATCGTATATCTTCTTTCATACTCTACAATGTAATCAGCCATTGACATGCTTTGCCCTTTTTTACTGACTCAAAATCAGAATACAAAGAATATGCAAGATCTACTTCATCATGAAGAAAAAGAGCATCTAGAGCAGTAATTAGAACATTCATACCATCTCTGGTGTTTAATTCTGCAGCTTCGATCTCCAAAGCTCTCGCTCTAGCTTGTCCCGTTAGCGATAACGTAACCACTAATGCTTGTTTTTCAGGCTTCACATTTGTCACTAGCTTCCAGACTTCAATTTCATTTTTCCATGTTTCATATACAGTGTCCGGTCCTAGACTCGGCGGTATTTTAAAGTTTTGTGCCATAACCACAGACTGCTACCATGAAAAGTTACTCTATATCTGTCCCTTGAACATTGCCTCCTCAGCCCGTATATAGATTCGTTGATATTCTTATCACTTCTGCTTCTCCCGTTGCCAAGTTATTTTCTTAGTTACTCGTTTCATCACTTCCGGTAAGGTCGATAACAATGTTATCCAAGCATGCACTGTTCCGATATCATCTATTGTTATCAAATAGTATCCCCACCTTCTGGAAATTCTGTACCAGAAATTTCCTCTTTTCTCTCACTCTCTTTGTTCCTGCCTTGCTCTTTTGCTTTCTGTCATTTCATCCATTCCTTTTCTGCCTTGCTGATCCATTCACATTGTGTGTGTGTTCTATAAAGTCTTCTATGCTTTCTGTTAGGATTTGATAATTGGGTACATTTCTTTAATGCATTTTTAGCTCTAAGGAATTGCAATGTGCAAAAGCAATTTCAGGTAATTTAGGCCCAGTGTTATATATGTTTTGTGTCCTTAACTCTGTTGTGACTGCACTTGCCACAGCTGAGCTCTCCTGCTGGCCTAGGGCTGCCACAGTGAAATCACTGAGAACCGGGTGTAAGTGAACTTATCCATCGATTTTAGACAAAGAATCCGGCAAAACGTAGCTGAAGTGTTCAACGGAAGTTCCCTCCACAAGGGAAAAAACTGCCAACTACTAAGTCATTAGCATAACAAAAGTAGAGGGAGTTATATACCCTAGACCGTCTGTTACTATGATCGAAGTAGTCCGTCCTCAGTGAGAGCTCAGCTGTTACTTCGATCGAAGTAGCCCGTCGTCAAAGAGTTGATTATATTAATATTTGTATTTAGGTTTGGTTTTTGAAATCCCCTGGTGATAAATTGGACGGAGTGGTCAGCACCAGGGTCATATCCTTAGATTGTGCGCGTAAATGCATTGATAAGTGTACTTAATTTTCTGTTCCGGATTTTTTCCCGTCCTTTGAAGAATGATGTACTTTTTGAGATGGTTATAGCCCTGATATGACTGCGCAGTTTGCAGGGTTTTAAACAACAATAATAGTAATAGAGCATTTCCCTTCGACCAGGTGCAACAAAAGGTTCCTCACTTACACCTGTCCGGTGCAAGACCCCAAAGTTTACACTCAATGCTCTTACACTGCACATCAGGAGTCTACAGGTCTGTGCCCTTCTACCCTTCCCTATCTTACAGAGGGTAATAGGAAAGCTTGATGGGGAAGAGCAGCTATGATCCTCATAACCCCAAACTGACAAACCCTGTGTCAAGCAAACTTGCAACCTCAGTCTTAACATCCAGTCAAGTGTCTTCTTGCCTAGAATCTGTTAACAGTCCTGGTGTGGATGGGACTTTCAACAGAACTTTTAGTTGTTAGTAAAGACATAGAGACAAAATCCTTTTACAGTTGAAAATAGTCAAAGGGGGAGGCATGGCATCAGCAAAATCACAAAATAGTCAAAGGGGGAGGCATGGCATCAGCAAAATCACATCATCCCACATTGGGTGCTAACTTTCTCAGTCATCTCTCTTCCAATCTGGACTTACCTGTTTGCACAGTCTAAGGCCACTATGCAGTTATTACTGTCCTATGACAACTAGGGTGCCGTCTCTCTTTGACATCTTCTTCGGATATGCTGTCGGGGGAACTACACTGAAAGAGGTCAGCAACCCTTGCAGGCTTCCAGCTTGGGCTTTTTAGCATTGTACTAGACTCCCTTAGTATAGACCTTATCCAGCCCTTCAACTATATTCCTTTTGTATGTACAGAAGCAAAATCTCTGCATTTTGTAATTACCTGTAGCCATAGGCTGCTTGGAGGACTGGTCCATTAATGTCAGGAATTCCCAACCAGGAACTAGGATCATGGGGATCCTTCTTCGGAGATATACATCTGCCCTGTATCCACCATTTTGGACAGATCAGATCTAGACATACATATAAAACTGTGCCCAGCCCTGTGCTGTCAGTATTAACATTACAGAATTGAAGATCAATGTATCTCAAAACACCAGCGCTGTATGTCCATCAAATGGAATTTTCAGAATGACATTTTGAGATGGATCTCACAAGGCATTATTATTAAAGCTGCTGGCAGGTTCAACAAGACTGAGGCAGCTTACACCATAGAGTCCATGAGGTCAGACTTAATCCCTTCTCTGCTGCTTTCCCTTGAGATCAGATTTGGAGGCAGTTTACTTGCGCTTGGAGAATCTGTTTATAAACTACCTCAAGGATCCAAGAACATCCAGAGTTGATGATTCTCAGGGCTTTTCTTTCATAGCCAATATGGCCATTTTTTTGTTTCAAGTTAAGCCCACTTGAACTGTAGGGGCAACCCCTCCTCCATCTTTGAATTCTGCAATCAGTCTGAAATGGCCCTGTACATGAAACCAAAAACAGTGTTTTTAGTTGAATACATGTTTGGCTAAATACACTTACCGCATGGAACTCAAACTGTGGCTAAATACATTTACCATCTTGGACTCAAAACTGCCATCCACCCGGCCCCAATAACAGTTGCCATGGTTCGCAGTGGGATTGCATTTTCATTGGATCTTCAGAATGATTGGGACAGGGTTTTCACTGGCTTATGCACGCACGGTGGATGCTGGGAGGGGTTCATGATGCTCTGAATAGGCTACTTTCGATTTGTTTTGGCCATAAAATCATACAGAGACAGACAGTCTGCTGGCGCCGTTGCTTTTGGAAAAATAGCAGCAGCATTTCGTCAGCTGAGCAAAGTATGGAACAGTTTGAATTTGATATCAACACTGCTCTGTAACTGCGAGACCGGGCATCTTAAGACCACTTGGGAAAAGAAATTGGACGTTTTTGACACCAGATACTTTTATGAAATCATGGGCATCAAATGAAATGCCTTTGTCAAGTCAGAGTTTAGTCACAACAGTTCCCCTTGTCAACCATTGTCTGTAGATAGCATTCACTGCTAGTTTAGGCACGTCTGGAGGCTTCCCACAAGACAGCAAGTCAGGCCATTAAATGGATGCCAGTAGTCCAGAGAAGGAGACGGCAATCCAGGATGAGCTAGCAACAGACAGTGGAAAGGGACCCCTGACTGGTCCACAGAAGATGGAAGACAACAGCAAAATGGTTTAGGACCATGCACAGTGGAGCATTTTAACTACCTCATGTGTCACGTGACCTGGGAGCAACTAAGACTAATAGAGATATCGACTTGTAAAATCATTTTCACTCAGATTAACAGGTTCTGATGTAGATTTTCAAAATGTTCTTTAGGAGCATGCCCCCAAACCTGACTAGATTGATACTTTTTTACCATGACAAATTCAAATGCCCGTGGAAAAGATTGAGATGGCGCCGTTGGTCTTTTACCAAAATTGCTGACTTGGAAAACTTACGACAACTGGTTAGAAAAATTATGATAACCAGCGTGCAGGTAACAAAAAATATATAGATGTGTTAATGATCTGATTGTGATGGGCAGACCACAGGGGCAGGCAGCCAGGCCCCAGTGCAGCAGCAAATCATCGTCCAGCCCCCACCTCCCAAGCCTGTAAAAAACAAGTCCATTTCCTGCAAGCCCTTTGTGCAGACCAAGGCTACCTCTTGCAGGCCCCACACACAGAGCAAGGACTGTCAGACAGGTTGGGAGAGAATGCTTATGGCTTGAAACATTTTGTTTGTCTTTTCTATGTTTATTGAATTGGATTTAATTGAATTGAAATCTTATGTTCTTGATGTTCTGTCCTTTTCAGTGGAGTTTGGTTGGTGATGTACATGTATATTTTAGTGGTCATCTTCTCTGTTCTTGATGTTACATCATTTTCAGTGAAGTTTGATGGTGTATTTGGTGGTAGTGGTCAGTTTTTTGGCAGACTGGTTGACTGTTCACTGTTTTGTTTGTTTTAAGTAAAGACAGACATAATTTTTTTTTTCCTTTTTTTTTTTTTTTTTTTAAACTAATCTTTGTCATAATTGCATGGGTGCAACTTTTTCCGTTTGACAACGGAATCTGTTTTTTCAAAAGAGTCAGAAACGGGAAAATCCGTTTTTGGAAAAAGCTTCAGCGTCTGCCCCCTCAGCTTTTTTTTACTTTTTCTAAGTTCAGCTTTTTTTTACTTTTTCTAAGTTGCACCCTTGTAATTGGATCACAGTAGCTTTTTTAACTCTTTTCCCGCCATGGTCGCAATCAAGCGACTTCCCGTACGACCGCCATGGTCACATTTGTGCAACCTGGAGGGGTCATGCTAAACAATAACTTTTCATGCGGGTACAAAGCTTCTGTCAGCTTCACTGGTGAATGCAGGCAACTGTGCTATGTTTACACTTTACCCAGTGACCAAGTTTTTCTGCAGTAAGGCCGAAGTGTGGCTTTGTTAACTGTTGGAATTTACATCACATTTTCTCCGAAGCGTTTTCTCCAAAATGGCTGCAAATCGACACGCATTGTCTACCACTCCGAGTAGAATAAGCAGACAGCTGACTTTGTGTGTAGATTTTCCATTGCTTTTCCTCATTTATTATAATGATATCTGGCGCACAACTCACAAAATAAGGTCAGTAGTACAACTAATAAACCGTATGAAAAACACATTTTTTTCTTTATAATAAGATTATCTGTGGAATAATCAATCAAGCACATGAACATAAGCACGCATTCATATATAAATACATCTGCCCTTTACACAGCAAAAAAAAAAAAAAGTGAAAATCTTTAATAGTCTTTGAGATATAAGCTTTTAAAAATGCATACTGCGCTGCAAAATTGCTTCCAATAATATACTTGGCATTGAGGAGTGCCGTTTCTGGGGAAACTTGGTGGTGAAAGAGTTGAGCATTCCAAGCAAAGTTTTCTTTGGATGCTTGTATAATTACAATAATAATAATAATAATTACAATATTTATATAGCGCAAAATCTCGATAAAAATCAAATCTAAGCGCTGAACATACACTTACGCACGCGCGCGCACACACGCACACACACACTTACACATGGCTATAAATGGGGAAAAAGAATAAAAGCAATGGAAAATTATAGAGAGCATATTATATACAAATATATATTACAATGTGATTCCCCTCTGAGTGGAGACAGGCTACAGAGGGGGGATGAGTGAGGTCAGGATTTTATGCAGAGGAGAAAAGGTGAGTTTTGAGAGCGGACTTGAAGGAGACAAAAGTAGGTTGCTGACGGACAGAGAGAGGAAGTTTGTTCCAGGAAAGTGGACCAGAAACAGAGAAGGCTCGTGGACCATAGGTATTGAGCTTGGTGCGTGGAAAGCGAAAAGTCAGAGGATCGGAGGCAGAGCGGAGGGTACGTGAGGGAAACATAGATCTCAAGTAGGCTTGACAGGTAATCGGGGGCTGCGTTATTGAGGCTTTTGTAGCACATGGTGTCTAGTTTGTACTGTATGCGCTTTGATACAGGGAGCCAGTGAAGTTGTGCCAGGAGAGGAGATATGTGGTCAGCTTTTTTCTTTTTGAGTACAAGGCGTGCAGCGTTGTTTTGAATGCGCTGTAGGATGTGAATGGTGGAGGCAGGAAGACCAGACAGGAGTGAATTGCAATAGTCAATGCGAGACATTATGAAGGAGAGAACGAGTTTTGCAGTTGTTTCGACAGAGAGATACTTCCTGATCAAGCTTATACGATGGAGGTGATAGTAGCAAGATCTGGCAGTTTGAGAAAAAAAGTTGTTCATGGACAGGGTAGAGTCAATGCAGACACCAAGGTTTTTAGCTGAATCAGAAATTGGGACTGATGTGTTACATAATGGGAGAGAAAGAGGAGGCAACTGAGAAAGTTTCTGACGGGTGCCAATGAGGATAGCTTCTGTCTTGTCGTCATTAAGCTGAAGTTTGTTGAACGTCATCCAGTTCTTAATGTCCAAGTAACACTCAGTGGTGCGAGTCAAGAGGCGCTGTATATTGTCTGGTGTGTCACTGTCTAGAAGTTGGGTGTCATCAGCATAGAAGTGGTGTTTTATAGAGTGGGAGTTGATGATGGTGGACAGGGGGGAGGTGTAAAGAGTGAAAAGAACAGGGCCAAGGACAGATCCTTGTGGAACACCACAGGTCAGGCATGCAGGTTGAGAGTAAGTGCCATTAATGAGAACAGTTTGTTTTCTGTTTGACAGATATGAAGTGAAAAAGGAGAGAGCAATGTCAGAGATGCCAAAAGTATGATGAAGTCTAGAAAGGAGAATACCATGATCAATGGTATCAAAGGCTGCAGACAGATCAAGGAGTGTGAGGAGAGAGACTTTGCCAGTATCAGTTGCAAGGAGGAGATTGTTGAGAATGTGTAGCAGGGCAGTTTCAGTGCTATGGCACTGGCGGTAGGCTGACTGGAAAGGATTGAGAAGATTGTTGGCAGACAGGTGAGAGTTCAGCTGGTTGAGGACAACTTTTTCGATGAGTTTTGACAAGAAAGAGAGATTAGAGATAGGCCGGTAATTTTTCAGTTCATTTGGGTCTAAATTGTATTTCGTGAGGAGAGGGTGAACAATAGCAGACTTGAAAGAATCTGGGACAGTTCCAGTTTGAAGAGAAGTATTGATGATGTCAGTGATGAATGGGAGGAGAGTAGGGAGACAGAGTAGAGAGAACCTGGAAGAGGATCCAGTTCGCAGGTTTTGAACGACATGGATCTGATTGTGTTGAGAATTTCTTCTTGTGAGACTGGGGTAAAAGTAGTAAGAGGTGTGCCAGAGAAGGAAGGGTCAGGTGGGCATGGTTGACAGGGTGTCCTGTCAAGCCTGTCACGAAGAGTTTGTATTTTGGTGGTGAAATACTTGGAGAATACAGATGGGAGTTCTTCATTTGTGTGTTTTGTTGGGAGAGGTAAATCTTTTCGTGTGCCAAGGAGATGATTCATGGTTGTAAAGAGTTCTCTTGAAGAAGAGGCATTCAGGATTTTGGTTTGGAAATAGCTTGTTTTTGCAGATGCAATGAGGGTGGATACTTTTGTTTTAGAGGCTTGGAAAAGTTGCCTATGTACAGTGAGTTTGGATTTGCGCCAGCGGCGCTCTGATCTGCGGTGGGCACGTTTTGCACAGGCAATCTCATGAATGAGCCAGGGGGTAGGGGGGCGGTCAGGTAAAAGACGAGTTGTGGCTGGAGCATGAGTGTCCAGAAGATGGTGGAGAGTAGTATAGAATTCATCGGCAAGGTTGTGTGACTTTTCAGAAAGGAGGCGGGAGGCATCAGATGAAAATGTGGAGAGGTCAATAGATTTGAGATTGCGTCGAGTCACTGTGCGCGTGGTACGGGAAGGAGGAGAAATGTCAAGAGAACAGAGAATTGCAGAGTGGTCAGATGGAAGGGCTGAAGTTAGACGGGTAGAAAGAACTAGGCAGTTGTCAGTAGCTGAATTGTGGTGATCACGAGAAATGATCCAGTCAAGAATGTGACCTTTTTTATGGGTTGGTTCAGAAATATGTTGTGTCATATTGTAATTGGACAGAGAGTTGATGATATGTCTTGTGTCATAACGGTGAGTGTTGTCGTAGTGGACATTGATGTCACCTAGAATGATGAGATTTCCAGGTAAGAGGCAGTAGTAGTCAAGTAGTTGGTCAAAGTCAGAGAGAAACATGGATGTGGTGAGCTTATTGGCAGAGCTAGGTGGAGGTCGATAGACACAGGAGAAGGTGATGGGGTGAGGGGTGGATTGGAAGGATACTTCAACGTGCTCAAAAGAAGGATGGGAGAAAGGCAGAGACTGCGAGAAAGATAGGCGGGAATGGAGTGAGTCGTTGTAGAGGATGGCAATACCACCACCTCGGGATGGGCGATGGAAAGAAGCAAGCCTATATCCACTCGGAGTGATACTCGCATGTATGGGTTCGTGACCAAGGGGGTTAAGCCAAGTTTCGGAGATAAATACAATGTCAATATGCTCGTCTGTGATGAAGTCAGCAATGACATCGGCTTTGCCGTCTTTGCACACTGACTGAGCATTAAACAGGCATAATTTCAATTTATCACAGTCACATGGCGGTGGCAGAGATGGAGATGAAGGCGGTACCGACGAGACAGAAGATGAAGGCAGCACCAGCGGGACAGAAGATGAAGGCAGTACTGATGGGACAGAAGATGAAGGCAGCACCAGCGGGACAGAAGATGAAGGCAGTACTGACGGGACAGAAGATGAAGGCAGCACCAGCGGGACAGAAGATGAAGGCAGCATCGACGAGACAGAAGATGAAGGCGGCACCAGCGGGATAGAAGATGAAGGCGACACCAGCAGGACTGAAGATGAAGGCGGCATCGATGAGACAGAAGATGAAGGCGGCATCGACGAGACAGAAGATGAAGGCGGCATCGACGAGACAGAAGATGAAGGCGGCACCAGCGGGAGAGAAAGTGAAGGCGGCACCATCAGGACAGAAGGTGAAGGTGAAGATGACAGAGGAGAAGGCGAGGTCTGCAGCAGCAAGGTCGAGGGCAGGGCAGTGGAGGGGAGACTGGTTCAGCTGGAGGCAGGTTGTGCCAGAGACGGTGGAGACGTCCAGCACGACAGGATCGCGCAGTGCAGGGCTTACAACACAGCCCCAACTTGCGTATGCGTAGGTAACCGTCTCCACCGAGATAGCACTTGCTGTGTTTAAGAAGTGACAGTCCAATTTTACTAATGCGGGACGCGTCCATTGTTGCAAGCCAGTCGGAAAAGGAAGATATTTGTGGGTTGGTGTGTGGGTTGGTCAGTTCACGATACACTTGATTCAGAGAGACAAGAAGAAAATTCAGTGCAGTCTATGCATACGGCAAACTTACAAGCAACAGGAGAATTGTTCATGCACAAACGACAGTCGACTAAGGTTTAGGAGCTGTAGTGTTGGGGCCAACACAATAGGCCAAAAATGTAAACACAGTTCACAGATAAAATGTCAGACCCGTGCGGCTGAACCAAAATGATGAAAAGTAGGTATCTAAAACTCCAAAGTCAGAGTATCTGGTAAAGCACTCAAAATTCCTAAAAAGTATCCACATCACCACACATCGAGATTCAAAAGGAACAAACTGATATAAAATTCAATGCATAAAATCAAATAGAACCTCGATAAAATCACTGTAAAAACACCACACACACTTTTGCTGCCTGCTGGCGCGATATCAACTCACAAGTTGTATGCATGTTGTGTGGCCCACACTGTGCAGGGGTTAGGTTGCAGCACATTCAGCATACTCCATCTTCAGTGGGTGCAGGTGTTTGGCATTTTCATGTTTCAGTAAACCACCAAACTCTGAAATGGCTTACAAGATGCATTAGATTTGATGTTCTCATGCAGATCTGCATAAATGTTGATCTGGGAGATTGAAAAGTCTCCACTCTAGGCTCATCAGATGGTACCCAAACAGAATCAGAATTCAGACTTCCAATTGCAAATTTTATGTCTTAAGCACATGGCTGTTTCACCCATAGACATTTGGTCTGAATTTGGTAAAGATCCACCCAGAAATACTTGGGAAAATGTATCTAACACATTTTTGTAACATGCAGGTTCATTGCTCTGGTTTATTGGGAAAAAAAAAGGATGTTAGACAAATCCATCACAACTCTCACAATGTATGCCACGCTTTTAATCCTTTGAAATGAGACTTCTTCATCATGGTCTCCTACATCTAATTGCCAAGCCATGTTCACTCCACACTTCAATGTAAAAACTTTGAAAATCAGTATTACAGGAACTACTGCTGTGATGTACTCACAGTTTTCAGCAAAAGGAAAGCAGAGATAATAAAAAATAAAATATATTCTTGCAAGATGCGTTTTGTCTTGGAAAACATGGCTGCCCATTGTAGTTGTAACTTTCCTGACTGATAATTAACCATGGTCTAAGGTAAACATGCAAGCCTCATTGTTGCAGATGAAGTGAAGCAGAAGCCAGTGATGATTCCAGTGCCAGTGCCAGTGTATCTGCCAGCTCCCATGGCTTTGTATTCTGCCCCAGCTCCCACCCCTGTCTTTGTACCAATCCCCATTCCTGTTCCCATCTTCATCCCCACCACACGCAAGTCTGCCAATGGTATCTTGAAACAGATTAAGGTGGGTACAATACTTCTGTGGCTTTTTTGTTTCTCTCCCAAATGTCTTTTGGTGGCATGATAATAAACCATTGCTTGTTTCAAATAAAAATAAAGAAAAGTATTCCTTAAGTACTGTTGAACAGTTAACACCCATCCTGTGATCCTTACCCCTCTAACAATGAACAATTTCTGCACCATTTGTGCGACTTTACCCTTTCTGTGCTGACATGTAAATAAGGAGATAGATTCCCCTGTGCCAAGAAATTTTGAACATTTTGACTTGAAAGTAAAAAGAATCATATATCTTCAGCCAAGAAGACCCCAAAAAAAAATATATTTTTGTGTTCATTGCATTGTACTCTTTCAAATTAAATTAAGTCAGAGATCAATTAGTTTAAAAATATTATATGGCTACAAACTAAAAGTTATGAAAAAATACCAGGTTCTTACAGTTTGTAACTGTCAGTTACTAAGTATGGACATATGTATGCATGTTAGCACATATCAGTAAGTGTTACACATCCTGTTTTGTTTGTTGCGTTTCAGATTGTCAAACCAACTTTTAGAGGAAACAGTCAAAATGAAATAAAAGCAGTCAGTCAGTTGATTCACTGGTTTTAGTATGTTACAGCTTGAAGGAGAGCACAACACAGTCTAGGTTCTTGGGCAGTTACAACACCAGTATGTTGACACAAGTCTGCCAGATAATTGCTAGCAGATTTGGATGGGCGCATATGGAAGTGTGCAGATGTAATGAATCCTTCCAAAACAAACTCCAAACTCTCTAAACACACACTTAAAGTCCCACTGCGGTGTAAAAATGTTGTAGGCCTATGTACACTTTGACTTTTCCCCCAGCCACATTCCTTGACATGGCCCCACCTTCCACGTGTTCTGCAATAAACAAAGTCTGTAAGAACATGCATTCTTTCCAAAGCAACATTTACATTTTGAGCTTCAGCTCATTCTTCAGTTATTTCACTTGATGGCAGTAAGCCACTCACAGAAGCACTGTCAGTATTTTGGTCGCTGAAGTTAGTAGTAGCAGACACTACCACTCTTCATCTGGGTCAAGTCTGATTGGAACATCAACATCAGATTGTCAACTGCACACTTCAGATCACCATCACTTTCCCAACCATTGAGTGAATTAGCAGAATCCAAAACAAGTGTGACTGGCTGTGTTCAAGCAAACAGGAACCAGAAAAAAATGCGAAAAAAGAATAAGAACGCATATTTAATACAACAAGACAAGACAGATACAGGCATCTGTCTTGTCTTGTTGTATTAAATACGCATTCTTATTCTTTTTTGGTGTTTTTTTCTGGATCCTGAATCAGCAACTCGAATAATGAGATCAGGTACTTCTTAGTTGTTAAAGTTGATTTTCGTATGCAAGTGCTGGGAGCTGTGTCATCCACCATGTTTAAGTCGGTGAATATTGGTCAGATATAAGTGGTCACATTTGTATTGCTCAGGAAGAAAAGACCATAAAGCATCTCACATACCTAATTATTTTCTATTTATAGAGGGAATCCTGAAGTTTTCACTCTGATCTCTTGCTTCACCGAAATGTTTGGTTGGAAACATTGTACAGGTTAAATTTGACTGGTCAGAATTGGTTGGAAGCATTGTACAGGTTAAATTTGACTGGTCAGGATTGGGTGGAAGCATTGTACAGGTTAAGTTTGACTGGTCAGGATTGGTTGGAAGCATTGTACAGGTTAAATTTGACTGGTCAGGATTTACCTTTTCACATTATTCCTTACGTCCCTCACAGCTGCAGGTAAACTACACAATTAACCCTTTTATTGCTTATGTTTTTGGCTACTGTGTGTGTTACGAAAATTTCTGAAAATTACTGACAAATTACGCATATGATTTTGGGGAAAATATTATGAAAGACCTTTTTGATGATGACAGAAGGGAAGAACACATAAGAAAGAGGATTGAAAGACCACCAGTAATGAAAGATGAAGTTAAGAGCAGCATTGAAAAAGATAAAACTGGGAAAAGCCCCAGGACTAGGCAATTTTACAACAGAAATGATTGAGATTCCAGATGAATTTGATATTGAAAAAATAACGGTTCTCCTGAGTGAAATTTATGACACTGGAAAAATCCGTGAAGATCAATTTTCATTGCACTTCCAAAGAAAGCAGGGGCTATAGAATGCAAACGCCACTGTACAATTAGCTTGATGAGTCATGTGACAAAGATTCTATTAGACTAATCATGATGAGGACAGGGAACAGAATCAAAAGAGAAGTAGAAAAACAGTGAAGATTTGTTGAAGGGAAAGGAACTATTAATGCTTTATACATCCTAATAACTCTTATAGAAAGATCAGTGGAGTTGAATAAAGATTTGATGTATGTTTTGTTGACTATACCAAAGCTTTTGATCACACAAAGAATTAATCAACCAATTAGAAAGGCTCAATATTGATGAAAAAGATTGGGGACAAACAGCAGCAGTGAATATAGAAAATGGTATAAGCTGTTTCTTAAATCTCAAAAGAGAGGTCAGGCAGGGATGTGTTCTTTCATCATATTTGTTTTTACTTTACAACGAAATCATCATGAGAAACCTGGAAGGATGCCCTGGGATAAAGATTGGATGGAAAATGTTAAACAATCTTCATTACACAGATGGCACCGTTCCAATTGCAGAAAATGAAAAAGACCTACAAAATCTTGTGAATATGATAGAAATAGAAAACAAATACTGGGCTGGAGCTAAATGGCAAAAAGACTGAAGTCATAATAATCAATAAAAAACAAGAAATCCCTTCATGCAAAATAACAGCAAATGGCACAACATTGAGACAAGTTGATAAGTTTTTTAAATATCTGGGAACAGTCATCTCACCAGATGGCAGCTGCACATTAGAAATAGCCAGCAGAATCAGCCAAGCTCGAACAGACTTCCAAGAAAATGAAAAGCGTTCTTACCTACAAGTACCAATCAGTTAACATCAGGATGAGAGTTCTTCAGTATTATATAGAACTGATACTGTTGTATGGATATGAAGTGTGGACAGTTATCACACAAAGTGAGAAGATTGAGTCAGTTGAAATGTGGTTTCTAAGAAAAATGTTGAGTTGCATGGACAGCAGAGAAAACAAACAAGACAGTCTTGATTTAGGCAAACACAAAAATAACATTAATGAAGAAGAGTAGAAGACAAGCAACATTTACAGGACATTTCATGAGGCAAGAGAAATTAGTGTGCTTAGTCACAAGAGGAAAGCTGGAGGGGAAAAAGAGAGCCAGGTAGACCCAGAGAGAAAATATTGGAGGGTCTTGCAGAGAGGCTGAGGACAGAGAGGGTGGGAGATGTACTTGAAGCAACAAAGGATAGATTTGTAAGGAAGGCCATGATCACCAGTGCCCTGCGGCAGGGCACATAATGATGATGATGAGTATGTCCTAAGTATTTGATACAGATATATATAACCGTTTATGTGATCCAGCATGGAACGGCTTTACTTTACCTAAAGGGCATTTCAAACTAAAAAGAGCTGATTAGTGCACTCACCATATTTGTAATATCTGAATGTGAATCTGCTGCTAACAAAAGCTATGAGAAACTGCACCTACAGTAAATTCATTTCTTTCTTTCAATTTTTCTTTCTTACCTCTTTTATTGGTTTGTCTGTTTGTTTGTTTTCTTTTTTCAACTGGGTAAAGGCTGTAGCTGAAGCTTTGATGTTGCAGGAGATCCGGGAGAAGACTCCATCTGATCCTTTGGAGGCAGAGCTGCTGATGATGGCTGCAGCTGTGTCTGCTGATGGCAAGAACAGCTCAGACAGTGACACAGATGAGGAAATGCTGCCAGAAATCAGTAAGTATGCGTATGCCTGCTATTGGAATCATCTGCTATTTGGTGGAATTCTGTCTTTTTTTGTTTCCGCTATGTAGCGGACGGGAAAAGAACAGCAGAATTACAGAATCTCTGGTGGTGCTTAGAAATTGTAAAAAAAAACTTTCCCACACTAATTTTAGTTGTTTAATTCCTTTTCCTTTTCTTTGGAGCACATACTTAGACTGGTCCAGTTAAAATGCAAATTCCTGTTTAATACTGCAAGTTGCTGTGAATGTGTTTAATCATTGCATGTTTTTGTCCTTTTTTAACTCTTCCACCACATAGCCATGCTGAGTGGGTTTTTGCCAGAGGTAAGTCACTGTCTAGCCGACTGCAGCTGTTTTTTAGTAGTTTTCAGCTGGACATTTCTGAGCTTTATTTAAAATTGTTTGGTATCATTAGAAAGAGCTATGTTTTTTTTAAATGACTCTGTTGTATGTGTTTGATTGTTTCTTTTTCTTAAACTGCCACTCAAGTATATAGAGGTACCCAGTGTGAAAAAAGTAAAACTTGTGTTCAACATGCTACATGCACAAAAATTTTTCAAAACATCACAAAAGCTAAAACTGATAAAATTTCTCACTTACTTCATCCATCCAAAATAATGATCAGGTGTGTCATAAACACACACATGTACATGCACATGCACGTGTGTGCGCACACGCACACACACACACACACACACACACACACACACACACACACACACACACACACACACACACACAACACACACACACACACACACACACACACACACACACACACACACACACACACACAACACACACACACACACACACACACACACACACACACACACACACACCTCTCTCTCTCTCTCTCTCTCTCTCTCTCTCTCTCTCTCTCTCTCTCTCTCTCTCTCTCTCTCTCTCTCTCTCTCTCTCTCTCTCTCTCTCTCTGACATGAAAATGATAGAGCAGATGAAAATGATAGAATGTATCCATTGTCACATCCAGCACTAATTTGTCTCCACATAGAAGGTGCACATATTTTGCTTTAGTTAATGATTCACAGTATCTGTATCATGAACTTCACTTCTGTTTTAGTTTTAACACATGCCATCTCACAGAAGAGGTTGTGTGTGTGTGTGTGTGTGTGTGTGTGTGTGTGTGTGTGTGTGTGTGTGTGTGTGTGTTGTTGTGTTGTGTTGTGTTGTGTTGTGTTGTGTTGTGTTGTGTGTGTTGTGTTGTGTTGTGTGTAAGACATACAGGTATGTGTGCCGATTATCTGTGAATTCAGTCCTCTAAATAATACTCTTTGTATGGTTTCACAAAACATGGATCAAAACAATGCACATGAAGATGATGGAAAATACATTGCCACGTCCACAAAATTGTCTTTTGACTAAAGATGCCCACATTTTTTGTATTTGTTTTTGTTAGTCACATGTACACAATGTATAACTGTGTGTGTGTGTGTGTGTGTGTGTGTGTGTGTGTGTGTGTGTGTGTGTGTGTGCGTGTGTGTGTGTGTGTGTGTGTGTGCGTGTGTGTGTGTGTGCGTGTGCTCTCACATGTGTGTTCGCACGTGTGTGTGCGTGTGTGTGTGTGTGTGAGGGGTGTTTCATCATCATCGTCATCTTCATGTGCCCTGCCACATGGCATTGGCGATCATGGCCATCCACGCTCTTTGTCCTCGGCCACCCTGCAAGTCTGTCCAATATTTTCCCCATTGGTTTACCTGGTGTTCTTTTTCCATCCAGCTTTCCTTTTGTGTGCTCTGATTTTTAATTCTTTCTTCATAAAATGTCCAGTAAATGTTGCTTGTCTTTTGTTTATCTTGTTTATTAACTCTCTTTCTACAAGCGTCAGGATTTCCCGATCATGTCTCAACAACGCTTGTCTACGAGCGTCGGAGAAATCCAACTTGAGCTTTGAAAATTCGCGGGGCTTTCAGTATTTCCGTTAACGGAAACTGATAGTCAGAAATAGATTCTCCAGTCATTGTACTATGCAGTTGGTGTGTAAACAATGCAAAGTTCACGACCCACTATTTCTGCAGCAAAGCAGACGACGGAAAAGCAAATGGCTGAACAATACTCAACAACTCAGCGCTGTTCAACACAATCTCTTTCTTCAGTGCACATGGAGTATATGTGCATTGGATTTTATCAAATTTTATTCAAAATGTGACTGTAGAAACTGATGTATTGACCTGACTGTGTATTTTGTAAGGCATTTTTCACCTGAAAATTTCTCTAATTTTACTTGTGCCGTTACTCAGCAACCATGAGGGTTAGACAGTTAAAATTTCAGCATGTTGTACACCAATCTTTTAATATATGACCCGCCAAGTTTCAAAACTCTCTGTTTTCATTTATTTGTATGAGAATTTTTCTCATGACCTATACAAATGGTGCGTATCAGGGGAACGGGAAGGGGCATTATCGTACGTAGTGAGTCAGTGATCTTCTTTTGTCTGCCTCTTTCAAGACTGTCTCATTTGTTTTCTTTGTTGTGCATGGAACTCTCAACATTCTTCATAGAAACCACATGTCAGTTGCCTCAATTTTGTTCTGACTTTGTGTGTTAGTTGTCCATGCCTCACAACCATACAACAGTATCGGTTCTATATAACATTTAAGAACTCTTTTCCTGATGTTAATTGAAAATTGATAGACGTTTGTTGGTAACAACCGCTTTTCATCTTCTTGAAGGCTGTTTTTGCTTGGCCGATTCTGCTGACTATTTCTGATGTGCATCTGCCGTCAGGTGAGATGATTGTTCTCAGATATTTAAACTTATAACCTGTCTCAAAGTTGTGCCATTTGCTGTTATTGGGACAAGAAGATTTTTTGTTTTTTACAGATTATCATGACTTCAGTCTTCTTGATGTTTAGCTCCAGCCCTTTATTTTTGTTTTCTATTTTTATCATATTTACAAGGTTTTGTAGGTCTTTTTCATTTTCTGCAGTTATGGTGTCATCTGTGTAACGAATGTTGTTAATCATTCTTCCTGCGTCCTTTATCCCAGAGCTTTCTTCTAGGTTTGTCGTGATGGTTTTGCTGTAAAGTGAAAACTTATTTGGTGACAACACAGCCCTGCCTGACCCCTCTTTTGATATTTTGGAAAGAGCTTATATTGTTTTCTATTCTCATTGCTGGTGTTTGTTCCCATCATATATTTCTGATTATTTGTAGGTCTTTTCCATCAATATTGAACCTTTCTTGTTGGTTTATCAATTTTTCATGTCTTACCCGATCAAAAGCCTTGGTATAATCAACAAAGCATAAGTATATATATCCTTATTCAACTCGACTGACCTCTCTGTAATACTTCTTAGGATGCATATGGCATTAATAGTTCCTTTCCCTTTGACAAATCCACACTGTTCTTCTGCTATTTCTCTTTTGCTTCTGGTCCTTGTCCTCTTCATAATTATTCTTTGTAGTATTTTTGTTCAGTCCTCCTAAATGAAATTTTTGACACAGGAAAAATCCCCAAAGATATGTCAAAATCAATTTTCATTGCACTTCAAAAGAAGACAGGGGCTATAGAATGCGAACTCCATCGCACAATCAGTTTGATGAGTCATGTAACAAAAATCCTGTTAAGAATAATCATGATGAGGACAAGGAATAGAATCAAAAGAGAAATAGCAGAAGAACAGTGTGGATTTGTGGAAGGGAAAGGAACTATTAATGCCATATACATCCTAAGAACTATCATAGAGAGGTCAGTTGAGATGAATAAGGATTTGTATTTATGCTTTGTTGACTATACCAAGGCTTTCGATCGGATACGACATGAAGAATTGATCAACCAACTGGAGAGACTCAATGTCGATGGAAAAGATCTACGAATAATCAGGAATATGTACTGGGAACAAACAGCTGCAATGAGAATAGAAAACAATATAAGCTCTTTTCAAAACATCAAAAGAGGAGTCAGACAGGGTTGTGTTTTGTCACCAGATCTGTTTTCACTATATAGCGAAAACATCATGAGAAACCTAGAAGAAGACCCTGGATTAAAGGTTGGAGGGAAAATGATAAACAACATTCGGTATGCAGATGACACCGTGCTAATTGCAGAAAATGAAAGGGACCTACAAAACCTTGTGAATATACTAGAAACAGAAAGCAAAGGTAAGGGGTTGGAACTAAACAGCAGGAAGACTGAAGTCATGGTGATCAGTAAAAAACATGAAATCCCCTCCTGCAAAATAACAGCAAATGGCACAACCTTGACACAGGTTAATAAGTTCAAATACCTGGGAACGGTCATTTCATCAGACGGCAGATGCACATTGGAAATAGCTGGCAGAATCAGCCAAGCCAAAACAGCATTCAAGAAGATGACAAGCATTCTTACCAACAAATGCCTATCAATTAACATCAGAAAGAGAGTCCTTGAATGTTATATAGAACCAATACTGTTGTACGGATGCGAGGCGTGGATAGTCAGCAAGCAAAGCCAGAGCAAGATTGAGGCAGCCGAGATGTGGTTTCTCAGAAGAATGTTGAGAGTACTATGGACAGCAAAGAAAACAAACGAGACAGTCTTGATGGAGGCAGACACAAGTCGATCACTGATAAGGAAGATTAGGAAAAGCCAAGCAACATTTATAGGCCATTTTATGAGGAAGGGGGATTTGGAGCACCTGGTCACAACGGGAAAGCTGGAGGGAAAGAGAGCACCGGGTAGACCCAGGGAGAGAATGCTGGACGGACTTGCAGGGTGGCTGAGGATGAAGAGGGTGGGGGAGATGCTGGGGGCAGCAAGAGATAGAGATGGTTGGAAGTCCATGCGGCAGGGCACCTGATGATGATGATGATGAGTATTTTTGTTACATGACTCATCAAGTTGATTGTGCAGTGGAGTTCACATTCTGTAGCCCCTGCTTTCTTTGAAGTTGCAATGAAAATTGATTTTGACATATCTTTGGGGATTTTTCTGGTGTCATAATTTCATTCAGGAGGACTGTTATTTTTTCAACACCAAATTCTTCTAGGGCCTCAAATCATTTCTGTGGTAATATTGTCTGGTCCTGGGGCTTTTCTTGATTTCATCTTTTTCAGTGTTGCTCTAACTTCGTCTTTCATTATGGGTGGTCCTTCAGCATTCTTTTGTTTAATGTGTTCTTCGTGAGGGGTGGTTACTGTTTACAAAATCAGTCTTCTGTGTGATCTTTTTCTTGCCCACATTGATTCACATTTAGAGAGAATCAATCATTATTTACTCTTTTACTGAGTTTTATCCAGTAAATCTTATCTATTTTTAATAAACAATAAAAGCAAAATTGTATCCTTACCTCAGTTTGCTTGCCACACACACACACCAAACTGAAGATGCCGACACTTGTGGTGACGTCAAGCAGATGTGACGTTCGTTTCAAAGCGTCGGGTGGAGACGAGTCAACCAATGTCCAGCTTGTGTTTGAGCATACATGGGCCATGTGCCGCTTGTCACGTACACATTTTCTTTGTTCTCAAACACTTTAGATTCAGAGGATGGGGCCAAGATAATTGACTTTGATGATGAGCAAGAAGGATAGGTTGTGTTCGTTACACTAGGAAGCAAAACGTGCCACGCTATAAGCACCTTCAGAGAAACTTGCATTCAGCTTCGTATTTCAACGAACTGAATCATGAGCAGGAAGAACGATCCCCAAAGATACATTTTGGAGTAATTTTGAATCTGTTGAAGCACAACTGTGTTGTGTGGGTAGAACGGAATGCAAGCGTTATCTGTGGAAACTAATGAAACGCACGATCGCCATATTTTTGGATGCACCAAACGCAACTTATTGCATGAAGTTTTGCAATGGCTTATTATGGGTGGGATTAATGTTTTATTCACTAACAGGACACACACAGTTCATTTGTGTGTTGCTTGTTCTGATTAAGTTACACTGTTGTACAAGTTTCAACCCAAGCCATGTCCCACTTTCTGGCGCTTTTTTTGTCACAACCACAGACAAAATAAAAACAACAAAAAATCAGGCAAACACAAATGGTGATGAACAATGCTTTATTTTGTTGAAGAAACATGTCGCCAAACCAATTGAAATAAAAAAAAACTCCACCAACATATTGAAGGCAGCTATAACTGAAGCTGAAGTGAGGGCCCTATCATTCTATTGGGTGATTCCAGTATTGTAGACGTGCACATATATATATTATATATATCAGCATACATAAATGTATATCATGCAAGTGCCTAATAAGTCACTTGTATGTAACATATTCTTGAGCAGAAAATATAAAAGAAATAAAATTCATTTTAGATTCTCTCTTCTTCTTCTTCTTCTTCTTCTTCTTCTTCTTCTTCTTCTTCTTCTCTTCCTCTTCTTCTCCTTCTCCTTCTCCTTCTCCTTCTCCTCTCCTCCTCCTCCTCCTCCTCCTCCTCCTCCTCCTCCTTCCTTCTTCTTCTTCTTCTTCTTCTTCTTCTTCTTCTTCTTCTCCCTTTACTCTGTTAAGAGTTATTGGCTTGTCACACGAGAGAACTGTTCATCAGATTTCTTCAGCTCTATTGATTTTGTGCCAAAGCCCAGGTCTCTGCCAGTAACTTCTTTTTATGAGACTAAGCTCATTATCTTCAAAAATTCATTTACAATACATTTACATCCTTTACAACACCTAGGCTTTATTTTTTTTCTTATATGCATGATCTAACAGCTGTACTGGTTGTGTCCTTTTTTATTACAGGGTCAAGAAAGAGATCACTTCCAGCTGATGACGATGATGACAATGATGTAATGCCCCTGGCCAGCAGCAAAGAAGAGGTGGGAGGGGAAGAGGACATGATTTCCATGGCTCTAAGAATGGCAGAAGAAATGTCAGGACCCATCACTGACTTGGAGTCTGCAGTGGAAGCTGTTCCTGTCAACACAGGTATTGCTATTGTGGTTGTGGAAGTTAAAGTGTCCACATCTTTAGTATGATACTTCGCAAAAGAAAGTCTCTACAGCAAAGAAAAACTGTAGCTTAACTGCAAAAAAAAGAAAGAGAGAAAAAATAAGGCATCTACAGTAGACCAATTTCTGAAACATTCCAAGACCGTTTCAGATTTAAATGGTTTTGGACCATTTTGCTCTGTTTACACTGGATGACAAAATGTACTGATGGTGTGCTGACCAGGAGCATAACTCAAAAAAACTTGTGTGGAATGCAATGTATAAGCATCTACTTCAGGAAGAAACATGTCACCACCCAGCAAGCGCCATGTTGCTGCAGTTTTGTACTGCATGTGGCTTTTTTTAATCTTAGTGCAGCATTGCAGTACCCTTCTTTCTCTGCCATGTTGCTCCTTTAGAATTTGACTTATTTTGTCAAACACGACAAGATTTCTGATGTAGCCAGACAGCTTCTTTTGGAGTGACTTTGTCAGCCCATACTTAAGTAATTATTTCATCTAATCTTCATTCCGGTTTTTGTTTATTTTTGCGGTAAGAAAGACATCAAAACAGCAGGAGGAGAAAAAATGGAGGGCAGAGCACCAGCAGCCGGCATGGGAAATCTAACATCAGTGTGCTGTAAGGTCATGAGTGTAGCAGGCCACTGGAATGCAAACTATTCCAGACCATATCACGAGATGGTCACAGGCCATTCCAGACCTGGAACAGCTCAGTCAGATAAAACTGAACGTGAACAGCTTGGTACGCTTGGGAACCAATCTGGAGCCATTCTATTTTGTCAGTGTATATCGACCTAATGTTACTATGATATATTCAACTCCATTTATTTTTTTGTACATAAAAAATACAAACAAAATTCTGATAAATTTAAGTTGTTAGAGCTGCTTTTTATCAAACGTGACGATTCCGTATAGTATATTGATATTTTTCAGGAATTGAAAATTTCTTTGAGCACTTTACAAGCATCCTTCCGTGGGAATGCTGGGGGCTCTTTCAGTATAGTCTCCACACCTTCTGGAAATTCTGTGCTAGAAATTTCCTCTTTTCTGTCACTCTCTTTGTTTGTTTCTTCCTCCTTTGCTTTCTGTCATTTCTTCCTGTCATTTTCTTGCCTTGCTGATCCATTTACCTGTGTGTGTTCGATAAAGTCTTACACACTTTCTCATAGGATTAATAATCGGGTACATGTATTAAGTGCATTTTTGGCTCTAGAGAAATAAGATATGCAGCAACAATTTAGGTAATTTAGTCCCGTTTTTATACATGTTTTAGTGTCTTTAGTTATGTTTAAATTTGTATTTGGGTGTGTTTTTTAAAATCTTGATTGTTGCTCAAGATTGCCACCAATTTACTGTTGATTTTTGTTTGTTTACACACAGAGCCCCCACCACAACCACCCAGATCAGTCACACCTGATGCCATCCCTCATGAGGAGGAATTCATTCGAAATCGTCGAGGTGGCAAACGTGGGGGCACTGCCCGTCGGGGTGGAGCAGGCAGACCACCAAAGCGTCCTCGCATTCAGGTCCCTCAACCAGAACCTATCCCTGTGCGACAAGAACCACCAGCTCCCCCACCTCCCCCAGCAGATGCAAACTACCACCTCAAGTTCACCTATGGTGTGAATGCTTGGAGACACTGGGTACTTTTCAAGAATAATCAGATTGAACGAAATATGAAACCAGGCTCTGGGCGAGTGAAACTGTTTAAGACAGACATTATGCAGTGTACAGCTGATGAATTGAACTTTTCTTTATGTCTCTTTGTGAAGGAGGTGCGAAAGCCTAACGGGGATGAGTATTCTCCAGACAGCATTTACTACTTGACGCTTGGTAAGTAAGCCAGTGGTAGCACGTTTAACTCATTCAAACCACAACATTTCACACTGCGAAAAAAGCCCAAATCGCATTATTTTGGGTGATTTTCAAAAAAATATTAAAAATTAACAAGAAATGTCACACACAAGTTTTGGAAACATTGAAGTGTTCACATACAGAACAGACATTACACACCTTAAAACTGGTAGTCAGCGCATCTTGACAGAAGGGGTGAAGAAAACAGGTGACCAAAAGGAGGTAAATATCCTCTTGCCGAGGCCATATATTTACACCATATGTTGTTTTTTTTCACCAATGAAAACTGTTATCCACAGGAATATTTACACAAGAATGTACAGTTTATGTACAAAAACACAAACACCACCTCCTAATTACTTGGTGTAATTAAGAACAGTGTGGAAGACCTCAAAACATTGGTCCACACTTGATGCCATCTTGACAGTCAGACGAAAACAAAGAACTGCCTATAGAACCAGTCGCCGTGGTGTAGTGGTTAACGCAACGGACTACCGACTGGAAGGTTGTGGGTTCAAATCCCCATCAGTACCTTCAAAAATCATTGTGGGATTTTTCGGCTCTAACCGGCTCCTACCCAGAGTTGGGTATGCTCTGGGCTCATTGGGAAGACTGGAACCACACAGTCGAGTCTAATCCACTTCACGGATGCGTCATTGAGGGTGTTGCTCAAATCTTCTGACCAACACCGCAGGTGTCTGTATCTCTCAGGCCTGGTTGACGTTAGGATATAGTATGATAGTAAGCATAGAGTACAACCCTGTCACACAGTCTCAATCCTAAATGGAACTCCATAGCATCATGATTATTATCCACATCGACATCATGATCATCGCATAATAAAAACTGTTCCAGCTTCTGTGGCCATTAAAGTGGTGTAGAAAAAGGGATGGGGGGAAAAAAAAACGGTGAGCACAAAGGTAACCTCCCTGAGTGCAATGATCCTTTAACAAAAAAACAATATAAAAAAAGAACTGCATATAGCATCGAAAAACTGGAACTAAAGCAAAAATACAGCTCGCAACATGGTCTAAGGGAAGGAACTGTGAAATAAAAGACCCAGGATCACTCTAGTGCATGATTTACTTCCCTTATTCCTTTATTACTGCCACCAAAAAAGTTTAAATTCTGATGTAAACCTGCATACGGCACAGCTCCAAGCAGTGTGAAAGGTGACGTAAAGCCGCATACGGCACAGTTCCATTGACTTAACTATGCTTGTACTACTTCTGAATATTTCCATATTGTTAGGGTGAAAATGATTCATCAGAATGTGTGGGATTCTATATTGGCACCTGTGGACTGTATAATCTTGGGGTTGAGATATATTTAAATAGAAAAGTCATAGTCTGTTGGCTGTGTTCTAATATGTGTGTGTTGTGACAGTGTCCTGTGGGGAATTTTGTATTCAAACCATCTCATCAGATGTCTATAACAAGATTTTCAAACCTTTTTCAAAACTGTCAAAATGTTTTCTTTTTTGTTGTTGTTTCGTTTGTTTTTTGTTTGTTTTTATATGTTTTTTCTTCTGAAATACTCGTCTTTCAAATATTGAAAAAGTCGTCTTGCAAATATTGTTTTTCTTTTTGGCAATGTGATGTTCATAATTCCAGGGTTACTTGCCAGAAAGGTGTTTCAAACAAGGAATAAAGCAGTTATGCCATTCTGGCTGATAACCTTCACATTTTCTTTCTATGGAGAGTTGTAATAGCCTTGTACTCACCAAACACCTCCTCAGTGCCAAGGACGTACGTGTACGTCCGTATGATGTATACCTCATTTGCCAAGGATGTATAGGTACGTTCACGCCACATCAGGAATTTTCCTTACTACACTTTTAAGCTGGGGAATCCCAGGTCACTCAAATCAGACAGCTTTGCCCATTTATATGAATTATATGTGAGGCCAGCAGCCAATCATGCTTTGCTGTAATTGCTGCACTGCAATTTTTGTGAGTACCCCCTTCACAAACCTTATTTTCCATAATGGCTTATGACAGAGCTTCGACTGGGCCTAGTGCTGTGAGAAGGGCAGCATATTGCCAAAGATGTTAGCTTTTTCATCACATTAGATATTTGACAAGCTTATATGTAATCTGTGACTGATCCAGAACTTACTGGACAACTGCCAGTTGATTGACTCGGCCATTGAGGGGGAGAGTTGTGAAAAGGGGGCAGTTTTTGGTTGTGATCCAGCATATTTGTGGCCTACATGGAATATGTGGCTTGCAGTAACATGAAGTCAGTGCAACAAGTGGGAATAAGCATTGTGCTTGCTGTACAGTAGTGTGTCAGCATTTCTTCCTGATAACTTTGTGGAACTGATTAGAAAGAGATGCACGCAGTGACAAAATGAGAATGAGAGAGAGAGAGAGAGTGCGTGTTTGTGTGTGTGTGTGTGTGCGTGTGTTCAATTCTTTATATGTATTTACTTTTATGTTTTCTAGGGATTCTTTGGTTTCTTATAGGCCTATTACTAGTCTAGATTGTTTAATAAGAAATTGTGTAAAATGTATTTATCAATTTTATGGGCCATTCTTCACTAACCAGATTGACAAATACATTTTAACCCTTACACATTCGCATACTTTGAGACTTATCTCCCCCTACATTTCGGATTCTTTGGGTCATCATAGACCCAAAATGGGTTGGTTGATTTAACCGTCCACCACGCGCGTACTAAGTGACAGGGAAATATGAAAATTGGCAAGTATGGTCACAATACCATGTACTATCATATAGTACCTGAGTTGAATGTTTCTCCCTAAACTGTCATGTGGTTGTCACCAGTTTTGTAATAATTTATGGTGACATTTGTATTAAACCCTGCAATCATGCAAGTTTGGCATGCCCATGCTACATGCCTGTGTGAAATGAAAGTATGAGCCTACCTGATGTGATCCCACTCCATCCTTAAGGAAAAGGTCCTACTGGGCGAGTCACAAGTGCCATACTATTATTGTCAATTCGCTCACTATTGCTACTACTACTTCTAACTACTACTCTGCATTCCTGGCTTCCAAACATCTACCCTTCTCAGTTTGCCTCAGATGCACATATCTGTTTTTTTCTTCCGCTGCCATGACAAAAACTAGCTGTGGTAGAAACAAAAAGAAATAATCCAAAGGTGTGACGGTGTCAGGCAGTGTGTGGCTTGGTCCTGTGGGCATGGAGAACTTGCGCAGTGGCTGTGCACTTGTCACCGGTCACCATATTGTCTTGCAACTTTGCTAGTAGCACATCATCTTCTGGGTTGCTTTGGGAGTTGTCATTCCCTGATTCTTCATTTAATTCAATATCTGACTCCACTAACATTTCTTTTTCATATTTTTCTACTTCTGTTAAAATATCTCCTAACTCCTCTTCAGTTTGTAATCAACCATTTCGTCGAACTTGGCACTGGCACTCACTGTGGCAGCTATGGCGGAATGCGGTCAGTTTCACTCTCAACTCGCTGTCAGTTTTCTCACGCTCTTTGTGAATGAGCGTGGTACTATGGCCTAAAAATAGTTTATAGCAATGCGTTCGTGCCAGAGCTTTCCCCTAACAGACTTTCCGAGTTACCATGACCACACGTTCAAGGACACGGCGTGACGGAAAAGTACTGTGCACGTGCTCCCGGCTGCTCCCTGAATGAAATCTAGAGGCCGGATTCGGAATCCCAGTTGCTCCCGGTCTGAACGTAAAAGGGTTAAACTATCGTCATTGGATAGATTTTCCTTTCAGAAAAAAAGATTATGACTATGTTTATGCAACAGTTTGCATACTAGAATTTTTTCCGAATTACTATCCTATCAACAGAAAAATCGCTTGGCAAATAGCAAATGCAAACAAAACAGTATCAAAGGGGTTAATAGATAATCGGCTCTTTCTTGCAGTCTAGTATGCTAGAGAGGACCTTTAGTCACAAGACTGACTAGTAGTTCAAATTTCTTCTTCTCATCAATTGTATATAATATGCTCTCTATAATTTTCCATTGCTTTTATTCTTTCTCCCCATTTATAGCCGTGTGCGTGTGCGTGTGGTGTGTGTGTGTGTGTGTGTGTGTGTGTGCATGCGTGCGTGTGTGTGCGTGCGTGCGTGTGTGTCTGTTTTAGCGCTTAGATTTGATTTTATCAAGATTTTGCGCTATATAAAATATTGTATATTATTATTATTATATTATTATCACTGAGGTTTTTTGTCTTCTGGTTCATAGTTCGGTTTTGTAGTACAGTCATATTGTTCATTCTTGCTCTGTGTCATTGAACTATACTTTCTCAGAATATGTGTTACTATGTACGTCTCTGTCAGAGTATGTGAAATTGATTTGAGTTTAGGAGTTGTGGAAGTTTGAATTGATTGATGATCAGGTTCAAGATTCAGTATTTTTCTGGCAGGATATACTAAACAGGTGTGGATTGTAGAGTTGATTCGAAGTTATTGATGTTATTGGGTTCATTCTGACATGTGTTCTGTGGGTTGAGGTACGAAGGCCGATCCAAAAGTCTTGTCAGTTAGGCTGCCGTTTCTGATCTCTGTATAGTGAATTGAACTTCCATTGAGATGAAATATAACTTCTGCACCATTAATATGCACAAAATTATAATGATGCCATTTCTAATTAAATTGTTTGATATAATTGAATATGTTTTTCATGTAGCTGTGTGTCCAAGAAATGTATCTACCATAAAGCAGCTCAGATACTATGTTGTCACAAGGTTCTTATTGGGAGATAGTCGATTGGAATTCATGTTGATTTGACGATTGTACATGGAGAGGAATGTTTGTCAGGTAGGACAGTTTGCCACTTGATTGATAATTTCAGACAAGGGAAAACTGACTTGAAAGACAAAGACTTGTGTAGATGTCATAAGTGAGGCCTGGAACAAGCAAACTGTTTAGTGTGTAAAGAAGAGTTGAAGAGGATCAACATTTGTCAGTTTGTAAAATAAATTAATCTTGTGGTGCGTCATATGGCACAATTGAATGATCCTGTGGTATGATCCTGAGGTGAAGAAAATGTCTGCTAGTTGATGCCTGACAGAAGAGCAGGGGGAAAACCCATGGATTCAGCTTTTTATGCGATGGCTTGTTTGATCCTGAGGTGAAGAAAATGTCTGCTAGTTGATGCCTGACGAAAGAGCAGGGGGAAAACCCATGGATTCAGCTTTTTATGCGATGGCTTGTTTGATCCTGAGGTGAAGAAAATGTCTGATAGTTGATGCCTGACGAAAGAGCAGGGGGAAAACCCATGGATTCAGCTTTTTATGCGATGGCTTGTTTGATCCTGAGGTGAAGAAAATGTCTGCTAGTTGATGCCTGACGGAAGAGCAGGGGGAAAACCCATGGATTCAGCTTTTTATGCGATGGCTTGAAGTGTTTGAGCCAAAGAGCCCCAAACAATTTTGTGACGTGATTAGAGGTACCGAAATATGGATCACCTTCTCTGGCGTCTTCTGTAACCTCTTCATTCTACGCCTGGCACTGCTTGTTTGCAAATTCCTTGCTAAGATGTTCCAAAGTCAGTCGCCACTCGTTTTCTGTGTTTGGTCCATACAATTAGAGTGAGCTTCCCCTGTCTCACATATAGCATCTTCCTTCAAGTCTCCAAGTTGAAGACGTATCTTTCATTGAGCGGCAATTCCCACCTCACCCCCATGCACCACCACTTCGTCCCACTTTTCTCCTGTCCTCTCTTCCCACTGTGCATGTGCTTTGTACCTTCAAGTTTTTGTCATTGTTAGCAAATGTTTTAGTGACTGATGAGACTGTGCACTTTGATTTGATGTATTTTTTATTAGATTTAACACCTAATATTATTATCCTAAACACATAGTCCACTTGTGGGTGGGTGCTGCTGATGAAAGACAACTGTATTGAAACCTGGTTTTCAAGGCTGGAAGAGACTTTTATTCCATTATCTTCAATTCCCAAGGTTCTGTAGAGGTCAATGTTTTGCCTGAAATGTTTACTCAGACTGCTAGATATTATGTAGAAAGTGTTTTGCCCAAAGCTGTGCAATGTATTCATGGAGCAGTGTCCAAATGTGGATACTAGCAAAATGCTCCTTGTACCTGACAATGCAAGTGCCCATAAAACCAACGTCACTGTAACCTATCTACAAGAGCAGTCCATTCAAATTCTCCCTCAGTCGGTCAGCAGTCCTGAATTAGCCCCATGCAATGTCTGGTCGTTTCCCCATCTGAAACAAAACCTGGCTGGCAAGAAGTTTTCAAGAATCCAGGACTTTGGAAAAGTAATGATGTCACAGCTTGCTACCATATCACACTGACTGTCAAAAAGCATTTGACTCTTGGCTTAGGATGCTGAAACTGTGTGTGAGAGGGGAGAGTAGTTTGAAGGACTCAGAAAATTTCATGTACATTAGACTTTCTATTTTTGTTTTTTGCTTTGATTTGCCATATACACTTTTCTGCCATACAGTCATACACGAGCATGTCTGCATGCGATATTACCTATTCATAGATAAGATTCTTTCCCACTGGAACTGAAACTGGGACAGCATTACTATACAGCGATGCTACAGACAGTACCCCATTCTTGTGAGATACTAGTTCGTGATATGTGTAAACAGCCTTGTTTGTACACAGTGTACTGTGTTGAGAAAAGTGGACAGACCGAGTCCATTCAACAGCAATATATTAAAAAGAATGGCAAGAAATAAAGTTCAATGGTGGATGCAGGTTTTTAGTTATTCAGTCCTATGAGAAAAAAGGCAAGTTGTTTTCTTCTTAGGAACCAGAGACTTGAAAATTGAATCAGAATGCATACTTAAAACAACAGGACAAGACGGGCGCATATTTTCAGACAACTGGCCTTTGTCAAACATAAATGTAAGACAACAAAAACAGACATCAAACAAATTAAGAAAATTAAGAGAAAAAGGGTGTAACTTTCCTGCTGCTTCATCCAGTAGGAGAAAATGGCTGATATGAAATCGTATTGTGTTTGTGGCTGATGTGAAATTGTATTGTGTTTGTGAGTAATTGTAAGAACTGGGAAAAGGGGTGACAAACATGATGGCTGGGGGAAATGAGATGAATTCTGCAATGTGAAAGTGGTTATGCCATATTATTGTTTAATCCTGAAGAGGGTCCGGGGCCAAAACTAGGATGCTCTTGTTCAGAGTAATTTCTCAGGTGTAAGTATATCACTATTTGATAATGCATAAACATACATAAATACATACACATTTGTGCATATGTATATATGATATGGTCTGTTTTAATAGGATAAGACTTTGAGAGTGGGAATGAATGTATCACTAATCAGCATCAGTGTAAAGCATGCATAGTCACATTCACGTACAAACACACATCAAAAAAAGATTGTAAGCATAAATTCATCCAAGCGACATAAGCATTTACATGCATGGACAAAGGAATTACTACCTAGTCATTTGAATGAATACACATGTATATGCATACATAAAAATACATGCACACGAAAGAGACATGTCCTCATGAAGAAATGCAAACAGGCACAAATACAAGCACATGAAGTAATCATTGTACTGCGTTCTATAATGGATATCCTTGTGGTTTGTCATTGAGTCCATGTGGCTTGTGTGCTGCAAGTTTTCTTTATGAGATGGGATTCCTGTCATTCCTGTCTGTGATGCTGTTACTGAGAGGAGCCACAGACCTTTCAATCATACGGGTGTTGATGATAGAGTAGTGTGGCTAGTTAAAGATTTGAGATAGTTTTCTCTCTTTGAAGCTGGATATCAGCCAAGTGTTCTTTGAAATGTTTATCAAGGGTACGTCCTGTTTCACCAGTGTACAGTTGAAAGCACTTAGAGCAGCTGATCTCGTAGACAGTGTTGTGGGTTTGACAGTTAAAATGTTTTGTGATTTTGATGTGAGATTTGGGGCCTGAGATTGTAGTGGTTGAACACATGAAAGGGCATGTCTTACACACAGATCTGTTGCATGGAGCTGTTCCTGAAGGTTGGATGGCAGATTTTCTCTGTCTTGAACATGCCAGCAAGTCAGGGAGGTTCATGTCTCTTTTATAGAGAGTGAAAGGTGGTTGGTCAAAGATTTCAACTACTGGGTACGTGGGACTAGAATGTAGAATGTCCCAGTTGGACAAGATGATCTTTTTCAAACAGCAAATCAAAGGGTGGTAGACTTAACTTAGAATTAGACAATCATCTGTGGGTGTTTTAGGCTCAGAATGGAGGGCATTTAGCCAAAAGATACAGTAGACTTTTTCACAGGCTTTATGGATGATACTGTGTGGGTACGTCTATGTAAGAAGAATTTGGTCATTTCATCTGCTTTGTCATCATCATCTGAGCAGAGGCGTCACAATCGCAAGAGTTGAGAGTAGGGAATCTGTTTTTAGTGAAAGCTGTGGGATAGTCCAGATAAGAATTTGAGTGTGTTGGTTTGTAGCGGACTGTAGTAACCAGTTTTTTCAGGTTTAAGTAAAATTTCAGCGTCTAGAAAGCACAGGGATGTGTTGGAGATTTCATATGTAAAAGTGATGGATGGATGAGAGGTGTCTTAAACATGTCATCCATCCATCAATTGAACATATGAAATCTTAACTCTTTTCCCGCCATGGTCGCAGTCAAGCGACTTCCCGTACGACCGCCATGGCCGCATATGTGTGACTTGGAGGGGGTCATGTTAAACGATAACTTTTCACGCGGGTACAAAGCTTCTGTCAGGTCTGCTGGTGAATGCACACGACTGTGCTATTTTTAAACTTTACCCAGCGACCTAGTTTTTCTGCAGTAAGGCGGAAGTGTGGCTTTGTTAACTGCCGAAATTTACGTCACGTTTTGTTCGAAGCGTTTTCTCTAAAATGGCTGCAAATCGACACGCATTGTCTACCATTCCGAGTAGAATAAGCAGACAGCTGACTTTGTGTGTAGATTTTCCACTGCTTTTCCTCATTTATTATAATGATATTTGGCACACAACTCACGAAATAAGGTCAGTAGTACAACTAATAAACCGTATGAAAAAAATTTAGTTTTTCTTTATGATAACATTATCTGTGGAAAAATCAAGCACATAAACATAAGCAAGCATTCATATATAAATACATCATCTGCCCTTTACACAGCAAAAAAACACGTAAGAGTAAGTGAAAATCTTTAATAGTCTTTGAGATATAAGCTTTTAAAAATGCATACTGCACTGCAAAATTGGCTTCCCAAAATATACTTGGCACTGAGGAGTGCCGTTTCTGGGGAAATGTGGCGGTGAAAGAGTTAAATACAGATTAGACATTTCATTCATCCATCAGTCAGTTGTTGAAAATTGATCATGTTTGAGGCTGTTTCACTAGCTGCAATCAGTGTCATCTGCTCTACATCAAGTGCAATATGAATCACCCGCTCACATTCACGTATTTTTTCCTCAAGATGATGATTTATTTCAACATGTGATTGTTCTTCTAACCCCTGTCTGTCATATTTTACTGAGCTTTTCTTTGTAAGATTTTATCCCATTTGTCTCAAGAATAGCCTTTTTTATTCAAACCCTCAGTTAATGTGGAGTTGTTAGGAAAGAACATTATGTGGTTCTTTTGTGTGTTGTGTGTGTGTGTGTGTGTGTGTGTGTGTGTGTGTGTGTGTGTGATGAAAGTAAGTTCTGAAATCATTAAGCATTCTAAGGGACCATTCTGGAGTTTCCCTATTGAGGAGTTGTGAGCTTCCTGGAGTAATAACATATGGTCAGCATGTGATGGAAAAGTACTGTATACATGTTCAGCCAGCTCCTACCATGAAATCAAGCGGTGCTAAAATTGTTATTTTCTTTTTCCTTGCTATGAGTACAAAAGGGTTAATTGTGATTGTATGTATGTGTGTAAGAAATACAGATAAAGAACAGTAATTTGCTGCATTGCTCTTGGGTTAGAAACCAGCAGCGTGCTTAAGTTGTCATGGAGTAGAGGTCAGCTTGGTTGGTGGTTACTACTATAACTGAGGAAATGTGACTGACAATGTTACCATTGTAGGTATGACCTGTTTCACATAGACATCTTCTGCTACACAGACGTTGTGTTGTGTTTATGTCGGTCATGATGAAGGTGCTTCAGTTTGATGACAGAAGTGTTTAGATGTGTTTGTTTTAAACTTACTTTTGATTCAGAAGAGTTCATCAGGTAGGCCTTATTAACCCTTTCGGCCCCTTATTTCTAGTCCTTAGTTATCCTCTCTTTCCCTCTTTTCCAAACTGTAGAAAACCCTTCATTCCCGGGTTTCTGGGACGATCTATACTGAACTGTACAGTGACTTCATGCGAATGGATATAGCAGACGAGTTATGGCTTGCATGTACATAAAACTATATATGAATGTGTTCAGGAATGAATGTATTATATGTCTGTCATATTCAAAAGAGGGGTGCGACACATTCGGTGACATGCAGGTGTGAGACAGGTAAGATGTAGACCATAAATTACACACATGACAGACAAAACAAAACAAAATACGAACAAAAAAACAGATATGGCGTTGCCTATCTTTACTTGTTCTGTGAAATGTCGGAGCAGCATGTACATGTATATTCCTCCTTGTATGGCAATGCGTCAGTGTCCCATTGTCCTCATCACTAGTATTCACAAACTGTCAAATCTGTCCTTATGGTACAGCTTCAGTCACACACATTCAGTATTGATATATCTATGTACACACAAACTACAGCACTAGCTAAATGTTCCATGGGAATAAAAAAAATAATCTGACATGTGTCCAATGAAATGCCAAGCAGTTTGTCACTGTCACTGTCACCATGTCACCCCCACTGCACAGGTAAGTTAGTGGCTGTAATCAACCACAGTGTGGTATAACACGAAACAGTTTTTCTGGGGGTTACAACACAAATAAACGTCACATTTCTGGCACTTCATGCTGGTCTTCCTCTTTTTTCCGCATTTACATTTGTAAATTTGCAAATTTTTGCAAAAAGTTCGTCTGAATAAAACAGACTGAAATACTGAATAGCTGACATCGATGTGTCTAACACACGCGATGGTCCAGGGCGCTGTCGAAAGGTATGTTTCGTTTCTGATGGTTGAAACACACCTTGGGTCCATTCGAAACGAGGTTCACATAAAAGAGTGGTAACCTTTCATCATCCAGTTCATCACCACTGTCCGAATCCTGTGCATCAGCAACAGCTTGATCAATTTCCCTCCACTGTTCTTCTGTCAAATCTAACAGATCGAACCCATCAACACCACCTACTATTTCATCTTCGGAAAATTCGCCACGCTCACTCGAATCGCTATCCATCTTCTCTCTTTGGCTTACGCTATGCGTCTGACAAAGACGAACTCTGCCGTCTTACAAACAGGAAAAATTCCCGTGGGAAACTAACCACAGCATCCCGTTATAATCAAACCCAGGACAGTAAGATAAACACTGGCCGGTGCCAGACTACTGTATACGGTGGCAGGGGAATGTAAGGTATGTGTTTCTAACGGTTCAGCCGGTGCCCGGTCTTCCGGGCCGTGGGAAGGAAAGGGGGATATCTCTGCTGTCGGATGTCCGGGCAGCGGGAATGAAAGGAATATTTTCAGCTGACCGGACAACAGGGCTGTGGGGCTGAAAGGGTTAAAGTCCAAAGTGTAGAGTTGGGTGCTTCATTAAACTCTTCATAGGGATAATTTCCAAGAACTGTGATATTTTTACAAGACCTTACTGTATATTGTATACATATGACTTTATTAAAAACTTTTAATGGCTTAACTGTTATCGCTTTTTTTTCTTTTCAGGGATTCAGCAGTACTTGTTTGAGAATGGACGCATCGATAACATTTTCACAGACTTCTACTATGAAAAATTCACTGAGTGCTTAACACAGATCCTGGCCAAGTGTCAACCCAAATTCAATGCTTCAGGTATAAGTATAACCAACTTTTTTTTTTGAGTGATGAAAGTGATTTTAATCACATTGATGTTTCAGACTTGTTACAACAAAATACTCAACATATTCTTTTTCACTTCTTTAAGTTGTGCTTCTCTTTCCTTATCTTACTACTTTTGAGTTTAAAGATGTTATGAAGCAAAATTGTTTTAATATAGTGTATTCATAATGTCTCAAATCATAAACAGATTAGAACCAGGCAACTGAGTCATTACAATAACCATTAATGTGTATGTAGTAGATATAATTTTACTTATGTATGATAAAAGACCATTATTAATCTCTCATTGTAATCAAATGTCCTTGTGCATGGGCATTCTTTTCCTCACTTTTTCTTCTTTACAAAAAGAAATTCAGGAGATCTCATCTTCTCCAGTGGATTTATAAAGCTCATTAAATAAAAGACATTTAGAAACTTTATAAAGCTCATTAAATCAGAGACATTTGTAAATGAACCAAACAGGTCAGATGGTGTGTCGTATTGAAGAAGAACATCTGTGGGAGTGTAAGCAGCTTGGTGCACACTCGCCCTATGTGCTGCTCAACACCCTGATTTACTTCCACACCAAGTACTTCATGCTGAAGACCCCAGAGGACCACATGAAACTGTCCTTTGCCCACATTCTCAAGTACTGGAAAAAGGGGCAGCCAGGCAAAGGAGGGCAGCCAGCACGCAGTGTCTCCCTGCGCTACTACAGTGTTAGCACTGCAAAGAAAGGTCAGGAGATGGAGGAAAGTTGACTGTGTGTGTGTATGTGTGTGTGTGTGTGTGGTTTTACAAGAGTGCATCTGATTTTTCTTTTTTTTTTTTTTTTTTTTTTTTTTTTTTAGTGGAAAAAGAGTTACACACACACTGAGTTACAATGTACACTGATGAAGAGACAGAATTGAAATTTATGACACTGAAAAAATCCCTAAAGATATGTCAAAATCAATTTTCATTGCTTTTTCAAAAAAGCACGTGGGGGCTGTAGAATCAGCTTAATAGGTCATGTGGCAAAGATTATAATTAATAATAATTACAATATTTATATAGCGCAAAATCTTGATAAAATCAAATCTAAGCGCTGAAACAGACACACGCATGTGCACACACACACACACACACGCACACACGCGCGCGCACACACACACACACACACACACACACACACACACGGCTATAAATGGGGAGAAAGAATAAAAGCAATGGAAAATTATAGAGAGCATATTATATACAATTATATATTACAATGTGATTCCCCTCCGAGTGGAGACAGGCTGCAGAGGGGATTGAGTGAGGTCAGGATTTTATGCAGAGGAGAAAAGGTGAGTTTTGAGAGCGGACTTGAAGGAGACAAAAGTAGGTTGCTGACGGACTGAGAGAGGAAGTTTGTTCCAGGAGAGCGGACCAGAAACAGAGAAGGCTCGTGGACCATAGGTATTGAGCTTAGTGCGTGGAAAGCAAAAAGTCAGAGGATCGGAGGCAGAGTGGAGGGTACATGAGGGAACATAGATCTCAAGTAGGCTTGACAGGTAATCGGGGGCTGCGTTATTGAGGCTTTTGTAGCACATGGTGTCTAGTTTGTACTGTATGCGCTTTGATACAGGGAGCCAGTGAAGTTGTGCCAGGAGAGGAGATATGTGGTCAGCTTTTTTCTTTTTGAGTACAAGGCGTGCAGCATTGTTTTGAATGCGCTGTAGGATGTGAATGGTGGAGGCAGAAAGACAGGACAGGAGTGAATTGCTTATAGTCAATGCAAGACATTATGAAGGAGAGAACGAGTTTTGCAGTTGTTTCGACAGAGAGATACTTCCTGATCAGGCTTATACGTTGGAGGTGATAGTAGCAAGATCTGGCAGTTTGAGAAACAAAGTTGTTCATGGAGAGGGTAGAGTCAATGCAGACACCAAGGTTTTTAGCTGAATCAGAAATTGGGACTGATGTGTTACATAATGGGAGAGAAAGAGGAGGCAGCTGAGAAAGTTTCTGACAGGTGCCAATGAGGATAGCTTCTGTCTTGTCGTCATTAAGCTGAAGTTTGTTGTATGTCATCCAATTTTTAATGTCCGAGTAACACTCAGTGGTGCGAGTCAGGAGGCACTGTATATTGTCAGGTGAGTCACTGTCTTGAAGTTGGGTGTCATCAGCATAGAAGTGGTGTTTTATAGAGTGGGAGTTGATGATGGTGGACAGGGGGGAGGTGTAAAGAGTGAAAAGAACAGGGCCAAGGACAGATCCTTGTGGAACACCACAGGTCAGGTATGCAGGTTGAGAGTAAGTGCCATTGATGAGAACAGTTTGTTTTCTGTTTGATAGATATGAAGTGAACCAGGAGAGAGCAATGTCAGAGATGCCAAAAGTATGATGAAGTCTAGAAAGGAGAATACCATGATCAATGGTATCAAAGGCTGCAGACAGATCAAGGAGTGTGAGGAGAGAGACTTTGCCAGTATCAGTTGCAAGGAGGAGATTGTTGAGAATGTGTAGCAGGGCAGTTTCAGTGCTATGGCTCTGGCGGTAGGCTGACTGGAAAGGATTGAGGATATTGTTGGCAGACAGGTGAGAGTTCAGTTGGTTGAGGACAACTTTTTCGATGAGTTTTGACAAGAAAGAGAGATTAGAGATAGGCCGGTATTTTTTCAGTTCATTTGGGTCTAAATTGTACGTCTTGAGGAGAGGGTGAACAATAGCAGACTTGAAAGAATCTGGGACAGTTCCAGTTTGGAGAGAAGTGTTGATGATGTCAGTGATGAATGGGAGGAGAGTAGGAAGACAGTCAAAGTAGAGAGAACCTGGAAGAGGATCCAGTTCGCAGGTTTTGAACGACATGGATCTGATTGTGTTGAGAATTTCTTCTTGTGAGACTGGGGTAAAAGTAGTAAGAGGTGTGCCAGAGAAGGAAGGGTCAGGTGGGCATGGTTGACAGGGTGTCCTGTCAAGCCTGTCACGAAGAGTTTGTATTTTAGTGGTGAAATACTTGGAGAATACAGATGGGAGTTCTTTATTTGTGTGTTTTGTTGGGAGAGGTAAATCTTTTCGTGTGCCAAGGAGATGATTCATGGTTGTAAAGAGTTCTTTTGAAGAAGAGGCATTCAGGATTTTGGTTTGGAAATAGCTTGTTTTTGCAGATGCAATGAGGGTGGATACTTTTGTTTTAGAGGCTTGGAAAAGTTGCCTATGTACAGTGAGTTTGGATTTGCGCCAGCGGCGCTCTGCTCTGCGGCGGGCACGTTTTGCACAGGCAATCTCATGAGTGAGCCATGATGAGGACAAGGAACAGAATCAAAACAGAAATAGCAAAAGAACAGTAGGCCTACTGTTATGCCATATACATCCTAAGAACTCTCATAGAAAGATCAGCTCGGTTGAATCAGGATTTATATTTATTTTTTTGTTGATTATTCCAAGACTTCTGATCAGGTAAGACATGAAGAATTTATCAACTAACAGGAGAATCCCAGTATTGATGGAACAGATTTAAGAATAATAAGGAATATGTGTTGTATGTGTTGGGAACAAACACCAGCAATGAGAACAGAAAATGATTTGAACTCTTTCCAAAATATCAGTATTTTTACTTTACAGCAAAACCATTAAGATTAAAAAAAACCTAGAAGAATATCTGGGATAAAGTTGGAGAAAAAATTTTAAACCATCTTTGTTGTGCAGATAGCACCAATCTAATTGCAGAAAATGAAAAAGACCTACAAAATCTTGTGCATATAATAAAAATAGACAGCAGAAATAAAGGGCTAAAGCTAAATAATCCGTAAAAATAAAAAATTTAAAAAAAGAACAGAAACCCTCTCATGTAAAATAACAGCAAATGGCACCACATTGAGACAAGTTGATAAGTTTTTAATTAATATCTGGGAACAGTCATCTCATGAGGAAGCAAATGCAAATTAGAAATAGCCAGCAAAATTGGCCAATCTAAAACAGGATTCAAGAAAATGAGAATGTTCTTACCAACAAATGCCTATCAGTTAACATCAGGAAGAGAACTCATTAATGTTATATAGGACCAATCCTGTTATGCAGTTGCAAATCCTGGGCAATCACACAAAATCAGGCCAGGGTTGAGGCAGCTGAAATGTGGTGTCTAAGAAGAGTGTTAAGAGTTCTGTAGACATCAAAGAAAACAAACGAGGCATGTTTGAAAGAAGCAGACACAAAAAGAACATTAATGAAGAAGATTAGGAAAAGACAAGCAACATTTTCTATAGGACATTTTATGAGATAAGAGGAATTTCAGTACTTAGTCACAACAGGAAAGGTAGAGGGAAAAAGAGCACCAGGTAGACCCAGGGAGAAAATATTGGACAGTTTTGCAGAGTGGATTTTGACAGAATAGGTAGGAGATATACTTGCAGCAACAAAAGTAGATTTGTACGGAGGGTCATGATCACCAACGCCATGTGGCAGAGGACATGATAATGACACGTTTCAATGCAGCAAGACACATCACACTGCATTGTTCATGTTACTCCATGCCAAACGTTATATGGTAGTTATCATGTTACTCGCAGCCTCTTGCATGTCACCTTTCGTAGTGTTAGACCGCGAGAATTTTTACTTCCAGTAATTCCATGCCTGTTGTGTTTGTTATTGTTGTTGTTGTTTTTTATAGATATTCTTGGATGCTATGTAATAAAAATTGTAATACCTGAACCTGATGCATTTGTCCTTTAACCCCTTATGTGCCAAAACATAAAGAGGTAAATTGCTTGTGCCAGGGAATTTTAGATTTTTTGACTTAATATAAAAAAAAGTCATATATCTTCATTCAGCTTAATATAAAAAAGTCATATCTCTTCTTTCAGCCCAGAAAACCCCACAAGTTATATATTTTCTTGTTCAGTGTATTTTACTCTTTCAGATGAAATCCAAATCAAACACAAATCATGCTAATTTGAAAAGAATATGTGGCCACAAAATTAAAGTTATAAAAAAACACAAATCATTTTTAGTATAGGACATAGGTGCTTGCAGTAACTGTCAGTTGCCATTTATACACATCTGTATGCATGTTAAGATCTTGTACACTACCATACATGCTATGCACCTAAAGGGAAAAACAAACAAAATGAAATGAAAACATACAGTTGATTCACTCATTCCAGAAGTCTATTTTGTGTGATAAAGCCTTGGTTGGCTTTGGCACTTACCCTTGGTGCACGCTTTCTTTTCAAAGCTGCAGCCTTAACACTTTCATTTTCAACCTCTTGTTTGCGTGTTTCACTTGAAGTAGGTATTCCAAAGTGATTTTCAAATTTGAACTTATCTGTATAAAAATCAGCTGGGAAAATAGAGATTTTCATTCTGAACACATACATACTTTATTTTTTAATGTGGGATAAAAAATAAATTTTTTATGATTTTTTCCTTTCTTTTTGGACTTAGAAAAATTTCGCACATTTTTTTAGGCCACATTCAGACATGCCTTGAACACACATATAAAATCACACAAGTCCAGAAAATCATTTCTGAGGAGGTGTTTACTTGTTAAGTTGATGTGCAAAAAACATATGGACAGAAATGCATATCAATAAAAATACAGACCTATGAAAATGACAAAAAATTGCAAAATTGGACGCCGCCGTTCCAAACAGCTGGGCAAGGGACCCATTTTCATTAATTTCAAACTCCATTATCTTTAAGAAATACAATACAGTGACACTGAAATGAATCATATATGATAAACATATTAAGGAATTTAACCCTAATTTTTTCCAGCTTCATCTGAAAGCTGGTTGAAAAGATATCAGATGTCAAAAATGCGAAATATGCCGATTTGTCACAGTGAAAAAAATGGCGAATTTTACACATATTTGGTGCACCATAACTTTTTTCACTTTAAAGTTACAAAAATGGTTTTGATATCAAATTGCTCAGCATGACAAACTCTTTCAATGTAAAACAACCCCAGACATCTGTATGTTTAATCAAACCATATTTGAGTAAGGATAAAATACCTATTTTGAAAAAAATGTGTATTTTAGCTTTTTGCAAGACTCCGTAACTTCTGTCACATTCATCCTACTGCAAAGTACCATATACCAAAATGATCAGTTTTTTATGATCTGTCAGTATAACAAACAAGACATTAGGTTTCAATCTTTCTGTAAACAAAAATCAGATGACAAAATTATAACAAATGTCAGCTGATAATAGTAACAAATAATGCGTTTTGTTTACATATCGAATCAAACAAGACATGTACATCAACAACATTCATTCAAAGAAGTCATCTTCATAGTTTTTACATGCCAATTTGTTTTGTTTTTTATCATTAAACAACAATTAAAACATGTCTTGACCTTTAACTGTTCCTTAACTGTGTGTAGAACATTATCAAAAGCTTCCACATCATTGTCTTGACCTTTCACTGTTGCTTAATCACAGTAGATAACTGTCCTGGCCTTCAACTTAAACTGGAAGCACAAAAGATAGAAATCATCTCTTTTTACAAAAAACATGTAATGAAATGTAAAAAAATACTTGTCAGTGTCTATGATCAGTGATTCCCCTTCACAAGTGACAGGAAATTAAAACATGCTAAGATGCAGTTCATCATCATTGCTGTCAAAGTTGTCCAAAAGACTAGGTCTCCGCCCTCTGCCAGTCTTAAGAAATCGCTCCTTCATCCTCATGAAGAGATCATCTGTGAGAAAAATAGTGTAGAGGGAAAGTATTAGTACATCTATCTGTTCTATCCTGTAGCGTAATGTGAAAATCCCATTTGTAGGGACAAACAGGCCTATACATACAGAGCAAGAGGCAAATACTGACCAAAACAAAACAAATCCAAAAAACAAGAACATAAAACATGCAGGAACACAAGGACTTTTGTACCCCTGCTCAAATAACTTCCCTGCCTGTCAAAGAGAGAAAGGATCAAGAGAGAGAGAGATTGGTGTGGAGCTGTAAGAAGCCTACCAGTATTATTGTCAGCTTTGAAAATAAAATATAATACCTTACCCTAACTCACAAAGCAGTGGGCAAAGTAAAATGTTCCATACATTTAGGCCTACTCAAATCAGCACAACAAAATTTATCTCATAAACACTATAGGCCTAGTTAGGAAGGTTCATAGTGTCCAACCCATTAACCTGGTAGGCCTACTTTATTTTGTTTAAATATTATTTTTGATGACAATAATAGTAATGATAATAAATAGTAAGAATGATAGTAAACTAATAATGAAATAATGATAATAATAATAATGATAAATAATAATGAATAATAGTAAAATAATAACAACAAAAATATGATAACAATATTAATAATAATAATAAACTTTTAAAGCTGTTGAACTAGATCTAGGTGATAATAATATTGGGCCTAAAAATAATAGGATTGATAAACATGCAAATTTGTTTCAATGGTACCATTCAGGAAGTTTACACAAAGGCAGAAAAGAAAAAGGTGTAACATTGTGAAATTATTGAACGACACTGAACCAGATCGAGTGAAGTCAAGGGAGGGCACTCGGCCGATTCGACTATCGATCGATCAAAGCGTTGGTCACGTGACCACAATAAATCGCTAATCTCTCATTAACATCATTATAAATAAATATAATAAAGGCATGGATTATTAAAAAAATCTTTTGTAAACATTTTCCTTTGATCATATGCCTGATCTCACTCGCTGTAAAATTACCGCACCCCAAACCGTCACCTACCCCTACCTTCTAACATATTCATGATACTGTGGGTGCTGCAGCTGTGCGCTTTCCAAACAATTATATTCTAAAATCAGGAAACAAAATGTCGAAAAGTAATAGTAAACAAACTGCAAGATATTTCACTTACCCTCTAGATAAGTTGGATCGCTTGATTCGTCGTGGCTGGAGCGGTCGACGTAAACTTCGACGTCCATGTGCTCGCCCGAACGATCTTCGCGCGTGTCCGCCATTGCGCATCAGACGCTAAGGGAAAGCGAAAATATGTTGCTTTTTCTCAGTCCTCGCGGAAGACAGCCAGTGGTTGAATCCATATGCAACTAGCAGAAGTTGAAAGTTGAAACCTTGACCTTTTGCACAGTGGAAAATATGGAGAGATTGGTTTTGAGTAAGGTTGCGAAATCATCGACGAAAGTTTTTAACGCACGAAACGACCGACTAAATGCAAACCTATCAGTTCACTTTTTACATCGGATGAAAGCAAGTTTAGTCGTCTTTTTGACTGTGTAAATGGTTTGTTGATATCTGACCCAGCTGATCTCCGCGAGGCGAGTTTTCAAGGTAGGTGTCAAAACCGCGTTCCGATTTCGTCGTTCCAGTTGCAGCAAAATCGCAATTTAGTACCCATCATCAAAAGCATATTTCAAAAGGTAAATGTTACACTTATTGATTTATTTTGACTTTAAACAAAGCTTAAAGGATCACAGATCAACATGATCTATGTTTTTTATTTCTGACACTGCATTTTGTTGAGAACGAGCAAGTTGAAAACCAGTGAAAAATCGCACTTTGCCGTACTTTTCGCCGCCCGCGAAGAGCACTTTGGAATACCTACTTGAAGACAGTACACCAGGAGTAGCAGCACTTTCAGTTTGAGGATCGCCAGTGCTAATAATGTCACTCTGACTCTCATCTGGGTCAAGCCTGACTTGGGACACCAACATTAAAATATCGCCTGCATGCACCAGATTATCGTCACTTTCACTTTCATCAAGTGAATCAACGGACTCTAAATCAGAATCAGCTCCTCGGGGTAATGATTTCTGCAACTTCTTCTGCTTTATAAGTTTTTTTTCATGCCTAGATGCTGCTTGATCCTGGAGCTGGTTCATCTGCCATTGTTTACATGTACAGTCGCTGAATAGTAATCAGTTGTAGGGGTCACCTTTTCAATCATATGAGCGGAAAAGACCGTAAAACATGATCATATGTAATTAGCATTTAAATCTAATAAAGGCCTACCTGATGAACTCTTCTGAATCAAAAGTAAGTTTAAAACAAGAATCTTGAAGTTTCTATTGATACCTCATACATTACTGAAAATGGTGGAATTTTCAGGCTAAAAATAAGGAAAGGTTGCCAACAGAATATTTTGTCGTAGGCATATGAGATGTATGTTTCTTCCCATGGGAAGCAGTTAACTGGTTAATAATATTGTGAAAGTCTTACTCCTCAGCCTGATAGATTTCTTCTTTCATAGTTATTGTTACTCCCGATCCTCTTATATTTCTTCTTTCGTAGTGATATTGTTATATAGCAAGATTTGTTACATCGAGTACTTCTATATCTGTTATGTTTGTTGTTGTTGTGTTTTTTTTTTCATTGATATTCTTAGATGTTATGTAGTAAAAATTGTAATGCTGAACCTAATGAAAAATGTTTATCATGCAGATGGGTCCGCTCCTACCAGTGCTACGAAGAAAGGCAGCAAAGATGGTATTCCAGTGTATGAAGTAACTGAAAACCAGGATAACCCACTGAGATGTCCTGTCAAGTTGTATGAGTTTTACCTGTCCAAATGGTCAGTGACTTTTGTTTTCTTTCTTTTTTCTTTCCTTTTCCTTTTCCTGCATCAACTCTTGAAGTTGAGAAGATACAGAAGCCAGGAGGATTTTCTGACAATAATTGCTGACAACAGTAGAGCATGTTTCATGATCAGTTATTGTTTGATTACTCTGAGATCATAGCTGAGTGAACATGTAAAGACCCCATACATAATGAGTGCAGTGTCAATCTCCTCTCCTTCATTGATTTATCTTCGTCAGCCTTAAAAGATGGCTGGACTCCTCCCATGGGGGATGCCAGGGAATCTTTCAGAATAAGTAGTATCCCTACTTACTGGAAATTTTGTGCTAGAAATTCCACCTTTTCTGTCGTTCTCTTTGTTTCTTCCTTGCTCTTTTGCCTTCTTTCATCTCTTCCTATCATTTTCTGTCTTGCTGGTCCATTCGCCTATAAATTACATACTTTCTAATAGGATTGGTAGTTGGATACATGTATTAAATGCATTTTTGGCTCTAAGAAAATGTGCTGTGCTGAAGTAATTTAAAGTAATTTAGACTGGTTTATATATATATGTTTTAGTGTACTTAGTACATGTTTGTACTCAGGTTTGGTTTTCTAACCTCTTTGGTGATGAATTGGGTTGAACAGTCGGTGCCAAGGGAATATCCTTTATGTGCACAAATGCACTGGTATGTGTACTTAATTTCCTTTACCAAATGTTTCTTTTCTTTAGGGACAGAAGGAGGGTGCTGTTTGTGTTTTGAGATGGGTATAGCTCTGATATGGCTCTGCACATTCAGCTGGGCTTTAACATTCATTGTATAATAATAATAACAGTAATAATATTAATAATAATAACGGTAATAAGATAGCTGGACTGAGGGTCCCATCAAAGAGGGTAGACAATAAGAGGGGCCACTCTCTATCTGGCCTTACTAATGAAAGTGAAGCCAGCGGTTGGACGATTGCCACAAGCGCGCGAGCAGCCACTCCAATCTCTCCTGATGATAACAAACCAGGCTGTGACAGACGATGAAATGTGTTGTAGGTCTCTTGTGCCAGGCTACTATACTAGAACTGACACTGGGCATGCCCTTCTTGTAATCTCTGCAATACATATGTTGCAACTAACAAGGCCATCTTCTGATTATTGTTTCAACTTTCACTCCACCTCAACCCCCAAAGAGAGAGAGAGAGAGAGTTTGGTTGATTGGTTGAAGATAGCAGGTCAAAGGCTCTTAATTTACATAAAGCAAGCCAGTAAAAACCACACACACACTCCTCTGTCATTACCTTTCTCCGCACACACCGAAACAAAATCATACAGTTCCTTGAAAAAGCACATTTGTACACATGTCTAGAATCCTACACATGCTGAAGCTTCAGCATCTTTCTGTTTTGTCTCCCTGAATCTGCCTCAGATTTTCTGTTGTTGTCTTTTATAGTGAAGTGGAGCCTGATATTAAGGAACAAATTCACATAAAATGGCACTTGTCCATACTTATACTGTAAAATCTGTTTAATACAGAATATCCACATCTGTCTCTCTGTCTGCCTGTCTGTCTATCTATGCCTCTCTCTCTCTCTCTCTCTCTCTCTCTCTCTCTCTCTCTCTCTCTCTCTCTCTCTCTCTCTCTCTCTCTCTCTCTCTCTCTCTCTCTCTCTCTCTCTCTTTTCAAGTGTGCGTGTAATTGTATATTTTTGTGCTTTTGTATTCAAGGATTGTGTGTGAATATAAATGCACGCGTATGTGCGCGCAGTGTGTGTATGTGTGCACATGTGTTCGCGCACGCGTGTGTTTGTGTGTGTACACACAAGACTATAAATTTCATGCTGTGTTCTAGTTTTCACTAAATTGCAGTATAGACCTATTGCTAATATTTCAGTTACAATTAGTGTTATATTCTGTGCTATACTTCTTTTCTAGGCAGGGCCAGATAAAAATGTACAATATATGTTTCTCTAGTACTCAGATAATAAGGATTCATTTATTCATTCATTCGTTCATTCATTCATTCATTCATTCATTCATTTTCTTTCTCACCCCTCTCTTTCCCCCTCCCTCTCGCCCCATTTCACTTTGGCAAGTTTATTAGAACATCCAACTAGAAATCTAAATTATTCTTTGCATAATTATAAATTTCGGTTGCAATTGTTATCGCAAATAATCAACATGCACATAATAGTAAATTCATCTTTCTTAATCCAGTGGAAATAAAACAACCGGCATCCTTTCTTTTGAGAAGTATGGCAGTTAATTGCAGCCTACCACTGCCTCGGCTCGCCGTGTTGCTGCCTGCTGTTACAGTCAGGGAAGGAGGGAGTGGCCGTTTGGAATGCAGGCATCTCTCAGCTTCACTTTTCAGGAAGAGTGGGCGCTCTTACCGTTGGCAGTATTCTCTTTGGTCCCATGCATAGTTTTTCTTGAATCAGACCTGAACCAGTGGTGCTGTTATAGATTGGAAGGCTAGAGCTCTACCTCTACAATCATTTAGACTTGTCTTTTTGTATCTTAACATCTACAAGACTTAGGAATATATACACAATATTGGTCAGTGAGCAGCACAATTGGATTTGTATTATTCTTCTTGATGACACTCACTTGGTTTCATCTGGCTCACAATCAAGTAGCATTGCCTTTCAACTGGATTGATAGTGTTTCAGATTGTTGCCTCCATATTTTGATTTCCCCATGGGATGCCAGGGGCTCTTTCAGTATAAATGATATCCCCACCATCTGGAAAATCTGTACTAGAAATTTCCTTTTCTTCTGTTGCTGTCTTTGTTTCTGTCTTTGTGTCTTGCTTCTTTGCATTCTGTCATCTCTTCATATAATTTTCTGCCTGTATGGTCCATTCACCTGTATACGTTCTATAAAGCTTTATATACTTTATATTAAGATCAACAGTTGGGTATCTGTTTTAACTGCATATTTATCTGTACAGAAGCAATTTTAGGTAATTCAGGCATGTTTTTATTTCAGTTTACTAAGTTATGGTTATATTTTAATGTTCAGATTTGGTTCACCCCCCCGATGATGAATTGGGTGGAATGGTCAGCGCCTGTGGCATATCCTTAGATTGTGTAGGCCTACTTAATTTTCTTTTCCAGATTTTTTTTCAGGGTCAACAAGGTATTGTGTCTGTTTTGAGATGGTTGTAACTCTTGTATGGTTCTTCATGGCCGGCTGGGCTTTAATCAACAATAATGATAATAATCCATCTTGTGATCTGCTGCATTGCAGCCAGTAAGCTTTTATGCTGAAGTTTGAAGTCTTAATGACTTTGAAATTGTATACATGCTCCCGCATACACACCTGATTCATGCTTTTCAAGCAGAAGGTGGACAGCCACACATGTAAACTGATTGGATTTATGCTTTTTAAAGAGAATGCGGACTGCCAGGGAAAGATTGAAAGATGAGGAAACAACATCAGTAATTCAGGGATCCACACGTATTGACTGATTGTCATCAACAAAGTTTTGATTAGATTTATTTGGTTTTCATTCAATGTCAATATCACACTTTACTCTTACTGTTTGGTTTCTGTTTCATTTTAGTCCCGAGAGCATCAAGAATCGGAGTGACATCTTCTACCCTGTGCCAGAACGCAGCTGTGTTCCAGACAGTCCTGTATGGTATTCCACCATGCCTATAAGTGTTGAGGTTATGACCAAGATGTTGACACGAATCCTCCTTGTCCGTGAGATCCAAGAAGCTCATCTGCATGCCCAGCCCATTTATGTGTGATTGGTAGACAGTGCAGGCTTCTTGCGACTTTCAAGCAGTTGGTCATAAGATAAACATTTTGATGTACCATATGTAAAACACAGTACAGAGGTCCAATATTACTATCTTTGTAGGTGTAATGGAGTAATCAACATTACAGTCTATAATTTTTTTTTTTTTACCTCTTTTAAATGGTCACAGTGGAAGTGTCAAGTATGAAAAACTTCCATTCTAGCCAGATGTACAGTATTTGATGGAGGTGTGTTATTGGCATTGTGCACTTTTGTTACTGTACACATTGTACGTTGAAGTGGTTAGAAACAAAGAGTTCCAGTATCTACAAATGACTGTTAATAACATATATGCACACATCATCTTTTGTATACGAAAGGTTCTAGGCAGTTCATCAACATGATGATTGTAGATGTATTTGAATATTTTGAAACAAAGTACTAGTGAAAAATCTGACTTTTCAGCTGTGCTTCTTTGTGTTCCCTCGGCATACAAGCTCCTGCCCCATTTTAGTTTGTCTCTCTAAATGAAAGGAGATTGATTCAGATCAGCCTGTAATCTGTCATAGTGTCAGCAGAAAAGGAAAGATTTGTGTTTGAAGTTTGTGTCATAATTTCTTGTGTGTGGCTAGTTTGTATAGATAGTTCAACACTGTTAACCCTTTCACTCTCACACACTGTCTACCAGCTTCCCATGGGAGTGAAAGGGTTAAATGTAGGCCTATATGGCGAGCTTTTGGGTCAGCTGGTCCAGAAGTAAAGGGTTGTGCGTACTCCCCCTGCAAGGATGCCAGGGACTCTTGCATTGTAAATAATATCCCCACCTTGTGGAAATTCTGTGCTAGAAAATTCCTTGTTTCTGTCACTCTCTTTGTTTCTGCCTTGCTCCTTTGCTTTCTCATTCTGTCATCTCTTCCTATCATTTTCTGCCTTGCTCATCCATTCACCTGTTTGTTTTCTATAAAGCCTTACATACTTTGTATTAAGATTGATAATTGGGTATATATATTAACCCCATGACTGCCACCAACATAAAAATTACGGAGCTCTCAAAGCCTTCTGTGACAAACATTAGCATAAAATTAATGGAGGTGGTTTGACACAGGTTTCAGCCTAATGTTAATGGGAGAGAAGTGCCGACTGATGTTGTCAGTTTCTTCGACGGTTCATAAAAGTGATTGGCTTCCCTTACATGACATGTTGATCTATGCAACTCTCACTTAATTAGTTTTATTTTTCTGAGAATCGAAACCAGTTTTCAGCAATATGGCAATGCCAGGATTGTCTTGCAGTCATGCACGTTTTCAACCTTTGAAAGCATGTGAATTGATTGAAGAAATTATGAATGACTGTAGGATGATTCAGAAGACAATTCTGACACACTTGTAAAATATGCTCCATACAGAGCAGACATGGCAAGTATTGATCCTACGAGCACATGACAAAGGGTTGGCTGCAGGCAATTCCGGCAGCCAGCCAACACCTTCAGAGTGTTGAACAGCCAGCCAACACCTTCAGAGTGTTGATCAGCCAGCCAACACCTTCAGAGTGTTGAACAGCCAGCCAACACCTTCAGAGTGTTGAACAGCCAGCCAACACCTTCAGAGTGTTGATCAGCCAGCCAACACCTTCAGAGTGTTGAACAGCCAGCCAACACCTTCAGAGTGTTGAACAGCCAGCCAACACCTTCAGAGTGTTGAACAGCCAGCCAACACCTTCAGAGTGTTGAACAGCCAGCCAACACCTTCAGAGTGTTGAACAGCCAGCCAACACCTTCAGAGTGTTGAACAGCCAGCCAACACCTTCAGAGTGTTGAACAGCCAGCCAACACCTTCAGAGTGTTGAACAGCCAGCCAACACTTTCAGAGTGTTGATCAGCCAGCCAACACCTTCAGAGTGTTGATCAGCCAGCCAACACCTTCAGAGTGTTGAACAGCCAGCCAACACCTTCAGAGTGTTGATCAGCCAGCCAACACCTTCAGAGTGTTGATCAGCCAGCCAACACCTTCAGAGTGTTGAACAGCCAGCCAACACCTTCAGAGTGTTGATCAGCCAGCCAACACCTTCAGAGTGTTGAACAGCCAGCCAACACCTTCAGAGTGTTGAACAGCCAGCCAACACCTTCAGAGTGTTGAACAGCCAGCCAACACCTTCAGATTGTTGATCAGCCAGCCAACACCTTCAGAGTGTTGAACAGCCAGCCAACACCTTCAGAGTGTTGATCAGCCAGCCAACACCTTCAGAGTGTTGAACAGTCAGCCAACACCTTCAGAGTGTTGAACAGCCAGCCAACACCTTCAGGGTGTTGAACAGCCAGCCAACACCTTCAGGGTGTTGAAGTACACAATCCTGATACTGTAAAATCACTCACCACTTCTAGGGAGAGAACTAGGGTGATGGAGGGGGTAGGGGGGGTCGTGGTAGCCAATGATGTGACCGGATCAAGCTACTTTGTGCATGTAGGCTGCTTCTCTTTGTAGCTCGTCAGCTGTCAGTCAGTGATCTGTTGGTTGGTGGTCATCCACAGACTGAACACTTTTACATTTTGTCAGGAGGGCAATATCTCCCCATTTTTTTCTTTTGTTTTTTGTATCTATGGTGAATGGTTATAAGTTTTTTTGTGGGAATTTTCACAAAATATTATGGATATGTAGTGATTTAAGAAAAGTACTACATAAATCATTGGAAAATACAGTTTGTCATGCTTAATGCATCATTCTGTGTAATTTCAAACATAGATTCCCACAAGTATGGAAGCAACAGTAGGTTTCGTGTACATGATAATAATGCAATGTTTTTCCTCGGCATATGCAAAACATCAGACATTAAAAAATGTCAGCAGTCAAGAAGTTGAACTCTTGACTGCCACCAGTGTAAAATCTACGGAGCTCTCAAAGCCTTCAGTGACACACACAAATGTAAGATTAACAGAGGTAGGTTGTCACATGTTTCAGTGTAATGTAAATGGGAAAAAAGCACTGACTGATGTTGTCAGACTCAGAGAGGGTTTGTAAAAGTAATTTGGCTTCCCATATATGACTTGTTGACCTATGCAGCTCTCACCAGATTTTTTTTTCTTTTTCTGAGAATCAAAACTGGTCTTCAGCAAAATGGCAACTCCAGGACTGTCTTGCAATCTTACATGTTTTCAACCTTTGAAAACTTTAGTTAATTCAAGAAATTATGAATGATTGTAAGATGATTCGGAATGCAATACTGACACAAGAAAAGTTGAAAACAGCAGTAATTACTGGCTGCTGGTGTGAAACGTGCTTCATACAAAGCAGATACCACAAGTATTGATCCTACAAGCACGTGACAAATGGTTTGTGGCCACAGGTGATTCTGGCAACCAACCAACACCTTCAACGATGATCTGACCTGATCAAGCTGTTTTGTGCACTAGTAGGCTGCTCCTCTTTGTAGCTGTTCAGTTGTCAGTAGGGGGTCATCCACGGTCTGAACACTTTCAGATTTTGTCAGGAGGGCCATATCTCCTTTTTGTTCTTTTTTGTTTGTTTGTTTGTTTTGTTTATTGTTTGTTTCTATAGTGAGCACTTATGAGAGTTTTTTTGTGGGAATTGTCACAAAATACTACTAATGTAAACTAATTTCAAGAAATTGCTAAAAAAAATCATCTGAAAATACAAATTGTTATGCCTGATATATCATTTTGTGTAATTTAATGCATAGATTCCCACAAATAAGAAAGCAACAGTAGTTTTAGTGTACATGGTAGTGATGCAATGTTTTTCCTTGCCATATGTGCACGTCTACGATACTGGAATAAGACCTGGGACATAGGGTGAAAAATTAAAAGTAATTAACTCTTTCCCATTTGCAGATTCTGCTCAGAAACTCTTCCTAGTATTCGGAGATTCCCCAAAGCGTGTGAATGAAAAGGTCAGACGCTGACCGATATCTTGTAAATGAGGCGATGTGTGGTACCAAACACAGCATCATTCTTTCATTGGTTTATCCTGACTTTCGCGGGAAACTTCATTCATGAGGTGTGTGTAACCCTTCGTGCTTAGAGGTGTGTGTAACCCTTCGTGCTTAGAGCGTGATGGAAATTCCCCACCAGGCCTAAATGACAGGCGGCAGGCTGCGGCGGGTGTAAATAAAAAGCGGGGTTTCCCAGTCGGCGTGCTGCGGCGGGATAAAATGGGAAAGGGTTAAAAAAGCAAGCAAAACACATTTTTGAAGAGTTCAGACATACCTTTAATAAACAGGAAAAAGTAAACAGAGTTCATTTAAAGACTTCACTAAAAATCAGCAAAATGTAGACCAAGTGACTGGTGTGATGTGCATTACACGGTTTCTACTTGGTACTGCTTTTTTAGATAAAACAACCACGCTTCATGGAAAGGATGATGCCATCAATACAGACACCTAAGGTCATGTGTCCAGTATTAAACTTGAACAAAAGAACTTAACCATGTCCTGAATATTAACTTATGTATAGGTGGAGACCGTAACCCACGCAACATTGCGGCTTAACAATTTCGCTGACAATGATAGAGCTGTGATATAGAGGTATCTCTGACAATGGTAGAGCTGTGATATCGAGGTATCTTGAATTATTTTAGACAACATATTGAAAGCTTTCTTTCTATGACAATGATGAGCATTTGGGCATAGCCATATTTATATAACTGGGAAATGTTGCATGCATTACGTGGAATCAAAATGGGAAACCATCCTTGTATTCCATCGAGCAACATCAGAATAAATCACTGTTTCTACAATTAGGTGCTCTTGATGCACTAGATTGTTTTCAACACTGTTAATTTTTGTTTGCAGGACTTAACAATATGCTGTATGCAATGACTTTGCTGGATTTTGAGCAATTTATTCAAACTGACCAGATTTCCACGCACTAAGCTCAATACCTATGGTCCACGAGCCTTCTCTGTTTCTGGTCCGCTCTCCTGGAACAAACTTCCTCTCTCAGTCCGTCAGCAACCTACTTTTGTCTCCTTCAAGTCCGCTCTCAAAACTCACCTTTTCTCCTCTGCATAAAATCCTGACCTCACTCAATCCCCTCTGCAGCCTGTCTCCACTCGGAGGGGAATCACATTGCAATATATAATTGTATATAATATGCTCTCTATAATTTTCCATTGTTTTTATTCTTTCTCCCCATTTATAGCCGTGTTTGTGGGTGCGTGTGTGTGCGTGCGTGTGGGTGCGTGTGTGTGTGTTTCAGCGCTTAGATTTGATTTTATCAAGATTTTGCGCTATATAAATATTGTAATTATTATATTATTATAATTTCTTGGATTTCAGCGAATATTGAATTCTATTTGTTAGATGTCACACAGAGATACATACAAGTGGAAATGCACTAATTCAGTTGATGCATCCTTTCACTAATTCATTCTTTGAATTGGTCCATTCTTGGATTGCTGGAAGTCATAAGCAGGAGGGGGGGGGGGGGGGGGACTATAGTTCATCAGTTCATGTTGAGATTCCATTTTTGGTTACATTTTCACAACTTGAGCTGTAAAGTCACTGCATTGGTGCAGCTTTTAAACAGTAAAAATATGGTGCCTGCGTTGGTTAATAGTCGGTGGCTGCAGGAGACTCAGGTTGTCATTGGCCACCCAAGCAATGTCTTCAATATCTGGAAACCTGAAGTGTCCACTTCTGTCTCGCAGAAATTTCACCAGCGTCTCACCACCTTCTGACTTCAGAACCTGGAAATCACACACACACACACACACACTCACTCACTCACTCACTCACTCACTCACTCACTCACACACACAGAGCTCTGAATAAATGCTTTGATTATTGTATAATGTGGAAAAGGTGAACTAAAAGTTTCAGCATTAAGAAATGTAAGCGACATTGTATTGATCAGATCTTGTGCCTATGTACATTTTTAAAACCTACAGCAGGTTAATTTTTTTTTAACTAACTGTCCTATTGGACAAAATTATGACCATGGTACTGCCTTGAAAACAATGAAGTTTTACAATAGCTTATTGTGCTCTGGAAGACGTTGGTGACAGTGAGGAACAATGGACAAAGTTGAGAAGTTCTATAAATGAAGCTTGTGAGGAAATCCCTAAGGCAAATAGAAAAGCAAAAAAGAGCTGGATGACTAATGAAATTTTGGGCCTGATGGAGAAAAGGAGGAAGGCAAAGAGAAACGAGGAGATATATAGGAAGATAAACAAAGAAATCAGGTATAGGTGCAATGAAGCTAAGGAAGCTTGGCTGAACACAAAATGCAAAGAGATAGAAGAACGACACAAAATGGATCCTCAGGGTATGTACAGATGAATTGAAGAAATTGTTCACAGGAAAAATACATGCATATCAACTGCTGCTTAAAATCAAAAGATGGCACGCTTATCATGGAAAAAGACAAGGTATTAGACAAATGGGGAGAGTACATTAAAGATCTTTTTGAGGATGACAGAAATGAAGAACACATCATAAAAAAGAACTTTGAAGGACCACCCATAATGAAAGATGAAGTCAGAGCAGCACTGAAAAAGATGAAACCAGGAAAAGCCCCAGGACCAGACAACATTACTACAGAGATGATTGAAACCCTGGAGGAATTTGGCATAGAAAAAATAACAGTCCTCCTAAATGAAATTTATGACACTGGAAAAATCCCCAAAGATATGTCAAAATCAATTTTCATTGCACTTCCAAAGAAGACAGGGGCTATAGAATGCCAAAACAGCATTCAAGAAGATGACAAGCATTCTTACCAACAAATGCCTATCAATTAACATCAGAAAGAGAGTCCTTGAGTGTTATATAGAACCAATACTGTTGTACGAATGCGAGACGTGGACAGTCAGCAAGCAAAGCCAGAGCAAGATTGAGGCAGCCGAGATGTGGTTTCTCAGAAGAATGTTGAGAGTACCATGGACAGCAAAGAAAACAAACGAGGCAGTCTTGATGGAGGCAGACACAAGTCGATCACTGATAAGGAAGATTAGGAAAAGACAAGCAACATTTATAGGCCATTTTATGAGGAAGGGGGATTTGGAGCACCTGGTCACAACGGGAAAGCTGGAGGGAAAGAGAGCACTGGGTAGACCCAGGGAGAGAATGCTGGACGGACTTGCAGAGTGGCTGGGGATGAAGAGGGTGGGGGAGATGCTGGGTGCAACGAGAGATAGAGATGGTTGGAAGTCCATGGTCGCCAACGCCATGTGGCAGGGCACCTGATGATGATGATGATTATTGTGGGTGGGATTAATGTTTTATTTACTAGCAGGACTCACACAATTCATTTGCATGTTGCTTGTTCTGATTAAGTTACACTGTTGTGCAAGTTTCAACTCAAGCCATGTCCCACTTTCAGGCGCCTTTTTTGTCACAACCACAGACAAAATAAAAACAATAAAAAATCAGGCAAACACAAATGGTGATGAACAATGCTTTATTTTGTTGAAGAAACATGTCGCCAAACCGACTGAAATAAAAAAAACTCCACCAACATATGCAAAGGCAGCTATAACAGAAGCTGAAGTGAGGGCCCTATCATTCTGTTGGGTGATTCCAGTATTATAGACGTGCACATTTGGAAAAGCATTGGCAGTCAAGGGGTTTGTTGATTAAAAATGTGTGTCACTCATTTGTAAAAACTTTCATGCAAGGTGGTGTGAAGCAGTACCAAAAAGGAGGATTGTTCATTGGGTTGATCATGTTCCTTCAGTTTGAAATGTATTGTAATAGTACTTAACCATATCTTACAAGTGCATAAGCTAGTAACTGCAAAATACTTGACCAGGTGGTCAAGAAATTGGTGAAAAGATGTCCACTGCCAGGTGCTTCTGTCACACCCACCTCTGTCCTGATACCTGTTCCAGCATGAATGACCATCCTCCTCTTTGTCTCGGTACTCTGAAGTGTAAAGACTGTACTCTCTGCCTCCACCCTGCCTTTGTGTGTCCGGTTGTATTCCCCAGTTCACAGTTTCTCTACCTTTTCTTGGTGTTTCTCTGTTTTGATCAAGTGGAGTTACCACTCATCGTTAACCTTCACTGTGTTACTCCTTTCTTTCTTTAAACAGATCATCTTTTTCACATTTTTATACCCCTTTTCTTGTGGTCTGTATTGGTTTTTCCTCGCCCTTGTCAACTTATTTGGCAGGTGAAAATCACTGGTTGTTTGATTGCCGTTAATTCAAATCCTCTTTTTTAATAAACTAATAAACATACTGATCTGATGTACTTGTAATAATGGTAAGTGTGTTTATTAAAAGGGGATTTGAATTAAATTCTCCCAAATACCATTTTCAGTTTATAGCTAACAAATTGTCAAATTGTTGGATACTGTACTTTTAATGTATCGTGCATTGAGATTTATAGTGGAAGTTTGGATGGGGATGATTTGTGGATTTTCATTAGGAGATGAGAGAGCTGGGCACAGACAGCATATGAAAGGTCTGCATGTATTTTCTTGATTGTGCTTCTATTTGGTAAATGTGAGGTGTAGTTTGTTTAGTGGTTGGTTACTTGATGGGTTGTGGGGTTGATTGATGGGTTGTTGTTGAAAAATAGGTTAGCATGGCATTACTTTTCTTCATTTTTTCCCATCATCTGCACTGCTTTAGGGGCATTGATCACCTGTGCCATTGGATCCAGGTGTTCAGTACATCACCAGTGACAGGTTCATTTTGTTGTACTCCCAGTGCCATGAAGTTGATGGGAATTGGTGATGTCCAGCTACCATGGGGCCATCCAACAGAGGAGACTGCACAGCTGCCAGGTCACTTAGGTGGAGTTCAGCAGTGCCTGTTCTGATCCATCATACTCAAGCACTGCCTAATAAGCCCTCTACAATGACAGTACTCTTTCGGTTCTGGAGCCAGACCAAGTGATCATGCCCCTACCCCAGTAATGGGAAACAACCACTACATGCATCCAGTGACAGCCTCCATGAACCACTGACCTCAAAGACTCTCAATTTCAGTTTATGCAGCTATGGAATAGGGAAACTGAAACGTGAGTTCACCATGAGATCAGGGCATATAGGACCACAGGTATTATGGCAATCAATAATTTCGTTATACTGGGGATGATGATAATGTGACAGTTGATAATTTCACAATACTGGGGATGATGATCATGATCCTGTTGAATTCCATCTAGGATTAAGATTTCATGACAGGGTTATACACTACGCTTACTTTCATAACATATAAATATAATATATCAGGCTCATGACGTTCTTGTAGAAGTTACTTCAAGTTCTCAAAACATGTCTTTTGTATGGGAATGCTTCAGAAATGAAAGTATGTATTTGGATATGCGAGAACTGTTTGTAAAGATTTTCACTCTGGGGATAAAGAATGGTTCACATTGCATTTGTTTCCTTCAGTCATCATGCTTACTTTCTACTTAGATTGGGCTTTCACTGAGTAGATAGGTTTTTGTATTGTTGTGTTGGTTTTTTTCTTTGTCAGTAATCATTTTTTATCTTAGCAGGTGATCAGCAGAAGTTTTCTTTCTTTCATGTTGGCCCTTACTGATTACCTTTTTTCTGTATTTTTTTTTAATGGAAAGATTGATTCACATCAACCAGTAGTGGGAAGATTGATCCAAAAACTAGTGTTCAGCTATTGGTCCTTGTTTCTCTGAGGCAAAATATGTTAGCAAGAATTTCCTTGCTGTTTAGCTTCCTGTTTAGTTTAAAGTCGTTTATCAAGGTTAGAACACAAATCCAGCCCAATTGAAAACCATAATACATTTTTGAATGGGCATCTCATTATTTGGGCCACTTAACACATCCGTGATGAGCCGCGACTATAGTTGTGAACGCCAAGTTTCACCTATTGCCGGGCCGCGCTAAAAGTCGTTTCAGTGATATATGGTACAGAACTGGATGGCGGCTAAAAACTATTTAAGAAATAGCTTTATAAATAGCACAGCTAAACTCAGCATCCTTTTTTCATTAAGTACACAAATTTTGGTGACAATTGGACTTCATTCAGGCCAGTGAGAGTTTTTTTACAACTACTGGTTCTTTATTGGCGGCAGGCTCAGGCTGACCGGAAGTTCAGGCAGAGGCGGGGCCAGTCACAATAGTGTTAAGTAATTTATATGAAACTGTTTCAGCTAGCATTTACCGCTTTTTTTTTTCTTTTTAGTTTGATTTTGGTAAAATGTCGGGAACTTTTGAAGTTGGAAATTGGTCTGTTTTCAAGGTGAAAGAAAATCCATTCAAGATGAATTACACTACTTGTAGCGGAGGAGGAGTGAAGGAAAATTGTTTGCCTGGCCATCATGGTTTTGTTGTTTGTTGCTTAAGTTACTGATTGGTTTGCTGTCTTAACTTCACATATTATTGAGTTACACAGTACTTCATTTGAAAAGTTCTAAAACATTTCCCACCATAGTTTATTACATGCATGCATAATATTCTGTTGGTTCATACTGATTTGCTTTCTAAGCTAAGATACCCTGTGAACCTATTCTCTTCATAGAGTCAACATCCCAAAACATGTTCAGGTACAACACCACCCACTCCATCCACCACCTTTTTCTGTTGAAAAAAAATTGGGAAGAATGTGTGATGATTTGTGTACATAATTTTGTTGTCGTCTTGCCAGTTTTTACCAGGAAATCAAATCAATTCTTTCTTTCATTAAAAAGTTTTATGGTGTAGTTGTTTCAGTTAAGTTTTAAGATTGCGCTTTTATTTGGTTGTGTTTTGTGTCGGTATTTTTCACCAAATTTATGTGGAGAATTTATGTTGCACATATGTACGGTCATGCTGTCCTCACCCATCTTTCTCTCTCCTTCAAGGGGATGCTGGGGGCTCTTTCAGTAAAAATTATATTCCCACCTTCCAGAAATTCTGTGCTAGAAATTTCCTCTTTTCTGTTGCTCTCTTTGTTTCTGCCTTGCTCATTTGCTTTCTGTTATTTCTTCCTATCATTTTCTGCCTTGCTGGTCCATTCACTTGTATGTGTTCTATAAAACCTTACATGCTTTCTCTTAGAATTGATAATTGGGTCCATGTTTTGAGTGTATTTTTGGCTCTAAGGAAATGTGATGTGCAGAAGCAGTTTAAGGTAATTTGGGCCAGTTTTTATATATGTTTGTGTGTCCTTGTGTTTATATTTGTATTCAGGTTTGATTTTTTAAATCCCCTGGTGATAAATTGGACAGAGTGGTTGGCATGGAGGGGGGGGGGGTGTCCTTGGATTATGTGCGCAGGTGCATTGATGTGTGTACTTAATTTTCTTTTCCGAATGTTGTGGGTTTTTTAAATTCCAGTGAGGTGTAGTGTACATTTTGAGATGGATATAGCCTTGATATGGCTTTTACAGTCAGCTGGGCTTTAACTCTCCTGTAATTTAAGGGTTTTCAGACTGGACACAGGGTTTATTTGCAACCTATTTTGGAACAGGGGGTAAGGTCAGTAAAACACTTGTAGATTCGTTTGTATTCAACATAGAACAAAAAGGTTGGTATTGGGTTGTGCAGAATTGAATTCTAAACAACATACAGGTAATAACATCACAATAATTTTCATTATATAAAACTTGACTTGTGAGTTTTGCATGCACACTATTTGATGCAGATAATTCATGCGTACAGTTAGTATTCAGTAAGCTCCAGCCGACCAAGTAATCCATATAGCTCCAAAGTCAAAGAAGAAAAAATATTCCTCAACATCCATTAAATGAACACAGCACCAAAAAAAGTTCATTTTTCATACAATATGAAGTTACATAATACTGATCACTGTCAGGTCACGCACCTAAAATAACACAAAACTTATCATTACACCACTGTCGATCCTGGGCTTGCACTGGTATTAGGCCTCTATCCTTGTCACTCCCCCCCACCCCCCCTACGACCTACATCACCACTGTCACCAGGAGAATCAGCCGATCTGCCTTGTTTCTGCCCAAATGTGTATGTAGATGATGTAAAAGAAACAGAACGGGAGAGGCATGGTCTCTTTGCAGAACAAGCAGGCCCTTCACGATCGTCAACACTCACTTCTTCTGACGCTGCACTTGATGCACTCTCAACAAAGCTATCGTCACTGTCACTGGCAGCTATTTCATCATCACTTTTGTCAAAAATTTCTGGAAAAGTGTGACAGCCTGAGCAGCAGTGAGCCTAACAGGACGCTGACTGCCTGACACCATGGCAACTCAACTTACGAAACTGAAAACATAACAAACGAGGCGCACACACAAAAAAAAGCACATGCAAAAAATGGCTGAAGAGGAAATATCTAACTGTCGTTATCTGCTGTCATGCGGTTGTATGTCGTAAAATGGGGAAGAATGGAAAGTAGAAAGTGACGAACCGTGTGGCTCGGCGGGCATTTTGAAAGTCTGCCAAGCCGATCACAGTGGCTCGTCGTACAGGAAGAGTTAAATAACACTCTCTCCTCTCTCTCTCTCTCTCTCTCTCTCTCTCTCTCTCTCTCTCTCTCTCTCTCTCTCTCTCATATCCCCGTTTGGGAACAATAAAATATCTACAAAAGAATAAGAGATAAACCCAGATCTGTGTCATGTCTTTCCAGGTTTTCAGGAATTGGCTTGGGATTGGATCTCCACAGGTAAAATGGTTTAGTGAGACATGACAGTCTTTTGGAGGTCAGTTGGTCTATTCCAACCCATCCACCTATCCTCACATCCCAAAAGTTTTACAGACAACAGCACCTTCAAACACTGGTTTAAAAATTGTCTGAAGATCTCTCTTGTATCCACACTGATATGTTTTAAGTTAAGATTTTCTCTGTCACACACACACACACACACACACACACACACACACACGCACGCACGCACGCGCACACACACACACACACACACACACTGTTTGTATTGGCTCGTCAGAAATTAACAGAAGTCGGCCATATGATCTGAGTCGACCACACCATCTGTTGGTTAGTTTTTTGTGGTGGTACTAACCTTGTCTGCTGTGTATGTGTTTTTTTTTCTCAGTGTTGCTGTTATTGATAATCTTTTTCTCCTTTTCTTCATCTGTGATTTTCCTCGTTTATTTCATGTTAAAATATTACCCAAGTTCTGATTAAGATACAGATATGTCAGCTGAAAATCTGAGGGTGAGCGTTACATCACAAACTCATACTAGTATGCTCATGGAAAATAATAATGAAGCCTTGTCTCAGCCAGGGAAGTTCTTGTGGAAATTTCCACAAGGAAATTCAGTCTCCCTTCTCATTAGGAAACTTTTGTTAGTGTTGTGAGTTTTGCCGGGTTTTCCTTAAACGGCTCAATTGTAGTGGGTGCTGGGACTCGACCACCTGCTTCCATCCCCCCTTCGAGTTTAGCAGAAAATGAAACCAAAACAATCGCTGTAGAAGGATGCACACAACTGTCACAAATGTAAAGGATTTATATTAGCATAATCAAGTACTGCGTTCTGACTGCCTTGTGGCAAAACAAAAACCATCTCGTGCGTCTGCTTCACTGTTTGTGTTTTGACACAGGACCAAATCAGCACCAAATCCTTTGACACTCAACCAGTGATACCCAATGTCAGTTGGTCAATCAACATGCAAGAAGGTATGCTACTCTGTCTTTTGAAAATCAAATTGGTTCTCAAGCCATTTCTTGGTTAGTGTAGTCAGACTGATTTGTATGAGGAAAGACATAAAAAGCAAAATGTGCGGAATATGCTGCATATTATAAAGTGTATCATGTGAAACAGATCAAATAAAACCGACTTCTTTTCCACTAAGAACCTTTCACCGACTTCTTTTCCACTAAGAACCTTTCACTTTGAAGGAAGACGGCAAGTGATGCTTAGTTACAGTTCACACAAAAACTAGTATTTCCCTTGCTATTTCACATAAAATAATGACATACGTGCAAATGAAATCAGATATGTGCCAGTGAAATCTGTTGTATTTGAACAGAGTGATCGAAATCAAAAGATATTTTCTATAAAATTTTGGTCAAAATTAAAATCATAAAGGTTATGTCTCCAGTAGTAATTTGTATATGGAATTTTACAGAATTCAACTGTATGTTATTATGTATGTGGCAGCTGTTGTGAATGATCTTATCAGATTGATCAGTCACTTTTCTCAGTCTTTGTTGATTATGATGGACATAAGTGGTGCAATGTGTGTCTGTGGACAAATATGAAAAAGTAATATATTGGCAAAGATGTTTATGCTGTTTCAAATTTATCTTTGCCAAATTTGAACCAAAGGTTTGGGCCATTGAAAAATCATGTCTTTTTTTTTTTTTTTTAGGAATACACCAGACTGTATGAGTCACTTTGAGTGAATATGTGAAAATGTTTAACAAAAAATTTCCACTGTAGGCCCTACGTGGACAAATTTCAAATCCATCTTGGGTCATAAAGTCTGACAGAGATTGGTGCATTCAACCCTGTGCTTGTCTCTTCACCTGGACAGAATGTTTCTGTTACTTGTACTCATATTCACTTGATGGATGTTTTAGTTTAGTGTGTTACTATGGTCAGAACTTGTGAAATAAACACAAAGGATGTAATTTTCCTACACTTCTTGTTTGTTTACAGTCGATACACTTTGTCATAGTTACAGTTGAGATAGGCCCTACATAGTTTCTGTGACTTCTTAGCACAAATAGGATTGAAAACATTAAAAGCCTGAGTCGAGAGGGCACATGTATGCAGAATAGTTTTTAAGACAGTTAAAGGGTAATTTATTGGAATGGGAAGACCATTGTTTTCTCCATTCTGTTGTTTGCTGTTGTCTTAAACTGATAATATTGCTAACAGGTCAACTTTGGTACATGAGCAAATGTAAAGGCAGTTGTTGTTGGTAGACAATTTATAGTAAGTTTCAGTTTGTGTTTGCTTGAACAAAGCGACAGTGCCATTTTTCATTCTGAATCATCGCCTTAAAACATGTTGGCCTGGTTTGTATTTCTCGAGTGGATGTGGACAGATTTCTACCAAATTCATGTTTTGTCTTGGGCCACTTCAGACAGATTGATGTATTTTAATGGAAAACAGTTATTACGAATATTGAAAAGGTTTTACCTACTTCCCTTTTCTCACCCCAAGTCTAAACATATAAACATATTTACTATTTTCTGTTTGTGTCCATGTATAATTTGAAAAATCACAGTTTCACCTACTTTCCTTTTCTCGTCCCAGGTCTGAACTTACATAATATGTTGTGTTTGTGTCCATGTATAATTTGAAATATCACTCAAACACATGCGCGCGCAAAACACACACACACACACACACACACACACACACACACACACACACACACACACACACACACACACACACACACTTTTAAAGTCAAATTCCCATGTTTTCATGAAGAAGATATGAAAAGACATAAATGGCAGCAGCACCAGCGTACGGCGAATGCACAACAGCACTAATGTCAGTATGTTATGAATACTAATTAATGTAGATGTGGATAGTCAGTTTTTTGTATATTTGTACCCTACTACTCCCGTCTCTGTTTCGACTTGTCAATATTGTTGAAAAAGATGGATGTAGTTTTCATACTTATCGTGTAAGATAAATTGACATTGTTTATGTGGGCATCCTGCTTTGTTGATATGATATGAGCACTGTTGAGTGTTGTCAGTACCTTTACAGTGATCAGTGACTTAGCAGTTTTTGTGATGTTATTGACATTTTTAATGATCAGTTGTGTTGATTATCCAATGTACATTTGCAGATCTCTTTTAAACCACCACACCATCATACCGTGGCTGTGTTTGAGTACTATATTCAGAGTGTGCATTTTAGTGTATGCTTTTCTTTAAATTTGTTTTATATGATGCTTCTGGAAATTTCTGAATATAGAAAGGACAACAGATACGTATTAGTTCACAACAGTGGTAACAGCTCTATTGCCTGTTTAGAACAGATGTGACAGCATTGTTCTTGGGCTTGTTCAGTTTGTCTCCCGATGAAGAAAAGTATTCTGTCCCTGGAGTACCGGTACTCCAAGGTCAAATTGACAAATTAATGGGTTTTTTGTCTGTTTGTCAAACATGTGGGATAGCACTGTATTGTTAAAAAGATTCGATTCCCATGGTTTGGTCTAAAACCAAACCCCAGACATTACAAGTACATGCAAAAAATTGTTTTGAGAATTTTTTTTCACATTTTAAGATGTTCAGTTTTAATCTTTGAACCTTTTCATGACCTGGTCTTTGTTTCATAATATAATATTGTAAAATATTGATAAAAGCACTTTTGATTTTAGTTTTTCATTCAGTGCAGAATGAATTGATAGCTTTAGTTTGTTTTCTACAGAAAGCAGAGTGCAACCCATTGAAGCAGTTTGCTCTTTCTGTTTGTATATAAAGAGCACCAAGCTCCAGCATTGTTGTGACTTGAAAGTATTTACATAGTGATGTGTCAGCTTTTTATGCATTAGTAATGTCATGGCTTTCATGCAGCAATAAAACAATAAACAAATAGGTAATTGAAAGCATTGTGTGTATATATGTGTGTGTGTGTGGGGGGGGGGGGGAGAATAATCTTGTATTTCATTCAATGTCAGATTAACGTTTTATTCAGATGTTATATTTCAGGAAAGTGGACATATATCTTCTAATCATGTAATAAGTGTCTTTCATGAATGGTACAGTCTCTATGACCCCCCCTTGGGGATGATGGGGGTTCTTTCAGTGTAAGGTGTATCCCCACCTGGAAATTATGTGCTAGAAATTCCCTCTTTCTGTCACTGTCTTTGTTTCTGCCTTGTTCCTTTACTTTCTGTCATTTCTTCCTTTCATTTTCTGTCTTGTTGGTCCATTCACCTGTATGTATTCGATAAAATCTTACATCCTTTTTCTTAGGATTGATTGGGTACATGTATTTAAGTGCATTTTTGGCTCCAGGGAAATGAGATATGCGCAACAATTTTAGGTAATTTATGCCAGTTTTTATATGTTTTAATGTCCTTAGTTGTATATGAATTTATATTGAGGTCTCACCTGTCTCACCTGTCGGCGTCACCGGGAACAGTGTTGGCCGCTGCACATGATGTCCTCACAAGTTGCCTCCAGCACTCTCGATCTTGGCTAAGTCTGACCACCTCCTGGAGTTTCTTGCCACTGATGTTTGTGATGTTTCTAGCAAGTGATGCAGGTGGCCGTCCTCTGTTTCTCTTTCCTTCCACTTTACCTTGGAGGACAGTGGACATCAAGTCTGTTCTCTCATTACGGATTGCGTGTCCAACATATTTCAGTTTCCTCCGTTGTATGAGTACTAGAAGCTTGCGTGTAGTACCCAACTCATTCAGTATGCTTTCATTTGAGCGCCTATCCGTCCATTTGACCCTCAGCAGTCTTCGGTAAAACCACAGCTCTGCTGCTTCCACTCGTCTTTCATCCTCTTTCTTCATTGTCCATGCCTCGCAGCCGTATAACATCACTGGCCAGACAAGACATTTTAAGAGTTTTATCTTAAGGTCTGCTGTTATGCTGTGGTCTTTCCAAATATTGTTCAATTGAACCATACTGTTCTTGGCCATTCCAATTCTCATCTTTATGTCTTTTGAGCATGTTCCATCGTGTGTCTTGACTGAACCTAAATATCTAAAGTCCTTGACATTTTCTAGAGGGACTTGGTTTAGCATGATCTGGTCCTGTCTAGTGTTATATTTGCCTGCAACATGCATAACCTTTGTCTTCTTTGAATTTAAGTCCAGCCCAGCTGCCTTTCCAACCCGGTCTACCCTGTACAGGATCCTCCTAGAGCCTGTAATGTTGTCTGCCAGTAATCCTGTGTCATCTGCGTAGCGTAAATTTGACAGGTTTCTACCACCAATATTTACTCCCATGTCTTCTATGTCTGCTTCTCTCATGATATGTTCAGTGTATATGCTGAAGAGATGTGGAGACAGGATGCAACCTTGCCTTACCCCTTTAGTGATGTTAAAAAATTTGCAGTTTTGATTATTCCATCTGATTGTTGCTTTTTGATCATTATATAATGAAGCTATGAGGGAAACCAGATGTCTTGGAAAACCCATTTTGATCATGAAGTGGAAAAGACTTTGGTGAATCACGCTATCAAATGCTTTGCTGTAGTCAATGAAAACGATGAACATCTCTTGGTCTGTGTTTCTAATCTATTTCTGATACAAACAGCATATCTATTGTTCCCCTGTTTTTCCTATAGCCTGCCTGACAGTCGGATAGCTCTTCCTCTACTTTTGGCTTTAACCTGTTTAAAATTATTATCAGCAGTATTTTACTGGCATGACTGATCAGTGCAATTGTTCTATAATTGTTGCAGTCTTTGACATTTCCACTCTTATGTAACATGACAAATTCCTGGAGCTTCCAGTCTGTAGGCCACTGACAAGTCTTCCATATCTTGCAGCATAAGTGATGCATTACTTTGAGTCCACCATCACCTGAGTGTTTCAACAACTCTCCAGGAATATTGTCAAGACCAGGAGACTTTCTGCATTTTAGATCTTTAATGGCAGATTCAACTTCGCTGAGCAGAGGTTCAGGTTCCGTATCTCCAGGGATCAATTCCAAATTTGGCTCTAAATTATTTTCATGGCTGTCAGGCTTGCCAAAAAGTGATGTGCCATATTCGTTCCACCTATCCAAGACATCATCTGGTTCAGTCAGAGTGTGACCATCCTTGTTGTTGATGCATTGGTTTGTTGCTTTGAAATTTGTTTTTTTCACTTTTTTTATTTGTTTGAAGAGCTCCCTCGACTTCCTGTTTTCGTTGTGTTCATTGATTTTACTGCATTCTTGTGCCAGCCAATTTGCTTTGTCTCTTCTGACTTTACTTTTTATTTCCCTTTTCAGTGCTGAGTATTTTTCCCGCTCTCCCTGCTTTCGAGCTTGACTTTTCTTTTCTGCCAGATCTATCACTTCCTGACTTATGTAGGGCTTAGCTTTTTTCCTTTTTTCTTCTTTTCCTAGTTTTTCTTCAGAGATTTTGGTCAGTGTGTTTTTTATGTCTGTCCAGATTTCATCAGGATATGAGTCATTTTCATCCCATACTTCAAGTAACTTTAAGAAACGATTACTTGTTTCTATACTGAATTCTAACGCCAGCTCAGGGTTTTCTAATTTTGATATGTCGAACTTTGGCGTAGTTTTGGTTTTAGGCTTCTTCAATATTTTCATTCTTAATTTGGTTGTCACAAGAATGTGATCCGTGTCGCAGTCTGTTCCAGGCTTTGTTTTTGCATTGAGGACAGTTGATTTCCAGGATCTGTCAATGATAATATAATCAATCTGATTACGACACCTGTCTCCTGGAGAGATCCATGTGTATCTTCTGCGCAGTGGTTGTTGGAAAAAAGTATTTGTGATGTTCATCTCATTTGCCTGACAAAACAGAGCCAGCATGTCACCTCTCTCATTTCGTTCTCCTAAACCATATGGTCCTATTCCACATTCTGTGTCAGCCCCCTCTCCAACTTTAGCGTTGAAGTCACCCATCACAATGCATATTTCCTTTTTGGGAATTTTGTCTCTGATAGTTTGGAGGTCATTGTAAAAATTTTCTATTTCTTCTTCTGAGCTAGTGGATGTTGGAGCATAAGCTTGAACTATGTTCAAAACAGCATATTTGGTATTTATTTTGACAGTGAGAAATCTGTCATTAATTGGATTATAGCTTTTCAGAGCTCCAGCATGCTTTTTGTCCAGCACAATTGCTACTCCTCTTGAGCCACCTTTTTCATTTCCACTATATACAACTGTATGCTCTCCTACAGTAAAAAGTCCCTGCCCACTCCATCTAACCTCACAGAGCCCTGTTATGTTCATCTTGCTCCTTTCTAATTCTTTGACTAGTAGGTAGAGCTTTCCTAATTCTAACATAGTCTGTACATTCCATGTCCCTATATTCAAATCCTTTTTTTGCATTTTTTTCTTTTTGTGATTTTGCATTTTTGAGGAGTTTCTACATGTCCGCTTCCAATAACCTCCGTCGGGTAATCCATTACCGTCATCACAGCTACCTTTCACAGACACGGACTCTCCCTCCCCAGTAGCCATTGAGTTCAGGTCCCCCCTGGGGGACTCAGAGGACACAGAACTATAACGTTTTCCATTTTGTAAGTTCATCATATGCAATGATTAGCAAAAGTACAAGCAAGTAGTTTGCGGGTGCCTTCTTGCCGCGCAGTGCACTTACAGTGCTGAGATCCTGACCATTGTTCCTTCGAAGAAATCATCTGCTCACGACATTGAAAAAGAAGCCATATATGAAAAGTGTATCTTCTTTACCCTCTTTTTCACCCATCCCCTGCTGCCAGGACTTGTTTGTATGCACCCCTTAGTCTGGCCCCTCCCCCAGCGACCTGTCCGGCTTGCTTGAAGCTGCCAGGGCCCACGAAGTCCCCGCCGGCATAGCTCCTGGGATCGTAAGGACACACAAGCTCCCCCGCCACAACAAGGCTGATGCAATTGGAGGGTATGAGGTATGCAATTGAGGTATGTTTTATAAATCCCCCATGTGATAAATTGGATGGAGTGGTCAACGCCAGGGGCGTTTCCTTAGATTATGTGTGCAAAAGCATTGATATGTGTATGTAATTTTCTTTCAATTTCCGTTTTTTGCCATCTTGAAGTACTATGTTTTGAAACAGGTTATTTTAGATAGATGGGGAGAATACATTAAAGACCCTTTTAACAATGACAGAAACGAAGAACACGTTATAAGAAAGAATGTGAAGGACTACCCATAATGAAAAATGAAGTTAGAGCAGCATTGAAAAAGATGAAACCGGAAACGCCCCAAGACCAAACAATATTACTGCATAAATGGTTGAGGCCCTAGAAGAATTTATTGAAAAAATAACAGTCCTTCTAAATGAAAGTTATGACACTGGAAAAATCTCCAAAGATATGTCAAAATCAGTTTTCATTGCACTTCCAAAGAAAGCAGGGGAATGTGAACTTCACTGTACACAATCGGCTTGATGAGTCATGTAACAAAAATCATATTAATTTAAGAATAATCATGTTGAGGACAAAGAACAGAATCAAAAGAGAAATAGCAGAAGAACAGAGTGGATTTGTCGAATGGAAAGGAATTATTTATGCCATATACATCCTAAGAACTATCATAGAGAGGTCCGTCGAGTTGATAAGGATTTGTATTTATGCTTTGTTGATTATATGAAGGCTTTTGATAAGGAAGGACATTGTTGGACCTCATGGCCTTGGTACGCAAAATGAAAGTGGTGAGAAACTTGTAGAATGGGCACAGATGCATGAGTTCATAGTAGGAAACACCTGGTTTGAGTAACCAAACAGAAGAAAATGGACTTGGAGGAGTCCAGGAGATAATACCAAAAATCATTGATTACATCCTGATCAACAAAAGATTTAGAAATTCTTTACCGTCAGCAAAAACACTACCAGGCGCAGACTGCAACAGTGACCACAATCCTGTAGTGGGAAGATTTAGACTGAAATTGAGGAAAAGGAAACAGACCAAAAACAACATCAAATTAAACCTTGGACTCTTAAAGACAAATGAAGTGATACGTAAAAAATTTAATGTACATGTTCAAAACAAAGTCAGTACCCCGGAAGACGCTCGTACAGTGAGGAACAATGGACAAAGTTGAGGAATTCGATAAATGAAGCTTGTGAGGAAATCCCTAGGGCAGATAGAAAAGCAAAAAAGAGCTGGATGACTAATGAAATTTTGGGCTTGATGGAGGAAAGGAGGAAGGCAAAGAGAAACGAAGAGATATACAGGAAGATAAACAAGGAGATCAGGAATAGGTGCAATGAAGCTAAGGAAGCTTGGCTGAAAACAAAGTGCAAAGAAATGGAAGACCGACACAAAACGGATCCTCAGGGTATGTACAGACGAATTGAAGAAATTGTCCACAGGAAAAATACATGCTCATCAACTGGGTGCTTGAAATCGAAAGATGGCACGCTCATCATGGAAAAGGACAAAATATTAGATAGGTGGGGAGAGTACATTAAAGACCTTTTTGAGGATGACAGAAACGAAGAACACATTATAAAAAAGAACTTTGAAGGACCACCCATAATGAAAGATGAAGTTAGAGCGGCACTGAAAAAGATGAAACCAGGAAAAGCCCCAGGACCCAGACAACAATACTACAGAGATGATTGAAACCCTGGAGGAATTTGGCATAGAAAAAATAACGGTCCTCCTGAATGAAATTTACGACACTGGAAAAATCCCCAAAGACATGTCAACATCAATTTTCATTGCACTTCCAAAGAAGACAGGGGCTATAGAATGCTACTCCATCGCATAATCAGTTTGATGAGTCATGTAACAAAAATCCTGTTAAGAATAATCATGATGAGGACAAGGAATAGAATCAAAAGAGAAATAGCAGAAGAACAGTGTGGATTTGTGGAAGGGAAAGGAACTATTAATGCCATACATCCTAAGAACTATCATAGAGAGGTCAAATGAGATGATTAAGGATTTGTATTTATGCTTTGTTGAATACACCAAGGTTTTCTATCGGGTAAGACATGATGAATTGGTCAACCAACTGGAGAGACTCAATGTTGATGGAAAAGATCTACGAATAATCAGAAATATGTACTGGGAACAAACAGCTGCAATGAGAATAGAAAACAATGTAAGCTCTTTCCAAAACGTCAAAAGAGGAGTCAGACAGGGTTGTGTTTTGTCACCAGATCTGTTTTCACTTTACAGCGAAAATGTCATGAGAAACCTAGAAGAAGACCCTGGATTAAAGGTTGGAAGGAAAATGATAAACAACATTTGATACGCAGATGACACCGAGCTAACCTACAAAACTTTGTGAATATAGGGGCCTACTAGAAATAGAAAGCACAGGTAAGGGCTGGAACTAAACAGCAGGAAGACTGAAGTCATGGTGATCAGTAAAAAACATGAAATCCCCTCATGCAAAATAACAGCAAATGGCACAACCTTGACACAGGTTGATATATTCAAATACCTGGGAACGGTCATTTCATCAGACGGCAGATGCACATCAGAAATAGCCGGCAGAACCGGCCAAGCCAAAACAGCATTCGGGAAGATGACAGGCATTCTTACCAACAAATGCCTATCAATTAACATCAGGAAGAGAGTTCTTGAATGTTATATAGAACCAATACTGTTGTACGGATGTGAGGCGTGGACAGTCAACAAACAAAGCCAGAACAAGATTGAGGCAGCCGAGATGTGTTTTGTAAGAAGAATGTTGAGAGTTCCATGGACAGCAAAGAAAACAAATGAGACAGTCTTGATGGATGCAGACACAAGTAGATCACTCATAAGGAAGATTAGGAAAAGACAGGCAACATTTATAGGCCATTTTATGAGGAAGGGGGATTTGGAGCACTTGGTCACAACGGGAAAGCTGGAGGGAAAGAGAGCACCGGGTAGACCCAGGGAGAAAATGCTGGACGGACTTGCAGAGTGGCTGGAGACGAGGGGGGTGGGAGAGATGCTAGGGGCAGCGAGAGATAGAGACAGATGGAAGCCCATGATCGCCAACGCCTTGCGGCAGGGCACCTGATGATGATGAAAAATTGATCAACCAGCTGGAAAGGCTCAATATCGATGGAAAAGGTCCAAGAATAATCAGAAATATATATTGAGAACAAACAGCAACAGTGAGAATAGAAAACGATATAAGCTTTTTCCAAAATATCAAAAGAGAAGTTAGGCAGGGTTGTGTTCTGTCACCAGATTTGTTTTCAATTTACGGTGAAACCATCATGACAAACCTAAAAGAATACCTTTGGATAAAGGTTGGAGGAAGAATGATAAACAGTCTTCGTTAGGCACATGACACCGTGCTAATTTCAGAAAATGAAAAAGACCTACAAAACCTTGTGTATAACGTAATAGAAATAGAAAGCAAAAATACAGGGCTAAACAGCAAGAACACTGAAGTCATGGTAATCAGTTAAAAAAAAGGAGATCGCTCATGCAACATGACAGCAAATGGCACAACACTGAGACAGGTTGATAGGTTTAAGTATGTGGGAACGATCATCTCACCAGACAGCAGATGCACATCAGAAATATCCAGCAGAATCGGCCAAGCCAAAACAGCTTTCAAGAAGATGAAAAGCATTCTTACCAACAAATGCCTATCAACTAACATCAGGAAGAGAGTTCTTGAATGCTATATAGAACTGATACTGTTGTACGATTGTGAGGCATGGACAGTCAACACGCAAAGTCAAAACAAAATTGAGGCAACCGAAATGTGGTTTGTAAGAAGAAAGTTGAGAGCTCCATGGACAGCAAAGAAAACAAACGAGACAGTCTTGAAGGAGGCAGACACAAGGAGATCGTTAATAAAGAAGATTACGAAAAAAAACCAGGCAACATTTATAGGACATTTTATGAGGAAAAAGAAATTAAAGCACCTGGTCATAACAGGAATGCTGGAGGGAAAGAGAACACCAAGTAAAGCCAGGGAGAAAATATTGGACGGACTTGCAGGATGGCTGAGGACAGAGAGGATGGGAGATGTACTTGCGGTGACAAGGGATAGATTTGTATGGATGGCCATGATCACCAACTCCGTGTGGCAGAGCATATGATGATGATGATGATGATGATGACGATGATGATATAGCCCTGATATGGCTACGCAGTCAGCTGGGCTTTAAACAAAAATAACAGTTATGACAGTAATAACTGTCTCTACATCACTTACTTTTACCAAGTTTTATATTGTTCCCCCGCAGGGATGCTGGAGGCTTTTTCAGTATGAATAATATTCCCATCTTCTGGAAATTCTGTGCTAGACATTTCCTCCAGGAACTACTGAGGTGAAATGAAGAGGAAGACAGAAAAAAATAAAGGGCTAACAACAATGCTAAATGGAAAGAGAAACCATCTGCAGAGACCCTGCCTTTGACACACAGCCGATTGAGCTGGACGTATCCGGTGGGAAAGCTCTTTAGTGCAACAGAGCTAAGGGAGACGAAGAAGAGAAGGAGTAGACTGATTTGTATCCATTTAGAAAAGTTGAAGGAACAAAAACGATTACAGAACACGAAGAGAACTGGTGATGATGTGATTTCTCTCCCTTCCTACTCACACTTTCACCTTTTTTATACACAAAACTGAAATGTTTCACTGCTTGGTAATAACTATATTTAAAAAATTATAAAAGCAGAATTAGAATGCAGTAGAAGTGGGATTCACTGACACTCTGCTGAGAAATCTAAAACAAGTGTGACTGCCCGCATTCAAGCAAACAGGAACCAGAAAAAAAGAAAAACACGAGAAAAAGAATAAGAATGCATGTTTAATACGACAAGAAAGACAGGCGCAAATGTTCGGCCAACTGGCCTTTGTCAAGCTTAAGATCACAAACAAACACCAGATACAAAAATTAGAAGAAAAAGACCGAAACTTCCCTGCTGCTTCGTCCAGTGTGGGAAAAGGAATAAACTGACTAAAATGACATCATAATGTGTTACTGAGTAAATATGATGTTAGAGCGGAAGTGAGATGAATTCTGCAATTCTGAAAAGTGGTCATGCCCTATTGATATTGTTCTATCCTGAATAGGGTCCAGGGCTAAATTTAAAACTATGATGCACTAGCTATGAGTAGTGTTTGGAATGTGAAGGATCCCACTATTAAATACTGCATAAGAGAAAATATGTGCATATGATCGACTGAATGGGAAAATATATAATCAAGAGGTATGGCTGATGTATATGGATCGTGTCTAGTGCAACGAATCCGGTCTGACCTTGAAATAGGAAGAAAAACACCCTAAACCAACAGCCAAGGGGCTGAAGGGAGAACCTTAGTCAGACACGGCCGGGCCTGTCTTGTGAAAGGAGAATTAAAACAGGTTGAATTTAAAACAATGTAATGAAATAAAATAAAAAAAGGCATATGTGCATTCGCAAAGCCAAGACCTCACTGGGTTGGGAAAATGGTGATAATATGGTCTATTTCGGTAAATCATCATCGAGGTAAAACATACGTAGACTCGAGGGCACATTAAAATATGATGATTGTACGCATAAAATCATCCAAGCAGTATAAACATAAATCATGCATGAAGGACAAGAAGGTTAACATCTATACATTCGAGCGAACACACACGCACACACGGACACACCAAGGTAAAAGTACATGCACACAGAGCCATGTCGAGATAAAAGTACATGAAGTGGCATGATACTGAACGCTGTTGAGTAAAACTTTATGGTTTGTCATTGAGGCCATGTGGCTTGCGTGTTCCAAGTTTATCTATGAGATGGGATACTCTGTCTTTCCTGTCTATGGTGCTGTTGTTACTGTATAGACGCCACAGACCTTTCACTTGGATGTTGTTGATTGAGTGGTCTGACTGGTTGAAATGATTTGAGATAGTTTTATCTCTTTGATGTCGGATATCAGCCAAGTGTTCTTTGAAACATGTATCAAGGGTACATCCAGTTTCACCGAAGTACAGCTGATCAAGTAGACAATGTTATAGGTTTGACAGTTAAAATGTTTTGTAATTTTCATATGCGATTTGGGGCCTCTGACTGTTGTGGCTGAGCACACGAAAGGACATGTCCTCCATTTGCTTGTTACATGGAGAGATTCCTGGAGGTTTGCTGGCTGGTTTTCTGAGTCTTGAACGGACCAGCAAGTCACGGAGGTTCGTGTCCGTTTTGTAGACAATTAAAGGAAGCTGGTCAAAGATTTCAGTTACAGTAGGACTGGATTGTAGAATGTCCCAGTTGAACAAGATGATTTTTTTCACACAGTAGATATAGAAGGATGAGAGACTAAACTTAGAACAGGACGATCGTCTGTGGCAGCTTTTGGCTCAGAATGGAGGGTGTTTGATCGAGAGACAGAGTTGGCTTTTTTCACGGGCTTCATTGATGGTACTCAGTGGGTAATGTCTATGTAGGAAGAATCCGGGCATTTCATCTGCTTGTCATGGAAGTCATCATGATCTGATCCTGCAACAGAAGTGCCTTGACCAACTGATGGGGATGAGGTCAGATATTCTATACTTGCATCAAATTCGTTCGCACTATTATCTATTATGTCAGTGACACATCTCGTGTACAAAATGGTCTCCTACATGACTCACAAGCACAAAATAATGCCCCCCCCCCCCCCCCGACCAAAACCATCCCTACGAGATATCATGGCCTATCTCATTGTTCCTGAAACCATTCCATCACTTGTGGTTGGTGACTCATCAGTCAGATTCATTAACCCCAACAAACTGGCACTTCAACAAGAATCAGTGTACAAAATGTGTGTCCCAGGTATATCGATCAAAGATTTACACTTTTGGATACAAAATCTGTGTCCCTGCGCCAGCATCAAATATCTAATTCTCCATGTGGGATTCATCAGTCGTCCTTCTGGGGAAATTAGTGCATGAGTGGTCAGACCTTACTCTTGTTCACAAAGAGGTGGTCCCCTCTTCTGTAATAGCCTTTAGTTCAATCCTTCCGGCTAGAGGCAGACGGAACCTCAACAATTCAGTCGCCCCTTCAAACAGGAACCTGTGTAAAGCTTGTCAGCAACTACAAATAAAATTTGTTGACAACGCTAATTTTTTTTGTTACCCCCTCATGTGCCCCTCGGCTGGCTCTGTACAAAGACTTGATACATCCAATTGTACATAGAACACCAGACTGGCGGCAAATCTAAAATGTACGATGGCCAGCTGGCATCCTGAACAGTACCCTCAACATCGACCTTATCACAGACGTTTTCAATCGATAACACCAAACGCTGAGAGAAAACGAAGCGGATCTTTTGATCTTTTTGAAGTACTGAACAATGCCACTCAGAAAGACCAAATCATCCCAAACAGGGATATGATAGCTATACACCAAACACTTATTATCTTGATCCTTTTTCTCATCATCACTTCACATCATTACCTTCACGCCCAATTGAAAGATTCCATCCAACTGCCCCCTTTCCTACTGGTCCACCTCCCACTACGAGTAATACCCGTGACAATCAGTCTATTCATACATCTTTAAGTCCACCACCAATTATGGGTAATGGCCATGCCAATCAGAATATCAATACATCTATAGGTCCACCACCCACAATGGGTAATATCTGTGACAATCAGACTATCAATACAATTCTGGGTCCACCTACCAAATATCAGACAGGCATTTTCTGGCCCCCAAATCATAGTCACCAATCTAGTAGACTGCCATTTGATTTTCCATGGGATGTACCGCTGAGAGACATCATCATGTCTCAAATTACGATGCATCAAGCAAACCCTCTTCCTCACAGACATTAATCTTCCTAATCATTTGAGGTAACATACTGTGTTGAACGAATGTGTATGTATGTCTACGTATATTAATGCGTATGTCTGTTTACGTACAAGGCGTGTGTGCATGTGTGTGTGTCTTGAGTCTGTGTGCATGTGCGTTGCAATACAGCAAGGCCGGTAATGTTATGTCATAGCATATTTATAAAAAATTCTTTGCTTCATCAAGTGATTAATAAGGAGATAATTTGACTTTGACCGTATTAGTATATTTTTATTCACTGTTTTGACTTGTGTGCTTTTCCTTTTGTTTTGCTCTTGATAATGATATTGTGGTTTGCATCTTAAACTGTTCTTCAAGTGCACGTGTGCTGACATAGACAGTGAACTCTGCTATACAGGTACACAAGTGTACTTGCATGGTAATCCCTTGTCTGTGTAATACTACAAATATTGTGTAACTACGTATCAGGTTACAAGTAATAGGTTATCAATGAATTCTGATAGCACTTCCTGGCCCTGTAAAAATGGTCTAAGAATCGCTCACTTAAACATCAACCACGCTTACAATAAAATGACATGTTTTATCATTATTGTCAAACTATGGCAAAAATCTTCATGTCTTAGGCCTAACAGAATCCTGGGGGGGGGGGGGGGGGGGACATGCCTACAGAGGACTTAACTTTTCCTGGATATCGTGTTATTTGTAAAGATCCTGAACAGCCAAAACAAACGGGCTTATTAGTTTACATCAATGAAGCTATTACATTTAAACGCTAGATCCATCTTACCCGATCGAAAGCCTTGGTATAATCAGGTTGTGTTCTATGACCAGATCTGTTTTCGCTTTACAGCGAAAACATCATGAAAAAACTACAAGAATACCCTGGATTAAAAGTTGGAGGAAAAATGATAAACAACATTCGTTACACAGATGACACCGTGCTAATTGCAGAAAATGAAAGGGACCTACAAAACCTCGTGAACATAATAGAATTAGAAAGTAAAAATAAAAGGTTGGAGCTAGATAGCAAGAACACTGAAGTCATGGTAATCAGTAAAAAAAAAAAAAAACCAAAAAAAACACGAAATCCCCTCATGCAGAATAACAGCAAACGGCACAACTTTGAGACAGGTTGATGAGTTTAAATATCTGGGAACGACCATCTCACTAGACGGCAGATGTACATCAGAAATAGCCCAGCAGAATCGGACAAGCCAAAACAGCTTTCAAGAAGATGAAAGGCATTCTTACCAACAAATGCCTATCAATTAACATCAGGAAGAGAGTTCTTGAATGTTACATAGAACCGATAATGTTATACGGTGATGAGGCGTGGACAGTCAACAAGCAAAGCCAGAACAAGATTGAGGCAGCTGAGATGTGGTTTCTAAGAAGAATGATGAGAGTTCCATGGACAGCAAAGAAAACAAACGAGACAGTCCTGATGGATGCAGATACAAGAAGATCATTCATTAGGAAGATTAGGACAGGCAACATTTATAGGCCATTTTATGAGGAAATGGGAATTAGAGCACTTGGTCACAACAGGAAAGGTGGAGGGAAAGAGAGCACCATGTAGACCCAGGGAGAAGATATTGGACGGACTTGCAGGGTGGCTGAGGACGGAGAGGATGAAAGATGTGCTTGCGGCAGTAAGGGACAGATACATATGGAGGGCCATGATCGCCAACGCCATGCAGCAGGGCTCTTGATGATGATGATGATGATGATGATCCATCTTACACAATATCAGATGGAATCAGTACGGTTAGAAATTAAGATTAGAATTGCACCACCACTTCTGATAGGTTTTGTTTATATGCATCCATCAGAACCGTGTAATTGGATCGAAAATTTACTGGATTTAATGGATGCTGTAGCTCTTGAATCCGAAGTGATTATTATTCTAGGTGACTTTAACAAGAGTTACTCAAACCGAACAAGGCCTGGTTAAATATATTTACCAGAGTAACCACCACTTCAAAATCACTCATAGATCATATTCATGTTTCACAAAACCAAAACATGTTATAGAAACATGTGTTCCTTCCTCTGGTTGCAGTGACCATTCTCCAGTTAGTATAGCTTGGTAAGAAAAAAAAAGTACGGTAAAATCCCCCAAATTGGTTATAAAACAATAACTATCGCTGTTTTTCCTAATTTTGATGAAAATGCATTCCTTTGTGACCTAATAAGATCGCCATGTTCACTTGTCTATAGCATAACTGACCCAGATAATGCCCTCAAATTCTGGATTAATACTTACACAGCTGTTAAGAGTAGCACGCTAACATAATTATCATGACGATTAAAAAAAGTCAAGAAATGCGATACACTCACAAAAACGCATAGAAACCAGAAATATTTTCAAGCACTTTTTAAAAACATACATGATTCCATAACAATTTGGAATGCCATCAATCAACTCGGCAACAAACGTAACAGACCAACTATTATAAGAAACACGACACCAAATAAAAAACTAAATGACCATTTCTCAAATATGTCCGAAGAAATAATCACCAACGATAGATCAAAAGGCAATAACGTCCAACAGCGTAAAGAAATCTGCATTAACAAAAATATTCAATCTGAGTTATCAGTCCCACCAGTGATGGTCTACAAAGTTTATAATGCCATGATACACCTTAAACAAATGGGAACACGTGATCTAGATGGTTTAGATGGTAAAATACTTAAACTCCCAGCTCCCGTAATAGCAGAAACATTTACATATATATATATATGGGAGATTTTAATGCTAAAGTGGGACAGGATAGGTTGGAGGATATAGTTGGACCTCATGGCCTTGGTACGCAAAATGAAAGGGGAGGGAAACTTGTAGAACGGGCACCGATGAATGAGTTCATAGTAGGAAACACCTGGTTTCAGTAGCCTAATAGAAGAAAATGGACTTGGATGAGTCCAGGAGATAATACCAAAAATCAGATTGACTACATCCTGATTAATAAAAGATGTAGAAATTCTTTACCCTTAGCAAAAACACTACCAGACGCAGAACTGCAACAGTGACCACAATCCTGTAGTGGGAAGATTTAGGCTGAAATTAAGGAAAGGGAAACAGACCAAAAGCAACATCAAACTAAATCTTGGACTCTTAAAGACAGATGAAGTGATACGTAAAAAATTTAACGTACATGTTCAAAACAAATTCAGTGCTCTGGAAGATGTTGTTGACACTGAGGAACAATGGACAAGTTGAGAAATTCGATAAATGAAGCTTGTGAAGAAATCCCTGAAGTAGATAGAAAAGCAAAAAAGAACTGGATGACAAAAAAAAATTTAGGCTTGATGGAGGAACGGAGGAAGGCAAAGAGAAACGAGGAGATATACAGGAAGATAAACAAAGAAATCAGGAATAGGTGCAATGAAGCTAAGAAAGCTTGGCTGAAAACAAAATGCAAAGAAATAGAACACCGACACAAAACGGATCCTCAGGGTACGTACAGACGAACTGAAGAAATTGTCCACAAGGAAAAATACATGCACACCAACTGGTTGCTTAAAATCGAAAGATGGTACGCTTATCATGGAAAAAGACAAAATATTAGATAGATGGGGAGAGTACATTAAAGATCTTTTTGAAGATGACAGAAACGAAGAACACATTATAAGAAAGAATGTTGAAGGACCACCCATAATGAAAGATGAAGTTAGAGCAGCACTGAAAAAGATAATAATTATAATAATTACAATATTTATATAGCGCAAAATCTTGATAAAATCAAATCTAAGCGCTGAAACACACACACACGCACGCACGCACACACACCACGCACGCACGCACCAGCACACCACACGCACCCACCACACACACACACACACACACACACACACACACACACACACACACACACACACACACACACACACGGCTATAAATGGGGAGAAAGAATAAAAACAATGGAAAATTATAGAGAGCATATATACAATTATATATTGCAATGTGATTCCCCTCCGAGTGGAGACAGGCTGCAGAGGGGATTGAGTGAGGTCAGGATTTTATGCAGAGGAGAAAAGGTTAGTTTTGAGAGCGGACTTGAAGGAGACAAAAGTAGGTTGCTGACGGACTGAGAGAGGAAGTTTGTTCCAGGAGAGCGGACCAGAAACAGAGAAGGCTTGTGGACCATAGGTATTGAGCTTAGTGCGTGGAAATCTGGTCAGTTTGAATAAATTGCTCAAAATCCAGCAAAGTCATTGCATACAGCATATTGTTAAGTCCTGCAAACAAAAATTAACAGTGTTGAAAACAATCTAGTGCATCAAGAGCACCTAATTGTAGAAACAGTGATTTATTCTGATGTTGCTCGATGGAATAATGCATGCAACATTTCCCAGTTATATAAATATGGCTATGCCCAAATGCTCATCATTGTCATAGAAAGAAAGCTTTTAATATGTTGTCTAAAATAATTCAAGATACCTTCATTTCACAGCTCTACCATTGTCAGAGATACCTCTATATCACAGCTCTATCATTGTCAGCGAAATTGTTAAGCCGCAATGTTGCGTGGGTTACGGTCTCCACCTATACATAAGTTAATATTCAGGACATGGTTGTTCTTTTGTTCAAGTTTAATACTGGACACATGACCTTAGGTGTCTGTATTGATGGCAAAAGATGAAACCAGGAAATGCCCCAGAACCAGACAACATTACTACAGAGATGATTGAAGCCCTGGAGGAATTTGGCATAGAAAAAATAACAGCCCTCCTAAATGAAATTTATGACACTGGAAAAATCTCCAAAGATATGCCAAAATCAATTTTCATTGCACTTCCAAAGAAGACAGGGGATATAGAATGCGAACTACATTGCATAATCAGTTTGATGAGTCATGTAACAAAAATCCTATTAAAAATAATCATGATGAGGACAAGGAATAGAATCAAAAGAGAAATAGCAGATGAACAGTGTGGACCTGTGGAAGGGAAAGGAACTATTAATGCCATATACATCCTGAGAACTATCATAGAGAGGTCAGTCGAGATGAATAAGTATTTATATTTATACTTTGTTGATTACACCAAGGCTTTCGATTGGATAAGATATGAAGAATTGATCAACCAACTAAAAAGACGCAATATTGATGGAAAAGATCTACGAATAATCAGAAATATGTATTGGGAACAAACAGCTGCAATGAGAATAGAAACGATATAAGCTCTTTCCAAAACATCAAAAGAGGAGTCAGACAAAGACAAAAATTCTGTTTTGTCACCAGATCTGTTTTCACTTTACAGCGAAAACATCATGAGAAACCTAGAGGAAGACCCTAGATTAAAGGTTGGAGGAAAAATGATAAACAACATTCGATATACAGATGACACCGTGCTAATTGCGGAGAATGAAAGGGACAAACCTTGTAAATATACTAGAAATAGAAAGCAAAGGTAAAGGGGACGGACTTGCAGAGTGGCTGAAGACAAAGAGGGTGGAAGAGGTGCTTGTGGCAAGAAGAGATAGAAACAGATGGAAGGCTATGATTGCCAACGCCATGTGGCAAGGCACCTGATGATGATGATATATTATCATTATTGTTATAATTATTATTATTATTATTATCATCATTATTATTCATGTATTGATAAAAGTCACTTTGGCAGTTGTATTATACAAGCTAAAATAATTCCTATATACAAGTCAGGAGACATCTCAGATCCCTCAAACTATAGACCAATCTCAATCCTACCCATTCTCTCAAACCCCTTGAAAAACACTTAAATAAACATCACTTCACATATGAATTCAAATGAACTACTTCATCCGAAATAATGTGGATTTAGAAAGCAACACTCGTATCATACAACGCCAACAGGACTTGTTGACCAGTGGCTTATTAATATCAGCAATAATGATTTTGTGGCGTCCTATATGTCGATTTTAAGAAAGCTTTTGATGTCATCGACCACGAGCTTTTAGTAAAAAAAATTAGCTGCATACAGCCTATTGACAAATACAAAACAAATCATTAATTCCTATCTAACCAACAGAAAACAACTAGTTGTTAACTCGACTACATCTACACTTCACACTATCGAGTATAGAGTACCTCAGGGTTGTGTTCTAGGCCCACTGCTCTTTTCGTATATATCAGTGATCTTCCCCTCTCTCTAAATGCCCACTGTGATCTCTTTGCAGGTGACACAACAATTCATATAAATCATCCCGATGTAGTACAAGTTTCCAAATTATTACAAAACAGTGTTAATGAGTTGACGGAATGGACTAAACTAAATCATACTTCGTTTCATCCACAAAGATACAAAATGCATGTTTATAAGAACAAGACAGAAAAGGCAAAACAACTTATCATTTAAAATATCACCAATTTATATTAAATAAAAACAGGTGGTTGAAGAAGTGAATTTTCATAAAATCTTAGACGCAAAAATAGATCATAGTCTTCCTTGGTCTGATCATATAAGCAAGCTATGTAAATCTGTTTCAACAAAACTATTTCAATTCTCTAAAATACAAAAAACAAAAAAACAAAAAACAAAAACAAAAAAACAACGAAATCGTAGGCCTATATATAAAGTCAAGAAAACTGTTCTTCCACGCACATATCCAGTCAGCAACAGATAACGCATCTACCCTTTGGGATTCAGCCAGCGGTAATGTGCTCAAACCTCTTATTAGTCTCGGTAAACGAGCTTTAAAGTTCATTCTCTTGAAAAACACTAGTATAATAGACTCCAACTATAAGGAATTACATATTTTACCATTAAAACATGGATTCATTATAACGTATAACAAAGGACTATTTATGCACAACATAATTAATGGATGTGGTCCAGATGATATAACAGAAACCTTCTTTATAAATCCTGCGCGCAACAAGAGGAAAATTAACATGCACCTCCCAAGAATTAATCTCTTCAAATCCAGCCTCAGGTACTCAGGTGCTACTCTCTGGAACACACTTCCAGAAAATACGAGAAAATGTCTTGAGTTTCACAGTTTTTAAAGAGTTATTTTGCACAGCTTCTGCAGTAATTAATCATTTTCTTACCTGGTAATCTATAGTTATCAACTACCTTGTAGAAAAACTTCAATTTATTTTTCAAACCAAATGTTTATTGTTTGCCTTGTTTGGTTTAATACATTTCATGCATAGTATAATGTGACCCTGTCTGGGTGCACTTTGCTTGATCTCTCTCTCTCTCTCTCTCCTTCTTTTTCTCTATTTCTCTTCCTCCCCTTCTCTCTCTTTCTCTTTCTCTCCAAATGCATTTCTTTGACTGATAGTGTAACGATATCTATCTTATCCCTTAATGATAATATATATCTCATCTAAGATATAAGTTACATGAAGTGTGATGTAGTCACTCTTTGAGCGAGTGCTGGATGTAAAGAAGCACCTATTTTGCTTATTTCTTACCTCTGCTCTCTCTCTCTCTCTCTCTCTCTCTCTCTCTCTCTCTTCTCTTCTCTCTCTTTCTCACTCATATGCGTATGCACGCATGCGCGCGCTCTCTGTGAAAGACAAGTTCATCCCTTTTTTGTTTGTAAATCGCTCTTTTTCCCTTCCTCTCCAGTAGTCACCCCATAACTATCCCTCCCTCTCTCTCATCACACGCCCTTCCTTACCTTTTTCTCATCCCTGTCATTCGTATTATCTAATCTTTTGTGTCTTTTTCAAGTTCCTTGCTTGTCTTATATCAAGAATACTTTGAACCCTCACCCTGCCCCTCTCCGTACACACCGACCCAACCCTAAATCATGTTTCTCAACTTTGTCAATTGTTCCCCACTATCACCAACGTCCTCCAGAGCACTGAATTTGTTTTGAACATGTATGTTGAATTGGTCGATCCATCTGTCTTTAAGAGTCCAAGATTTAGTTTGATGGTAGTTCTGGTTTGATTTCTTCTCTTCAGTTTCAGCCCAAATCTTCTCATTACAGGATTGTGGTCACTGTTGCAGTCTGCGCCTGGTAATGTTTTTGTTATTAGTAAAAAAAAAATTCTAAATCTGTTATTTATGAGGATGTAATCAGCTTGATTTCTTGTGTTGTCTTCTGGATTCATCCATGTTCAATTTCTTCTGTTAAGTTGCTCAAACCAAGTGTTTCCTATTATAAATTCATTTATTTGTGCCCACTCAACAAGTTTCTCCCCCCTTTCATGTTGTGTGCCAAGGCCATGAGGTCCAAATATGCCATCCACTCTCTCCTGTCCCACTTCAGCATTAAAATCTCCCATTATTGGTGTAATGTCCTGTGATTTACATTGAGTCCTGGCTGTCTCTAATTATTCATAGAAGTTGTCAATTTCTTCCTCAGTACTTGCAGATGTTGGGTGATGTTGATATCTAGTGGCTTGCTATCCAATTTAACTAATAAAACTCGGTTTGGCCTCGCGTCATTTGATAGCAGATACTTGATGATGTTGATATCTAGTGGCTTGCTATCCAATTTAACTAATAAAATTCGGTCTGCACTGTCCATTATGATACCCACTTTGACTTGTCACTGTCCATTATGATACCCACTTTGATTTGTCACTGTCCATTATGTTATCCACTTTGACTAGTCACTGTCCATTATGATACCCACTTTGACTTGTCACTGTCCATTATGATACCCACTTTGACTTGTCACCGTCCATTATGATACCCACTTTGACTTGTCACTGTCCATTATGATACCCACTTTGATTTGTCACTGTCCATTATGATACCCACTTTGACTTGTCACCGTCCATTATGATACCCACTTTGACTTGTCACCGTCCATTATGATACCCACTTTGACTTGTCACTGTCCATTATGATACCCACTTTGATTTGTCACTGTCCATTATGATACCCACTTTGACTTGTCACTGTCCATTATGACACCCACTTTGACTTGTCACTGTCCATTATGATACCCACTTTGATTTGTCACTGTCCATTATGATACCCACTTTGACTTGTCACTGTCCATTATGATACCCACTTTGACTTGTCACTGTCCATTATGATACCCACTTTGACTTGTCACTGTCCATTATGATACCCACTTTGACTTGTCACTGTCCATTATGATACCCACTTTGACTTGTCACTGTCCATTATGATACCCACTTCTCTTTCATGTGTGTGGAGCACCAGAATATATAATTCTATGCTTGATTGATGTTATCATGTCTGCCCCTTCCATCTGTCTCCCTAGTCCTAAAATATGATGCGAAGTCTCTCTCTCTCTCTCCTCTCTCTCTCTCCTCTCTCTCTCTCTCTCTGTTTGTGTGTGTGTGTGTGTGTGTGTGTGTGTGTGTGTGTGTGTGTGTGTGTGTGTGTGTGTGTGTGTGTGTGTGTGTACATAGGCGAAGAACAAAATAAAAGAAACAATGAAGAACAAACAAGGGTGGAGGGAGGATGACATGTCAACTCTAACTCTATGATAAAATCTGGTGAACCATAACACATACAATATCAAACGAATCATAAATGGATAATTATTATCAACTTAAAACGAGAAGAAAGCGATTTAATATTCTAATGAAGGAATCTGAAGCGTTGTTGTAGTCTTTACTTATATGTGCCATTTGTGAAAGGTGAGCGAAAAAATTGACTTTGCCATTTGTAATCTGAAAGCACGCAAAGAATGTCTCAGTTATAAACCTGACATAGTACGGGAATGAGATAGTAGAGATCTCAGTTTTTGTCAGGATCAGCACCATGAGGGTGGTGTTCATCTCATTTCCCTCCATGTTCTGATGTCACCTTCTGAAAGCTTGAACAAGGTCAGGTACCCATTCACAGCTGAGTGGACTGGATACCGCTCGCACAAATTATTTTTCGGCAAGATTTACACATGGGCCCGAGTGGTAAGACTGGAATGGGTGCTATACTTCATCGCGTCGACCAGTATATATCTGATTACTGCAACACTAACTGGTAAATACTGTTCATGTGGAGTTTCCCGCTCATAAAATTTCTTCGCTGAGTGCTAGAAAAGTATCGGCACACAGTTGTGAAGCATTAACAGGAGTTGTAAAGGCTTAATTAACAAGTCGACTGACTTAGACCTTGTAGCATGTTTCAGTCCCGAGAGGGGAAAAAGGGATGGCTGGTTGAGGTAAACCTAGGCACTGAGAGAGAGAGGGGGGAGAGGGAGGGAGAGAGAGAGAGAGAGATGGTTTATTCATGTCATAGGCCATGCTCTCTCATCAAGGGGTATGCGAACAAAACAACATAATATTTTCTAAGTGATTATGAGCAATACATTTTGAATTTTTACACACACAGTTCTGAAAATGACCAAATGATGAGCCAATAATCATGAAACGGCTGTCTCCAAATTTCAGAGCTTTGTACAAAAATAATGAACAATTGTGCACAGCTTTAGGATTTGTTGATTGTATCAAAGGCTGTCTGTGATACTTAGGCTTAATCAACTTTTCTCTAGTACGATTAAGTGCTTGGCAACAGAGAACAAAATGTGCTTCGTCTTTGGTAGATTTTTTTGTTGTTTTTTTGTTGCTTAAACTAAGTTAAAGAATATATTACGTCATTATCAGTAAATGCTTTGTGTCTAAAACAAAGTGGAGCCAAATCAGACAAACCAAATCTAAATCTTGTTGTTACACATTCCATATGTCAATGGATATTAAATCGCAAGTACGAGTTGTCACGTCAGGCATACTACCAAATATACAGTACAGGCTAAATCTTTCGCTGTTATTGATATGGTGAGTTCAGTTCTGCCATCTACAATTTATCGTTGACGAAAAACACTTATGAAAACAATTTCAGCTACCAACTCCAAATCCATATTCATTCAAACAAACATGAACATTTGATACCCAATTTTTCTTCCCACCAGCATCTAGCATCTAAATCATATAATATTTTGTAAGCTTTCTGTGACACCCTAGATTCTTCCATATGTACTATTACATATGTACTACTACTACAGCCAGTATCTAATGCAGTTAACTGCAGAGTTCACATCTATTGATCATCGGTTTGTTTCACATGCACAATATATGAAATCATCAGGTGTTCGCATATCCACCCCAAAGAACTTTTCCATGGCAAATAAATTAAATAATTCACAATAACACACATATTTATTTAGACCCAATAACTCTGAACATACTGCACAATTGGTTGTGTTTGTGAGTCAAACATGTAGGGGCCTACACATGAAAGATGGTTTATCTATGGATAGGGGAAATTTCTTACCTTTACCCGCTATGCGCTTCCCAGACATAGTCAAATTCAAACTTTCTGTCCGGAAGTCTGACATCCTAATGAACTTGGCAAGAGAAGGATTCTCTACCGAAAGAAAAACTTAAGTTTTTAGTAGAACAGCTGAAACTACTTATTTCTCCAGTAAATAGGTATTCTTGTGAAACCCTGCTTTGGGAATTTCAGGTTTTTGCATCAGCTCCTCAAACATATACCATGCTGAGAAACACCCTTCTGACTCTTCCCCATAGTTCATATCTCAAGAGACTTGCTTCTGCATTTAACATAGGCAGTGGCTTGAGACATTCAAGTGTCCATGAAGAGTACCTAAAGCTAAAATGCCAGTGTATGACTGAAGGAGAAAGACATGTAATTCTCATGTTAGATGAAATCCATCTTGCCCACCATATGTCATACAAAGCAGGCAAACTGGAAGGTACAGCTTACAGTTGTTCTGTAGGTGTGAGTGAAGCCACCACAGCTCAAGTGTTTATGATATCCTCACTGTTATCTAAAGGCAAGGATGTTGTGGCCATTGTATCTGTCAAAAACATCAATGCCAGAATGTTACACGACATGGTAATGAAAGTTCTGGAAATGCTCCATAACATTGGATACATAGTGACATGTGTCATCTCAGACAACAACAGAATAAACAGGAATGCATTCACCTCAATGGGTGGGGGGACACTTCAGCGTTCAATTGAAAATCCCTTCAAGTCTTCTGAAAGACTGTTTTTCTTTTTGATACTGTTCATTTATTTAAATACATTAGGAACAACTGGCTTGCCCAGAACAATACAGAGAAAACATTTTGTTTTCTCCATTACACAGCTGTGAAGAATCAACTTTGAAGGCATCATTTTCTCACTTACACCAAAAGAGTTTTGACTGCTTTCCTCCAGCAAGCTCATGGTGAATGATTTATTATTTTAACCTAAATGTTTGTGTCCCTGTATCACTGATTTACCGTCTTCATTGTCTCTGTCTTCACTTCATCTGTCTGTCAGTCAGTCTCTCTCGGTCTCAGCATGTCTGGCTGTATCTCTCTGTCTCTAGTTCTCCATGTTCTTGTGTGTGTGTGTGTGTGTGTGTGTGGTGTGTGTGTGTGTGTGTGTGTGTGTGTGTGTGTGTGTGTGTGTGTGGTGTGTGTGTGTGTGTTTTCTCTATCTTTGTGTGTGTATGTCCGTGTGTGTGAACAGTGATTTCGGTAATTGCCGTTTTCGTTTGTGTGCTTCACAACTGACTACCGTTTTGTTACTTTTCTTGATTCTGGTTTCGTCACTGTCAACTATAGTTTTTTCAAAGAAGACAATAACTGTAAATATTCTGTTCATAGACTTCGTAGGCGTGAAGTTTACAAAATTACGTTTGCCTAAAACGCCGACGAGGTATGTAGATCAGAAATCAAGCCGTCCGTCACACATACGCAGCGCGTCTCGCAAGGCAATGGCCTAATGCCGTGACGTCACACGTAGGGGTTCAGGCCATTATGTCGCGAAGGCCACGATCCACCCCAACTGCAAACCGTTCGTAGCAGAGAGGCACCAAACACCGACTGACTCCTGACACCCCAAACTCTTTATTTTTTTAAGCCAACAAACAAGCTCACAGAACCCTGTTAACAGAAACCAGCACCAGAAACACAAAAATTTACAAACACCAGACTCACGTACACCATAACTTAGGCCATAAGCACGGGTTGGGCGAAACGTCGATTCACAGACGAGGTACAAAATCACGTAAAAACACACGCACAGGCACAGGTAAACCGTAACTGGACAGGTGAGTTTTGACCCAGTTTGCCAAGACTCCACACACTCGCTGACCCAACAAAACACCCTTGTCCCCAAACGAGAAGAAAAGGGAGGATAAAAAAACAAAACAAAACAAAAACAACAACAAAAAAACAACTGCCGTAACATGCAGTTTTTCTGTAGGTAGCATCTTTCATATCTTGTGACAATGAGCCTTTTCTCCGCCACTGGAATAGGAGCTTACACAACTCGGAACAGCTGAGGATTTTGCCCAAAATAGTGCTCTATCAGGATTCTCCTGCTTTGCGTAGACTTGGGAGGGGATGTCTATGTCTAATGTATTGAGTCAATGTCCTGTTTGATTTTCTCATACATTTTACAAATTTTGCCCAATCAGCTGACCTATGGATCTAGGAGCAAAGCTGGAGTAGTTTTCACTGAGAAGTATGTAAGTTATTCAGGAACCTTGGCTGGTAGCCCATCTAAGAAATGGGAAGCTTCGAATTCATATTTTCTATTGCCTTGTACAATTGTAGCAACATCTGAAAAACTTAGGAGAATAACAATGAAGACAAAAATCTAGATCTCCCACCTCTCTGTCCTCAACCACTCTCCAAGTCCATCCAATATTTCTCCCTGGGTCTGTCTGGTGCTCTTTTTCCCTCCAGCTTTTTGACTAGGTGCTCTAAGTTCTTTTTCCTCATAAATTGTCCTCTAAATGTTGCTTGTCTTTTCATATCTATCTACCTATAAATACATATATATATATGCATACATGTATATATATATATATAATTATATATATATATATATGGTGTGTGTGTGTGTGTGTGTGTGTGTGTGTGTGTGTGTGTGTGTGTGTAGAATTGCAATGACTAGCTGTAAGATAAGTCCTGTGGGAGCTAATGGAACTATCCTTGAGTGATAAAGTTTTCTGAAGTCTGAAGTCTCTTGATGAGCGATCTAACCATTTTAAGACTAATCTGTTTATAGGTCTATGAGGTGGTCCTAATGCCCCAAGAAGGGAAGGCAGGGTTGTCTACCTTGCAATCTTTTTCTGAATTAGTCAATAAGAATTAAATTCCCTTGGAGAATCTCATTCGATAGAAACAAAAAGTTAACTTTCTGCTTGTTTACACGGTGAAAGTACACTGGTACATTCTTGTTTTGCTCATTACTGTAGATCGATTGGCTCATGGGCAGTCTGCGGTTGTAAATGTACACGTACAGAGGCTGACAAAAAAGATAAAGTGAATGAGTTTTTTTTTTCTTTAACAACAGCAGACGCCAGGTCATTGATTAGCTGAGACCGACTCGTTGAGAAAGTCTTTTCAGTTGCTGAAGCGTAGGAGTGTAGTGTAGAGTAGATTCCAAGATCTTCTTTCTGTGACTTGTTGGTATGACCAGAAAAGCAACATAATATATGTCTTGTGTTGGAAAATATGGTGACTTGGGAGGGAGGGAGGAGAGAGAGATGGGAGGATCTGAAATTCTTAACTTGTAAAATTGAAAAGAAGTCGGTGCATTTGGTTTGTGTTGGCATTACGAGTAGTAGCAGATGTTACTGATTTTACTGAATTGGCAGGCAATATAATTGTTTTACTGATCACATGGTAATGTAGCTTTAGTTTATTGTTTTTATTAATGTTATTACTATTATTGTTGGCTCTGTCTGTCAGATTAGACAATGGATGCACCCAATTGAAGACTCAGTAGGACTTCCATGAGACCAGGAAGATCAACCAGACACTCACAATATATATATATATATATATATATATATATATATATATATACATATATATATATATGTGCACTCATTGTTTATAAACACACACACACACACACACACACACACACACACACACACACACACACACACACATGCATACTCCAACTCCAAGGCCTATACATTTGCACATGTGAATTTGTGATACATGCACACACATCTACCTACACTGACACATAAGCCTACAATTTCTAATCTTGTTGCATTTTTGTTCAGTAGGACAGTAGACTTTTGTATGAAAGCTGAAGTTGCTTAATAAATGGTTTTGTGTGAATTAAAAGAATGGTGAGATCCCTCACATCCCAGGTGGAATATTAGATGTACTTAGCAGTATGCAGATGATCATGATTTCTGAATCACTCAGTATGTACATTAAATGAAATGTAGAAGGCATTTTGACCAATACTCTTAGTTTAGCCATGTGACAACATGTTTGGGGAAAAACTTTTTTTTGTTTTTTTGTAAAAACTACCTTACTGATTCATGTCACAAAAACCCTATGGGCAACCCAGCTCATAACCCCTTTCCATTCTGTAATGAAATTAATTATTCTCATTGCCTAATTATCTTAGTCTTAGACCATCCTTTCTTGATCCACTAAAACAAAACATGTGGATACACATGTACACACACATGCAGGCACACATTTGATTTCTTTCTCTTTTTCCATCACCTATACTTTGCTTACTGCATTCTTCTTCACTCTCTTTCCATTTGTTCTTTCTATATTCACAGGTACAGTTGACTCTATGGTTATACTTTGAGATGGTGATTTCATCTGTCTGATTAGACAATGGACGCACTGGGTTTAGGACTTGGTTGGATGTGGAAGAATGTTTACTGTGGCTGAAAAGCCAATTCTTGAGTGGCTGGCATTGGTACAGCCATTGCACATAATGGCTGATGGCTGTAGCTGAGTGGTTGCTGCCATAACATTCCTCCTTTTCCTTCAGTCCAACCACAGTCAAGTTTTTTGTCCTCTGCAGTTGCAATTCCTTCAGGTACAGTCTGTCACCAAGCACAATAATTTGTAATGGTCTCTACCCAGATGTCCACACTGGACCAGTATCAGTGTACTTCAGGTCACCTTTGCAGATGTCTCTGTATTGCAGCAGTGGGTGGCCTGTTGGCTGGGATCCTGCTGTGAGCTACTCATACAATATATCTTTTAGGATGCGACCATCCTGCATGCTGTGGATATAGTCAAGCCAGTGCAGTTGTCATTGTTTAACAAGGGCATACCTGCTTGGCATGCTGACTTAGTCCAGGACATACTTGCACTATATAATCATCATCATCATCATCATCAAGTGCCTTGCCACATGGCATTGGCGATCATGGCCTTCCATCTGTTTCTATCCTTTGTTGCCTCAAGCACCTCTTCCACCCTCTTTGTCTTCAGCCACTCGGCAAGTCCGTCCAATATCATCTCCTTGGGTCTACCAGGAATGTAAACTCCATCGCACAATCAGCTTGATGAGTCATGTAACAACCATCTTATTAAGAATAATCATGATGAGGACAAGGAATAGAATCAAAAGAGAAACAGCAGAAGAACAGTGTGGATTTGTTGAAGGGAAAGGAACTATTAATGCCATATACATCCTAAGAACTATCATAGAGAGGTCAATCAAGATGAATAAGGATTTGTATTTATGCTTTGTTCATTATACCAAGGCTTTCGACCGGGTAAGACATGAAGAATTGATCAACCAACTAGAAAGACTCAATATTGATGGAAAATATCTATGAATAATCAGAAATATATATTGGGAACAAACAGCTGCAATGAGAATAGAAAATGATATAAACTCTTTCCGAAATATCAAAAGAGGAGTCAGACAAGATTGTGTTTTGTCACCAGATTTGTTTTCACTTTACAGCGAAAATATCAGAGAAACCTAGAGGAAGACCCTGGATTAAAGATTGGAGGAAAAATGATAATCAACATTCGATATGCAGATGACACTGTGCCAATTGCAGAAAATGAAAGGGACCTACAAAACCTTGTGAATAAACTAGAAATAGAAAGCAAAGGTTGGAACTAAACAGCAGGAAGATTGAAGTCATGGTGATCAGTAAAAAACATGAAATCCTGTCATGCAAAATAAGAGCAAACGGCACAACCTTGAGACAGGTTGATAAGTTTTAATACCTCATCATCATCATCATCAGGTGCCCTGCTGCATGGTGTTGGCGACCATGGACTTCCAACCATCTCTATCTCTCGTTGCACCCAGCATCTCCCCCACCCTCTTCATCCCCAGCCACTCTGCAAGTCCGTCCAGCATTCTCTCCCTGGGTCTACCCGGTGCTCTCTTTCCCTCCAGCTTTCCCGTTGTGACCAGGTGCTCCAAATCCCCCTTCCTCATAAAATGGCCTATAAATGTTGCTTGTCTTTTCCTAATCTTCCTTATCAGTGATCGACTTGTGTCTGCCTCCATCAAGACTGTCTCGTTTGTTTTCTTTGCTGTCCATGGTACTCTCAACATTCTTCTGAGAAACCACATCTCGGCTGCCTCAATCCTGCTCTGGCTTTGCTTGCTGACTGTCCACGCCTCGCATCCGTACAACAGTATTGGTTCTATATAACACTCAAGGACTCTCTTTCTGATGTTAATTGATAGGCATTTATTGGTAAGAATGCTTGTCATCTTCTTGAATGCTGTTTTGGCTTGGCCGATTCTGCCAGCTATTTCCGATGTGCATCTGCCGTCTGATGAAATGACCGTTCCCAGGTATTTGAACTTATTAACCTGTGTCAAGGTTGTGCCATTTGCTGTTATTTTGCAGGAGGGGATTTCATGTTTTTTACTGATCACCATGACTTCAGTCTTCCTGCTGTTTAGTTCCAACCCCTTACATTTGCTTTCTGTTTCTAGTATATTCACAAGGTTTTGTAGGTCCCTTTCATTTTCTGCAATTAGCACGGTGTCATCTGCGTACCGAATGTTGTTTATCATTTTCCCTCCAACCTTTAATCCAGGGTCGTCTTCTAGGTTTCTCATGATGTTTTCGCTATATAGTGAAAACAGATATGGTGACAAAACACAACCCTGTCTGACTCCTCTTTTGATGTTTTGAAAAGAGCTTATATTGTTTTCTATTCTCATTGCAGCTGTTTGTTCCCAGTACATATTCCTGATTATTCGTAGATCTTTTCCATCGACATTGAGTCTCTCCAGTTGGTTGATCAATTCTTCATGTCGTACCCGATCGAAAGCCTTGGTATAGTCAACAAAGCATAAATACAAATCCTTATTCATCTCAACTGACCTCTCTATGATAGTTCTTACACACACACACACACACACACACACACACACACACACACACACACACACACACACACACACACACACACACACACACACACACACACACACACACACACACACACACACACACACACACACACACACACACACACACACACACACACACACACACACACACTGACCTCTCTATGATAGTTCTTACTCTTAGGATGTATATGGCATTAATAGTTCCTTTCCCCTCCACAAATCCACACTGTTCTTCTGCTATTTCTCTTTTGATTCTATTCCTTGTCCTCATCATGATTATTCTTAACAGGATTTTTGTTACATGACTCATCAAACTGATTGTGCGATGGAGTTCGCATTCTATAGCCCCTATCTTCTTTGGAAGTGCAATGAAAATTGATTTTGACATATTTTGGGGATTTTTCCAGTGTCATAAATTTCATTTAGGAGGACTATTTTTTCTATGCCAAATTCCTCCAGGGCTTCAATCATCTCTGTAGTAATGTTGTCTGGTCCTGGGGCTTTTCCTGGTTTCATCTTTTTCAGTGCTGCTCTGACTTCATCTTTCATTATGGGTGGTCCTTCAAAGTTCTTTTTATAATGTGTTCTTCGTTTCTGTCATCCTCAAAAAGGTCTTTAATGTACTCTCCCCATCTGTCTAATACCTTGTCTTTTTCCATGATAAGCGTGCCATCTTTCGATTTCAAGCAACCAGTTGATGTACATGTATTTTTCCTGTGAACAATTTCTTCAATTCGTCTGTACATACCCTGAGAATCCATTTTGTGTCGTTCTTCTATCTCTTTGCATTTTGTGTTCAGCCAAGCTTCCTTAGCTTCATTGCACCTATACCTGATTTCTTTGTTTATCCTCCTGTATATCTCCTCGTTTCTCTTTGCCTTCCTCCTTTTCTCCATCAGGCCCAAAATTTCATTAGTCATCCAGCTCTTTTTTGCTTTTCTATTTGCCTTAGGGATTTCCTCACAAGCTTCATTTATAGAACTTCTCAACTTTGTCCATTGTACCTCACTGTCACCAACGTCTTCCAGAGCACTGAATTTGTTTTGAACATGTACATTAAATTTTTGACATGTCATTTCATCTGTCTTCAAGAATCCAAGGTTTAGTTTGATGTTGCTTTTGGTCTGTTTCCTTTTCCTCAATTTCAGCCTAAACCTTCCCACTACCAGATTGTGGTCACTGTTGCAGTCTGCGCCTGGTAGTGTTTTTGCTGACAGTAAAGAATTTCTAAATCTTTTGTTGATCAGGATGTAGTCAATTTGATTTTTGGTATTATCTCCTGGACTCATCCAGGTCCATTTTCTTCTGTTAGGCTGCTCAAACCAGGTGTTTCCTACTATGAACTTATTCATCGGTGCCCATTCTACAAGCTTCTCCCCTCTTTCGTTTGTGTACCAAGGCCATGAGGTCCAACTATATCCTCCATCCTAATACCTAGAACGATCATTTCACCAGACAGCAGATGCACATCAGAAATAGCCAGCAGAACTGGACATGCCAAAACAGCATCCAAGAAGATGAAAAGCATTCTTACCAACAAATGCCTATCAATTAACATCAGGAAGAGAGTTCTTGAATATTATATAGAACCGATAATGTTATACGGTTGTGAGGCGTGGACAGTCAACAAGCAAAGCCAGAACAAGATTGAGACAGCCAAGATGTGGTTTCTAAGAAGAATGTTGAAAGTTCCATGGACAGCAAAGAAAACAAATGAGACAGTCTTGATGGAGGCAGACACAAGAAGATCATTCATAAGGCAACATTTATAGGCCATTTTATGAGGAAAGGGGAATTGGAGCACCTGGTCACAACAGGAAAGCTGGAGGGAAAATAACAGCAATATCAAAGCTACCACCACCGACCAACTAATCAACTAACCAACCAAAGTACCTCCAGCATCCCCCCTCCAAACAACAAGTCAACAAAAATAACAATTCCCCCAGAAAAAAAACCCTAAACATTAATATCAAGAAAATGTGGTTTAAAAAGAAGTATAATTTATGTAGTATTACCACCAGTACAATGATACATTTAAAAAAAAAAGATAAAATTCTTGCAGTATTACCATTACTGCATTAGTACAGTTATTATGAGAATATTATATCACAGCTTGTAAAGACATAGAATCTTTATAGGATTTTTTGTTTGTGTTTGTATAATGATTATTACTAATATTAGTGCCAGTACATATATAGGTAGAAGGTAGAAAGAAACTCTAGGGAGAGCTAGACAACAGAAGGTCTTCAGAGAAGTAACCCCCTTTAGACAAGTGTTTCGGCCCTGAATTCCTTACACTCTCGGGGGGCCGGGCCACATCCAGGTCATGACTCCTGGATGCCCTTCTGCTGTTGTCTATTTTTTTTTTTTTTTTTTCCCACGCCGGGGATCGAACCTGGGCGATTCTGCGCTTCAGAACTGCGGTACGCGGTTTTACCAATGTGCTAACGGGGCACACATCATCTGTAGGGAATTTAATCCTTATGAAGTTCACTTTTTTGGTTCCTCCTTGCCCAGATCCAGCTTGAGCTCCTTTCTGCTGCCTCTGCCATCGCTTTAAGGGCTCTAGTCCTCTTCTTCCCAGAAATGGCGAGTTGTTTCATGAGATCATAAGCGGAGGTGCCCACAAACCCTCTTGCCCCGACCTCTATGGCGAAGATTTTGACCCGCAGACCTGCTTTCTTCAGGGTGCTGGCAAGACCGGCGTATTTTTCGGTCTTGTAGATATGTGCTTCTTCCATTCTGCTTTCGTATGGCACAGTGAGTTCTATCAGAATCACTTGTTTCGAGGAGTCAGAGTGGAGAGCGATGTCTGGTCTCATGCCTGTCTTGCTGATGACATCTGGGTAATTTCTCCACTCTGGGAGGTCTGCTGTACACTCCCAGTCGACTGCTCCATCCAGAAGACCCTTTGGCAATGTGCTGGTTGTCATAGCCCTTTCGGGCCAGACCTGTTTCCCTCCTGCTTTGTAGAACGTTGTCATAGCAATTGGTGCGTTTGGGGTCATGGTTTTTTCGCTAACCACATCTGTGATCACTTTCAGAACTTGGTTGTGCCTCCATGTATACCTTCCTTGGGCTAGCGCTACTTTGCAAGAGCTTAGGACATGTTCCACTGTTTGTTTCTTCTGACAGAGCGGACATGCTGGGTCGTCTGCTTTCCCCCATTTCACTAAGTTTGCATTCGAGGGGAGCAGGTCATATACAGATCTGAGGAGGAAGCTTATCCTTAGAGGAGCCATGTGCCACATATCGTTCCAGCTGAGACTTCTTTGGAGTGCACTGTCCCATGTTGTCCATTGCCCCTGTTGACCTTGCTGGACTGCCTTCTGCACTCTTTTGACATCTTCTTCTTCCTTCAACTCCTGTATGATCATGTCTCTTTTTTCCTTCCCTTTGGCTTTGGACCACCACTGCATTTTTGTTGCTCCCAGTCCCTGTCTGTTGGTTTGCGTGTGTCCAATTATTTCTTTGATGCTGAGGTTTCTCTTGGCATTGTTTACAGCCTCTTGGACTTTCCACTTTCTGCCAGTTCTCAGCTTTGGATGAACTGCTCTCACGATATTGTCCTCCGATTCCTCCAGCATGCTCAACAGTCTTGCTTTTCCAACTTTGTATTCCTCCACTATGGATTTCAGAGGTAGCTTGAGCATTGCTTGACGACAGTAGAATGCAACATCAGTGAGACCAGGTGGGACACCGAGCCATTTTCTTGTGTATTTGTTGATTTTGGCTTCCATTGCTTCGACTGTGCTGGTGCAAATGTCATAGATTAGCAGTGGCCACAGCAGCTTTGGTATCAGCATGAACTGTAGACACCAGACTTTGTATTTGCCTGGCAGTCCGCAGTTATCTATTTTCTTCAGGCCTTCTTCTGCTGTTTGCTTGGTTTCACATCCCCTTTGTGTGTCTTTCAGGGAGTCATCATACCATCTTCCGAGACTTTTTACTGGCTCTTCTGTGACAGTGGGGATGGCTTGGTTGGCTACCATGAATTTGACTGAATCTGCCACTTTTCCTTTTCGCAGTGAGAGACTTCGGGATTTCTTAGGTTTGAACCTCATTCTTGAAGAGGCCACCAGCTCATCCAGCTGCTTTAAGATTTGGTGTGTCTCTTCCTCATCCGTGGACAAGACTGTTGTGTCATCCATGAAAGCTTTCAGAGGAGGCATCTGGTATCCATCTCCCAGATTCACTGGACCTGAACTCTTCATTGCAGCTTTCAAGATGACTTCCATTGCCAACACGAACAGTATGGGAGAGATTGCACAGCCCATTGCAATGCCCACCTCTAGGTCTATCCAGTCCGTGGTGTATTCTTTGGTAGAGAACCGCATTGAGAACCCTTGGAAATACTTCCTCAGCATTGTTCGGATGTTTTCTGGGATGTGATACATTTCAAGAGCCAGCTGGATCATATCGTGTGGAACTGATCCATATGCATTCGCCAGATCAAGCCAAACTACGTCAATGTCTCTCTTCTCTGTTCTTGCTTTTTGGATGGCATCCCAAATCAACGTGGCATGTTCCAAGCATCCAGGCATTCCTGGTATGCCTCCCTTTTGGACTGACATATCCAGATACTTGTTTTCAGTCAGGTATTTTGTCAATCTTGCTGCCATAACAGAGAAGAAGATTTTCCCCTCGACGTTCAGAAGTGATATTGGCCTGAACTGATTGATGCTGCTGGAGTTCTGCTCCTTCGGAATGTACACTCCTTCAGCTCTCATCCATTGGTCGCTGATCTTCTGGTTCCTCCATGCTGATCGAATCATCTTGTGGAGCCACTCGAGCACTTTTGGGCATTTCTTGTAGAGCAGGTATGGTATTCCGTTTGGTCCAGGTGCTGACTTGGCTCTGGCTTTCTTTACTACGTTCTTCACTTCATCCAGTGTTGGTGGTTTGTTATTGAATTTTCCTTCTGGCGCTGCAGGCCAAACCAGATTTTGGATTTCAAGTGGTGCCTCGCGCTGAGAATCGGAATATGTTTCCCTGAGATGCTGCTCTAGGGTTTCCTTGCCCACTGTGAGAGTCCCTGATTTGGGTTGTTCAAACAGCTTTCTTGCAAAGTCAAAGGGATCTTTGAAGAAACGATCTTGAGTCTTCTTCTTTTTGCTCTTTCTTCGCCTTGCTGATTCCACTTTGCTGAGAGCATTGTGTTTGGCCTTCAGATCTTTCCAGAGTTCCAGGAGCCCTTGCTTCTCGAATTCTGAGGCAGTTTTCATTCGCTTTTTAAGCTTCCTTTTCTCCCTCCGGATGCTCTCCATCTGTTGCTGTCTTCTGGATTTCTGGGGAGGCGTTTTTGTCTTTGGCTGCTTCACTCCATAAGTGTCCCTGCAGATAGAGTATATGATGTCTCCGTATGTGTCAAGTTTGTGTTCCAGCGTACTGTTCCCTATTAGCGCATTCAGCTTAAGGACAAGTTCCTCATCTAATTTCTCCCATTGTTCTTTTGCACCGGCAGGCGGCAAATTGAGTTTTCCACGTTTGGCGTTAAGAGCTTATGCAAAATCCGCATCAGAACCGTCAGCGTGGATGTCCTCGGCACTATGGTTTAATTCCTGGCCTTGGTCATCCAACGTCTCACCTGCTATCGCAGTGCGCTGCTGCTGGTTCGTATGTGTCTTCAAACAGCCCATTTTTGTCCTGTGGATCTTCATGCCGCGTTTGGTGGTGAATCTCCTTCCACACGCACACGGAAATTCCAACTGGTCATTAATCATGGTCCGTTGTGCGTTTCCAGTCGTGATGGAGTCAGTGCCGATGGATTCATCATTCTCTCCCCCTTTCGGTGAATCCTGGGAGCATCTTTCATTTGAACAACTCGTGGCATGTTATCAAAGGCAAGGTGGGAAGCCAACCCACAAAGCCCGCAGATCTAGTCTTTCCCAGTGTCCTTCGGTCTTTCCCGAATGTCCTCCGAACTATTCCCGGAAGTCAATGGACTGACCATGTGCAGGTAGAAAGAAACTCTAGGGAGAGCTAGACAACAGAAGGTCTTCAGAGAAGTAACCCCCTTTAGACAAGTGTTTCGGCCCTGAATTCCTTACACTCTCGGGGGGCCGGGCCACATCCAGGTCATGACTCCTGGATGCCCTTCTGCTGTTGTCTATTTTTTTTTTTTTTTTTTTTTCCCACGCCGGGGATCGAACCTGGGCGATTCTGCGCTTCAGAACTGCGGTACGCGGTTTTACCAATGTGCTAACGGGGCACACATCATCTGTAGGGAATTTAATCCTTATGAAGTTCACTTTTTTGGTTCCTCCTTGCCCAGATCCAGCTTGAGCTCCTTTCTGCTGCCTCTGCCATCGCTTTAAGGGCTCTAGTCCTCTTCTTCCCAGAAATGGCGAGTTGTTTCATGAGATCATAAGCGGAGGTGCCCACAAACCCTCTTGCCCCGACCTCTATGGCGAAGATTTTGACCCGCAGACCTGCTTTCTTCAGGGTGCTGGCAAGACCGGCGTATTTTTCGGTCTTGTAGATATGTGCTTCTTCCATTCTGCTTTCGTATGGCACAGTGAGTTCTATCAGAATCACTTGTTTCGAGGAGTCAGAGTGGAGAGCGATGTCTGGTCTCATGCCTGTCTTGCTGATGACATCTGGGTAATTTCTCCACTCTGGGAGGTCTGCTGTACACTCCCAGTCGACTGCTCCATCCAGAAGACCCTTTGGCAATGTGCTGGTTGTCATAGCCCTTTCGGGCCAGACCTGTTTCCCTCCTGCTTTGTAGAACGTTGTCATAGCAATTGGTGCGTTTGGGGTCATGGTTTTTTCGCTAACCACATCTGTGATCACTTTCAGAACTTGGTTGTGCCTCCATGTATACCTTCCTTGGGCTAGCGCTACTTTGCAAGAGCTTAGGACATGTTCCACTGTTTGTTTCTTCTGACAGAGCGGACATGCTGGGTCGTCTGCTTTCCCCCATTTCACTAAGTTTGCATTCGAGGGGAGCAGGTCATATACAGATCTGAGGAATATAGTATGCTATACAGTGATGAAGCTTAATGCTTGCCAGAAGCAAAACCCATTTTCCTTCAGTAATTATTTGTAAATCATAGATAAAAGTGTTTGAATCAGTTCACGCAAAACTGCAGATTATTTGGTGCTTGGGTTGATATGCATTTTTGTTGTTGCAGGTGATGTTTATTAGGATTGATATGCATTTTGATTGTTACAGGTGATATAATGGGATAAGGTTAGACTATGACTATGTCTTGGACTGCTTTGTCATTTTCCACACTGCTTTTGGTCTGTTTTGCTGCTGCAGCCAATGCTTCAAGACGTAAGTTTGAAAATGTAAAAATAATAGTGTTTTTTTTTTTTTCCATTTAACTCAGTTGTTGACTAAAAGTACGAAGATTTATAACTGTTAATTTTTCATTAAATTTGATGAAGAGAATATATTTACCAGGATTAACTTCTGTTTCCTTCTTTGGAAATTTATGATGTCATCACAGATCACTTGAAAATTTACCAAGAAGGAAAGAGATGCAGATTCCATTGAATATCTTTATTGTATGTAGCACAGTCAGATACCGAACTACATTCATAAAAATCTGTAAAGATTGTGTGATTAAAGTGATTCATTTGAGTATGGATAACACACTGTAACCTTTTTGGTCCTATTATATCTGTTACAGAAATAATTCAGGTTGTGAATAAATAAGTTTTTCATTCATACTTTGAAAGGTGTATTGTTGTTTTTATTATTGATGAGGACTGGTTTGCCCAAGGCTGTGTATAGTGTGTTTGTATCAAGTGTTTCTAATCACAGTGGCATGTAACAAACAAAGTAAGGAAGGGAGCATGCTGTTTTGACCGGAACATATTGATCTGTGTGTGTGTGTGTGTGTGTGTGTGTGTGTGTGTGTGTGTGTGTGTGTGAGAGACACACACACTGTGTTTATGTATCCATGTTACACCTTGGAGCAGCCACCTAGCTAAAAGATTTTATAACTGGCGTTCACATATCGTATGACTTTATAAGATTTAAGTCGGCATATTTTGATAAATAGATGTGCACATGCATACATTTCAGTGTGATGTGTTAAAGAAAATTATTTTTTCTTCTTTACATGCCCATTGTGATTTGGTGAAAAGAGACTTAAACATAATGGCATTCAAAAGACAAGAGTTTATGCAGCATATTATGTTTCTTGAGTTTGTATTATTTAGAAAGTCAGGATGGAGCCTAAACATCTATAGAGCTTTGTAATCAGACTTTCTCTAATCAGTGTTAGATTGTTTTCTCATGCAATAATGTTGTTAGTTTATGAACAGTTTGTTTTCATTTTCAGGTTTTGTTTTTAAATATGCTTTCTGTCTGTTTGTAACATTAATTGGTTTACTCATGTATACTGAATGAGCCATGATGGAGCATGGTAGTGTGACTTGGAAGATGCTGTTTTGTTGTTGTTTCTTTCAGTGTAGCCAGGAGGAAAAAAAACAGTTGATGAAAGGACGATGTTGATAGATTTATAGTCTTTTCTACACTCAGATTTTTTGAAGGAGATAATCTTAAAGTGTCGTACAGTAAAGAAAGCACTCAAAAACACATAGTTTATCTACATCAGCAAACAGTTTGCAGGCCTGTTGAAGCTTCATATTGTTCTTTTAGTTTTCTTCTAAAATTTTGTATACTTTCTTGTAAAATTTCATTATAATGATGTTGCAGTTTCTGCCTTGGCCATAGGTAAACAATAAACAGCTCCCTTCAAATAACAGTAACCATGCACCTATATCAAGACTGCACTGATCATCAAAATCAGAATAGAGACAGGTATTACCCAAAGCTTTATGTTCTCTCAATCAGCCAACTCCATATCCATGTTCACACAGGTCTATTTACCATGATGACACTTGACAGATGATTAATTTGGTTCAGTTTTACATCACCATGAAAGTGACTCAAGATAGTCTCACTCCACATGCTTTTTCTATTCAGTAATACAAAAAGACTAAAAATAGAGTTGAGTCACAGGATATGACATCAGCACAAGGGACACATAATACATCTGTTCGGGAACATGTATGGTTGACTCTTACTGCTTCAAGAAAGTAACTCTGAATGAAAATGTTGCAAATATAAAAACAACATTAGTGAGAGGTTTCCATCCACTCACATTAGTTTAATGGTTTTCATCATTTTTGTTGTGAGTGGTTGAAAAGCTGGTTGAGTGACAGATACAATGGACAGGACAAAGCAAAACTAATCTGTGTTGGGAGGTGTGCGAAAACATTCTTGTAAAACTTGATTTCCTTTAACTCTTTGACTCCCGTAACCACCCTGTCCACCAGCATCCTGCATTGTCAACCATGCTAGCAAAGCAAAAACTTAACTTGACTCCCTCACCCTATTCACCAGCGTCCTGCTGGAAGCTGGTAGGCAGGGTGAGGAAGTCAAAGGGTTAAGTTTTTGCAGTTGGTAAATAAGGTGCGGGAGTCAAAGGGTTAAATCTGCTGAGGGCTCCCAGAATGGGAATTACGAAACAGTAGATGTGAGACATGATGATTTCAGACACTGAATAATCTTATTTCTTTATTTTTAGTCAATAGAATTATCATTCATCATTCACTGCTGAATGTTTCAGGTTGTAAATATGACAAGAAAGCTGTAGAGTGGTCTTCGTGTGATCCTGTCCTGCATGTGAAGGCAAAGTCTGTCCCTCTGCGCAAAGGAAAAAATGGTTGCCCAGAAACGAAAACAATCACCAAACCTTGCAAGGCTGGCATTGATATTAATGGTGTGTATTATTATTTTAGTATTAATGATGTATCGTTATTTTAGAGATCTGAGCAAGTGTTTTTTTTATTTTGATATGGACATGTGTGTTGTTCTGATTGTTTGTCTCATACTGTACAGGCATTTTGCTGCACAGCTTGCTTTGGTGGGCTTTCCTACCATGAAGGCAGACATGGCTTAAAGGACCTTTAACAGGGCTATTTGATGTTTTTTGTGCATAGGCACCAGCAGATCTGCACATTTAACTCAGGAGATTGTACATATCTCCTCGTGTACCCATCAGGCTCTACCAGGCAGTGTGTAACATAGACTTTCTGACTGCAGTTCAGTGTCCTAACCAGCTGGGCTAAAATGTGGGTCTTTTATTGTATTTCTATTTTTGAACCACATTGTTTTTTACCACTACAAGTGTATAACTCTTAAGAAAAAAAAGATGTCAGAATTTAGATTGCATCACGAAAACGATCAGTTTTGAACTAGATGGCACTGGAATTCTGAGAATGTTAAGAATTTTGGCATTTGTCACAGTGCAAATGAACCCTCTTATAATGGTGATCGCGATTTTTGAATGTGAAATGATCAAAAACTGCATCGTGAGATCTAGAATCCAATCCATTACTTGGAGGGTTTAGATGAAATGCTAGTTGATTTCCAGGTTCATACGCCATAATGGATCAAAGACTCAACTGGGAGGTAAGAAAGGAAAAAGTATGTGTACTTGACAGTTTGCAGGAATGCCAAGGTAAGAGGGCATGGCACAACCCAGGAGTAAGATTGCACTAAAAACTATATGATAGAGCAGATGGGGAGCCCCAACACAAAGCAACATGTTCCATTGCTGACAATGGTGGAAGAAGAAAAAGTGGAAGTGCTGCTATGCATGACCAGGTATTGTGAGTAGGAAGGTGTTATATTGCAATCTGTGGGTCTCTTTTTGTTGGATTCTGGCCGAAAATAGAGAAATCATGTACTGTGTTGCAAAAGTCAGGAGTGGGAGTTCTCAGATCGGTGGATTTATTCAGCAGGAAGAATCAATTTTTTATCGCATAGGCCTTTCCTTTGGAAAATTCTTATCCAGCTTCTTTTTTCAAAGTAGTGCAAGCATAATTAATGTAATTTGTGATTTAATTTGTGCTTGTATAGAAAACAAACAGTGCACAAAATACCTTTGTGAGCGTGCTGAATGTCTGATTTGATGTCTGAAAATGTGCTATATTACACAGATTTTAATCCCATAACATTTGTGTGTGTGTGTGAGCATGCCCCTGGTATCCCCTAGATTCATCTTTTTTTGTTCCTTTTCAGCAGTTCCCACCCCTGATAAGTTGGACTCGTAGAGTCTGCTACCTAAACAGGAATTGCCTGAAAAAAAATCCCTCTTTTAAAGCTGTGTATAACGTAAAATATAGCAGAGTATTTGTTTGATTTGAGGTGCATGTAACATAAATGAGGCTGGTTGTTGCTGGGGTAAAACACTCACCTTCTGATATAATTGAACAAGTTTACATGGGTGTGAATCTAGCTGGAGCAAAAGTTTGTAAATGCAGCCTCCAGCCTGTCCAGTTGAGAATGGTTGTCTCACTTTTTTCATAGTAGGGAATGTAAAGCAGTGAGAGAGACAAGCTGGGCACCTCCATCATAATGCTGGCCTGGAGAAAAGTTGAGGTCTTTGCCACCTCTCTCCCCTGTGGTATCAGAATTGTGTGACAGCATTTACCTGTAACATAAGGTAGTATCATGTATGATTTCAGGCTGCATGTATGTTCCGGTCAGTGGTTGGAGTGTATGTGACCCAGTGACAAAAACGTCAACACGCACTTTAGAACTTCGTTCTCGCACATCTGACCATTGTGACAATAATGAAGTGGAGAGCAAGGATTGTGGAAAAGATGACAAACCAAGAGGTGATGTCAAAAAGAAGAAAAGAAAAGGAAAAAGAAAGGATAAAAAGTCACGCAACAAAGGTAGTGGTGGTTTTATTGCTTAAATTTGTAATCAGAAATGTGAGTGAAAGTTGACATGAATGGCATGACAGCTTGATGATGTTATCAAAAGTACTAGCTTTTATGATTGAGTGTTAACAACTGGGAGGTTGTGGGTTCTTTTAAATCTTTGTGGAATTTTTGGCTCCAGCGGGGCCTTACCCAGTGGTTTCATGAGCTTTTTTGTTTGTTTGTTTCAATGGACAGTTGTAGTGGTTCCCTAGAAGATCTGTTGTCCCACTTTCCATGGCTGCATGTCATGTTTTGTCAAATTCTTTCTGTCTCTCCCTCTTCCTCTCTTTTTGTCTTTCTTTCTCTTCCTCTGTCTCTCTTGGCATATAGGTTGTTGATGTTCCTGGAATTTCTCACAAAAATTTGAGATGGAAATAATGGCATTGACCGTCTTTGTGTATGGAATCCTGCTTGTTCTTTGCAGTATTGTTTTTGTTTGGTTTCTAGAAGAATGTGTGCTTAAGTACTGACATTTTTTTTCAGATGAAAAAGGATGCAGATACAAGAAGGGAAGTTGGAGCAATTGTGATCCTGCAGTGGGGAAAATGGTTCGAACTTTAGAGTTGAAACATGGGCCCTCAACATGCAAAAAGAAAAAGACAGATGTCAGAAATTGTGATCCAAACAAACTAAAAGCGCACAAAAGTAAGCGTAAAGGCAAGAAGAAGAAGAAAAAGAAGCAGAAAAAGGGGAAGAAACACAAAAAAGGAAAAGCAGCTGTTGATGGTAAGTTTGTCTGCAAAGTTTGTAAAGATAATGCTTACTCATGTATGTGAAATCATTGAAACTTAAGGCAGTTGCAAAAACTAACATATAAACAAACTTCTTTCTTTTATCTCTCTGCTTGTACCATTATGTACGTCATAGGAGAGAGTGTCGACGATTAGCAGTGAGTTGTCGGACCTCAAGTAGAAAAATCCAGAGTGACAGCAAGGTCTCTCACGCCATCCATCCAGGATCTTCCTTGGACTGCCTTTAAATCCAGATATCTCTTTTCCTGGGTCTGCCTTTTGCTTAAAACCCACATACTTTTTTGTTAAATTGTCATTACTGTGCTTGATGAGCCATTCTAGTCAGATGACCAATCACTTCATTTTCTGTTGACGAATATGATAATGGGCCAGCCTTATTCTCACAGTTTCTTGAATCTTGGTCTGATCTTGTTGACAGCTGTTTTCAAACAATGGGTCATAGGTGACAGTTTTTTGTTCAGTGTGCTTGGTCAGGATCCATGTATGTCGTGGTGGGGATGAAACTGAAACTGATGACTTGGTTTGAATTAGAAACGAAGGAACAAAACAAACTCCAAGAAAATTTGTGTTCAGATTACCTTTTAGTGGTATCACAGTGTGGACATTCCCTCAAATGGAAGAAACAAGAAAACACAAGAAGACAGACCAGTATCAGTGAATTTTGTACACCTAATATAGGATGAATATTCAAACCAGAGACACTCACTCTTCTTACTCAGTCAATGGGCCATACCTGTCATCTGAACTGTAAGATTTTTGTATAAAAAACAAACTTTTTGGTAACAATTTTTTTCACAGACAGATACAAAATGAGACTTACAATTCACATGTCTGTATACATGTTTATGCACTCACTAACACACACAGGCACATAGACTGACAGACACATAATTGCACAGAAGGAATCCACAGACAAACACAAAGACACAGAGGCATCCATAAAAACAAGCACACGCACACAAACACACACACACACACACACACACACAAACACGCATGCATGCGTGCACACACATGCATGCATGCACCATGCATGCACACATTCACACAGACACGCACGCATGCATGCATGCACGCGCACACACACACTCTATGAACCCCTTTTCTTAGCCGGCTTCACCCATCAACATGCACACAACTACATACATGCATTCAAGCACACTGACTAGTTTGTTGGATAAGAAATTTGAAAAAAAGGAAAACTTCCAGAATCTGCCCTACTCTATCATTTATGTTGGCCATTTCTTTTTTTCTGAGTTTGTAGGCTGCATCTCTTGTGTGCTTTCTTGTGGGATATTAATGGAAGTTGACAGGTATGGCCATTTATTAATCTGCCATACTGGCCATCATACGCCATTTTCATGGATGTGTTTGCTGAGTATTTTCATGATTCCATGAGCCACTGACATGGTTAACAGGATCTTTGAAATACGTTTTTATCCATCAGGTGCTGCCAGGCAGGGTCAGACTCAGACCTGATTGAAAGGCTGACGTCCTGACATACTTGGTTATTGCTTACATCCATACGGAGTATGTGACTTGTTCAGGTTGATTAAATTAAGAACTGTTGTGTGCATGTGTGTGTGTGTGTGTGTATGTGTGTTGTGTGTGTGTGTGTGTGTGTGTGTGTGTGTGTGTGTAATTAAGTGTGCGCTTGTATGTGTATGTGTATATGCCTCATGTGCTCATGCATCAGTTTGTGTCATGCATGTAAAGAGGAGGAATTGTGATTGATCAGGTGTAAATTAGGCACACCGTAAAATCAGAAGTGGGTCCTTACACAGATGTTAAAAGAGAGTAATAATTGTAAATAATTCAACATAAAGTAAGTCTACCACCAAAAAAAGAAAGAATAAAAGAAATCAACCCTACCTTCTTTTGTAAACAGACTTTCAGCCAGCACCACCAAAACTGACAGAGATGCGTGTATGGCCCCTGTCAACGTCAGTGGAGGTCTCATGGAAGCCTCCTAACCATGGAACTGTGCGTGGATACCAGGTGGGCTATGGCATCAGTATTCCCGATGTCTACAAAATAGATGTCAATGCCTCCGTTCTTCACTACATCATTCGTAACTTGGGTACGTGTGTGTGTGTGTTTGTGTGTGTGCGGAAAGGTGGAGGAGGGTATATGTTTTTCAGCTAATGTATGAGAAAAGGACAGTTTTCGCCTATACTTACATGTTCTGCTGCCTAGGGAAGAGGGACACTTACCCTAGCAATGCCGTGCGAACCGAAACGCGACGTCAAATTTGTGGTACCAAAAACTGGGGAAAACCGGGGCCGGCCGCAAAACTGGGGGGGTCTTCAGTTCAATCAAGTATTACTGCCTCTTTAATCGGTGTTTCATTCTTATTTTTTGTCTTATGTGAATAAGAAATGAATAAAGATTTGAATGATTGCCTTTTTATATACTTAGAGCAAAAATGGAATTAGTTATTTGATGAGAAAGTCGAAAATCCACGTTTCGGGCGTAATCGCGGTGACGGTATGTGTTTAGAATCGAAGTTTGTTCGGGATGCTTCACTATTTCGGTCGGTACGGCTATATTTGTGAACCAATCACATTGTAATTTTGCAGCCAATGAGAATTAATGTAACAGAATGATATATCCCGACGACAGCTATGTGTGCCAGTTTCGAACAGAGATGACGCTTCCAAAGTTTTGCTTTTTTTCATCGGAAAAGTTTGCAGGCAAGTCGCCATTTTTGGAACTTGTCGTCGGCGGGATTCGATTTTACATGCTTTTTTCTATATATTAGTGTAATATGAAATCAATTTGATGTAAAATACGGCTGTACGCCAACTTTTTACATGAGGATCTGTACCAGATCAACGTCGGAATGTGCCGACGCCAGTAGCCTGAGTAGGCCTACAACACGAAACAGAACGCTGTGCAAGTTTCAGCTCGGCAAGTTTTGCGCTGTCAAAGACTAGATCTAGCAATCAACAGATCAAGTTCTGTTCTATCTGTAACATTGTATTTTTCAAGAAAAGGACTACTGCGTTTGAACTCGATTCGGAGTTGTTAGCCGAAGCTTGGTTTGTCAACCATTTCCTTCCCGAGGTCATGCTAATTCACATGTCGCTGTGTAGACCTGCTCACCCCATGACGGGCGAACTTACTCTAAAAATACTATGTGATCGACGGGCTTCCCGGGGCCGTGGAAAATGGGTTTGCCCAAACAGAGGGGTAACCCGCCTCCTCCAACTCTCTCTCTCTCTCTCTCTCACTCAAATTTTAAATGAATGAATAAACAGATCTAAATAATTTTTTTTCAAATCAACAAACAATTCTGTGCAAGTCATTGTACTTTCCTTGACATGAATCTCTCTCTCTCTCTCTCTTCTCTCTCTCTCTCTCTCTCTCTGTCTCTCTCTCTCTCTCTCTCTCTCTCTCTCTCTCTCAGAGAACAAAAAATGAATAAATAAGTAAATAGGCCCCAGTACATTCATATCCAAGTCATTGTTAACAGGCATGATCTCTTCTCTCTCTCTCTCTCTCTCCTCTCTCTCTCTCTCTCTCTCTCTCTCTCTCTCTCTCTCTCTCTCTCTCTCTCTCTCTGACAACACACACACACACTAATACACACAGAGATTTAGAATGTCACAAAACAAAATCTTCTGTTCATTGTTATAATATTCTTTATTTAGGTTTTGAAACTGAATAGAAGGCTGAGTTGTATTATTTGTAAAGTAGGCCATCCATTAGCTTACGTAGTTGTTTCAATTTGTAGTCAGTATCTGGAAAGGATATGCCTATTGTCATTAATTTGTTTTAACGGGAAGATTGCATCTTATTTAGTAGTAGCCTATTATTGATTCGTATTAAAGGGCAAGAGTACACTGGAAACACTTAGCAGGATTGCTCTGCTTTGGTGGATTTTTACCAGTAATATGCTAAAAATCAAAGTCGCGAGTTTGGGCTTAATGTTAAAGTAATATTGATGTGGAGACTATGCATTATGGTTTCCTTTCCTTTCCAGTCTCTCAGTGAATAATATATATTATGCAGAAATTCATATGTTTCTCTATTGTAGGAGTTAAGTGACCTGTTCCTGAATGGCGAGTGGTCCCATATTCTTCCAGAAGTTTTCTTTGGACGCTGGCTGTGCTAAGTGTTCGGGGACTTGACTCATCCACAGTCAGTCAGTCATTTTTCTAAACACTGATGAATAAAATAATCAAATGTACTGTGCAAAAATCTTGTCTGATATGTTTTCCTCTATGTGTGTGTATGTGTATGTGTATATGTGTGTGTGTTTAGTTTTTAGTAGAATATTGATCAGATGATATTTTTGGATAGCCTGCAGCATAAAAGCATGCAGTAATTTTTAATATTTCAACTATTTAAGTGATTCCAGAAGTCATTGATTCTCAGATTTCCTTTTATATGTACAGAAACTGATGAAATATTACAAATTATTCATAAGACTACTGAAGTAGCGAGTCGTGACTTTTTTGGTTTAATTTGCAGTAATAAGACACTTGAACGATGAGCAAAATGATTTTATATCTATCTCATGAAATGATTATATATCCTTGTTTTGTTTTTAGCTTCATTTTTGTCTGTTATTAATACAATATGGGCAATTATTAATGAAAAACAGATAAAACATGCCAAATATCACATGTTTCCTGTAATAAGACAAAAATGGCTCGTCGCAGAGTTACGATAATGGTTTCATTCAATTCGGCATACAAAAATACATCAACGATCAAAATTTTATGACATTTGGTCCTGTCTGTCTCTCTTAATTACAAAATGAATGTCATTTCCAGCAAAATCAGCATACCATGCCATTTGATGGGTTTGTTCTGTGACAGCTGGTCCTTCTTTGTCCCACTAAAACGTGGTACCAAAATTTAAGAAACTTTTTACGCTTCAAATTCGAATATCTCGTGAACTAATAGTCCGATCTGAAAAATTTAAACTGCTTTTTACTCAGAACAACAATATCTTCAAAACCATATAATCTTTTAACTCAAAACCCAATTTCAATTTTTCATGCGGCATTGCTACTTACCCACTCTGCTCAGTCTGGCTGCACAACTAAGTGATTATTAGAAACCAGAAATACATGAAAATGGAATAAAAATATGTTTGATTAATGAAATATGACGGGTGCTAATTTTCAGCCAACTGGCCTTTGTCCAGAAGACAGAAAGGACAACAAAGAAACAAATTCATAAGACTGAGGACAAAAGCAACAGATTTGCTACTTCCCTGACATCTCCTTGAGCATTGAGCTGGAAAAGATCACTTTGATTTAGGTTAAGTGATTAATGTCATGGGTTGGGTAGTGATAGTGATGGTGATGGTGTGTGCTTATTAGTTGGTTTTCTAAGTTTGTTGTGTGAGAGTGCACACAGCTGATCATTACTGAAGTGACTCACTAGTAATGCAGTACAAAGGCAATTCAATTTTGATATCAGTGACAACTGCTGTGATCTCCTCAGCATTGAGACCGTTACATAATATATCTAGGTTTGATGGTATGTTAAGAAGCTGTCATGAGTAGTGTGATATTATTGCCACTTAAGAGGTACAAAAGATGGTGCAGCCCAGTTGCAGATTGAGGATGATGAGACGGATATAGAATAAATTTGTCTTCTGTTGTTTCCATCGATAATGAAGACTATTGTCTGTTGGAACATAAGAGGTGTCAGTTCAAATTTAGAGGAACTCCAGCTACTTTGCCACGACCTGCAGCCCATTGTGCTGGCCGTACAAGAAATGTTAGTGTGTAAAGGGAAACGTTTTTCTATAATGAATTTCAACATTATTTCGAAACCAGCACAACCTAAAGATGGAGGAGTAACAGGTGGAGTGTCTTTGCTCCTACACAGGTCTGTTTTGTTTAGCCCTGTTAATCTGAACACTTCTTTGCAAGTAGTAGCAGCAAGGGTATCTCTACACAAAACCACAAACATCTGTTCCCTGTACCTACCTCCGTCTGTTCCTGTTACTAAAAAAGAACTTCCAAGACCTTTTCTGTTGTTGGGCAATTTGAATGGCCATTTCCTGCTTTGGGGTAGAACGGATACTTCAGTCCGTGGTCTTTTGCAGGAAAACACCTCCAGATTAGACTTATGCTGTCTAAACGATGGATCTCCTACTTGTATTCATCCTGCAAGTGGTACATTTTCCAGTTTATATCTGTCGATGTGTGATGCTTCACTGGTCTTGGACCATGAGTGGAGAGTTCTTGTGATCTGCATGGCAGTGACCATTTTTCAGTAGTCTTTAACAAGTACAAACATTGAACATGAATGCTTACCAGAACACTTGAATTTTCATGAGGCTTAATGGGATTTATTCACAAGTACCATCCAGAGCGAAGTAGACGAAGAGAAAATTCTGCAAAGTGATGATCCGGCAGACACTCTTAACACAAGTCATCCTGAACTGTGCCAAAAAAGCAATTCTCACATCATCAAAGATACCTCATATGCCTAAAACACAGTAGTTTACTTTTGTTGTAAAAAATTAAAACAATCCGGCAAGAGAGCTCAATGTCGCGTCTTCCAATCACCATCAGTGGACTACATTTGAGCTCATCACAAACTCTGAGCAGAGTCGAGGTATGTCTTTAAAACAAATAAACAACAGTCTTAGAGAGACTTCTGTTCCAAAGGGATGTCCCAAACTCCAAAGAAGACATTGTGGAAAATTATTTTTAAAAATTTAAAGGGAAAATCACTTGTCCCACAAGTCAGCCATCTGAAACTGTCCGATTGTCGATTACTGACAAAAAAGCAGTTTCTAACCTGTTAGCTGCCACCATTGAAAACAATTCTTCCTCAGCCGACAAATCGGCGCTTTTCTGTAAACACAAATCCCTGAAAGAAAAGAAGCCTGTAAGTTTGTCTCTGATGACACGGAAGAGTACAATCTTTCATTGATGTTAGCTGAATTAAATGCTGCTTCTTCTGACTTGCTCTGACTCTTCTCCTAGCCTGGATGACATTCATTATAAACTTCTGAAGCATATCCCAGATAACGGTTTAGAAATCCTCTTATGAGTGTACAATTAAATATGGACGACAGGATTCTTTCCTCCCTTGTGGCGGAAAGCTTTGATCATCCCTGTACCAAAATCTGGAAAAGGCATATCCAGTCCTTCCAACTACCACCCAACAGCCCTAGCCAGTTGCCTTTACAAAGTGACGGAAAAAAATGTTAACAGAAGACTGATGTGGAAACTGGAGAATGACGGCATCTTGGCTAAAGAACAATGCGGTTTTCGCAAGCATCATTCTACTGTGGACCATTTAGTTTGCCTTGAAACGATTATTAAAAAAAGACAAGATATGAGACAGATGGGAAGAGTAAATTAAAGACCTTTTTGATGGTGACAGAAACAAAGAACACATTATAAGAAAGAACGTTTTAGGACTACTCATAATGAAAGATGAAATTAGAGCAGCATTGAAAAAGATGAATCTGGGAAAAGCCCCAGGACCGGACAATTTTGCTATAGAAATGATTGAGACCCTAGAAGAATTTGGTACTGAAAAAATAACAGTTCTCTTAAATCAAATTTATGACACCGGAAAAATCCCTAAAGATACGTCAAAATAATTTTCGTTGCACTTCCAAAGAAAGCAGGGGCTATAGAATGTGAACTCATCGTACAATCAGCTTGATGAGTCATGTAACAAAAATTGTATTAAGAATAATCATGATGAGGACAAGGAACAGAATCAAAAGAGAAATAGAAGAACAATGTGGATTTGTTGAAGGGAAAGGAACTATTAATGCCAAAGAACTCGCATAGTTGAGTTGAATAAGGATTTATAGGTATGCTTTGTTGATTATACCAAGGCTGTTGATTGGGTAAGACACGAAGAATTGATCAACCAACTAGAAAGGCTCAGTGTTGATGGAAAAGATCTAAGAGTAATCAGAAATATGTATTGGGAACAAACAGCGGCAATGAGAATAGAAAGCCATATAAGCTCTTTTCAAAATATCAAAAGCTGTTACCAGATCTGTTTTCACTTTACAGAGAAACCTTCATGAAGAACCTAGAAGAATACCCTGGGGGTGAAGGTTGGAGGAAAAATAATAATCAACCTTCATTACGCAGATGACACCATGCTAATTGCAGAAAAGAAAAAGACCTACAAAACCTTGTGAATATAATAGAAATAGAAAGCAAAAATAAAGGGCTGGAGCCAAATAACAAGAAGACTGAAGTCATGGTAATCAGTAAAAAACATGAAATCCCCTCATGCAAAATAGCAGCAAATAGCACAACATTAAGACATGTTGATAAATTTAAATATCTGGGATTGGTCATCTCACTAGATGGCAGATGCACATCTGAAATAGCCAGCAGAATCAACTTGCAACTAGCATTTTTTGGATGCTGATATGATTGCTTTGGTATGCCTTGGAGCATGCAGAGCTGATAACATTGTTGTTTCAGGCAACGATCATCAGTTTCATAGCAAATTTCTGTTATCAGAAAAATACAAGATGATAAATAATAATCTTGTGAATTTTCCGAACAGAGAAGTTTATGATAAAAGGTGCCCAAGACTAAAATGGAGAACGAAAGATATTTGGGGAAAAAAAAAGATCCTGCTTGGTTAGGGTAAGTAATGCAATTAGGCATCAGTGTGTAACTTGTCTCAACATAATTTTGAGATACTAAGGTGTTAATCAGACCAAAAGAAAATTACAAACACAAGCAAACAAAAAAAACAAAAAAAAACAAAAAAAACTTCACGGTGAAACTGTCATAGGCAGAGATGGAAATAGTTCATGACCAAAATCCCTTTTAAATGATGATTATTTTTCTGGCTGTAAAGAAAAGTCCTTTTGTTATGTTCATCTTTTGGATATTGTTTTTATACATTTGGGTAAAGAGAATAGATCTTGGAATGTAGATTTGTTCCAGACTCGGCCACACAAATTGTCAGGTAATTGATTGTGATACAGATCCTTTCATGTTCTTAAAAGAATGTACCATGTGTGTGGCTGTCTTGTGGCTACAAGTGTGTGGTGGTGTTTGTGTGTCCAGAGCCAGAGCAGGAATACATTGTCAGTGTGCGAGCGAGGAACAAAGCCGGTCTGGGAAGCCCATTGTATGAGACAGTGAGAACTGGGCGGGACAAAGGTGGGTGAAGTGTTTGTTTTACTTCTGCTGCGTCTTTTGTTTATGGCAAGGCAACCTTTAACCCCTTGAGTGCCGACATTTTTGACATCCAGTTTTTTCCACGTGCTGGGGAAAAATGTTGCATCACTACTATGCAGAATAAAACAACTGTTGCTTCCATATTTATGGGAATCTATGCATGAAATTACACAGAATGATGCATTAGGCATGACTGAATGTATTTTCAGATGATTTATGTAGTAATTTTTTGAAATCACTATGTATTTGTAATATTTTTGTGGAAATTCCCATAAAAAGCTCATAACCACTCATGATAGAAACCAAAAAAAAAAAAAAAAAAAAAAAAGAAGATATTACCCTCCTGACAAAACGTAAAAGTATGCAGACTTTGGCTGACCTCCTACTGACAGATCACTGACTGCTGACGAGCTACAAAGAGCTGCTGTGTTCTAGTACACTAAGTGTCTTGACCCGGTCAAGTCATCTGCTGCCGCCACATCCCCCACCCCCACCCCACTCCATCACTCTAGTCCTCCCCTTGCCACTTCTAATACTACTCACTGTGTGGGGTTCTACAATGTCCTGCCTGTTTGAAGGGTGTGAAGTTGTTGGCTAGCTGCTAGTATAGCCTGGCCACAAACCCTTTGTGTCACATGCTCGTAAAATCAGTACTTTTCGTGTTAGGTCTGTCTGGCGCACATTTCATACCAACAACTCTGCTGCTGTTTTCAACCTCTTCTTGTATTAGAATTGTCCTCCGAATCATCCTACAGTCATTTATAAGTTCTTGACTCAACTCACATGCTTCCAAAGGCTGAAACCATGCAGCATTACAAGACAGTCCTGGTGTTAGCATTTTGCTGAAAACCAGTTTCTCTTTTCAGACAAATAAAACCGGTCAAAAAGTCATGTAAGGGAAGCCAGTCACTTTTATGAACCCTCTCTGAGACTGACAACATCAGTCAGTGCTTCTCTCCCATTTACATTAGGCTGAAACGTGTGTCAAACTACCTCCGTAAATGTTTATGTTTGTAGACACCACAAAAGGCTTTGAGAACTCCGTGAATTTTACGTTGATGGCACTTAAAAAGTTAATTAATCCCATTCACTGCTAATGCTTTTGGCTATAGTGTATGCTGAGAACTTTTCCAGAAAAACTCAAAAATTCACATCTATGCTTTTTGTTTACTTCATCATCATTAGTTGCCTTGCCACATGTCATTGGCGATCTTGGTCTTCCATCTGTTTCTATCTCTTGTTGCCTCAAGCACCTCTTCCACCCTCTTTGTCTTCAGCCACTCTGCAAGTCCGTTCAATAGCTTCTCCCTGGGTCTACCTGGTGCTCTCTTTCCCTCCAGCTTTCCCATTGTGACCAGGTGCTCCAATTCCCCTTTCCTCATAAAATGGCCTATTAATGTTGCCTGTCTTTTCTTATCTTCCTTATGAATGATCTTCTTGTGTCTGCCTCCATCAAGACTGTCTCGTTTGTTTTCTTTGCTGTCCATGGAACTCTCAACATTCTTCTTAGAAACCACATCTCAGCTGCCTCAATCTTGGTCTGGCTTTGCTTGTTGACTATCCACGCCTCACAACCGTATAAGAGTATTGGTTCTATATAACTTTCAAGAACTCTCTTCCTGATGTTAATTGATAGGCATTTGTTGGTAAGAATGCTTGTCGTCTTCTTGGATGCTGTTTTGGCTTGGCCGATTCTGCAGGCTATTTCTGATGTGCATCTGTTGCTGGTGAAATGATTGTTCCCAGGTATTTAAACTTATCAACCTGTCTCAAGGTTGTGCCGTTTGCTCTTATTTTGCATGAGGGGATTTCATGTTTTTATGATCACCATGACTTCAGTCTTCTTACTGTTTAGTTCTGACCTACCTTTGCTTCCTATTTCTAGTATATTCACAAGGTTTTGTAGGTCCCTTTCATTTTCTGCAATTAGCACGGTGTCATCTGCGTATCAAATGTTGTTTATCATTTTTCCTTTAACCTTTAATCCAGGGTCTTCCTCTAGGTTTCTCATGATGTTTTCCTGTAAAGTGAAAACAGGTCTGGTGACAGTTCCAAAACAGTTGAAGATAACATCATAAAACTGTATATCTAATGAATCAGAAATGAACAGATTCCTCTTGTATCAATATGATTTGCAAACATTGGACCAGGTTGCCATATAAACTTTCTGAAACGCAGTGGAAAGTAATAAAGACCAACCCCTCCAAAAAAAAAGAAGAAAAAAAAAAGAAAGGTTTGGCAAAGAAATTGTTGCACCAAATGGTTCAGCAAGTTAATTAATAGGGCAGTCTTAAGACAAAAAATCAGTTACAAATTGTCCCCCATTCAAACAACAGCATCCACCTAACCAAAGGCAAACAGTCACAAAATAAAAGAGCATAATCAACCAGTCTAGCACAATGCTAGCAAAATGTCTGAGTGTGATACATATTGCTACTACTTCTACTATTTCAAATCATAAGCAATAAATATATGAATAAGTGAAAAGATATATTAATTATGTATGACTGGTCATAGTATGCCAAGCCCCTTTTATCCACATATTGTCTTTCTTAGTTTCATACACACACACACACGCATGCACGCACGCACGCACACATGCACGCATGCGTGCACGCACGCATGCACGGGCGCACACACACACGTACACACACATGCATACTTACACACACACATAGACACATTGACGCACAACACATATACAAACACACACACATTTGACAAGTTTTATGTAGGGATAGTAAAGAAAGAATGACTGCGCCAGTCGGTACACGCATTGAACAACCTGACAGCAATTGGCAGAGGCTGATAGTCTTCATCAGAACCATCATGCACTCCAGAAGTTTCAGATCAAAATCTGGGTCACTAGCATTGACATCATGAAGTCTTACTTTGTCAGGACCAAAATTTTCACCTCTACTCTCAGCATCATGAAGAACTACTTTCAGTACTTACTCATGTGTAAACATTTGTCTTCACTCTGTCATAGCTTTGATGAGGAGAAATTCATGGGCTGGAGTTTGTGAAAACTTTGATAATTTTTTTTCAATCAATAATACATAATGGTGCAAGTCAGGAGAGTTAAAACTTGTAAATTAGCAGTTGACATTTCTTTAGTGATGAGTGAAAAACCAACGGTAATTTATCTGAGCGGATGAGGTATGTCAAGAATGCATTGTTGATTGTCAAATCATGATGTACATCGCACATCAACAGGCCAACCAAAGGATTAAGTTAATTTTAGTAGCAATAACATTGCACATCAACAGGCCAACCAAAGGATGAAGTTAGTTTTAATAGCAGTAACTTAACCATATCTTATAAGTGCATAAGCTCAGCGATTCCCGGTTGTCTGTCTTATTGCTTGTCTGGTTGGTTTCTTTTCTGTGTCTGGTGTCTGTATTGTGACAGTGGTATGTATGTGTGTGTGTGTGTTGAATGTGTTTGTTTAGTTTTCCGTTTACAGTGATGCTGCATTTTGCAAGATTTTGTTTTGTTTTGATTTTTGATATATGCTGCTTATGAAACCAGAAAGTGCTGTATATCTCTAGCTAAACAAAACATTATCTGGGTTGTAGCTTTATTGTGTAAGTTGCAGCTTATGTATTTGATGAATACTTTGATTTCTGGCCACTTGCGACAATATCTTTCTAGATTTTTTAGTGTGGTTATTTTATTTCGGCCTTTGAAATGGTTTGAATATTTTTCCCATTTTTTCATCCTTTTGAGTTCTGTCAGCTGGCATTTGCACTGAATGGATTTTTCTGTGTGTCCCACCATGGCTTTCACTGATATGGTTTATGTAGGGCATTGATACATTCAGTTTATACTTGAGGCTGGATGTGTTTTTTATACATTTTCATGAGATAAAGAAAAAACCCATGTATGTACTACAGTATGGCCTAAGTTGTGTCAGTGACAGGCTGATAAAAAGACAGATAACCCAAAAGCCTGGTAGGACTTCAGACACTTGCATACAGCTGTGTGCAGTCATATGGCATATGCTATGATCATTTCGCATCTTCTCCATCACTTGACGTTTGTGGCATCAGTACAGATGGAATTTATTCCAAGTGTAGAAACATTATGTTGAGAAACTGGAACTGAAACTGCTGAATGTGACCACAACAAACTGAAGTCCATATCACCCTGTGAAGGACTTACAAGATCTGTTCAAAGGGGGCCAGAACAAGTGATGGCCATATGATTCAATAAAGAACTTACCTGTATGTGCTGAGGAGGAACCAGAACAAATGATAGCCATAGTGTTCGATAAAGAACTTGTCAGACTTTCTGCTTCTGTTTACTAGCTTGAGAGGAAAATCCTTACGTATGCACAGACACCTGAATAACATGCATTTGAAAGATTTCTATTTTGTAAAAAGGGGACCTAAGAAGCGGTCATGCTGGTAAGAGTTGATAGGTTTTCTGTTTGCAGTAATTTTTAATGTTTTTGTTTTTGTTGTTGTTTTTTCCTCCAGATTCAGGCAGTTCAGGTCAGTTGTTGTTGGCACCTGTGGAGGTGAGGGCCATTACAGTGTCAGCGAACAGCATTGAGGTGTCCTGGACTGATTCCTCTGTTCTCAAGCTGAGAGGAGGGGTAGAAGATGGGGCAGGTGGGAACATTGCGTTCTTGTGTTGGCTTTGATTTAGTCTGTCTCTGTTTCTTTGGCATTATTCTATGCCTCTGTCTCTGTTGGTTTGCTGTTTTTTGTCTCTCTCCTCTCTCTGTCATTCATACATTCCGCTCTCATCCTCTCTGTTTGTTAGTGCACATGTGTACAGGCACGCACTGCATGCATGCATGCACATACTCTGAGAAACACACACACACCCACACACACACACAGAAACACACACACTCGCTTACTCACTCATTCACTCACTAACACGAACACTGACAGACACACGTATGCACGCTCATACTCACCAACCCACCCACCCACACACACACTCACACACACAAAAACCCACACATTTTTACACAGGCTTACATCCGTCCATTCATCCACAAACACTCTGCACCTACGACCTGGAGAGGACACTCCAGCCTCGCTACTAACACTAACACTACAACACGGGAAGCAACAGATACCGGTGATAAGTCATTGCTCAACTGGCGTAGAGCTGATGCCAGGGGTTGCTTTTGACGGTGGGAGAGACCTTCGTGTCTTACTGGACAGCTACCGCCCGCCTAAGCTGGGCAGCCCCCAGCCAATCAGATGCTGTCCCGCCACGACCTGCCTTCTTCATTGGGTGCATGAAGATTAGGAGAAAATCTGACAAGCAGGTCGTTAACTACCGCACCAGGCAAAAAGAAAAATTCAAATTCAAGAAACGGATCAGGAAAAGGATCAGCAGTGAAACTGGGCTGTTGGAATGTCCGAACAATGATGCCTGGGCTCTCCCAAGATCTGCAAGACATCAACGACGCCAGAGAGACCGCCATCATAAACAGCGAGCTAAAGAGGCTCAATGTGGACATTGCCACTCTGCAGGAAACACGGCTGGCTGACTCAGGAACACTGAAGGAAAGGGACTACACCTTCTTCTGGCAAGGAAAGAGTTCTGATGCCCCAAGAGAGTACGGAGCAGGCTTTGCAGTAAGGAACAGCTTGCTGAACATGATTGAACCAGGCAGCAGCGGTTCAGAGCGACTCTTGACTCTCCGCCTCAACACCACCGAAGGCTATGTCACTCTCATCAGCATTTATGCCCCAACTCTGTCTGCCTCTCCAGACGCCAAGGATGAGTTCTACAGAAATCTTGCATCAACCATAAGGAACATCCCCAGGACAGAACAAACTTGTTCTCCTGGCGACTTCAACGCCAGAGTGGGTGCAGACAATGACTCATGGCCCTCCTGCCTCGGTTCCTTTGGAGTGGGGAAAATGAATGAGAATGGACAGCGACTGCTTGAGTTTTGCGCCTGCCATGAACTGTGCATCGCCAACTCCTTCTTCAAGACGAAGCCTCAACACAAAGTCTCCTGGAGGCATCCACGCTCAAAACACTGGCACCAACTGGATTTGATCCTAGTAAGATGTGCTGCTATCAAAAACGTTCTCCACACTCACTCTTATCACAGCGCACTGCGACACAGACCACTCTCTGGTATGTTGCAAGATCAGGCTGCAACCAAAGAAGTTCCACTGCTCAAAGAAACAAGGGAACCCTCGCATTGACGTCAGCAAGATGTCTCAGCCAGATCTTGTAGAACATTCGCAGAGGCCTTTGAGAGAGAATACGATGCATTGCAGCCCAGAGACTGCCACAGAGAGATGGGAAACACTACGAGACACCATGCACTGCATTGCTATGGCCACCTTTGGGAAGAAAACTGTGAAGTCCCACGACTGATTTGAGGCCAAATCATCAGAGATTGACTCCCACTGTTGAGGCCAAGCATGCCGCACTCACCGAGTATAAGCGGTCACCCAGTGAGAAGAACCTGCAAATCCACAGGGCTGCCAGGAGTAAGGTTCAGCTTAACGCCAGGCGCTGCGCAAACGAGTACTGGACAGAGCTCAGCGAAGAGATACAGAGTGCTGCTGAAGGAGGCAACATCCGAGGAATGTATGATGGCATCAAAAAGGCACTGGAACCAACACAGAGCAAGATCGCCCCCCTCAAATCCTCCACTGGGGAAGTAATCAGCGATCCTAGCCGACAGATGGAAAGATGGGCGAAACACTACTCCAACCTCTACTCCACACAGACCATGGTGTCCCCCTCAGCCCTCGATGCCATCAAGTGCATGCCGGTAATGGAAGAACTTGACGCAGAGCCAACTGTGGACGAACTCAGCAAGGCCATTGATAGCCTGGCATCAGGCAAGGCACCTGGCAACGACGGAATTCCCCCAGACCTCATCAAGCACTGCAAGACTTCTCTTCTGCACCCTTTGCACGCAGTCCTCTGTCAGTGTTGGAATGAGGGAGCTGTACCGCAGGACATGAGGGACGCCAAGATCGTCACCCTGCACAAAAACAAGGGCGAAAGGAGCGACTGCAACAGCTACAGAGGTATCTCACTCCTCAGCATTGTTGGCAAAGTCTACGCTCGGGTCCTCCTAATCTGCCTGCAGAAACTGGCTGAACGCGTCTACCCGGAATCACAGTGTGGTTTTCGAGCAGAGAGATCCACGGTAGACATGGTCTTTTCCCTTCGCCAAATCCAGGAGAAGTGCAGAGAGCAGCAGATGCCCCTGTATGTGGCATTCACTGACCTCACCAAGGCCTTTGACCTAGTCAGCAGAGATGGCCTTTTCAGGGCTCTCCAAAAAATCGGCTGCCCCCCCAAACCGCACAGCTTAATTGAGTCCTTCCACTCCAACATGAAAGGGACGGTGCAGTTCAACGGAAACCTCTCCAAGCCCTTTGACGTACGCAGCGGTGTGAAACAAGGCTGCGTCCTGGCCCCAACCCTCTTTGGAATCTTCTTCGCTCTCCTCCTGAGGCATGCGTTCAGCACAGCGCAAGAAGGGATCTACCTGCGGACCAGATCAGATGGCAGGCTCTTCAACCTCGCCCACCTTAGAGCAAGGACAAAGGTCCGTGAAGCCCTCATCAGAGACATGCTATTTGCCGACGATGCCGCAGTTGTGACCCATACTCAGCGGGACTTGCAGTCACTAATGGACCGCTTCTCCCAGGCCTGCAAAGATTTTGGTCTGACCATCAGTCTTAAGAAGACAAACGTCCTGGGCCAAGGCACGCCATCTCCACCAGCCATCACCATTGATGACAACGAGCTTGAAGCCATCCATCAATTCACATATCTTGGGTCCACCATCACCGATAACCTCTCCCTTGACATAGAGATCGACAAGAGGATCGGGAAGGCAGCCATAACACTAGCCCGCCTCACACAAAGGGTGTGGACAAATCCCAAGCTGACCACGAAGACAAAGATGGCTGTATACAACGCCTGTGTCTTCAGCACCTTGCTGTATGGCAGCGAGGCGTGGACCACGCATGCTCATCAGGAGAAAAGCCTCAATACCTTCCACCTGAGAAGCCTACGGCGCAAACTCTGCATTTCCTGGCAAGACAAGGTGACCAACACCGAAGTCCTGACCCGCGCTGGCCTCTCAACCATGCATACCACGCTGAGACAGCGTCGGCTGCTCTGGTTGGGCCACGTTCGCCGCATGGAAGATGGTCGCATCCCAAAAGACATCCTTTATGGTGAGCTTGCCACAGGGCAGAGAAACATTGGCCGCCCACAGCTGAGATACAAAGACGTTTGCAAACGTGACATGAAGGTGCTGGAGATCAACACTGAGTCCTGGGAGGACCTCGCAGACGACCGCAACAGCTGGAGAACCACTCTCAAGAAACAGCTGCGGATTGGTGAGGACAAACTGTCAGCTGCTGCAGCAGAAAAGCGAGTTCGCAGAAAAGGGATGACAGCCAACAGACCAGCATCAGCATACACATGCGACCGCTGCGACTGAGACTGCCTCTCTCGCATTGGTCTGTACATGTACAGTCACAGGCGACGCTGCTTGGACCAAGCAGACAGCCCATCTACACATTAGAACGGATGTACTTTGTCCATGGTCAGCCATGACCGAGGGAGGCCTACCTACTAATGATGAATAGAATGATGATTATCATGACTGTCCTTTAGTAATAATAGTGGTGATGATAGATTTGATTGTTTTTTTGTACAAACGTGTTGACTGGCATTTCCAATATGTTCCCAGGAAAGATGTACACAGTGCGCTACATGCAGCTGAACCACCTGAGTAAAGATGATAAGCCCAAGTTTGTGATGATGAACACCACTGAGGCTTCCTTGTTGGTGGAGGGACTCATGCCCTACACCAGGTTTGAGTTTGCTGTGCGCGTGTCACAGGGATCTGCTCGCAGTGTTTGGAGCATGTCTGTTACCAACACTACGTTTGCTTTAGGTAAGATTGCAGCAGAATCTTAACATACATTTGAATTCTATTCAGGAGACAAGTGCTGATGCAGGACTACACAACAGAGTGCAGTACAATATCATTCAGCATCATATAATGCTATGTGATGCAACTAATACTTGAAGTACTTTTAGTAGAGGAATTTGTTTTGCATATCAACTAAAATTAAAGACTGGAATGGGTTTTTTTAAAGTTTAGTCTTGCATATTAGAATATCAGTTTGAAGATTTAAAGAAACAGATTTTTTTCAAACTTTCTAATCACAAGTTACATAAATCATCAATTTTTTTTTTCAACAAGGCACTTTCCATTGTTCCTTTCAACTTTTTGTGTCAGAGATACAGAGCTGGATACACAACACAAGCCAGCTGTGCATTAGTGCACTGCCACATAGGAATGATAAAAATATCTGTGCAGCAGAAAAGAGGACTGGGTTGCACTACTTATACTGGCTCTGACTATGCCACTATCACTGTGACTGTTACATCCTGCCTGCTTTCACTGTGACTGTTACATCCTGCCTGCTTTCACTGTGACTGTTACATCCTGCCTGCTTTCACTGTGACTGTTACATCCTGCCTGACTTCACTGTGACTGTTACACCCTGCCTACTTTCACTGTGACTGTTACATCCTGCCTGCTTTCACTGTGACTGTTACATCCTGCCTGACTTCACTGTGGCATCCTGCCTACTTTCACTGTGACTGTTATATCCTGCCTACTTTCATTGTGACTGTTACATCCTGGCTGACTTCACTGTGACTGTTATATCCTGGCTGACTTCACTGTGACTGTTACACCCTGGCTGCTTTCACTGTGACTGTTACATCCTGGCTGCTTTCACTGTGACTGTTATATCCTGCCTGACTTCACTGTGACTGTTACACCCTACCTGACTTCACTGTGACTGTTACACCCTGCCTGACTTCACTGTGACTGTTACACTCTGCCTGACTTCACTGTGACTGTTACATCCTGCCTGCTTTCACTGTGACTGTTACATCCTGCCTACTTTCACTGTGACTGTTACACCCTGCCTGACTTCTCTGCCTGACTTCACTGTGACTGTTATATCCTGGCTGACTTCACTGTGACTGTTACACACCCTGCCTGACTTCACTGTGACTGTTACACCCCTGCTGACTTCACTGTGACTGTTACACCCTGCCTGACTTTCACCTGTGACTGTGATTATATCCTGCCTGACTTCACTGTGACTGTTACACCCTGCCTGCTTTCACTGTGACTGTTATATCCTGCCTGACTTCACTGTGACTGTTACACCCTGCCTGCTTCACTGTGACTGTTACACCCTGCCTGCTTTCACTGTGACTGTTATATCCTGGCTGCTTCACTGTGACTGTTACACCCTGCCTGCTTTCACTGTGACTGTTACACCTGCCTGCTTTCACTGTGACTGTTACATCCTGCCTGCTTTCACTGTGACTGTTACACCCTGCCTGACTTCACTGTGACTTATATCCTGCCTGACTTCACTGTGACTGTTACATCCTGCCTGCTTTCACTGTGACTGTTACACCTGCCTGACTTCACTGTGACTTATATCCTGCCTGACTTCACTGTGACTGTTACACCCTGCATGACTTCACTGTGACTGTTACACCCTGCCTGACTTTACTGTGACTGTTATATCCTGCCTGACTTCACTCTGACTGTTATATCCTGCATGACTTCACTCTGACTGTTAATCCTGCATGACTTCACTGTGACTGTTATATCCTGTCTACTTTCACTTGTACTGTTACATCCTGGCTGACTTCACTGTGACTGTTACACCTGCCTGACTTTACTGTGACTGTTACACCCTGCCTGACTTTACTGTGACTGTTACACCCTGCCTACTTCACTGTAACTGTTACATCCTGGCTGACTTCACTGTGACTGTTACATCCTGCTGACTTCACTGTGATTGTTACACCCTGCCTGACTTTACTGTGACTGTTACACCCTGTCTGACTTCACTGTAACTGTTACATCCTGCTTGACTTCACTGTGACTTTTACATCCTGCCTGATTTTCACTGTGACTGTTACACACTCTGCCTGACTTCACTGTGACTGTTACACCTGCCTGACTTCACTGTGACTGTTACATCCTGGCTGACTTCACTGTGACTGTTACACCCTCGCTGACTCCACTGTGATTGTTACACCCTACCTGACTTTACTGTGACTGTTACACCCTGCCTGACTTCACTGTGACTGTTACACACCCTGCCTGACTTCACTGTGACTGTTACATCCTGCCTGACTTCACTGTGACTGTTACACCCTGCCTACTTTCACTGTGACTGTTACATCCTGCCTGACTTCACTGTGACTGTTACATCCTGGCTGACTTCACTGTGACTGTTACATCCTGGCTGACTTCACTGTGACTGTTACATCCTGGCTGACTTCACTGTGACTGTTACATCCTGGCTGACTTCACTGTGACTGTTACATCCTGGCTGACTTTACTGTGACTGTTACATCCTGCCTGACTTCACTGTGACTGTTACATCCTGGCTGACTTCACTGTGACTGTTACATCCTGGCTGACTTCACTGTGACTGTTACATCCTGCCTGACTTCACTGTGACTGTTACATCCTGCCTGACTTCACTGTGACTGTTACACCCTGCCTGACTTCACTGTGACTGTTACACCCTGCCTGACTTCACTGTGACTGTTACATCCTGCCTGATTTCACTGTGACTGTTACATCCTGGCTGACTTTACTGTGACTGTTACATCCTGCCTGACTTCACTGTGACTGTTACATCCTGGCTGACTTCACTGTGACTGTTACATCCTGGCTGACTTCACTGTGACTGTTACATCCTGGCTGACTTCACTGTGACTGTTACATCCTGCCTGACTTCACTGTGACTGTTACATCCTGCCTGACTTCACTGTGACTGTTACATCCTGGCTGACTTCACTGTGACTGTTACATCCTGGCTGACTTCACTGTGACTGTTACATCCTGCCTGACTTCACTGTGACTGTTACATCCTGCCTGACTTCACTGTGACTGTTACATCCTGGCTGACTTCACTGTGACTGTTACATCCTGCCTGACTTCACTGTGACTGTTACATCCTGCCTGACTTCACTGTGACTGTTACATCCTGGCTGACTTCACTGTGACTGTTACATCCTGGCTGACTTCACTGTGACTGTTACATCCTGGCTGACTTCACTGTGACTGTTACATCCTGCCTGACTTCACTGTGACTGTTACATCCTGGCTGACTTCACTGTGACTGTTACATCCTGCCTGACTTCACTGTGACTGTTACATCCTGCCTGACTTCACTGTGACTGTTACATCCTGGCTGACTTCACTGTGACTGTTACATCCTGCCTGACTTCACTGTGACTGTTACATCCTGCCTGACTTCACTGTGACTGTTACATCCTGGCTGACTTCACTGTGACTGTTACATCCTGGCTGACTTCACTGTGACTGTTACATCCTGGCTGACTTCACTGTGACTGTTACATCCTGCCTGACTTCACTGTGACTGTTACACCCTGGCTATAATAATAAATAATAATAATTACAATATTTATATAGCGCAAAATCTTGATAAAATCAAATCTAAGCGCTGAAACAAACGCACACACGCACGCACGCACGCACGCACGCACGCACCACACACACACACACACACACACACACACACACACACACACACACACACACACACAGCTATAAATGGGGAGAAAGAATAAAAGCAATGGAAAATTATGGAGAGCATATTATATACAATTATATATTACAATGTGATTCCCCTCCGAGTGGAGACAGGCTGCAGAGGGGATTGAGTGAGGTCAGGATTTTATGCAGAGGAGAAAAGGTGAGTTTTGAGAGCAGACTTGAAGGAGACAAAAGTAGGTTGCTGACGGACTGAGAGAGGAAGTTTGTTCCAGGAGAGCGGACCAGAAACAGAGAAGGCTCGTGGACCATAGGTATTGCGAAAAGTCAGAGGATCAGAGGCAGAGCGGAGGTACGTGAGGGAACATAGATCTCAAGTAGGCTTGACAGGTAATCGGGGGCTGCGTTATTGAGGCTTTTGTAGCACATGGTGTCTAGTTTGTACTGTATGCGCTTTGATACAGGGAGCCAGTGCACGGCTGTTTAAACTGGCCGCCTGACGATCACTTAGTTTTCGGACACGGTGCCAGAGATTCGCACGCGAGAGGCGTGTTTTCCTGCTTACCCGCTGCGCTACACGGCCCGTCAGCGGTTTTGAGCTGTGAGTCATCGGTAGGCAAGCGGGACTGTGTGGCTACCTTTGTGTGCCGTGATTACTACTGTTTCTACATTTCCCGCAATACTGCTTTGGTCATTTAGCCATATATGTAATTATCAATCTTACAGAAATGTAGACTCTGTCCCCTACACATAGATATCAAACACGAACTGGTTTGTTGCCGTAATGCGTAACGGGATTACACAGAAAAGGAGGAGAACGATTCTGAAAATATCGCGCCTTCACTGTTTCATGAGAAAAATAAGCCAACTTCCAACAACGAAACCAGAGTTCACCAGTTATTACAGCACAAAAAAAACACAATACAGAGGAAGAGTAAAGTATGTTTTAACAGACTGACTTATCAAACGGATCTTTTTTGGCTTCTTGTGGAGGTAGCGGTGGGTAAATCGAGATCACTGATAACGGCATAGACTCCATTATCCTTCACACTAGCACCAACATTTCACTGATAGTCTGGTATAATGCAATCTCCTTACTGCCATAGTAGGAACGTATACACACATGTCCGTGCAAGAGTCAAGATTGGGATCACGATACTGAGACGACCATTCATTAAAAAAATGGAAAGACACAGAGAGCGATGGAGAGAGAGAGGGGGGGGGGGGGGGGGGGGGAGGAGAGAAAACTTAATACATTTACGAGAACTTTAGGTTCACTGCTATTAAAAAGAAATAAAAACTCCTGAATATCATACCCACTTACCTACACTGAAATCTTTCTGCCTGCCTGTCTGTCGCTCTCTCTCTCTCTCTCTCTCTCTCTCTCTCTCTCTCTCTCTCTCTCTCTCTCTCTCTCTCTCTCTCTCTCTCTCTCTCCACACACACACACACACACACACACACAAACAAACAAACAAACACAAATACACGCACAAGAATACTATATATTTTGCTTAACAATGATAATAATACTCAAAAGTCTTTAATTACTTATTTCATTCATGAAATGCATACACATAAATATCCAAGCAGACAGACAGACAGACAGGCAGGCAGGCAGACAGACAGAGAGAAAGAGAGAGAGAGAGGAATACTTTGCACTTCGCTTAATGTCTTTGGGCCCTTATTAATTGTCTCATGAAATGAGCGTGCACACACACACACACACACACACACACACACACACACACACACACACACACACACACACACACACACACACACACACACACACACACACACACACACACACACATACACAACAAAAACAAAAGAAAATAAAGAGATAATCAACGACTACAACATGAAAAACCTGACTGGTCGTCTCAGTACACTGATATTTCAAACGAAAATGTCCAAGGCAACACTATACACAATTATCAAGCACAAAGGAATTCTGCCACAGTGTGTACGTGGTAAGCGTTATCCAGAGGACTGAAATGATACCAACATTCACTGAAGACTCTAAAGATTAATGAGCTGCCAGAACCAGTAACCACCAACCGCCTCGCCGGCATCCCTGTTTACCTTAGCTGTCACATGAGTTATTACGATACACTATACGTGGCCCCTAAGCCGCGAAACATGAAAAATGAAAAACAGCCGTCCTCTACAGACAACATTCTTCTAATGTGTGCCTTTACTTTTAATTCGAGAACTGGCATTTGGATTTTACCGGCGTTGGAGCATTGATCATTTCACGGTCGAAGATTGAAAATCATGTCAACACCGTCTTTCATTCTCTTTCTTCTCTGTGCGTTTAGTTGGACACTTACATGCACATAACGTGTTGAGCTACATATCATTTTATTGAGAAAAATCTCAGCTTTTTAATGATGCACATTACAGACCAATACAAACAAAGCTCTTGAGAAAATTAGTGGAAAACTGAAGTTACTTGTTTGCAATAGTTACTACTGCGCTTATACGGCGTAGCGAGATCGCCGGTAACAAGGCGGAGCTACGAGCTCGTATTTCTAGGTCAGGGCAGCACTCAGTGGGCTTTGCGCTGCTGCAGCTGCCGCTGCGGGACGAAACTAAGTGATCACCCTTAAACAGCCGTGAGTGAAGTTGTGCCAGGAGAGGAGATATGTGGTCAGCTTTTTTCTTTTGGAGTACAAGGCGTGCAGCATTGTTTTGAATGCGCTGTAGGATGTGAATGGTGGAGGCAGGAAGACCGGACAGGAGTGAATTGCAATAGTCAATGCGAGACATTATGAAGGAGAGAACGAGTTTTGCAGTTGTTTTGACAGAGAGATACTTCCTGCTTATACGATGGAGGTGATAGTAGCAAGATCTGGCAGTTTGAGAAACAAAGTTGTTCATGGAGAGGGTAGAGTCAATGCAGACACCAAGGTTTTTAGCTGAATCAGAAATTGGGGCTGATGTGTTACATAATGGGAGAGAAAGAGGAGGCAGCTGAGAAGGTTTCTGACGGGTGCCAATGAGGATAGCTTCTGTCTTGTCATCATTAAGCTGAAGTTTGTTGTATGTCATCCAATTTTTAATGTCCGAGTAACACTCAGTGGTGCGAGTCAGGAGGCGCTGTATATTGTCAGGTGAGTCACTGTCTTGAGGTTGGGTGTCATCAGCATAGAAGTGGTGTTTTATAGAGTGGGAGTTGATGATGGTGGACGGGGGGGAGGTGTAAAGAGTGAAAAGAACAGGGCCAAGGACAGATCCTTGTGGAACACCACAGGTCAGGTATGCAGGTTGAGAGTAAGTGCCATTGATGAGACTCCACTGTGATTGTTACATCCTGCCTGACTTCACTGTGACTGTTACACCCTGCCTACTTTCACTGTGACTGTTACACCCTGGCTGACTTCACTGTGACTGTTACACCCTGCCTACTTTCACTGTGACTGTTACACCCTGCCTACTTTCACTGTGATTGTTAGACCCTGGCTGACTTCACTGTGACTGTTCCACCCTGCCTGACTTCACTGTGACTGTTACATCCTGCCTGACTTCACTGTGACTGTTACACCCTGCCTGACTTCACTGTGACTGTTACACCCTGCCTACTTTCACTGTGACTGTTACACCCTGCCTGACTTCACTGTGACTGTGACATCCTGCCTAATTTTACTGTGACTGTTATATCCTGCCTAATTTTACTGTGACTTTTACATCCTGCGTGACTCTCTGTCATCAGTAGTCAAGTATTTTATCTCAGTGAGAAGTCACAGAGAGGTCATCATTCACACACATTGAGGGGAGTAGGTAAGGACATTCAGTGGCAGTTATTTGTGGCATTAAAACATTAAACATTGAAGAACATCTGTACGTAATTATTATTCTAAAATACATAATTATCATTTTAAAACACCTATACAACATATGCACACATGTGTGTGCACACTCACGCACACACACACACACACACACACACACACACACACACACCACACACTCACACTCACACACACACACACACACACACACACACGCATACACACACACATGCCATATGCACGCACGCACACACACGCATACACACACACAACGCAAGCATGCATGCATGTATCATACACATACACGCAAGTATGTACGCACACACACACACATGCATGCACGCACGCATGCACGCACACACACACACACGCTACAGAAGATGGAGCAAATTTAGTAACTATACTGTATACAATACGATAGAATAACTTGGATGGTACAGCAATTTCATCAACATTTGCAGCACTGCTTCTGACTCATCTTAACCTTTTCGTGACGGACCGGCCACTGGGAGCTGGTGCCAAAAAAGTTCCCTCCTGCTGCACTGTACCCTTGATGCCATTAAGGTGTCTGTTCCCTACAGACGGACCGGCCATATAGTGCCGGTCAAGTTTTTGAAAATTCTGGCAGCTTTCACTGTAAAGAATATCCCAAACGACTACCAGTACTGTTAAGCAGAAAGTTTTAGCTAAGGGACAGAGTCTGTTTAGTTGGTGTAGCTTTACACTTGATGCTCGGATTGATAACGGAATAAAGTGATCCCCTGACCAGGAAATTCCAGTGCCATGCATTTTCTTCTTTAATAAACTGTCTGCTAGGTACTAGGTGTGAGAATTCACGAGTTATAAACCTTACCATCTAAGTTGACTGCTCGCTCTCTCTCTTTTTCTCGCTCGCTCGCTCTGTGTGTGTGAGACAGAGAGAGAGAGAGAGGGGGGAAGAGAGAGAGGGGGAGAGAAAGAGAGACAGAGAGAGAGATTTCAAAGTTTCCTCTAGACTTCAGTACAGATACTACTGAGACGTGAGCATGCATCTGGTTTATACTCCGTGACCTATGTTGTTCTTATCGTAACAGTGCGTATAAGTGTTGGAATTTCTTATTTGAAAATAGTATGCTCGCAGAGATCATGTTTTGAGCTTTCTGGTAATATGAAATACTTTGCCATTAATCATTAGAGGTAAAATAAAATAGAAAAGCAGTAAAAATGGTCGGTCAGCAGGGAAGAAAACAAACACCAGCAGCTGGGAACTTGCCGCGGTGTGCACTGGCCCTCATGAAAGAAATAAGGATTAAAACTATCCCTACATATGGCTACTGGACAGGTTCCGCCCCTTCTGCAGTCAGCTGGCCGCGCCAAATCCCTGCCATTGTAATGATTTTGGCATTATTCTAATTTATTTGACATATTGTTTTTGATCAGTGTTGGCATCTTATTTGATATGTTTGAGAAGGAAAATTTAACGACTTTCAGATGAACGCACTTTCAACACTCTTCGAGATTCCATAGCGAGACGTTGCACTCATACATCAGGTAACTAAAACACAAGAATGAAAAACTTTTCCAAGGTGTGATGATCATTATTTAGTCATAACATTCCAACAAATTGACACCAAAACAGCACTTACCTCATACAGTTATATCTGGTGCATTTCACTTTCAGCTGCAATCCATTTTTATGGAATTTCACAGAATTTGACACCAAATTGACACCAAAACAGCACTTACCTCATACAGTTATATCTATGGTCATTTCACTATCTTCACTATCAGCTGCAGTCCATTTTTATGGAATTTCACAGGATTTGACTCACAATTAAAAACGAATCACATAATATCTTTCGATCATTTACTCAGTTAAAGTAAGTTCTCCATTACAGTCGGGTATTTTGTTTTTCCATTACGCATATCTACATACATGTATGTATAACCAAAAGCAATGGTTTCCAGTTTCACAAACCTTATGTTGATCTTGACAAACATATGTAATCAGAATGTCATCAGAAAGTCAGAGCTGTAGTTCTTTAGTAGCACAGCACAGAGAAGCACAGGCACATAAAAAAGTAATCCACATTTTTCTCTCTGTGTCTTTGTCTCTGTCTCTCTCTGTCCTCTTTTCCTTTTTTTTTTTTTTTCACGTGCATGTAGCAGACAGGATAGAGATGACAGGTTACTATTATCCAACAGTTGGCAAACATCAGACCTGGAAAGGCACTCGAAGTGTTTTCTCTGGTTACAGCCACAGACAGGATAAACAGGAAAGATGTTTCCTCCAAGCTAAGTGTCCCAGCAAATTGAGACTGGCCCAATCTTTGACATAACTAATTAAGTGGGCCTGACTTAGACGTGCATCACTTCAGTCCCAGGAATGCCATGAGCAGTCAAATACAGTTTAGAACCTTCACCTTGGAAACAGAGCTGTGAAGTGGCTCTTTAAACTGGCATGGATCACCAGGCCTGTCCACTTTACTTGAAGTACTAGGGTGAGATGGAAAGCTGTGTTGAAGAAAAGTTGCAAAGTTAAGAAGTTGCTGACAATACAGATCATTTGAGGATAAAATATGGATGACATGACAAAGAGGGGGGGGGGGGGAGAGGGTGGTGGGAGGGGTGTGAAAAATGCGACCTCCATGAAATATATGATCTAGACATTGTATTGTATAGACTATAGTGTGTGTGTGTGTGTGTGGTGTGTGTGTGTGTGTGTGTGTGTGTGCAAGTGCGTATGTATACACACATGTGCACAGAGGCAGGGATATACAACCAAACTCATGTGGACAAACACACTAACCCACAAGCAGTTTAATCAGCGCATCATCCTCATCATCATTTTCAAAAATATTGTAAATATCCTTAGGCTGAATATTACTCGGGCCAGGAAGATGTACATACTCAAATGCCTGCATTGATAGGAAATGTGCTCGACAAGATCAGGTCAGAATAACCCAGTGAGGGGTACTCTGTTTTAAGTACAAAAAGTGTCTGTGACTGGGTTTAAATTTATAAATGAAAGCATTGTTCTGTGGTGGGAACATTCCACTGTGGTCTGAAAGAAGTTTTGTCACTTAAAGGGCAAGGGTTTGGAGAACAAAAATTTTCCAAAAGTACAGCATATGCAATAGGTGCACGCTGTAGAGAACAAAGCAATCAGTCAGAAAAAAGTTAAAGGGAAATAATTGCCAACTGTAATAGCGAAGTGAAAATGAACAAGAATGGAATTATGTACCGTGTATCAAGTATTAGTCCATAGCCATTGTTATACAGATATTGTTACTTAGATTTATGTAACCCATTGAGAAAGTGTTAATGTGCAAGTTGTGAATTTGAGTAAATGTTTAGATGTCAAATATTGATTTTTAGGCCAGTTATGTACTGTGTCACTTATGTGCACTTGTGTTTCTGCTGTTTCTGCACATGGTATTGAGTTTTCTGTTTGTCATCTGTTGATTTTTCAATACACTATGATTGAAAAAAATAACAAATGACTGCCAGAAATCATTGTGATGTTGCTTAATGTGAATAATATGATTGTGTGATTTTATTGGACATTGGTAAGATAAGTTTATACTAAGTGGATAGTTGTCTTTTCATCTGTTTCTGCTTTCTTTTTTAATTTTTTTGTTACAGATTTAGATACACAACTCATTGAAATGTAGCCAATATTGTTCCATTGACAAACTGATACAAAGATAAGACCTTACTAATGCATAGGGCTTATGTGCAGACTTATGGCTTATGCTATGATCATGTTGGATCTTCTCCATCACGTGGCATCATTGGTGTTAGTACATGTAGAATTCGTTTTGAGCATGGAGATGTTATCTTGAGAAACTGAAATTGAAAAGTTTGATACTGTTTTTTTGGGGGGGTTTTCCCGTGCGCGCGCATGCGCGCGCATGCGTGCATGCGTGTGTTTTAAAACAGAAAAAAATGTATTTTCCAACCAGTTTACTTTCATTCCCATTACAGATTGTGTATTCTGTACATATGTTATACTGTGTAAACTTTTCTTGTAATCTGCCTGTACTTAGAATTAAAAGCTGATATATTCATAGATTGTTTATTTTTTGTGTGTGTTGCTATTTTGAAAATTCCAGTGCATGCATTTGTTACAGCACCATCTTCCAAGCCAGCTGAATTCACTGCAGACATAGAGCAGTCTGATCCAACCACAGTCAAACTTACATGGCAACCACCTGAAGAACCCAATGGACCAATCACAGGTTAGCTTCTGTTCATATTTAAAAATATCATAGTTGATTATAAGAAAATCACTGTAGGGCCTGAATGTTTAAAAGTGGTATGGTGAGCTCCATAAAAGAAAAAGCATGATTATACACCTTGGCAAAAATGAGCAAACATAACAGTCAAACAACAAACAGAAAATTGGACATACAAACAAAACAAAGGAGACATGTAAGACAGTATGTACTTTCTGGTCTGTAACATCACAGACAAATAAAAAAAAAACCCAACTTATGAGATCGAATAGGTAGATGACCCTGATTTTGTTTCCCAGAATTCCATCAGGAATCAGGATCATGCAAGAGAATGTGAGTTTGTCATTCACACAAGAGCTTTCGTCAGAGGCAAACATGTGGCTCTTATCTGTCTTTCTTTCCCACTTTATTTGCCCTTCACTGACTTGCTTTTAGGCAGTTGTTTTGTTGTGTTTAGTGGCTGTGATTTGTGATTGTACATTTCATGACTTTCTGAACTTTCTGGTAAGTTAGATGATTTAACCCCTTCAATGCCAACGTTTTTTTACTTCTGGTGTTTTCCATGTGCCGGGAACTAGAACAGTTGTTGCTTCCATATTTGTGGGAATCTATACATGAAATTACACAGAATGATGCATTAGACATGATAAGTTGTATTTTCAGATGATTTATGTCAGCTGTTGATTTTTCAATACGCTATGATTGAAAAAAAATAACAGATGACTGCCGGAAAACATTGTGATGTTGCTTAACGTGAATAATATGATTGTGTGATTTTATTTGAGATTGGTAAGATAAGTTTATACTAAGTGGATGGTTGTCTTTTGATCTGTTTCTACTTTCTTTTTTTCCTGTCCGCCACCCTGGGGACACGTTGGGTGGAGGTTGGTCACCCCCTGGGACATGGTTCCCTGGCTCCTGCAAAGCTCCTTCCCTGAAATTAAATTAAATGATAAGATGCCAAAATATGTGTGCTGAAAACTGGACCTGAGGCATGGACTGCTGATGCTTTTAGCCTCAGTTGAGGACATTTTTTCAGCTTTTGCTTTCTTCCTTTGAGCCTCATCCCGAAGACTCTACTGTAACTGTAGAAGATTAAATGTATTTTCATTGCTTTCATTGCTCCAGTATTACCATCTGAACATTGAGTATATTCTCATTGCTCCAGTGTGACCAGCCCGACCTCAACACGACAAGATCCTTTACATTCTGACAATACCTGATGCTTCTAACTCAAAAACCCCAATCTGTTGACAAAACCAACAACAGGTGAACTTCATCAGCTCCGTAATAAAATTAGGTGGTAACCTATAAATTATCAAGGAGGGTTTGCAGACACAGGGACTTCCTAAAGAGACCACAACATTTATCATATCAACTTGGAGACCAGGGACAAGGATAGTTACATTTTTGCTGTGAATGGCATAAAAAAGACAACCTTTCTCTATCTCCATCAGCATTACTGATTTTCTTCATTGTTCTCTTCCTAGAAGGCAAAGATTATAACTCCTTCAATGTAACCAGGAGTGCAGTCCCCATTCTCCTTGGATGATTGCAGGTCTGCAGGCTCCCACTTTTTTGTCTGCAAAAGGTTATGAAAGATCTTCAAGCTGAAGTTTACTTTACCTGGCATGAGGTTACTTGGTATGCACAGATTTGTGGTGCTTGACTTTCTCAGGCAGTGGTCTCCTGATAGGTACCTGTCCTGGAAATCTGTGAAAAATCCTTCAGGTTGTTTTCAAATTAATGTGATTTTCTACCACAGATATAAGCCTTTGGAACTGGATTCCACTTTTCAGATTCTGTTTTATACATTGGTCCTTTTTTAATGGTCACATTGATGAAACAAAAAGAAAATAGTGATCATATACAGTAGTTAACATTTTTGGCAATATTTTGTTAAGGTGAAATGAACATATATTGAATATGAAATTGTGTTGTGACAGCTATGGTTACGTAAGTCCTACATGTTTGTAGGTTACGTGATCTTTTACTCCAAAGATCCCATATTGCCTGATGATGCTTGGGCCACATCTGTCATCACTGGCAACCGTTTATCCACTCTGATCAAAGACCTGGACCCTAACTCGGCATATTTCTTCAAAATTCAGGCCCGCAACAAAGAGGGTGTTGGTCCCACAACCTCTCCGGTCACTGTCTCTGTGCCTGATGGTGAGATGTTTTTCTTTGATGGCTCTTCCTTACAGTTCTCCACAATTTGATTGAATTCAGAACATTAGCTTATATTGTGAGAATCACATGAATCTGCATAATGCATGTACAAAATTTTACATATTTCATGAGTTGAGAGGATTGATTGTGTGCTATTTTAGCCTACCATGTGGACTGTAATGGTCTTGTCTGTCTTAGGATGATAGATGCTGTTATGCAAGGAGTAATCATGTCTGAAGATTATATAACTGGTCAATGCATAACAACAGCTAACTTTTGAATTCTTATTTAATATGTTAAACATAAGTGTATGAGGATGTGTGATATAGAATGTGTAGCTATGCTCTTTAGCTGCAGACACAGTAAAACTTGTGATGATCAACCACTCTAGAGTTCTGACAGCCGTCTTCTCAAGACAGGAAAAGTTGTAGGCCAACATTTTTAAATTTACCATTTTCAAAGACTCGTACTGTAGAAAAGGCACAAACATGCTGACTCTCCAGATTTTGTTGTTGCTTTTTACACTTCTATGATATGATAGGATATGAAAAAATTGGAGAAATTTTTAATGTTGAGTTCTTTCTGCATCATATTCCTATAAATGTTAAGTAATATCTGCACTTGAGAAAATGAATTCATAGCTTTTTAAAAATTGTTTCTTAACGCATGTGATCAGTGCTGCCATCTGTCCCTCGAAACCTGACATTGATCAGTCTGGAACATAATCCCAGTGCAGTGATGCTGAGGTGGCAACGACCTGAAAGAGTCCTGGAACCAATCACAGGTTTGTACATCACTGTATTGTGATAATCCACACTTTTCTCTCAGTATTCACTATATTTGTCTACAGGGTAGTGACTGGTTAATTTTTTTTTTCAGATTGGAAAAAGAAATTGCAACAACTACAGAACCCTTGCCCTAATCAGCCACACCAGTAAGATTTTGCTCATAATTATTCTCAACAGATTGAAGCCCAAGGTAGAAGAAGAACTATCTGACTGCCACACAGGTTATGCAGCCAACAGAGGCACAACTGACCTGTTATTTGTGTTACAAATACTCATAGAGAAAATAAAAAGCACTGAAAAAGAAGCTTTTGTCACCTTCATAGACTATAGCAAAGCATTTGTCAGCGTCATTCATCTCCACCTGTTCAGCGCAATGATCAGAATGGGCTTTCCTAAACATCTCATTTCATTTATTGCCTCATATAAAAACCAAAAGACTACAGTCAGATGGAACAATCAGAAATGTGAATTCTTCAACATCCACAGGGGAGTTAGACAAAGTTGTATCCTCTCACGTATTTCTTTTAACATCTACACGGAACAAGTCATGAGAGATGCTGATATAGAAGGCATGGGCATAAGGACGGGAGGGAAAGCCTTGCATATCTATGCTATGCTGATGATACTGTGCCATTAGCGGACAACATTACCAGTATGAAAAGAATTCCATACAGGGTGGATGCAGCGGGCAAAAAGTCTGGCCTAAAATTGAACACCCAAAAAACAACAACAACAAAAACAACCAAAAGTGCTATATATCAAAGACAAAGACACTAAAAACAATCATGACATCTTAATTAACAAAGCTCCTTTAGAAAATGTTAAGGATTTCAAATATCTTGATTCTGTAAAAACTGATGATGGAAACTGCTTCAAAGACATCAAAATAAGAACTGGAATGGCAAAGCAAAAAATGGTTCAACTCAACAACATGTTGGCATACCAAATGGCCTGTAAATTAGACCTTTAAAATGTTTGATCAGGCCAGTTATGGTTTATGGCTGTGAAAAGCTGATTGCAGAAGAATTGAGGCAGCAGAGATGTGGTTTTATCAGAGACTACTACGTGTCAAATGGACAGATAGAAGAACTAATCAAAGTGTCCTGGAAGAAGTTGATACCTCCAGAAAAAACTAGCAGACTTCAACAAGGAAAACTAAAATTAATTGGCCATGTGTTACGCAGCAAGAACACAGATCTCATTGCAACCATCTTACAAGGAAAAACAGTGGCTAATAAAAACAGAATAAAAAACAAAAAAAACCCGAAAGGCAGACCTCCAATCTCATACACTGACATGGCTGTTTAAACCCGCGGCCGGATGATCACTTAGTTTTCAGGCACTGTACCGCGATACTGCAGTGCGAGAGGCATGTTTTCCTTTCCTGCCGCTGTACTACAGGGACCATCATTGGTTTTGACTTGTAAGTCATCAATAGGCAAGTGGGACTGTGTGACTGCCTGTATGTGTCGTGATTACTACTGTTTCTACATTTAGCGCGATACTGTTTCACTCATTAAGCCATTCTTCTTAAAAACCATATTTTAGCTATCTTGATCTTGTTCTGACTTTGTGTGTTGAATGTCCACATTTCACATCCGTACAACAGTATCAGTTCTACATAATACTGAAGAACTCTCTTCCTGATGTTAATTGATAGGCATTTGTTGATAAAAACGACTTTCATTTTCTTGAATGTTGTTTTAGCTTGGCCAATTCTCCTGGTATTTCTAAATTGCATCTACCACCTTGTGAGATGATCATTCCCAGGTGAAAACCTCTGTTACTTGTTTTTAATAGTTATCACGGCGCTTGCACAGCACAGCGAGATCACTGTTAACAAGACGGGGCTATTAATAGCGGAGGGCACAAGTCACTGTGCTTTGCGCTGCTACAGCTACGCTGCGGCACGAAACTAAGTGATCACCCTAAAACAGCCGTGTTGAGAACATAATCAATAGCAGTGGCCTAAATACTCAAGAAATTGCCCTTAAAAGTCAAGACAGAGCGACCTGGAGGGAGATGGTGGTGTCAAAAAGTGCAACTGAACTTGATGACATCAACAGGTGAGACAGGTAAGGAAAAAGAAAACAGTTATATATGTGAGTGATAATGCTTTTGAAATATGTTTTGTATGCAGCTTATAGCAATGTGTAATTGAGACCATTATGTACATAAAGGTAAACCTCTTTGACCATTCATAGATTTATTTTACAATAATATCAGTATAGTACACAAGAAATGTAGTGATTCCACAAATTTACATCAAGAAGTGTCATGGACCTGTCAAGGAGAATAATCTTGCATGTGTTGGGAAAAGCTCGGTGTAAGGATATACAAAGTGAAAGAGCTGTGAAAAAAAAACCGGGCAGATTTACTAATACTTATTCAAATCTCAGTGAATGCGTTGTGTCATGGTGTCTGTTGGTTCTGCAGGTTATGTTATATTCTACACGGATGATCCCAATCTGCCTGAACGATCGTGGGTGGTTCATGGTGTCACTGGAGACCACCTCAACAACACCATCACAGATCTTCGGCCCAATGCTAAATATTTCTTCAAGCTGCAGGCCAAGAACAAGGCTGGTTTAGGTCCCACCACTAACCCCATCTCACATGTTTTGCCCGATGGTAAGGAGTAATTCTGATAATGCAGTCCTATCTTAGTAGTGTTACGCAACTCTTTGCATACATTCATGGCTAGTTCATAGCCAGCTTCTTTGTTTGTGTGTATACAACTTCTCTGTTCATGAATATTTTTGTTTGTTTGCTTTTGTTCCAGTTAATGTTTTCATGGATGCTTATATGCATATTGTTTAGCCCACACTGTGCAGACATTTTGTTGCTGACTAGTCTGAGTGCTCCATCTGTAGTGGGTGGGCATGCTGGGTATTTTCATGTTTTTATAAGCCACAATACTCAGGCAGGATGAAACTCAGGCCTACTGATTTGAAGTCTATTATCCCAACGACTTGTCTGTCATGCCCATCTGTTCATGAATATGAAGAACTCAGCATGTATTGAGCAGCACTACATCATAAGATACAGGATACAAACCCCACTTCTGGATGCTAAAAAGGGAACTCACCTGACCTGAACAATGCTTCATGGGAAGGCTGAAAGCATATATCAAGTCTTGACATAGCAGCGAGATCAACCCAGTGATATGACATATGCATTCAGAATGGGATCTCCTTTTCATCTGCAGATCCTTTATTTTTTTATTTGCTTGTTTCTTTCTTTTTGGGTCTTTGCCAAGTCATAAACAGAGTAGACAAAGGTAAGCTACTAGTCCTCAGCAGCTTTCCTTCTCTTGGGGATGTGGACAAGTATTTTCATTTACTCTTCTTGAAAATGCAGCCCCTGGCCTTCATAAACAGAAAATGTTTGCTCGAGTGATTTTTTAAGTTGTTTGATACATGTATTTCTTTGTGTGTGTGGTGTGTGTGTGTGTGCGCGCGCGCTCGTGCATGTGTGTGTGTCTGTCTGTGTGTATGTATGTTACCAGTACCCCCATCTGTACCACGAAATGTGACAGTGACTCAGCTAGCACAGATTCCAGGTGCTGCTATTGTCTCCTGGCTTCCTCCACAGGACATGGGAGAACCCATCATTGGTATGTCAGCATTGTGTGTGTATGTCTGTATGTGTGTGTGTGTGTGCATGTTTTGTCATTTCTTTCACCAGGCCGTGACTGATCCAGTATGATACAACGACAGCACTACCCACTGACAGATTCCAGGGTGGGGCAACAAGTGATACTGGAGCAACGCTTCTCACTGGCAGACTCCAGGGTGGGAATGAAAAAAATGCTGCTGGAGCAAGGACAAAGCAAGGAAGAAGAAAAAGAATGAGGATGCATGCAAACATAAGCAGAAAGATGACAAAATCTGAACGGCTTTCCAAGAAATATTTCAGAGTATGTACCTGGGACTGTGCCAGTGCAAGAAAAAGGACTATCAACCATTGAGAAATTGGCATACAATTTTGATATACTGTGTCTACAAGAAACTAGAACACACCAAGGAAAACCAATAGACTTTGAAGACTTTGTAGTAATTCAGAATCACGATGGTAGAGGACTGGCTACAGTCATCAAAAATAACTTAAAAGAGTGTCCATGTTAGATCTAGAACAATGGTGTACAAATTCATGTGAACAGCTATGCATACGCCTTCAGACTGCAAACAAAAAACAGAAGAACATTGTACTCATCAATGCTTCTGTGCACCCAGAATCCCGTACCTCAAAAACAACATGAAACTTCCTAGAAGAAATTGAAAATGAACTAGGAGAAATTATTGCGGTATGTGGCAATCTCATTGCAAGATCTGCAATGTGGGATCAGATGGTATAATGCCCAGGGACATCCAGTTCAGCCCACTCACAACATCACCAACCCATATGGGTGCAAGACAAGGAGACACAGACAGCACCATCTCTCCTAAACTAACACCACTAACACCACTGATGAGTGCAGAGACACAACACACATGGCAGCAACCATCTACCAGTGGTTTTCAGAATAATGAAACATATCACCTAGAAACTCAGTAACTCAACCAAGGAATCCATTTCAATGTGACAGTATACAATCTGTTATTGTTTCTAAAATGAGAACTATGAAATCAAAATGGAAAACAGGAAACAACCAAACATCTAGAAAACAACCTCCCTGGTGGAACTATGACACAGATACTGCCTGGAAAGAAAAATGAGCTGTTGTAAAAGCCTGGCAAATACACAGAAGAAGACATCGCTCAGACCATGGTAGCATTAGAAATCTGGATGAATAAAAAAAAAAATATATGGATGAAAAAACAGAGCAATTCAAAACAATAACCCAGGAAGCAAAAGACAGTAAATGGACACAATTGTATGAAAGACTCAGTGCTGATACAAGGGTACTTTCCAGTAGAATGAAACCAACAAACTTATACGTCAAATACTCACCGGCAAAAAAAATTATTCATTTCATCTGTTCGAAGTATTCACCTCCTGCTACACACACTTCTGGATTCGCTCGATCCACTGTAGAAATGCCGCTCTGTAGGCTTCTTTGGGTATATGTGACAGACACAGGAAAACCACCGTTCCCAAGGCTGCTCGGTTCTTGAAACTTCTTCCTGCCAGTGATTTCTTCAGATGTGGAAACAGGTAAAAGTCACAGGGTGCAAGGTTTGGGGAGTAAGCAGGGTGTGGCAAAGTATGGATGTTCTTAGTTGCAAGGTGTTCTCATACAAGCCTTGACTTGTGAGCAGGTGCGTTATTATGAAGAATCTTGATTCCTCTCATGCCTGCGGTTGTTCGGGAAGTTGCATAAAACTTCTTGATGTCAGACAGTACTGAGTCTCTGTAGAACTTTCCGGTGATAGTCTGTCCTTGTTTGCATGGTTTCTGTAGCACGATCCCCTTTGTGTTGAAAAAGATGGTGTATAACACTTTCTTTTGCGAACGTTGACGACGAGCGATTTGAGGAGGAATCCCACCTTTAGGAATCCAGGCCTTGTTCTGTGACTTTCTCTGAGGTTCATACATGTACACCCAGGTTTTGTCACCTGTCACAATTTCATCCAGCCGCTTAGGGTCAAAGTTCTTGTAAATTTTCAGCATATCTTGGCAGAAACGTAACCTACCCCCCTTATTTTCTGGCATCGAAATATGAGGGATCCATCTTGATGACACCTTCCTGTAGCCAAGCTGATTTCTTAGGATCCTCAATGCAGTTGACGAATGAATGTTGAGACAATCAGCGATCTCTTCAAGGCTGACTCTTGAATCAGCATCAACCATTGCCTTCACACTAGCCACTAACTTTTCATCGCACTTTTTGCTTTTTCGCATTTTCCCCCTGTTGTCTTCAGTGCTGGCCTGGCCACTTGCAAAATGTTTTACCCATCTGAACACAGTTTCTTTCACTTTTTCGCATTTTCCTCCTGTTGTCTTCAGTGCTGGCCTGGCCACTTGCAAAATGTTTTACCCATCTGAACACAGTTGCTTTCAAAGGAGCAGAAGGTTGTCCCAAAGCTCTCATGTCCGCAAGTATTTCGGATGCCATCTTTCCGAGGGCGACATGTACCCTGATGTAGGAGCGATAATCCGCTGTTGAAAACGCCATTTTCTTTGCCATTTTTCGAATCAGTGTCTGACATGGCCTTGACATACACTGTCAGAACCGTAAGACGGATTGAAGATGAATAACGAAATTTGGCAGAGAATTACATCATAGACTGACGTTTTCTGTGACATGATTTTCCATTTTCTATAAATGCATTTTCAAGCTATACAGATGTGGTCTCATTCTACTGGAAAGTACCCTTGTACAACACAGTTACAAATCTGACAGTTTTATCACACACACACACACACACACACACACACACACACACACACACACACACACACACACACACACACACAGACACACACACACACACACACACACACAGACACACACACACACACACACACACACACACACACACACACACACACACACACACACACACAACACACAGAGACACAGAGTAAACACATACACACACATACATGCACATCGCACGCGCGTGAACACACACGCGTGTACACACACACATGCACAACGCACGCACGCACGCACACAATCATGTAGATACACTGATGTACATTCACATACATGCTAATAGCACACACACACATGACACTAAGAGATTTTGTTTTGAAAGATGGAAACCAAAACGCTCTGGAATAGGAAGAGTAGGAAAATGTTCTGCATGGGGTATGGTTGTTAAGAATGGATGTTAAGAATGTCAACAAAATACTTAGAAACTGTTTCAGTGACAGATGCAAAGCATAATAAGGAGAGTTTGTAACTGATTCAAACTGAACAAGAAGCCAATGCAGTGGTTATTAGAGAAGAGGGGAAATATGCTTATATATGGAAGATTAGAAAACTTGAGTTGCATTATTTTGAACTTCAGATTGTTCATCAGTTGTCAAAGATTAGAAAACTTGAGTTGCATTATTTTGAACTTCAGATTGTTCATCAGTTGTCAAGTGTGGGTCACCACAAAAATCCCCAGCAAAGGTAGCATATTTCTTCATAACTGATACTTCCAGTACTAAACATCAAGTAAAACCCACTAGGGTTGTGGTTCAATGCCATCTTAATAATAATAATAATAAAGGCAATTTATATAGCGCTTTCCAGAGCACAAAGCGCTTCACATAAAATCAGTATATAACTAAATACAAATAGATACACCAACATAAAATTTAAACATACCGCTGCTAACACTATATAACATAAAACATAAAATTTACGTTCAACAAGACATATTAACATAGTAAATTCAAATATTACTAAAAATAGTGACAATCATACAAAAATATTTTCTCTCTCTTTCTCTTCACACACACACACACACACACACACACACACACACACACACACACACACACACAGACCCAAACACACTCCCTCTCTCAACCACTCAGTTTCTCTACTATCAAATTCTATCACGCTTACACATACTCTTACTCATACTCTCACTCTCTTGCCCCACCCCAACCATACTCTCGCTCTCTACCGTGCTCCCGATATTCCTTGCTCACTCTCTCTCTCTCCCGCACAGCCTCTCTCTCTCTCTCTCTTTTCCTCTCTCCCTCTCTCTCCCTCTCTCTTCTCGCATAAACATCTCACCACACACAACCCCACACCACACACACACACACACACACACACACACACACACACACACACACACACACACACACACACACACACACACACAACACACACACACACACACCACACACACACACACACACACACACACACACACACACACACACACACACACACACACACACACACACATATATGTAGGAACAATGATCAGGGCTGAGAGAGAAGAGAAAGAGAAGATCAATGAAAGTATTGAGTGAAAAGATAGGTCTTCAGACTAGACTTGAAAGAAGGAAGACATTGCTTATGGCGAATATGATAGGGAAGGGAGTTCCAGGTCATGGAACTCCCTTCTTGAAATCATATGAAAAAAAATAATAACTATGAAAAAAATTTTCAAAATTTTAGTCTGTTTTCAACTTCAGGTGGAGCCAAGAAGGACACCACTGTCTTCACTTCGATTTCTGTGAATATTTATGAGTTAACCCCTTAACTTCCGGAACTTTTCAGATTTTTTTTCCAAAAAATGGGTTACATTAGAGAAAAAATAATAAAAAATAATTAAATTACCTAATGTCTAATAAACTATATATTTTCTTGAAGGAAAATGAACTGGCTATTTATTGCAGATGTTTTTCTGTCAATCCAAGCACAGATAACTCCTGGTCAAGGGGGATAATTTACTTTTCAAAAGATAAATAGGAGTTGATTTAAAAAACAAACATAAAATTAATGTGAATGTTTTATAAAGATTATTGTTGGCAGACATGATGAAAAATGGTGTACAATCTTGGAGGAGTTTGGCATTATCAAAGATTTTAGAATTTTTACAATTTTATAAACAAGCAGTACAGTTTCATCAGAAAATAAGTAAAAAAAGTCCACACAGCGTGCATCCAGTGGCAGGAACTCAGTAGGTCCATGGCGGCTGTGATAAGTGGGGTACTCCTTTGGAATGTCGACATTAAAAGTATCGTCTGCTGCAGAACAAACACAGTTCGGTTCACTCCTAGCATGGCCACGTGTCTGTCCATGACTTGATCGAACATGCACATGACCACGCCTACCTTGAGGTGCTCGGAATGTCAACAAAAGCCTTAGGATAATCACTGTCCGAACTAGAATCCTCTGTTGGTTGAACAACAATGGCATCTCCATCACCACGGCCACCACTTTCATCATCAGAACTGTCCGGATTATCGGTAAATCCATCAAAAATCGAGCTACTTCCTCAGCAGTATAGCGTCTGGACACCATCTTGGGCTTCGATATAGTCAGCACTTTTTCAAACGAAAAAAATCAGATCAAAATCGGTCCAAAACTTCCCTAAATAAAAAAGTTTGTGTGCGGCCATTGCACGAAAGTGTGCTCTGGTCATGTGACTGCAGTCACATGATTTCAGCTTTCCATTTCATAACAGTGTTCAGAGTACAGTGACCCCTATACCATGGCTACTTCCGTGGATGGAAGTGAAAGGCTTAAAAGTCATTTGATAGCTGTTGACATGTCAAGTTGTGTGTTGTACACATAACTGGTACTGTTTTTCCTTTTCTTTCCAAATACAACAGCGTAAAACAACAACAAAACAAAGATAAAAGTAGAAAATTGCATCCAAAAATGTTTACATTTCTGCATAGCAGCAGTAAGTTTGTGTTATGAATATTTTTTTAGTTCCCTTATACAAATGGATACGAAGGTAACAACTTTATTTTTTTATACAAATGAATGCAAAGGCAACAACTCTATTCTTTTATATATATGGATGCAAAGGCAACAACTGTATTCTTTTATATATATGGATGCAAAGGCAACAACTGTATTCTTTTATATATATGGATGCAAAGGCAACAACTCTATTCTTTTATATATATGGATGCAAAGGCAACAACTCTATTCTTTTATATATATGGATGCAAAGGCAACAACTCTATTCTTTTGTATATATGGATGCAAAGGCAACAACTCTGTTCTTTTGTATATATGGATGCAAAGGCAACAACTCTATTCTTTTGTATATATGGATGCAAAGGCAACAACTCTTTCTTTTGTATATATGGATGCAAAGGCAACAACTCTATTCTTTTCATATATGGATGCAAAGGCAACAACTCTATTCTTTTCATATATGGATGCAAAGGCAACAACTCTGTTCTTTTGTATATATGGATGCAAAGGCAACAACTCTATTCTTTTAATATATGGATGCAAAGGCAACAACTCTGTTCTTTTGTATATATGGATGCAAAGGCAACAACTCTGTTCTTTTTATATATGGATGCAAAGGCAACAACTCTATTCTTTTTAATATATGGATGCAAAGGCAACAACTCTGTTCTTTTGTATATATGGATGCAAAGGCAACAACTCTGTTCTTTTGTATATATGGATGCAAAGGCAACAACTCTATTCTTTTATATATATGGATGCAAAGGCAACAACTCTGTTCTTTTGTATATATGGATGCAAAGGCAACAACTCTGTTCTTTTGTATATATGGATGCAAAGGCAACAACTCTATTCTTTTAATATATGGAGCAAAAGCAACAAGTCATCTTTTACATATATGGATGCAAAGGCAACAACTCTATTCTTTTATATATATGGATGCAAAGGCAACAACTGTATTGTTTTAATCAAATACTCTGATGAATCTGATGATCTGCCGTGACTTCTTTTCAGTAAGTTGGAAAGTTTATAGGAGTAGTGTGAAGAAAACCATGGTGATTTGCACATGACAAAAACTAGAAAAAAATGCTTCAGATTTTTGCAAATCTTCAGGTGTTCTGTGCCTGATTGGGTTTTGTTTGTTTGTTTGTTTTGTGTGTGTGGGGGGTGGGTGGGTGCGAATGCAAAATGTTTTATTGTGTTAGGCTGTTAGCCCATTCACAAGGGTACATGGGGATAGGGATGGGTACGATAGGGGTAGGGCTTCGCGACATGGCAACCAGATCACGGCATTACGATATATACAATTCATGTACATTATCACTGTCTTTTTACTGTCCATCGGACATGAATGATAGAAATAATTCATGGCAGGGATAATGAATTTTATGGCAGGGGTAATGAATTTTTTCAACTGTCATACATCACGTAATGTCACTACCACTTTCATGATGGATCCGGACATTTCCCTTTGTCGACAGGGTCTGTACCAAGGTTCACCTCTCTACCTTCATGACAAATCCAGGGGTGTCCTTCCATCTTCTTTTCCATTTTTTAAGGTATTCTAGTACTTGCTGTGCAATTAGCTCATTAGAATTATCATTGCCATGCACACGCTTGCTAATACCTGAAGCATTTCTGTACCCAACCCCACTTTCTGCCTCAGTCTCCTCTTCCGCTGTGTTACACAACAGGGCGTTGTTTTCAAAATGTGTCACAGCCTCCCCACATGCATCTTAACCACCAATCTTAAGATCTTCAGTGTCGTCAACTGTCATTCCTTCATCCAACACATGTTCTAAAACATCACTCACTGTCTCTGACTGTGGGTCTGTAACACACTATGTAGCCATGGACTGACACTCCAGTTCAGTGGTGCGTGTTTCTCGTGTGGGCTCGTGTAATCTGTGTGGGGTACGTGTAGCGGGAATGTCGAATGTGTCACTTTCAAACACAGTGTTTTTGTCAGATGGGTGGGATAAACTGGGCAGAGTAGGCAAAAATACACATGAAGGAGATGTAGCATTTTCACTCACCTTCTGTTCCTGTGTGTGCCTGTACCCTTTTTCTGTCCCTGTTGATCTGCGATGGACACTTACGGCGAAACACAGCAGTATTGTGATCTCCCGCCTGTGTGACAGCAGATGGCTGACTGGTTGGTGTTGTCAGTCGCAGGACGACCACCGTCTGTTTGCCTTTTCTTTCGATTTTGAAGGACTTTAGTGACATGTCCTTCAGCAGAACGTTCAGCATACCTTCTAACAATGATGGGAGTGCCTCAACAGGCATGGTACACAGGGTTTTTACCAAAAAAAAACGCGTTGTCTACACCAGCTGTTGAAATTCCATCTTGCCGGCAGTTGAGCAAGGAAGGCAACTCCGTTTGTGTTATGAATTCACAGATGGTATTGTATTTGAATATTATCCAATTTTCACTCTGTCCAAAACAAGAGATCTTTAAGCTTTGTTGAATATACATATCAGTAAACTGTGTTTCAAAAGAAAACACAACAGTAACTACCAGAAAAAGCAACATAAAACTGTGTTTTTCTCTTTTTTTTTATAGTTTTTGGTCTGATGCTCTGATATGAAAGTATGTTACTGTGGTGTGAATCAAATAGTGATTGAATGTATGTATATGTTCAGCTGATAAGATACTCTACGTGTACTGTTAGATCAGTGACCTATTAGTGATTGACATGTACATACATGTTCAGCTGATAAGATACACTACATGTACTGTTAGAGCAGTGACCTATGAACTGTGCCAAGGAGCACATCTGCTAGTGATGGGGTTATATACTGCCCCGATTAAATGGACTCTTTTTGGTTTGCTGTCTCTCTTTGAACAGATTTAAAACCTGTTCACAATGCAACAGTCAAACTTATCTCCTATGTAGCATGCACATTTGAATGCAGAAGTATTTTGTTGTGATTTTTTTTAAAGAAATAAAGATGACAATTAATCAGTGAGTCTGTACATTGCGTGCCTGTGTTTCTGGGCAGGCTACATTGTGCTATACAGTGAAGAGCACTCCATGCAGTGGTCAGCTGAGGGCATTCTCGGAGACTCCCAAACTCTGATCCTACGAGAACTGCGACCTGGCACAACCTACAAAATCAAGGTACAGGCACGCACCGAAGAACGATTAGGTCCGACATCGCCCATTATACACTACGCTACACCTGAAGGTTGGTGTCCATTTGGAGATTTGGCCACTGTATTTTCTTATAGAAAGGAACAGCAATATAGTGATAATGGAATGATGATGGTAGTGGTGATGGTAATGGTGGTGGAGTGATGGTGGTGAAGATGATAGCATAGTTCTGGTAGTGGCAGCATTAACGTTTTCGATTTTGTTTTACATATGTTTTTTTTTTATTATTTTAAAACTTAAAGATCATTTTGCTTGGAAAACAAAGTAATTGTGAAGCATTTTCTTTCAGGAAAAAATAATCTAACTATATCAGATTCTGCAAGGTATCAGATTTTCTTCCATGAAATTAATGGGATTATGATTACCAGTGTCTCAAAACTATTGTACTGGCTTTCATGATTTTCACTTTTATTTCAGATGGAACAGCACAACTGAAGGCTCCAACAGATCTTAAAGTCTACATTCTGTCCTCCACATCAGCTGTCATGAGCTGGCGGGATCCCATGAACAGCATCGGCTATGCAAACAGCAACTCCAACAGCTCCTCGAGGTACACTGTGCGTTACCGAGCCCTGATCAACAGCAGCACATTGACTTTTTCCAACTACACCTACCTCAGTCCTCCATTTTTTCCCAGCTTGTACTTGGTTCATCTGGCCCCCAACACCCAGTATGAGTTTTCTGTGCGTCTCAATCGTGGTGATCAACACAGTGCCTGGAGTGACACCATTTTTAATAAAACACTAGAGGCTGGTCAGTGAATGCAGAACTTTCTTTGTCTTCTGTCTCTTTTTTGTTGTTGTTTGTTTGTTTTCTCTTCCCTATTATGTTTTGCACACCCCTTCAATGCCAGGGAGTCCACAGCAGCTGTCAATGACAAACTGCTGTGAAGCCACCCACCTAAGGAGACTGCATTCCCCTGTTTTATCAGTTAACCTGTTTTAGTCCCAACTATATCTGAATATTCATTCATCACAAAACCATCCTGAGTGAGCATTCCACCCATGATAAAGAGATGGCATGCAACTCTCCAGTGTCAGCCAACATAACATACCAGCAGCAAAGACTTTAATGTGAAATTACTGTAGAAAACAGTATAGCAAAGAGAAGCTGAGGCCACCATGAAAGCAGAGCATGAAGGCCACAGACACAGAATTTGAGCCAATGTTTGAAATGATATGATAGTTTACGTGAATGGGATGGTGGTGATGATGTTATGATGTTCCATTGTGTACTGAGAGTGCATGAGAAGACTTCTTTCATAATCGTATCTTGATGTCAACCAGACAGTGTTAGTATATCTACAAGGCAGGACATTTGAGCAGCATTCTCAGGAACACTGCTATGAAAGGCATGACACTCACCATAATGATCCCAGTCTTCTTACTTGGCTCATAGCATGCTATACACTGGGAAAGAACTTGTGAAAGCCTAAAATTTCCAAAGTGATTGGGATTAACAGGATTGGTCTTTTAATTCACTCGGGACGGAGAGTTTTTCCCCTTGCTTTTCCCCACAGACGGCCCATTTTGAAGGGTTAGGAAAAAAAATCACAAAATATACAAAACATAAAGGAACAAAATGAAACTTTCAGATCTGAATATTTACATGCTGGGTTAATCCATGCCAAAATATTGAAGTTCTTCTTTGAATATTTCTTCTTCATGTGCCATGTTGAAAATACCCCAAATTTTGTGGTCAGGATCACCGTACAGTCACACACTTTGATCAGCTCTATGAACACACAGTCAAAGGTGAGAAGGTCTTTGTATGCACAAAATAACATGAAGAAAGTAGACTTTGCTCAGAGTAAAAAAGAAATTATTAATGACATTATATAAATAAATGTTACAAATTGTTACACAGGGGAATTTGGAAAAAAAGGAGCACACCGGATGCTTCAGTCCCTATGCACTGTTTTCCTAATAATCAGTGTAGTTATGCACTGAGTGATACAGTTGGAAGTAGGTGATGGTCTTGTTGGGCTAGCATAGTTTGTCACAGAGGGCAACCCCACACTTTTTACACCAGTTGGGGGTTCGCCGCAGTTGAACCTCTGGGTGTCTCTTGCTGCCAGCACTACACACATGGCACTTCCTATAGTTCTTCCTGCCGCTGGGGATGGGTAGCAGAGGGCAGGAGAAGTGCTCATATTGGTTGCCACTCAGTTTTCTTATGCATATCTGTTTATGACAATAGAATTTAGAAAGTCTTCTGTCACAGACTGATTGAAGAAATCAATGGGGGCATGGCACTCAGCTGGGACATGCAGAGCCAGAGAACGGAGGCAAAGTGGGGGAAAAACTAAAATCTTTGTGCCAGTCACGTATAAGAAAGTCAAAGAAATCTTTGTCAGACATGCGACTCACCGTACATAGCCCACTGACCGCTCTCCTCTCATGACGCGCACTTCCACCTCCCTCTCCCACTTCACTGTCATCTGAAACTGGGTCACTGTCAATACCTTCTTGCTGGCAGCTTCCATCACTTGAAACACTTCCACCATCATCTTCATCATACTCCTCGATGTCCAGTCTTTCAGCCTGAAGCACTTCAATCACTTCAGCAGTGGTAAAAGGCCGCCGTCGCGATCTACTTTGCTCCAAAACTCGTACTTGCCTGCGACGCCATTTTCGACATGAATGCAGATTAGCCAGTTGTGTGGGGTGCCGAAGTCAATCGTTTCCCGATGAGTGTGTTGCTACAGAATCTCACGAAGTAACTTTCCACTTGACCCTTGACACGTTTGCAGTGACCAGTGTAGCTTCAGTTGGCATGCCACGTCACGAGGGAAGCGTCGAAAAATTTGTAATCATCCAAACCGCTATCACGTTCCGTCATATGAAACCGTGCCTTATGTAACGAACGCTATAGCGTTCCATCATACGGAGTGAGTTAATCATGCCAGTCCATTATTCTAACCACTACACAACAGTGAATGGTGATTGAGTTTAACACTAACTTCTTTCTTCTTTCATATGTCCACTTTTTCCATCTTTCATGTCACAGGGAGATAAGAATTTATGGTCAGCAGTGAGCCAGATAGACCGGTACAATACTTAAAGAAAATGTAGACTAGGTAAAACATAGGCTTGGTAAGGACTCAGGACCTGGCCAGCTCATGGGTTTATGTGCAGGCTGAAGACTTGTGGTGTAGTCACCATCACATGGCACCTGTAATGTTAGTGCATATTGAATTCATTCCAAATGCAGACATCGTCTTGAGAAACTGAAACTGAGAAACTGAAAAGTGAGCCAGAAGGCCTGAATGTGTAATGTCAAAGTCTCCTTCACATTGTTGGTATTTCTTGGTCTGCCTCTCACTTTAAATCTACATATCTTTTTGTTATATGCTTGTTGAGCCAGCTGTTGGATTCAGATGACCAAACCACATTCTGTACTGATGAATATGATGGTGTTTTTCTTACCATTTCTCAGATCTCTGTGATTCTGATCATGTCATATCTTTTTATGAGGTCTTCTTAAACAACACATCACACACATAGTATTTTTGTGCTCCATTGGTTCCATGGTCTCTGCATTGTATGGGAGGGGGTGAAAATGGAATTGATGAGTTTGCTTTTTGCTTCATCCTAATAGGAATGTTGAGATGTTTCAAGAGTGGGACATTGGTAACTGACAGTTTGCTTTCTAGATTGTGGTTTCAGCCTCTCTGTTGAGTTTTCTGTCTTCTGTTTATATGCTGCTAAGGTATTTGAACTGGCTCACTTGTTTGAGTTTAGTGCCATTGATGTTGATGCTATAGCCTGATGTTTTGCTGACTTCCATCATCATGGTTTTGCTGATTCTGATTTTCATACTAAAGTTTTCATTTCGTGTCTAGGTTGGCTGTGTTTTCCTGTAGTCATTCATCTTTTTCATGTGTGAGGCTCAAATCATTTGCAAACAACATCTTGTTCAAAGATTTTGGGTGTGGATCTGCTTCTCTTGTGATCTTGTCCATAAACTATTTGAAATTGTGGTGATAGTACACAACCATATATCACTCCAAATGTGATTACATGCTGACCAGTGAGTCCTGCTGATGTGTGGATTGCACTCATGCTGTTTGTGTAGACTACTCTGATGTCTGAAAGCTCATATTTGATGTTGTACAGCTCAGTTTTCTACACAGCATGACTTTATCATTGTCATTAATGACCACTGTTGGATTGTATGATTCATCTTTTAGTCTCAGTGTTTTGATATTTTTGTAAAGTTCTTTAGTTTTGACATAATTTACATAGCTCATCTGCGTACTTCTTCCTCAGTTGCTCCTTGGCTTCTATTATCACGTATTTCAATCAATGAACACAACGAAAACAGGAAGTCGAGGGAGCTCTTCAAACAAATAAAAAAAGTGAAAAAAACTAATTTCAAAGCAACAAACCAATGCATCAACAACAAGGATGGTCACACTCTGACTGAACCAGATGATGTCTTGGATAGGTGGAACGAATATGGCACATCACTTTTTGGCAAGCCTGACAGCCATGAAAATAATTTAGAGCCAAATTTGGAATTGATCCCTGGAGATACGGAACCTGAACCTCTGCTCAGCGAAGTTGAATCTGCCATTAAAGATCTAAAATGCAGAAAGTCTCCTGGTCTTGACAATATTCCTGGAGAGTTGTTGAAACACTCAGGTGATGGTGGACTCAAAGTAATGCATCACTTATGCTGCAAGATATGGAAGACTTGTCAGTGGCCTACAGACTGGAAGCTCCAAGAATTTGTCATGTTACATAAGAGTGGAAATGTCAAAGACTGCAACAATTATAGAACAATTGCACTGATCAGTCATGCCAGTAAAATACTGCTGATAATAATTTTAAACAGGTTAAAGCCAAAAGTAGAGGAAGAGCTATCCGACTGTCAGGCAGGCTATAGGAAAAACAGGGGAACAATAGATATGCTGTTTGTACTCCAGATATTGATAGAAAAGATTAGAAACACAGACCAAGAGATGTTCATCGTTTTCATTGACTACAGCAAAGCATTTGATAGCGTGATTCACCAAAGTCTTTTCCACTTCATGATCAAAATGGGTTTTCCAAGACATCTGGTTTCCCTCATAGCTTCATTATATAATGATCAAAAAGCAACAATCAGATGGAATAATCAAAACTGCAAATTTTTTAACATCACTAAAGGGGTAAGGCAAGGTTGCATCCTGTCTCCACATCTCTTCAGCATATACACTGAACATATCATGAGAGAAGCAGACATAGAAGACACACAGGATTACTGGCAGACAACATTACAGGCTCTAGGAGGATCCTGTACAGGGTAGACCGGGTTGGAAAGGCAGCTGGGCTGGACTTAAATTCAAAGAAGACAAAGGTTATGCATGTTGCAGGCAAATATAACACTAGACAGGACCAGATCATGCTAAACCAAGTCCCTCTAGAAAATGTCAAGGACTTTAGATATTTAGGTTCAGTCAAGACACACGATGGAACATGCTCAAAAGACATAAAGATGAGAATTGGAATGGCCAAGAACAGTATGGTTCAATTGAACAATATTTGGAAAGACCACAGCATAACAGCAGACCTTAAGATAAAACTCTTAAAATGTCTTGTCTGGCCAGTGATGTTATACGGCTGCGAGGCATGGACAATGAAGAAAGAGGATGAAAGACGAGTGGAAGCAGCAGAGCTGTGGTTTTACCGAAGACTGCTGAGGGTCAAATGGACGGATAGGCGCTCAAATGAAAGCATACTGAATGAGTTGGGTACTACACGCAAGCTTCTAGTACTCATACAACGGAGGAAACTGAAATATGTTGGACACGCAATCCGTAATGAGAGAACAGACTTGATGTCCACTGTCCTCCAAGGTAAAGTGGAAGGAAAGAGAAACAGAGGACGGCCACCTGCATCACTTGCTAGAAACATCACAAACATCAGTGGCAAGAAACTCCAGGAGGTGGTCAGACTTAGCCAAGATCGAGAGTGCTGGAGGCAACTTGTGAGGACATCATGTGCAGCGGCCAACACTGTTCCCGGTGACGCCGACAGGTGAGACAGGTGAGATCAGTTGAAAATTGAGAAGAGCAAGGCAAAAGGCTATTGAAGAGATACGTTCATTTCCAAGGTCCCTCCCCTTGAGGCCCAATTAACTTTCTTGCCTTTCTGAGGTCTTGGTTTAAAAAAAACAAAAACAAAAAAACAACAACAAAAAAACAAAGAAAAGCAGAAAGAGAAAAAGAGAGGACAGAGAAGATGAAAACTTGGGTCACAGGTCATTTGTCGAAGTGGCTTGAGTGCACCCTAGCTCACCATCCTCTTTGTGTGTGTGTGTGTGTGTGTGTGTGTGTGTGTGTGTGTGTGTGTGTGTGGCAGAGGGAGGATGATGGCTTGGGTCAAGGGTGATACACCCTACTCCCCTCCTGTCTTCCCCCTCTCAGTTTGCATGTGCTGTAATCCCTGGAGATTTGGTCATTGTAGATGATTGCTTTGGTAAAAGATGAGAGTGCACGCCTTGGTTTGGTTCTTGAATCAAGATTTGGTGCCTTATAAATATTCTTCTTCCTGTTATTGTAATTTGGTACATGTCATAAGTGCATTTTTAGCTCTCAGGAAATGCGATGAACAGAAGCAAGTTTAGGTAATTTGGGCCCATTTTCGTATATGTTTTAGTGTCCTTAGCTGTTTGTATTAAGGCTTGTTCTTTTTTTTTTTTTTTATAGTTTTTCAACCCCTGTATTGATAAATTACTCAGAATGATCAGTGCCAGGGGCATATCCTTAGATGGTGTGCATGAATGCATTGATACGTGTACTTAAGTTTCTTTTCCAGGTTTTTTTTCCATTGAAGTATTGTGTATGGTTTGATATGGTTGTAGTCCTGATATGACTGTGCAGTCAGCTGGACTTTAAACAAAAATAACGATAATGATGATGTCACTGTCTGAGCCCAAGTATGGTTCCCATGGTATTCTTCTCTGACCCACTCTCCTATTCAAATTTTCCGTTTTAGGAACAAAACTGATGATGTCTGCTAGTCTCTCCAAAAATTATTCTTTATTTTTTTCTGAGTAAGGGTTATTGCAAAGTGCACAGACTTGGATGAATTTTGAGATCTTCTGATTCCCTCTTACTTGGATCTTGATGATTCCTACTGCGACAAACTGTGTTTCCAGTTTTGTCTTTACTGTGTCAGGATGCAGGATGAATCCAACTCCATGTCCAACTCTTGAGTTACCCCAAGTTAGGATGTGGTCTGCATGGGTCTGTTTTGTCCCTGTTCTTCCTATCTGTAGTCCAGCATACCCTTCACAGATATCCCACCTTTTCATGAAACATGTTTTTTGAGGTTGTTTATCTTTGATTTTGCATATTTTCCAAATGTTTGATCATTCTCATTGCCCTTTTCCTTTTCTTGTCTGTTTTCCATCTTGATCTCTCCATTTTGTTTTCGTTCCTTGTTTTTGAGCAATTTCAAAACAGCTGACGGCTTGTAAGGCCCATCAGAGCTTCACCAGATTCCTTTTGTCTGTTTCCTCCCCCATTGATAAGAATGAGGGTTTGGACTTCAATAAGCAATAAATTCTATCATAAAAACTCATTGATATAAAGTCTGTCATGAACTTCTTTGGTAAGTGATGTAATTTTATTATGAACTCCTTAGTTGCATTAAAGTTATAATTGATGTTTGTATAGATTTTACAGATTTACTGAAGTTTGGTATTTTTATTGCTTGTGAAATTGAAGCATAAAATGAATTGGCCTCACAAATACTAAAAAGGCTAATTTTTACTCTTGTGAAATCTCTGAAAACTGGCACAAAACAGCAAGTCCAGGAGGCAATGGACGCAATGAAGGAAAGCCTCAAGGTCAGAGAAATAATAGGACATGAAAACCAAAAGGGAAAAACAAATAGAGCCATGGTGGTACCAGAGGATGCCAAAAGAATCCAGAGGGCAGTCCAGCACGGCCAACAGGAGCAATAGTACAACATGGGAAAGTGCATCCCAAAGAAGTCTCAGCTGGAAGGATATGTGGTATATGGTCTCCCTCTGGATCAGTTTCATTCTTATACCTGTGTATGGTCTCCTGCCCTCAAATGCAAATCTGGTGAAATGGAGGATATCCGATGACCCTGCGTGCTCATTCTGTGAGGGTAAACAAACTGGAACATGTCCTGAGCTCATGTAAAGCAGTGCTAACCCAGGAAGGTATTCATGGGGGCATGATCAAATGCTTAAAAAGATTGCATTAGCAATTTATACTGCCAAGGGAAAAAAAAACACGCCACCCCACTAGATTCTCCAGCAGCGTTCAGTGCAGCTGGAGGCACCTAACTATGGCCCCCCAGAAAAAGCTATGACATCCAGAGCATGGATGCAGGGTCTGCTGGATAGAGGGAATGACTTTGGGTGCACAGCAGCTCTTTGTGAATGGAAAAAACACCTAGAAATCATCAGCAAAAGTGGCATGAGACCAGATAGAGTCCTCCACTCCATTCATCAAAAGCGATTCTGGTCGAACTCGTGCCTTATGAAAGTAGAATGGAGGAAGCTCATATCTACAAGATTAAAAGGTATACCAGTTTCGCCAGCATCATGAGAAAATTTGCTTCCAAGCTTTGGTATGGAAGTTGGAGCCAGCAGCCTATAACCTCATGAAACAGGTCTCAATTTCTAGGATGGAGAGGACCAGAACCCTAAAGGCAATGGCCGAAGCAGTTGAAAAGAGTTCCAATTGAATGAGGAACAAAAGTCAACTTCATAAGGCTTAAAATTCTGTTAAGTTCAACAGGTGCCTGATAGACATCCATCACAAAGGTCATTTGCCTTTGGGGCACCTGACCACCTTAAATGGTGCATGTTCAGATCCAGGTGATGGGAAAAAAGGTGACAGCAGAAGTGAATTCAGGAGTCATAACCTGGATGCGGTGTGGGCTTACGAAGTATAAGGAATTTAGGGCTGAAATACCTGCTTGTGGGGGCTTCCCTGAGGATCTTCTACTGTCCAATGTCTCCTAGTCTCTTATTTCTGCTGTCTCAGAAACAGCTATATTTGTAATGTTAATCATGACAGAATCACTAGCAGCACTTTGAGAACTTGGTGGTTGTTTCCCATAGACTGTCTTTCATCATATTCTTTTCTTTTAAATGTTTAGAAACTTCTTTAAGAATATGAACATGTAGGTATCAATATTTAAGTGAGTTATACATTGAACTCTTGTTCATGCATTAATGGTATTTCACAAAAATGCATGTCAGTAATAGAAAAGAATTTTTGTGAAGAACACATACATACATACAGACAGACACACAGACACACACAGACACACACAGACACACACACACACACAGACACACAGACACACAGACACACACACACACACACACACACACACACACACACACACACACACACACACACACACACACACACACACACACACACACACACACACAAATTCAAGCATCATAGAAGCAAATATCTCTGACAGAGAAGATCTCACCAATATCATATTTTGACTCTACCTCATATTGTTGTCAGAACAAGCTTGTACTTATTTTAGAATTATTATGCATGTTTCTTTAACCCTTTCCCATTTGCAGATTCTGCTCAGAAACTGTTCCTAGTATTCGGAGATTTCCGAAAGCATGTGAATGAAAAGGTCAGACACTGATTGATATCTTGTAAATGAGGCGATGTGTGGTACCAAACTCAGTATCATTCTTTCATTGGTTTATCCTGACTTTCGCGGGAAACTTCATCCATGAGGTGTGTGTAACCCCTAGTGCTTAGAGCTTGATGGAAATTCCCCACCAGGCCTAAGTGACAGGCGGCGGGCTGTGGTGGGTGTAAATAAAAAGCGGGGTCTTGGTCGGCGGGCTAAAATGGGAAAGGGTTAAATAGTATGAGTAGTACAATACAAATGTTCTTATACTGCGTTTTGTTGTTGTGACGTCAGGATAACATAGTACTGTTTGTCACAGCTCCTGGCACGCCCCCAGTGAATGTCAGTGTGCAACTAGCAGAGGATGACCCCACAGTGGCCAAAATCACATGGAATCCACCTTTAAAACCTAACGGCATTATCACAGGTAATCAGTGTCTTTGTCCTGCCGCTGATGACTGATATGATTGTCAATTATAGTTTAAATGATATAAAGGTAGATCAGCAGTGTGTGAACCATTGTTTTATATACATATGTACATTTGGTATATTGTCATACTGACCGTTCCATGATAACCAACACTTTGTCAAACGATTTTATTGGGGTGTTTTGGGGGTTTTTTGCTGAGGAATACCCAGGAGGGCCTTGAAAAAAATCAACACAGGTTGTCTTTTCATTAGTATGTATGTAGTTTTTTTTTGTTTGTTTTTAGTTAGATGTTGTTGCAGTGCTGCCAATTTTTGTGTGTGTAATTTTCTAAACTCATACACTGACAGAAGATTTATATAACTCATTTCCACTGTACCAGACTTGTACATGTATTTATTTTGTTTTGTGTCTTAAAAAGAATTTTAGTTATAAGTTTGGATTTCCTCTGAGTTTACTAATCATTGTATTGTTTCCACAGGCTACCTGATATTTTTGTCCACTCAGCGCAAACAGCCCATCAGGGACTGGCAAGTAGAGGCAGTACGTGGAGAACAGACATCACTGACTATCAGCGACCTTTCTCCCAACACCAAATACTTCTTCAAACTGCAGGCACGCAATGCCAAAGGTTTTGGGCCTCTTTCAGTTGCTGTACCTTACAAAGCTCCTAAGGGTAAGCTTTTACTGACCTGTTTTTGTTGATATTTCTGTGCTCATTAATGTTTTCCTGTTTTGTGTAATATAATTAGTCTTGCTGTTATTTAGGGTTTTTAGGTTTTTTTTGTGTGTGTTAATTTGTTTTCGCTTTCCTGTACATATGATATCAACTCCTCCTGGTTAACACAGAAATTGAGCTGTAGTCTTCCAATCTGATTCTATGGCTTATGAAACTGTGTAGCTGTGAGTATGTACATGACTGTTCAAGTTTGAAGAAGGTAAAGCATTCATAAACAGGCATCAAACCCATTCTATGAATTTTTTTGGAGAAGGTAAAGCAGTCATAAATAGGCATCAAACCTGCTCTAAGAAAAAAAAGAAAAAAGATTTTTAAAAAAGAAGAAAAACTGACCACTTTATTCCTTCATGATTTGAAAACCTTATTCTGCAGTGTAACCTTTGCCTTTGACCTTTCACTTTCCTTCTGTGCATGCCAGAAATTGCCACCAAGAATAATTTGTATTATACCATTGGAACTGTCATCTGAAGACTTCATTGACATAGTAACTACCTTTTGGTCTTGGCCCTGATATGGCTTTAGTAGTCAGCTATAAGCAACATGGACCTAAACCTTTTGGCCTCTTTGAAACCGTTACCTCATCAGTTTTCATGATTACTTCATCAGTAATCATTCAGAAACCTCTGTGCTGGGTTGACAACAGAGTTTATGTTTAAATACATCATAAAAAAAAATAATCTGTTCATTGTGTCAGTTTTGTTGGCTTGGGTTTTGCTCACACATTTATAAAAATGAGTTTTTCTGTATTTTTTTATTTTGTTTTTGCTAAATGCTTTTGTTATCAAGGCTTGCTGTTAAAGCTCCATGAAATATCACATATAAACATGACATGGACCATGGGAATATTCGAGAATATTTTTGACTATTTATACATTGAACTCTCATTTATTTTTCACAGTTCACGGTGGGATGGTCGAAGATGTAACGGTGAGGGCATTTCCTGAAGATCCTTACTCTGCTATTGTGAGTTGGCAGCCTCCCTCTAAAGGCAAACGTAGAATTTCTCGTAAGTACTTGTAGACTCCTTTTTTCTTTTGATATATTTTCTAGGAGTATAAAAGGCTTAGTTTTGTCCTTTATATTACCTCTTCTGCTTTTCCTGGTTGTTATATCTAATCCAGTGTTAAAAGTTGAGGAGTGTACCTCAGAAAGAGATTGGTGAATATGAGTGTGATGATTTACAGTGTAGGAAAGCAGGGGTAAATAATAACTCAAAGTGTAGATTACACACACACACACACACACACACACACACACACACACACACACACACACACACACACACACACACACCACACACACCCCACACACACACACACACACACACACACACACACACACACACACACACACACACACACACACACACCACACACACACACAAAACACACAACACAACACAACACAACACAACACAACACAACACAACACAACACAACACAACACACACACAACACACACACACACACACACACACACACACACACACACACACACACACACACACACACACACACACATATAATTGAGAGGCAAGGAGATAAAATGTGATTTAACTTCAGAATATCAAACTTGATTGTCTATAACATCATTAAACTTCCTGTTATTTCAGTTAAAAAGGTCTGAGTATTACTTCCTGTTATTTCAGTTAAAAGGGTTGAGTGTATGCATTTACTTTGTTACAGAAATATTGTAATTCAAAGTCTGTCATGTGAATATTTATGTAGCATAAATGAAAACTTCAAACATCGCCCTCTGTGGATTTTGTGATAGAATCAAATCCTCTTTGAACAGATTACATCTTGGTGCAGCTGGATGTAGAAGCAGAAGAGACCCAGCGTACTCGTGTACCAGGTCACACACTGACGATTGTGGTTCATGAACTTCTTCCAGCCAGGACGTATCGATTCACTGTGCAGCCTCGGTATCGCCATCATTCAGGGCCACACTCCTTGCCTGTGGATTATGTCATCCCCAAAGAACTCATTGAACACGAGGAGCAGTGAATTCACAGCAAGTTGCACAGCTTGTGTGTATATTAAAAAAGTGTTGCACTGCTTTAAATGAAGGCAGATTATTGTTTTCCTTGGATGGGTATGGGTTTTATCAATGTTTATTGACTTGTATGACAGACAAAATACAGGGTGTAATTTTTATCAGGCTGTGCCTCGTGTGTTTTTGGGATATTTTGTATAGGTGAAGTATTTGTTCCTGCAATTTTGGCTTGTTTTTCTTATGGTCAGCAGCTTTGAAAGACATAACCAGTTAAATGTTATACACTCTTGTGGAAATGCTGTGCATATGTACATGCCAGTCAGTGCTGTTTTGTCCATTATTTGCATTTTTATGTATTGTATTTTGTATAAAATGGCAGCTGTGACAAATAACATGCATTTATCAAAGTATTTGTGGTACATTTTAATTTAGCTGTTTGAAAGTGGCATGTTTATATCTATTTTATGATGTGTATTGTGCTGTTTGAAAGTTGAACCTCACTTTATTTTCATGTCATGATAAGCATATCGAAAGAGTATGTTACTGCATTCATCCACTGCCAGAATAGCTCAGAAAGAAAAGCTGTATTTTTTGTGAAGGGCGCATATTCATATATGGATCAAAATACCATGTGTTGCTTCACATCACTTTAGTATGGCAGTTATGAATACATTCTTGATTGTTGAGCATGAATATCTGAGAGAAGAATTTATGCTTCTATAGCTAAGCTAATCCAGAGTTAGGCTGCATTATGAAGCTTGAAAATATTTGTTATAGAATATTTGAAAATATTCCTGTTGTATCAACTTTTTTACTTTTTTTGTTTTAAAGTTTTATTGCAACTAAGGCATTATTTTTCCACATAATGTGTACTGTAACCTGTGATATTGTTTCTCAGAATCAAAACATATTTCACTATTTTTTCTCTCTTGTTGAAATCGTTTGTATCAATATCACTCTAGGATACAGGTGTGTGAGAGAGAGAGAGAGAGAGAAAGAGAGAGAGAGGCAGCATATGTCCAGAAATATTGCTTTTCAGTTTGATTGGTATCATTAGTACAGTGCATTGGAAAATCTCTCCATGTATGCTGTATATGGCAGATTTAGCATTGCCAGACACTTTCTAATCTGTTATCTCCCATCCTTATGCTTCAGTCATTGTGGTGGTGTAGCTTAATGTTCCAAAGGTTCCTTCTTTTCCCAACCACTCCACCCTCATGAATTCACCAGCCTAAGGAAGGGATGAAGTTAAAATGTTGTTACTTCCCTTAAACTGTAAGTTTACTCCCTTACACCATAAATATGGCTAAATGAGTGGACTTCTCCAAGAAATTCCATGGTAACAAGACATGCACCTTAATAAGTACAGGTGAATTGTGTTCATGCACCCCTATCCCGTGAATACTGCACGTTGTGTTAAACTGCTTATAATGAATGATTAGTTGAATGTAATGTTTGTGCATGTGTTTCGTTTGGATTTTATTGTAGTTTTGTGCCTTTCTGTGTTTACATAATGCAGTTTGATCCTTTCTGCTGTAGTTGTTTATTTTACATCAGTTCACCACCCTCCAAATAGGAGTATGACTTGCCTTAACAGCAGGGTATGAGAAAAAGGCCATACTTGTAAAAGCCCGTTTTTGTACTTGAGTGCATGGAGGAGTTTGAGCTCACAAATGGAAAACAAGCAACAAACAAACAAACAACAAAAAAGAGCCTTTCATTTGGATTATTATCAGTAATTTCCCATTGATCTGTGTAGACATACACAGACATATTCACTGTAGTTAAGTTTTATAAAGCTGTGAAAAAAAACTGAGAAGTTACAAACATTTTAGTTTTATCACTCATATATACTTCTTCGTCTGCTTATACACTGCGCTGCCATTAGGACAAATTGATGCAGCAGTAAAGGGCTTATGTGTAAGTAGCATAACACACTACTTTTCAGTTTCAAACTCAGTTTTTTTTACTACTGTATGGTGATAAAAGACAGATTGTATGTCATTGTCCAGCTTGTTTTTTCTTTTTTAAATATCATTAAATGTTTGCAATATGATCATCAAAAATTGTAATTTTATTCATTGTCAAAAGAGACAGTTTTGTGATTGTGCTTTTTTTTAGTTTGTTCTTTTGATCATTAAACATGTTTTGAGCATTGTAAGATAGTATTTTTTATTCTAGATTTATAGTTTACTTTGTACAGTTAAGATGTCATGTTTTGTTTTTCTGCATATGAAAATATATGCTATGTTCATAATAAAAAAAAAATCCCTGGAATTTTTCTAGTTGGAAGAATCATTTGATTGATTGACTGATTGATTGGTTGATTGATTTTTAAATTTTTAGTTGATTTTAAAGTGTAATAGATGGAATGGCAGACACCAACACTCCTCTTCTACAACAGCTGCAGACCGCTAGCTTCATCTCATGACACCTGGTATGAGCAGGTGGAAAAAAGTAAAGAAAGATTCTGAGTCATGTGGCCGATGTGATTCTGAAGTTTTGAGTAAATGAAAAAAATAAACAAGAAAAAAATAAACCGAAAATAGATACACACACACACACTCTCACACACACACACACACACACACACACACACATACACACACACACACACACACACACACACACACACACACACACACACAAGCACACACACACACACGCCACACACACATGCGCGCACACACACACACACACACACGCCACACACACACGTACACATGCACACAGTCCGTAGAAAATGCTGGTACTTCCAGTCAGAAGCTTCTGGGCTCCATCCGCCTTGATACCTCTGCCTGATGAATAAAGGGTGGAGATCCATCTGATCTCCTGAGCAAAATTGTGTGCACACTTTCCAGTGTCTAAACCCCCTTCATGTATATATACACTCGTATGCAGAATATTAAATGTGCATATTAAAGATCCTGTAAGTCATGTAATTGTCCAATGGCTTATGGAAACGAAAACGCCCAACACGCATTCTTACCAAAGATGCAGACTGTGCAACAACATAGTGGAGTGTTGTCAGTTTGTCTAAAACGAGTTCTCCATGCTCCACGAAAAAGATCTCATTATGTGTAATGCTTAGTGAGTTCATGTGAGTTTGCAGAATCACCTATGCAAGAAGGATTTATGGTAATGATAATAAACAGGTTTTTAAAGTGTTGTAAAGTCATGTTGATATGTTTAAGGCTCTAAATGTGACTACAAAATAACCCATTCTCGCTCAGAGCTCTGCATTTACAAACCAGTCACAATAAAACTTGCAGGACCTTGAATGATACTGGCCTTTCATACTGAATTTTAAAAAAGTCCACATCACATTATGCAGAATACATAGGCAAAAGAGCATGCAAGATGGTATTGTTAAATCAGTTGTACATTTTCTTCTGTAGCTTATAGTTGTTATTAAGCAGCATAAATAGTTATATAATCACATTCATTTACAAAGAAATCATAAACGAAATTTGAAAATACAGGATTGAATGCACTTGCATTAGTTAACTGTTAAATTTAGAAATTCAATGAGTCTGCTATATGATTAACTATTTTCTTGGAGATTCTGCTTACTGCATTTATGTTAAATGTATTTATTTTCCTATTGGTATCACCAGTGTGTGTGTGTACTCCATTCTGCTGACAGAGAAAATTTATACCATGTTGACCTGAGCAGCTTACAACACTGCTGAATAGGGAGTCAACAATATCTGAGGACAAGACCATAACATCAGGCTTGATACAATGTTTGCTGTGTACAGAGCAGTAGTCTTGAGCATCCTGCTGTACTGCTGCAAGATCTGGACTACCTACTGATGGCACATTCAACTGCTGGAACAGTTCTACCAAAGATGTTTGTGCAAGAGCTGCAGCATCATGTGGCAAGATCAAGTGTTCAACCTTGAAATTCTGAAGAAGTGTGGCTTGCCAAGTGTGCAGTTTCTGTTCATCAAGTGCCTGCTTTATTAAACAGGACATGCTCTCTGCATGGAAAACAAACCGTATTCATAAGATGCTTCTGTACAGAGAACCAACGCTAGGATACTGTGAACATGGCCGACCATTAAAGCAATACAAGAATAAAGGCCAGCCATCAGCTGTGCATCAACACCATCCACAGACAGTAAACTAACAACAGTAATATACGCAGAACACACAGTGAATAGCTGTTACTGAACAAATGAGAGGCTGGTGGAAAGGGAACCCAAGGCCACAGGCCTACTTACCATGCAGTGCTTGTGTAAGAACATGTGCTTCCGGGGTTGATCTTCTAACCCACATCAAAACCATACCAGGCAATAGGGATCATTATGAGATTGACGGGTGAGTCCATCATCATCAGCATTATCTTGACCTATACTTTGGCTCCCCCACGGCACACTCAAGAATTCCATTCGTGACTATTCGGCAGAAAGAATCTGTGACTCAAACTATCTCAATGAAGCATTCATGTTCTAAAAGTTATCTGCTCATGACTACTTACTGGAAGGGATTAGCTCTGCTTCTCGTAAAGTGTTACTGTCTGCTCCGCACAGCCATGCACGCTTCCACCCTGCCAATTATTTAGACATGTTTCAGTTTCAGTTTCTCAGGTTTCTCCGTGCTTGGAACGAATTCCATATGCACAAACTTCACAGGTGCCATGTGTATGGTGATCGTGGCACAAGCCTTAAGCCTGCGCATAAACCCATGAGCTGGCCAGGTCCTGAGGCCCAACCTAAACTGTTTTACCTAGTCTATATTTTGTACTGGTATTTTATCAGCCTACCACTGGAATGATCTTGGTTACATATATATATATATAAAGTAAGTAAATGAATAATTGAAGGTCTGAATCACAACACAACTAGTTACTCTGTGCAAACTTGTCTCACATGACAGACCCCCCCCCCCCCCCCCCCCCACCAAGTCAATGCCCAAATGCTCAACTGTCTATCAACTAGGTGAAGACAATATTTTCTTAATCATAGATAGGTAAGTAAGTAAATAAGTAAGTAAGTAAGTAAGTAAGTAAGTAAGTAAGTAAGTAAGTAAGTAAGTGAGTGAGTGATTGAGTAAGTAAGCGAATAAGTAGTAAGTAAGTAGGTGAATAAATAAATACAAAACAAAGGAATATGTACATAAATAAACAGGTGAGAAATGCAAATAACAACAGTAAATACATGCATATACCCACATGCCTGCACACAGACATACACACATACATACACACCCATATCGACACAGCATGATGGCCGACAACAACAGCAACAACAACAACACCAGCAAAGAGAAAACACCCATATATACATACCATGACAAACTTACAGACATAGCTGGATACAATCAACAATTAGCCCACAAACACACACACAGACGGTTTGGCAAACTGGCTTGTTCTTCAGTTGTCTGTTTCACTTCTTCACTTTTCCTTTATCTCTGTTTCAGGAAAAGCCCAAATACTTTCTACTCCATGCTGTAAGAGTCTGTGCAGTGTCACTTTTGAGATGACACCAGTGTTGGTCTGATTAATGATAGCTCTTGTTTTTCCTTTCGTAGTGGATTTCCGGCCACTTCCTCTACCTAATTCTTTTTGGTAAGACATTCAATGGTATGATGACTCGCATTTTGTTCACGAAGATATGATTTGAAGCGTCTAAAGACCTCAGATTTTCCCAGATGGAGAATTTTGTTGTTGTAGTGGCATTGCCTGCAAGTTTATCGGCCCGTACATTTCCCCTTAACACCAGCGTGTCCAGGGCAGTAGATCGACGTGACACTTTTTAGGTTGATACTGTTCATTGCTTTGTGCCGTTCTGGGGTCCCTACTCCATTTTGCACTTTTTGAAGTAGATTCATTGAGTCAGTCAGGATGAAGACCATTGTAGTGCATGTGTGACTGTCTCAATTTCCATCATTAGACTGGAGGTTGTGATATCATATGTAGCGTTTTCTTCATGTTTGGTGTTTCCATTCTGTTTGACAGTGAAGCCCCATCCAGATTTGTTATTGGTGACTGAGCTATCCATATATATGAATATATCTCTGGGATTGCAGCTTAGTTGCTCCATGAGCCGCTGAATTTTTGCATTTGTTTTCCATTCTGGCCATTCGCGACAGTGCCTCCCTAGATTTTTGGGAATGATAGTTTTGTACAGATTGCTGAAAAGGTTTGGATGTTTTTCCCATTTCTTTGTCCCTTTGAGTTCTGTCAGTTGATACACATGCTGAATGGAGTCTTCTGCCTGTCCCATCCATGATTTTCCATGTTGGAGTCTGTTGCCATTTGCTGTTCTATCTGGTGGAGTAGTTAAGTGTGGCAGTAAGTCACACATGGTGAAAGGTTGAAGACACTGAGATGAGGAGTTGATATCTCAATTCATCTGGCTCGGTGAAGTACAGTGAATTTAGTTAATACTTTCCAATCATTCTCATTAATGATATACCTAAACACTTCCCATAATACCAGATGGACCATTTGCCATTTAAGTTACATGTAATGTAAAAAAGGCAGATGATGGATGTGGTGATGGAGAGAACTGAAAGCAGGAAAAAAAGTTATGAATAAAGCAAAGTGGATCATGCTATGTTTCTTCAATCTCCTTTTTGGTCATAACAAACAAAATTATTAAACTATCCATGTTCCAGCGCAAGAAACAAGCATTGTTACGTTTCATAGGAAAATGTCATGCAAAATCAATTTATGATATGGAATCAATGGCACGTAGAGTTAGCCTATGGAATAATATGTATGCTTTAATACACGATGACATGATTTGAAACTGAAACAGAGATAAAGATAAAGATTCTTTTGACACCCCATGTCCAGTCATCATCATCATCATTAGGTGCCTTGCCGCATGGCGTTGGTAATTATGGACTTCCATCTGTCTATAACTCTTGTTGCCTCAAGCATCTCTTCCACCCTCCTTGTCTTCAGCCACTCTGCAAATCCATCTAGTATCTTCTCCCTGGGTCTACCCAGTGCTCTCCTTCCCTCCAGTTTTCCCGTTGTGACCAGGTGTTCCAATTCCCCTTTCCTCATAAAATGGCCTATGAATGTTGCCTGCCTTTTCCTAATCTTCATTATGAATGATCTACTTGTGTCTGCCTCCATCAAGACTGTCTCGTTTGTTTTCTTTGCTGTCCATGGAACTCTCAACATCCTTCTTAGAAACCACATCTCGGCTGCCTCAATCTTGTTCTGGCCTTGCTTGTTGACTGTCCACGTCTCGCAATTGTACAACAGTATTGGTTCTATATAACATTCAAGAATCCTCTTCCTGATGTTAATTGATAGGCATTTGTTGGTAAGAATGCTTTTCATCTTCTTGAATGTTGTTTTGGCTTGGCCGATTCTCTGCTGGCTATTTCTGATGTGCTTCTGCCGTCTGGTGAAATGATGGTCCCAGGTATTTAAACTTATCAACCTGTCTCAAGGTTGTGCCGTTTGCTGTTATTTTGCATGAGGGGTTTTCATGTTTTTTACTGATCACCATGACTTCAGTCTTCCTGCTGTTTAGTTCCAGCCCCTTACCTTTGCTTTCTATTTCAAGTATATTCACAAGGTTTTGTAGGTCCCTTTCACTTTCTGCAATTAGCACGGTGTCATCTGCGTATCGAATGGTGTTTATCATTTTTCCTCCAACCTTTAATCCAGGGTCTTCCTCTAGGTTTCTCATGATGTTTTGGCTGTAAAGTGAAAACAGATTTGGTGACAAAACACAACCCTGTCTGACTCCTCTTTTGATGTTTTGGAAAGAGCTTATATCGTTTTTTATTCTCATTGCAGCTGTTTCTTCCCAATACATATTTCTAATTATTCGTAGATCTTTTCCATCAATCATGAGTCTTTCTACTTGGTTGATCAATTCTTCATGTCTTACCCGATCGAAAGCCTTGGTATAGTCAACAAATCCTTGTTCATCTCGATTGACCTCTCTATGATAGTTGTTAGGATGTATATGGCATTAATAGTTCCTTTCCCTTCCACAATTCCACACTGTTCATCTGCTATTTCTCTTTTGATTCTATTCCTTGTCCTCATCATGGTTATTCTTAATAGGATCTTGGTTACATGACTCATCTAACTGAATGTGCGATGGAGTTCGCATTCTTTCGCCCCTGTCTTCTTTGGAAGTGCAATGAAAGTTGATTTTGACATATCTTTGCGTATTTTTCCAGTGTCGTAAATTTAAATGAGGAGGACTGTTATTTTTTCTACACCTAATTCCTCCAGGGCTTCAATCATCTCTGTGGCAATGTTGTCTGGTCTTGGGGCTTTTCCTGGTTTCATCTTTTTCAATTCTGCTCTAACTTCATCTTTCATTATGGATGGTCCTTCAAAGTTCTTTCTCATAATGTGTTCTACGTTTCTGTCATCTTCAAAAAGGTCTTTAATGTGCTCTCCCCATCTGTCTAATATTTTGTATTTTTCCATGAGAATCGTACCATCTTTCGATTTTAAGCAACCAGTTGGTGTGCATGTATTTTTCCTGTGGAAAAATTCTTCAATTCATCTGTACATACCCTGAGGATCCGTTTTATGTTGGTCTTCTATTTCTTTGCATTTTGTTTTCAGCCAAGCTTCACTTAGCTTCATTGCACCTATTCTTGATTTCTTTGTTTATCTTTCTGTGTATTTCCTTGTTTTTCTTTGCCTTCCACCGTTCCTCCATCAAGCCTAAAATTTCTTTTGTCATTCAGTTCTTTTTTGCTTTTCTATCTGCTACCGGGATTTCTTCACAAGCTTCATATATCGAATTTCTCAACTTTGTCCATTGTTCTTCACTGTCACAAACGTCTTCCAGAGCACTGAGTTTGTTTTGAACATGTACATTAGATTTTTGACGTATCACTTCATCTGTCTTTTTAAGAGTCCAAGATGTTGCTTTTGGTCTGTTTCCTTTTCCGTAATTTCAACCTAAATCTTCCCACTACAGGATTGTAGTCATTTTTGCAGTCTGTGCCTGGTAGTGTTTTTGCTGACAGTAAAGAATTTCCCAATCTTTTATTAATCAGGATGTAGTCAATCTGATTTTTGGTATTATCTCCAGGACTCATCCAAGTCCATTTTCTTCTATTAGGCTGCTCAAACCAGGTGTTTTCTACTATGAACTCATTCATTCTGTGCCCATTTTATGTTTCCCTCCCATTTCATTTTGTGTACCGAGGCCATGAGGTCCAACTATATCCTCTGCCCTAAATTTTCCCACTGTCCAGTCATAAGGGATAACATTTTTTTCTTATAGTATGCCTACTGTTACTGTGATCTCCAAAATTAAGCCGTACCATCACAAACTTATGCATTAAAACAGTAGACAGTATCCCCACATATCACGCAGGAGACTGATATTCAATTTCCCAAAGTGGACAGTGGTAAACTTAGTGGTCATGCCTGGGTTCAATTACCAGTCAAGCAAAGATCCACTTCCCTCATTAGAGCTTTGAGTGATGAACCAAGATTTTGTGTACAGCAGTGGGTGCATGTGGAGTCATTCAAGCACTGCAGTATCACTTTTAGGAAAACTGAAACTGAGACTCGGTTCCCCGCTGGAAAGATTTTTTATATGGTTTGTGTGTAGCTCAAGCTGACAGTTGATAGAGCTGTGAACTCAAAATCTGATTTCTTGACTTCAGTCCCAACCTACAACATAAAAACTAGCCAGTGCGCTTTTCATCTAAATGCTCCAGTTTTTCTGGTGGTGTCAACTCAGTGTTTCAGACGTTTTCCCTCTTCACCTCTTTCTGTTTCAAGACCCTGCCAGGGCATAAACAAGCAGATTAGACTGAAGCATATAAAAATTATCTGAGTGCAAAGAATTCTTCTTGAATAAATTTATATTAGAATGCAAATTCAGTAGCAGAAAACCCAGAAATAAACAACCGCTGCAGATGATACGTAATGAAAAAAAAGTCTTATTGATGTATTTAAGGCACACACACACACAGACACACGCGCGCGCACACACACACACACACACACACACACACACACACACACACACACACACACACACACAACACACACACACACACACACACACACACACACACACACCAACTCAGATTCAGTCAGTTAAAGAGATTCAAAAAGCTTAAAGAGATTTAAAAATCATCACTTGATTACAATTTTGACCTAGTTTGGAATGTGTGTTGTTGTTTTTTTCAAGAGGGATTCACCGCGCTCGGACAACTCTATAAATTATGCGCTGCACCCAAATTTGCCAGCAATTATCTGACAGATTTCCTAAGCCTGCGCAAAACCCGATGTGCTGGCAGGGTTCTCGAAAGGGAGAATGAAAAGAGTGACTTGTGAAACACTACGCTGATGCCACCACAATGATGGAAACATTAAAATCAGTAGCGAGTAGGCCTTTTTTTTTTCTGTGGCTAGGATTGAATTCAGGGTATCAGATCTTGAATCCATGGCTCTGCCAGCTAGCCAAGGAAGCATTCTTCTTCTTCTTTCTTGGAACATCCACCATCATCGTTTTGATGGTTCTGATGTGTATAGAAACTGGGGGTTTCCGCTGGCTAGGACGCTGGTTTGTAGAACTGGCTTTGGGGGTGGGGTGGTGGTAGAGGATGGGGAAGGGGGGCTGGCTGGTCAGATTCGGGATTTGAAACACTCCACCGAGGCTGAAGAGATAACCTCGGGGGGTAGACTGTTCCAGTCCCTGACAGTCCTCGGGAAGAATGAATAAATATGAAGCCGTACCATCACAAACTTATGCATTAAAACAGTAGACAGTGTCCCCACATATCACGCAGGAGACATTAATGAGCTGCACAATCTGACTCGGATAAGGGTAAGAGTTGGTCTGTCTGGAAAGCAGTAAAATGTCCAGGCAATATTTCGATAGAAAATAAGTTCCAGGGATAGGCCTAACATGGGAGCATTTCCAAGGTATTACACGTGAACCCGGATATAACGGTAACTAGTGACTTGTTGCTACCGCGGATGAAAAATGGTGGCTTCCATGGCCGTGTAAGCTCATGCCAAACAATAATCATTTCGGTCAAGTCGAGAAATAATAGGTTAGCCGGAGAACTGGAAGCCAAGAGTACCGTTTTGTGGTAAGTATGAATGTTTTGAAAGGATTACGCTCTGCTGATGCTGCTGTTTTATGCACTTCGATCTCTCCCTCTCTTGAGTCGGCACTTGCTTAGTCTCTGGTCTAATTTTAATCACTTGTCGCTCTAACCTTTTACTGTTTCATTCTTATGAGCGAGCGCGCGCGCTCGCGTACACACACACACACACAACACACACACACACACACACACACACACACACACACACACACACTTCTTAAAGCAGCGAGTGTCGAATACGTCAACAATGACAATCTTCAAACTATCAGTCACACTCAAGTCAGCCAGGACGACGTCCATCCAACCATCAGAGGGGCGAGCGTTCTGGCCAGAAACTTAGGGAGGCAAATCCATCAGCTTTTCTGGGAAAAACCGAGGAGGAGATCAAACCGACAACGACATCAACAAAGACCCGGCTTTCAATCTCCGTTTTTCTTCTCTCCTTGGTCATTTTAGATTCAGCCCAGATTCAGTTTCTCTTCGTTCAGTTCTCAGCTATATTGTTTTACTTAATTATTTTCTTGTTCACATACTTCATTTTTATCCTACTTGTACCTTTTAATTCAAAGTTAAATGAAATCTATATAAACTTACCATATTGTTCTAAAGTTATTCAACCGTTCCTCATGAAGACGTGTGTAGTAAGTGATATCAACATTTTTCAGTGGAACGCACGTTCCATTGTTAAAAACATCTCATATTTGAGTAACAATCTCTCTTCTAAAAACGTCCATGTCATGCTCCTACAATCGCTGAATACCATCAAAACCAAATTACCTAAAATATCCGGTTTTTATTATCCACCAATATGTGACTCTGTAAATGACGGTGGCCGTATACAAACAGCTATATACATTCGTGAAGGACTGAACTATTGTGAACGATCATCGCCAGTACCTAAATCTACCGCATTTATTTCATCATGTGCAATCATTATAAAATTTTCCTCATCGTTAGTTGTGAATATGGCCTCTGTATACTTACCAAGAGGCCCAGACTCTGTGAACACTGAATAGTTAAAACACTTTCAAGATCAGGACGACAAGTGGATAATTGGAGGTGATTTTAATGCACATGCCCCATTTTGGGAAAAGTATTGTTCAAACATAACAAGCAACAGGTTGATTGAAAATATTGTAGATTCCAATTTATATTTACTTAACAACGGACACGTTACCCGGATCCCCGATATACCAACCCACAGACCCACAGCTATCGACCTTACTTTAATCTCACCATCCCTAGCCCCAAACGCCACATGGCAAACAGAGGATGACTTGTTGGGATCAGATCACATCCCCATACGTCTTACCCTAAACCATACTACAGAAATAGACGCCATACCAAAAGATAGTTTACCCAAGTTTAATTATAAAAACGCTGACTGGATCAGTTTTAAGGCAATCCTTGAAAAGACAAGAACAGATCTATCTGAAGCAATGAACATAAACGAAACGTACGAAGTTTTCTGTAACTCACTCTTAAGGGCTGCTAACATTTCAATTCCAAAACTTACAGTGTCAAAAATAGGAAAACATCATGGAAATGTCTGGTGGAATGAGGACTGTCAAAAGGCAGTGAACGAAAAGAAAGAAAAATACAAAATTTATTTAGCAAACAGGTCACCTGAAAATCATACAGCGATGAAAAGTGCCAACATTAAGTGTAACAGAATCATAGAGCAAGCCAAAGAACAACACTGGACATCTTTTTGTAAATGTGAAGTAAATAACCACAAAGACACGATAAAGATTTGGGAAAAACTAAAATTAATGAAAAACGGGATTAAGTTGCCATCAATTCCAGTAAAGCTAGAAAATAACCCTATTCCTAGCTCATTGGAAAAAGCAGAAGCTTTTGCAGACGTGTTTGCTGAGGCCTGTCGTGTAGAAGGACTCCCTGTCTCTGATAGAAATTATAGGGAACGAGATGAAAAGAAAGATGTATATAAGGACCCTGCCTCTGACAATACTCACTACATAAATGCATCACTCACACTTCAAGAATTAAAAGATGCCATACAGTCCCTTCCAAGTAAAAAAACGTCAGTTGGACTAGATGCAATTTCAAATGAGATGCTGAAAAATTTACCAGAAAATTTTATAATCTTGCTACATGACATATTTCAAAAATGCTGGAATAGTGGGATAATGCCTAACAACTGGAAAGAAACAATAGTGGTTCCTGTATTAAAACCAGGTAAATGTAATACCGATTTGAAAAACTACAGGCCAATTGCATTAACATCACATGTATGTAAACTAATGGAGAAAATAATCTTAAAGAGACTGATGCACTATTGTGAAAAGAATAAAATAATACCAGTAAATCAGGCAGGATTTCGAAAAGGCAGGTCACCAGTAGAGATCCTAACAAAGCTAACTACTAATATAAAACAACAATTTGCAAGACGTCAATGTGTTTTAGCTACATTTTTTGATATAACGAAAGCATACGATCAAGTGTGGCACTCCCGATTGTTATTCAAACTTAAAAGTATTGGGCTGACAGGTCACATTTTTGGCTATGTTAAGTGTTTCTTAGAAAACAGAGTATTTCAAACGAGGATTGAAAATGTATATTCCACGAAACGAATTCTTCAAATGGGTATCCCTCAGGGATCCGTTATAGCTCCCCTTCTTTTCATGATATTAATGCATGACTTACCCAGTAAAGTATCTAAGCATGTAGTTTTAGCTCAATATGCTGACGATTTATGCATGTGGATGCAGGTAAATATGAAAAAGAAAACTCCTTTGCGCTGTATCAATTATACACGCAAATGCTACCAATTAGAACTTGATAAAATAGCGCGATACATGGTAGAAAATGGGTTACATCTATCCCTGGAAAAAACAAAAATAGTTTTATTTAATAATGGAGCTAACCCAGTAAATATTCCCACTTTCAAACTGGGAGATACTCTTCTTCATTTAACGAGTCGATTAAATTCTTAGGAGTTTTCCTTACAGCAAAATTATCTTGGAATCAGCATATTGAATACTTATTAACCAAAGCTCAAAAAAGTTTAAATTTCATAAAAATAGTTCGCAAACAGACATGGGGTCAAGATTCATCAACACTTGTTCATCTTTGTAAATCGCTTGTTAGATCTAAATTAACCTATGCTCAAGAAATCTTCTTCAGTGCACCGAAACACTTACTAAAAAAACTGCAGAGCATAGATTGTAAAGGTTTCAAACTTGCACTGGGTCTTCCAATGCATGCTTCCTGTCTTCGGACATATAATGAAATCAAACTGTTGCCACTTGATGAGCAAAGGAAAGTCGCTTCTACTAAATTTTTGTTAAGAAACACTACCGTAGAAAACATCTCAGAAACAGAAATTAAACTGAGATCAGATACCGACTTTCCAAAACGAGCTAAATCAATATCTTCACAGGTCACACTTGCAACATACACATCTGACGTCATGAAAGGCTCAGGAATTGATCTAGACGTAGATCCTGTATCTATACGACCTTCCTTTTCGCCAGTACCCAGTTGGGAACTCCAAAGAGCACGATTTGACGTACACCACACTAATTTAAAAAAAGGAGACAATATAAACTTACTGGCAAGTCAGGTTAAATGTCATATAAACGACGTATATTCTGATCATTTGAAAATTTACACTGATGGGTCAGTAATTGAAAGAAAAGCAGGCTCAGCGTTTTTAATACCTGCTCTCAAAATTGAAAAATCTTTCTACATAGGACTTGATAAATCTATCTTTACAGCTGAACTCTTTGCAATATTAATGGCTTTAAACTTTCTGATAAGTCTTCCTAGGACAATTTTTCAGATACTTCTTTGCGTTGATTCAAAATCAGTACTTCAGGCTCTTGAATTATCAAAATTACAAACAAGATCAGAAATGATTCTGGAAATAAGTCACTTGATTCATAATTTATCTTTAAGAGGCACTGATATTACTTTCTGCTGGATACCTTCTCATAGTTCTTTTAGTTATAATAATAAAGTTGACAGGGCTGCCAAACGGGGAGCTAATAACTCACCAGATTCAAACAATATCCAGCTTTCTCTCTCGTTGCACGAGAATTACACTTTAGTGGACAACTACGTCCTGGAAGCAGTTCCAATTAAAACAGAAAAAGTATGATAAATGTCACATGAACTTTGTAGTTAGCAAAATACTTAAGCAGCTTCATGCCAGCAGAACTATACAGTCCCTTATGTACAGATGAAAACTTGATGCATTCAAAACAAAATATACCAATAACATAGTGTGTCTGTGTGGAAAGAAGATAACACATAGTCATATTCTTTCTTGCGTTAGGGTAAAACGACATATTCCAACACTATCTGTGAGTACAGTTTCTGACATATTTGCCTCATCATCATTACTGTATGAATTTTTTGTTAGCCTGTCAAAAAGTCCTATAGCGAATTACCTTTAAAATGTTATTTGACTTGTTCATTGTTGTGGTTAGTCAATTATTAGTTTTACTTTTTATTCATTTCTTCCGGATATTTACTAATTTTGTTTGTCAGTTTGTTTGTTTAAATCGATAATTATGGTAACATTATTTGTTAGTTTTACCTTCCCCTCTTCAAAACAGTTGTTTTCTGGATCATCTTTTCTCAAATTCAAAATTGACAATTTTCAAATATCTTCTTCACTCCTCCTCTATCACTCCCCCCCCCCCCCCCTCTTTTTTTTTTTTTTTTTTTTTTTTTTTTTGGTCTAAAATCACTTTAGTGAATAGACATTAAATCAAAGACCACCACCACACACACACACACACACACACACACACACACACACACACACACACACACACACACACACACACACACACACACACACACACACACACACACACACGACAGAGAGAAGGGGAAACACTGATATGAATTATTGAAACCACCCCTACATGATGATCATATTGTTGTAAATACTTCAACATGATGAATATTTTTATCAGACAGTTGGCAGTGTACACCCCCCTCTCTGTCTGTCTTTGGCTCTGTATTTCAGCACTTAGATTTGATTTTTATCAAGATTTTGCGCTATATAAATATTGTAATTATTATTATTATTATTTCTCTCCTTGACAGGTGCCGAGTTAAGTGAGTAAATGTTCGACTTCCATTTGATAGATCCAGGGTTCAGACCTGCCATTGTATAACCCCCTTTTGTGTGTATACACATGGAGAATATCAAATATCATGTTAAAGGTCCTTTAAGTTTAAGTCATATCAACAGCTGGCTTATGGACACATGAAAACACCCATCACAAAAGCAAAAGTAAGTATGAAAACATGTGGGTTTTCAAGCTAATGATGTCTGCTGTTGAAAAGTATGACAGTATCATTATAATTGCCTCTGTCTCTCACAAGTGTACACATAAAATGAGAGAAAAACATGAAAGAGAGAAATGAATTGGAATCAGTTTGAAAACAATTATAATTTTACATTTTTTCTCATGTTTAATATGTCATGAACCTTCTTGATTTATTTTTAAACAGTGGGTCACAATGGTGGACAACCAGTCAAAGTATCGCTTATACAGCTATGGGTATACAGCTGTCACTCCTCGCACTGGTATAACCACACTGCGTGAACTGTACCATGAGGCTGGACGTCAAGTATTTTCTGCTCGCAATGACAGGCCAGGTATGGCATACTTAAATGATAATTATGTGTTGCAGACAGACAGGTGTTTGTGGAAATTGGAGAAAGAGGGGTGGGGGATGGGATAAGGTGTGTACTTGTACACTGAATTTTGTGTGTGTGTGTGTGTGTGTGTGTGTGTGTGTGTGTGTGTGTGTGTGTGTGTGCGTGCGTGTGTGTGTGTGTGTGTGTGTGTGTGTGTGTGTGTGTGTGTGCGCAGGTATGAATGTGTCAGTGGAACACTGATCCAGTGGCTCAGCTGGTTTAATTTAAGTAGCTGTCTGGGAGGCAAGAGGGGTTAGATTCTCAGATAAGCATGGATTTTTTACCTCCTTCTCGAGTGGTGACATGGGTGTTAGGCTTTAGGATGAGCTGCTAAAGCAAAGTCTGATGTGTACAACACAGTTAGCATGTAAAAAAGTTCCCAGGCAGCAAAAGAATTGTCCCTGACAAATTTCTTTAGAAAAACTCGCTTTCACAGATAAACAAAAATACACACATACAGAAGGGAAAGAAAAATGGCGACATACTTTCCCATAGGAGTGCAACCTGCATTTCATTTAAAAATATTTTTTTTGTGATGAACAAACAAACAAACCAGTGACAATAATAGCAACAAATAATATTAACACTAACAGGTTACATTATCATTCAAGTTTAGGTCTGTATGTGTATGTACATACGTGTGTCTGTGTTTTCTGTGTGTGTGTGTGTGTGTGTGTGTGTGTGTGTGTGTGTGTGTGTGTGTGTGTGTGTGTGTGTGTGTGTGTGTGTTTTGTCATCCATATTGACAAATTTATCATTTTTAAACAACTTCTTTTGTGTGTAATGAGATTTTCCGTGCTACTCACAGTTCTTTACTGCTGTCTTAAAAAAAAAAAGAAAGAAAACCAATAAATGAGAGACATCTTTTCTTTAGGAATTTTTTTTAAAGACAACAATTTGTATAGTAACATAACACAATCACATGCTTATAGATGTGTACTTCACACACACGTATAAGTGTAAGTGTTACATGACGGGCACAGTAGTCAACTGATAAATATCAGACTTCAAGTGGAAGGTCCTGGATTTGATCCTCTTTGATACCTCCATGTGGTGGGTAAAGGGTGGAGATTTTTCAATCTCTCATCATTATGTCAACATGTATGTACACCTGCCAGTGCCTTCATCCTGATTGTATGTACACACAATGTGACACATGCAGAATATCAAATATGCATGTTAAAGATCATGTGAGCCTTGACAGTGGCTGATTTGTGGAAACATAAAAACATCCAGTATGTAAGGATGCAGACTGTACAAACTTAGAAGAATGCGGTCGGCTTGCCTAACAACTTTAGTTCTCTGTGCTCCACTAAAAAGTTTGATTATATGTAATGTGCAATGAGTCCAAATGAGTGTGGAGAATGGTACTGTACAAGAATGATTTATGATAATAATAATGTCGCAGGGGAGCATACAAGCTTGTCATACTCATTTTATGCATGCACACATATGTGCATGTACTGATTTTTTTAGTTTTTGGAGATTTAACTATTCATGAAAATTCATATAGTACATAGAAATATTCGTGTATTATTTAAAAAAAACCCCATTGAACTATATATGGAGTAATGCACCTTACACGACAGTTTCAGTTTATTGCTTTTTATTTTCCTTGCAGCATTTTCTGCTCTTTGAACTGTCATGGAAAGGAACTGGGTGTAAGGATGCTTTGAGCATGATGTTTGATAATTGTTTCAAAAGCTAGATTTTGTTTGTTTGTTTGTGTGTTGTGTGTGTGTGTGTGTGTGTGTGTGTGTGTGTGTGTGTGTGTGTGTGTGTGTGTGTGTGTGTGTGTGTGTGTGTGTGTGTGTGTGTATGTATGTGTGTGTGTATGTGTGTGAGAGTGTGTGTGCATGTGCACATGTTTCTTTCAGTGTTGGCATGGTAGTACATATGTGTATTCCAATAAGCATATAAGCCTGAATTGTTTGCCAAGAGTGCTAAGTTATGATGCTAGCCTCCACAATAATTAGAGCTAGTTCATACAGAATGTAGGCCTATGTGACCATGCTGTATGAGTAATCTGTTCATCATGTCTCTTATTTTGATCTTGCTACAAATCAGATATCTGAAAAGACCACTGAGTATGACAAAGAACTAAACAAGGTATTTGTTGACCAAGAGAAAGCCTTCGACAGAATAGAGAGAAAAATGCTTTGGGCAGTTCTAGAGACTTACGGCACTCAAGGACAGTTATTAAAAAATGTCATGGCAATGTACCAACACAACAACGGACGGCCTCAGTGACTGGTTTGATATAAAAATGGTAGTGTGCCTCTGTTGTTCATTAGTTATAGGATCACAAAAGATGCAAATCCAAATCTTGAAGACCTGAATGAATTACTGTTTACTGATGACAAAGACCTGATTAGTGAAGGTGTAGAAGAGTTACAGGAACACCTCAGTAACTGGAATGCAAGCTGTGAAGATTATAACATGAAAATCAGCATGTCCCAAACAGAGGTTATGAAGGTGAGCAGAAGCCCAGACAAGCTGGCATTACAGGTTAACAACATGGAATGAAACAAGTTGAAGAATTCAAATGTTTTGGAAGCATCTTTACACAGAATAGCAGCATGGATAGGGAAATTGAAACAAGAATCCAGAGATCAAATGCAGTGACTTATTAGACAGCCCCTCTGCTATCACATCCACACATAGCTATGGATACAAAGCATCAACTAATAAGCTCTTTTTTATACCAATGGTTTGTTATCGGTGCCAGACATGGCCAATTAATCAAAGACATAAAAGCAAAATAATGGCTTGCGAGATGAGGTGTCTCAGACAGACAGTGAATGTCACACATTGAAACAAGATCAGAAATGAAGGCGTTAGAGACACTGTGGGGACTGTGCCATGTCTAGAATATATAGAAAAACAGGCTGAAATGACATAGAAAAACAGAGGCTGAAATGGTTTGGTTACCTCATGAGTCTTCCAAGTAAATAGCCTGCATACAAAGCTTATAACATGAAAAGGCATGGATCCAAAGGACGGAAGTGTCCTAGGAAAAGATAGATAAAAAGAGTGAAAGAAACAACTGACAGAATCAACCTAACTATGCAAACATTAGCCATTTGTCCCACACCTGAAAGCTGTGCCTCCTCTCGATGCTTAATGGCACAAGAGGACAGAAAAAGTAAAGTAAGTAAAATACAAATCTGATGAGATATGTGATAATAATTGTGATGATAATGATGATGATATAACAATAATGATGATGATGTGATAATAATGGTAATGATAATGGTATGTGATAATAATGATAATGATGATTGTGTAATAATAATGGTAAAGATAATGATGATGTAACAATAATGGTAACAATGATGGTGAGGATGGTGGTGACTTGATATTTGTTTATGTTTTTGTGTGTGTCTGAATTTAGTTTATCACAGGAAACTAATCAGTCTCACATGATTTATTTATAAAAAGAGTGTGAAGGCTTAGTGATCGTGAGCAAAATAGATCAAGACATTTTCCCTCTATCATTCACTATGTTAGCATCTTGTGTAGTTGATGTTAATTATGTACACTATGTTAGCATCGTTTGCAGTTGATGTTAATCATGTACACTTGTGACACAACATCTTTTGCATTTTAAATTTTGGCTAATTCATTACTGTATACATCTACACTGTTACTTTGTTTTTTTGTGACTGACTTTCTATACTGATTGAAGACCAAAATGTAGCTGTAAGTGTTTTTGAGACAGATATTGTCAAGCTGACAGTGAGAAACACTGTGCATAGTTTTTAACAACACTCATAAAATTTTTCGTGTCTTGTTTATTTACCCACATATAGTTTTATGACTTGTATGTGTTGATGTAAACTTTCAAAATTTCAAAACTTAAAAATTTTTTGTAGATATTTTATCATTCATTTCAATTTTTTCTTTATGATGTACATTGTATTTGTTTTAGTCTGAAGAAAGATGCAAATGTACAAAAGAAGAAATGAAAATAAATGAGTAAATAAACTAAGTTTCAAAATATAGAGTAACAGGTCAAATATGTCATGACTAGAGTCAGCAACATACACATGTAAGCTGTCATAGAGAGGCATACAGTATAAAGAAAAATCATATATCTTCGGTGCTACAAACAAATGTTACATAATATGCAAAGAAGAATCAAAACTGATTATATATGAAGAATAATAAATTATAAAATGATATAATCAGTGAGTATTTATTTTGTAGATGTTGATAACATTTTTTGTTTACTAATGCAGTAATTGTTCTATCAACATAATGGTGTATATGTACAGACATGTATATATTTCTGGTGTGTGTGTGTGTGTGTGTGTGTGTGTGTGTGTGTGTGTGTGTGTGTGTGTGTGTGTGTGTGTGTGTGTGTGCGCGCGCGTGGTGTTTAATTATGTTAGCTTGCCTGTGAAGTCTTTTTTTCAAGATCAAGCTTATGCAGAAAACAACTGTTTGAGAGCATAAGGAAAACAAAAACAGTGCACATATTGATGCTTTGCTGATGGTGTTTGTCTTACTTTGTGTGTATAGGTCAGTGTATGTAAATGAAAGATACTGGGTTTTTGTATTATGCTGTGACCCAGTTAACTGTTATGAATACTTACTTGGTTTCGATATTATGATAATATTTCGTGGATGTGGCTGTCAGGTGGGTGAATGTTGAGCTTCCAGTGGGAAGGTAAGGGGAACGATCTGCCTGGCTATTTCCATCTGGTGGGTAGGAGTGGAGATTTTCCTGATCGCCCAAATTAGTGTGTCTGCAGACAGATTAACAAATATGGGCTGAAATATCCTGTAAGTTATGTCAGTGTTTGGAGGCTTATGGAAACATAAACACTCAGCATGAATGCCCACCGAAGGTGCAGACTGTGTGACAACAGAGTGGCATGTGGTCAGTTCACCTAACAGCTAGAGTTCTCTGTGCTCCATTATAAAGCATTATATGTAATGTACAGCGAGTCTGAATGAGTTTTGCAGTTAATGCTATACAAGAGAATTCTGATAGTGATAATAACGGTAATATAATGATACTTGCATTGATACTATATTTTGATATTGAAAATGACATCAGTGACCATGATGGTGATGTTAATGGTGATTGTGATAATGACAGTGCTGAAGCTGTTGGTGCAGTCAATGCACATGCTGCTGCAGAAAATGATAATTGGATTAATGACTGGTTTCAGTCCATGACTGCCGTGCAGAATTGATAAAGAGGCACACAGCATCTCAACGGTGGGATGCTTGGCTCCTATCTCACGGTCTTCGTTCAACCTATGATGATGTTTTGGCTTCACATGAAAAGAGAGACACAGATACACCAAGCAACAAGAAAGGGTTAATTTTGTTTTGCTTACAGTTATTTATCATATTTGTGTTTGAAATCATCTGTTCTACTGCCTGTCTATCCGTCCATCTGGTCCACCCTCTCTCCTTCAATACATTGATGCCTTTGTTTCTTATGGTTTGGATCAGAAGGTATGTAAAGACTGTATTGAGGCATAGTCTGCCTCTGGCATATAAACCTGAACACTCATGGCTATAGTTAAACTGTTTTCATTATAGTGGTAGGGGTTTACAATTTTTGCTTTACATGTATCTGTTTTTGTCTCTCATGCTTTGTGAAGTGCTGAGGGCTCTTGTGAGATGAGGTGCTGTGCAACTAGTCATTATTATATACACATGACAGAGATGTGTATACAGCGCACAGACCATTGATGAATCATTCCACATGTTCACACTCACATACACACAGACACACACAGACACACAGACACATGACAACCACACAGACACACACACACAGACCACACACCAGACACACACCAACACACACACACACACCACACACACACACACAACACACACACACACACACACACACACACACACAACACACACACACACACACACACACACACACACACACACACACACACACACACACACACACACACACACACACACACACACACCACACACACACACACACACACACACACAACACACACACACACACACACACACACACACACACACACACACAACACACACACACACACACACACACACACACACACACACACACACACACACACACACACACACACACACACACACACACACACACACACACACACACACACACACACACACACACCACACACACACACACACACAACACACACCACACACACACACACACACACACACACACACCACACACACACACACACACACACACACACACACACACACACACACACACACACACACCACACACACACACACACACACCACACACACACACCACACACACACACACACACACACACACACACACACACACACACACACACACACACACAACACACACACACACACACACACACACACACACACACACACACACACACACACACACACACACACAACACACACACACACACACACACACACACAACAACACACACACACACACACACACACACACAACCCCACCTCCTTCACATACTCAAGCAGAAATATGCTCAAGTTTCCATAACAAATGGCCTGCATCAACCCTCCCAAACTCCCATCCACGTAATAAGCTATTCAAGCATTATTCCCTAACAAGCTTGATACCAAGCTGTCAACCTTCCATTCAAAGAACTTCTGAAGAGTCATATGAATTTTCTGAACCAGCACCATCTCCATTAAACAAATATGCACCCGATGCCAATCAGGAGAGTATGGACATCATCACCATGAAAAGGCAATTGAGATGGATTTGGCATGTCATCCGAAAAGAGCAGAATAACGTCACCTAGACTGCCTTTCACTGAATATCAGAAGGAAGACAAAACAGAGGAGACCCAAGAACACCTTGGGGGGAAGCATAGAAGGAGAACTCAAGACACCGAGGCATACCAGGGGCACCATACGGAGGCTAGCCTAGAACAAACAGCAATGGCGGACCTTCATTGCTACCTTTACATGTCAGTTGCATAATGGGCCAGGGAGAGGGACGGAAAGATCCGATGATTATTAAGCATTAAGGAAAAGATTATTTTCTTTCTTTCTAATAAGCATTCATTTTGTTTTTTTAAATGATCACTCATTTATTTTCACATCATTAATGTATCTGAGAATCATTTGAATACAGTAGTAGCATTTCATATTGTCATCTGTGATTGTAGTTTTATGTAACACATGAAGAATTGATCAACCAACTAGAAAGGCTCAATGTTGGTGGAAAAGATCTAAGAATAATAAGGAATATGTATTAGGAACAAACAGCTGCAATGGGAGAAGAAAATGGTATAAGCTCTTTCTAAAATATCGAAAGAGGGGTTAGGCAGGGATGTGTTTGTCACTAGATTTGTTTTCACTTTACAGCAAAACCACCATGAGAAACCTGGAAGAATGCCCTGGGTTAAAGGTTAGGGGAAAAATGATAATATTCGTTATGCAGATGACACCGTTCTAATTACAGAAAATGAAAAAGACCCACAAAATCTTGTGAACATAATAGAAATAGAAAGCAGAAATATTGGGCTGGAGCTAAATAGCAACAAGACTGAAGTCATGGTAATCAGTAAAAAACAAGAAATCCGCTCATGCAAAACAACAGCAACTGGCACAGTATTGAGACAAGTTGATAAGCTTAAATATCTGGGCACAATTATCTCATCAGATGGCAGATCCTCATCCTCATCGTCATCGTCGTCGTCATCATCGTCGTCGTCGTCGTCGTCATCATCATCATCATCATCATCATCATCATCATCATCATCATCACCACCACCACCACCAACACCACCACCATCCCCACCACCATCACCACCCCCACCCCCACCACCATCATCACCATCATCATCATGTGCCCTGCGTTGGCAATCATGGCCCTCCACACGAATCTATCCCTTGTTGCTGCAAGTACATCTCCCACCCTCTCTGTTCTCAGTCACCCTGCAAGTCTGTCCAGTGTGTTCTCCCTGGGTCTACCTGGCACTCTTTCCAGCTTTCCTGTTGTGACCAGATACTCTAATTCCCCTTTCTAATAAAATGTCCTCTAATGTTGCTTGTCTTTTCCTAGTCTTCTTTATTAACAATCTTCTTGTGTCTGCCTCCGTTTGTTTTCTTTGCTAACCATGGAACTCTTAACATCCTTCTTAGAAACCACATTTCAGTTGCCTGAATTTTGTTCTGACTTTGCGTGTTGACTGTCCACGCCTCACAACCGTACAACCGTATCGGTTCTATATAATATTCAAGAACTCTCTTCCAGATGTGAATTGATAAATTGATAGGCTTTTGTTGGTAAGAACGCTTTTCATCTTCTTGAATGCTGTCTTAGATATTTTCCTTCAATATTGAGCCTTTCTAGTTGGTTGATCATGGCCAGACGGCAGATGCACATTAGAAATAGCCAGCAAAATCGGCCATGCTGAAACAGCAATCAAAAGAAAATAAAAAGCATTCTTAACAACAAATGACTTAACAGTAGGAAGAGAGTTCTTGAGTGATATGTAGAACTGATACTGTTGTACGGATATGAAGCATGGACAGTCAACATGCAAAGTCAGAACAAGATTGAAGGAGCTGAAATGTGGTTTCTAAGAAGAATGTTAAGAGTTTTATGGATAGGAAAAAAACAACAAACAAACGAATGAACAAACAAACAAACAAACAAAAACAACAAAAACAAACAAACGAGCAAGCAAGCAAACAAACAGACAAAAACTGAATCCAAACAAGTGTGACTGCCCGCGTTCAAGCAAACAGGAGCCAGAAAAAAAAACCACGAAAGAAGAATAAGAACACGTATTTAATACAACAAGATAAGACAGGCGCAAATTTTCGGCCAACTGGCCTTTGTCAAGCGTAAGATTCCAAACAAACAAACACCAGATACAGAAATTAGGAGAAGAAGACTGAAACTTCCATGCTGCTCCGTCCATTGTGAGAAAAGGAATGGACCGAGCAGCAGGGAAGTTTCAGCCTTTTTCTCCTAATTTTTGTATCTGGTGTTTGTAATCTTACACTTGACAAAGGCCAGTTGGCCAAAACAAAAACTGAGGCAGCCTTGAAGCAGGCTGACACAAGGAGAACATTAATGAAGAAGATTAGGAAAAGACGTATTATGATGGAAAAGAAATTAGAGCACCTAGTCACATGTAGACCCAGCGAGACAATATTGGACGGACCTGGGTAGTGGATGAAGACAGAGAAGTGGGAGATGTACTTGCAGCGACAGAGAATGGATTCATATGCATGGCCATGATCGGCGGCGCCATGCAACAGGGCACATGTTGAATAGCATTTCATATCCTTGTCTTTGTTTGTATTTTTATATGATTGTGTGTCTTGCTTGGTTCAATTTAACCTAGTTTTTAATTGATTTCTCTGCCCAAATTTCCTTCAGCGGACAATTGAATGATTTTTAATTAAACTAAATTGAATGGAATTATGTTTGAACCCACAGGCCAGACAAACTGCTCTATCAGGTGGGGGTGAGAGGTCCTGGGAAGGGAGAGTTCAACTACCCACGGGGACTGTGTGCCACATTGGAGTGTGACATCGCCATTGCTGACAGTCTTAACCACCGCGTTCAGATCCTCAACCAGTTTGGTGTCTTTAAGCGAGCATTCGGACAGTATGGCTCTGGTCCTGGGGAGTTTAATGAGCCGACAGATGTGGCCGAGCTGCCTAATGGGGACCTAGCAGTAGCAGATAGGAGGAATAATCGTGTGCAGGTATGTTGGGCTAGGAGGGAGGAAGGGGAATGTGCAGGGTGTGTGTGTGTATGTTCATATGTGTATGTATGTGTGTGCGCACATGTGTGTGTGTGTGTGTGTGTGTGTGTGTGTGTGTGTGTGTGTGCGCGCACACACATTTAGTTGTAGGTCCAATCCAACAGGAAGTTCCAAATATTTACGTTTAAATGAATATAACACATTTTTGGATCACCCAAAGTGCAATAAAGTCGGGAAAAGTTGCCTTTTGTTTATCTATGGATGTTTTCCAGTTTAGACCAAATGATCAGAATGTCAGTGAGTTTTAGGAATACGGAGCACTTTTTCTAAATCACCTATGCAAACTGTGTGTCTATCAGCCTCATTACTAAGCTCTGTGTCGTAGTGCTTAGCATAAGGACGTATTAGGACATCGAAGTTCAAATGAAACCACCAATTTTGCAAGGTCACAGTTTTCAAAGCAAGTGTACAAGCAAAGAATGTTACTCTCATTACAGAAATGGCTGTAACTGTTTGATGTTATGTTTCACAGTTACAGTGTTCTGTGGTTGAGTTCTGTTCTTCTTTCGACTGAATAAAAAATCTTGAATACGGTTTGACCATCTGTGTTTGACAATTTTAAATCAAAAGCCCCGAGAGACTATTTGAACTACTTGTGCATGTCATAATGCATTTGACAGACATAAACTTGAATTACCTTCAAAGTAGCTGTGATGGTGCTGGTGGAAGAATGCAGGCCAAGCCAGGAGGGAAGAGTATAGGTGGTGATGGCAGCTGGAAATGGAAGACAGTAACTGGTAAGGCAGCACCTGGAAAGGCAGCACTGACGTCATTCTTGCTTTAGTCCTAACCGTAAATGACAACACCAGATCAAACGAGAAAGGCATCCACTGTGACATTCACACATGCTTTTTATACCCCTGTGTAGCCGCAAATATAACCACTTGAGCTTGCATGAAGATCGGCCTTCTATCGCCTGTCAAGGGCTTGGTTTGTTTGTGCAGCCTTTGTCGTCTGTTATAGGCTAGATTTGTTTGTGCAGCCTCTGTCGCCTGTTATGGGCTAGATTTGTTTGTGCAGCCTCTGTTGCCTGTTATGGGCTAGATTTGTTTGTGCAGCCTCTGTCGCCTGTGATGGGCTAGATTTGTTTGTGCAGCCTTTGTCATCTGTTATGGGCTAGATTTGTTTGTGCAGCCTCTGTCACCTGTTATGGGCTAGATTTGTTTGTGCAGCCTCTGTCGCCTGTGACGGGCTAGATTTGTGTTTTTTTGTGCAGCCTCTGTCGCCTGTTATGGGCTAGATTTGTTTGTGCAGCCTCTGTGGCCAGTGATGGGCTAGATTTGTGTTTGTTTGTGTAGCCTTTGTCGCCTATGATGGGCTAGATTTGTTTGTGCAGCCTCTGTGGCCAGTGATGGGCTAGATTTGTGTTTGTTTATGCAGCCTTTGTCGCCTATGATGGGCTAGATTTGTGTTTGTGTGTGCAGCCTTTGTCGCCTGTGACGGGCTAGAATTGTATTTGTTTGTGCAGCCTTTGTCACCTATGATGGGCTAGATTTGTGTTTGTTTGTGCAGCCTTTGTCGCCTATGATGGGCTAGATTTGTGTTTGTTTGTGCAGCCTTTGTCGCCTGTTATGGGCTAGATTTGTGTTTGTTTGTGCAGCCTTTGTTGCCTATGATGGGCTAGAATTGTGTTTGTTTGTGCAGCCTTTGTCACCTGTTATGGGCTAGATTTGTGTTTGTTTGTGCAGCCTCTGTCGCCTGTGACGGGCTAGATTTGTATTTGTTTGTGCAGCCTCTGTCGCCTGTGATGGGCTAGATTTGTATTTGTTTGTGCAGCCTCTGTCGCCTGTGATGGGCTAGATTTGTATTTGTTTGTGCAGCCTCTGTCGCCTGTGATGGGCTAGATTTGTATTTGTTTGTGCAGCCTTTGTTGCCTGTGATGGGCTAGATTTGTATTTGTTTGTGCAGCCTCTGTCGCCTGTGATGGGCTAGATTTGTATTTGTTTGTGCAGCCTCTGTCGCCTGTGATGGGCTAGATTTGTATTTGTTTGTGCAGCCTTTGTTGCCTGTGATGGGCTAGATTTGTATTTGTTTGTGCAGCCTCTGTCGCCTGTGATGGGCTAGATTTGTATTTGTTTGTGCAGCCTCTGTCGCCTGTGATGGGCTAGAATTGTGTTTGTTTGTGCAGCCTCTGTCGCCTGTGATGGGCTAGATTTGTATTTGTTTGTGCAGCCACTGTCGCCTGTGATGGGCTAGATTTGTATTTGTTTGTGCAGCCTTTGTCGCCTGTGATGGGCTAGATTTGTTTGTGCAGCCTCTGTCGCCTGTGATGGGCTAGATTTGTGTTTGTTTGTGCAGCCTTTGTCGCCTGTGACAGGTTAGATTTGTGTTTATTTGTGCAGCCTCTGTCGCCTGTGACGGAATAGATTTGTGTTTATTTGTGCAGCCTCTGTCGCCTGTGATGGGCTAGATTTGTGTTTATTTGTGCAGCCTCTGTCGCCTGTGATGGGCTAGATTTGTGTTTGTTTGTGCAGCCTCTGTCGCCTGTGATGGGCTAGATTTGTGTTTATTTGTGCAGCCTCTGTCGCCTGTGATGGGCTAGATTTGTGTTTATTTGTGCAGCCTCTGTCGCCTGTGATGGGCTAGATTTGTGTTTGTTTGTGCAGCCTCTGTCGCCTGTGATGGGCTAGATTTGTGTTTATTTGTGCAGCCTCTGTCGCCTGTGGTGGGCTAAATTTGTGTTTATTTGTGCAGCCTCTGTCGCCTGTGATGGGCTAGATTTGTGTTTATTTGTGCAGCCTCTGTCGCCTGTGATGGGCTAGATTTGTGTTTATTTGTGCAGCCTCTGTCGCCTGTGACAGGCTAGATTTGTGTTTATTTGTGCAGCCTCTGTCGCCTGTGACAGGCTAGATTTGTGTTTATTTGTGCAGCCTCTGTCGCCTGTGACGGGCTAGATTTGTGTTTATTTGTGCAGCCTCTGTCGCCTGTGGTGGGCTAGATTTGTGTTTTTTGTGCAGCCTCTGTCGCCTGTGATGGGCTAGATTTGTGTTTATTTGTGCAGCCTCTGTCGCCTGTGATGGGCTAGATTTGTTTTATTTGTGCAGCCTCTGTCGCCTGTGGTGGGCTAGATTTGTGTTTATTTGTGCAGCCTCTGTCGCCTGTGATGGGCTAGATTTGTTTGTGCAGCCTCTGTCGCCTGTGATGGGCTAGATTTGTGTTTGTTTGTGCAGCCTCTGTCGCCTGTGATGGGCTAGATTTGTGTTTATTTGTGCAGCCTCTGTCGCCTGTGGTGGGCTAAATTTGTGTTTATTTGTGCAGCCTCTGTCGCCTGTGATGGGCTAGATTTGTGTTTATTTGTGCAGCCTCTGTCGCCTGTGATGGGCTAGATTTGTGTTTGTTTGTGCAGCCTCTGTCGCCTGTGATGGGCTAGATTTGTGTTTATTTGTGCAGCCTCTGTCGCCTGTGATGGGCTAGATTTGTGTTTATTTGTGCAGCCTCTGTCGCCTGTGATGGGCTAGATTTGTGTTTGTTTGTGCAGCCTCTGTCGCCTGTGATGGGCTAGATTTGTGTTTATTTGTGCAGCCTCTGTCGCCTGTGGTGGGCTAAATTTGTGTTTATTTGTGCAGCCTCTGTCGCCTGTGATGGGCTAGATTTGTGTTTATTTGTGCAGCCTCTGTCGCCTGTGATGGGCTAGATTTGTGTTTATTTGTGCAGCCTCTGTCGCCTGTGACAGGCTAGATTTGTGTTTATTTGTGCAGCCTCTGTCGCCTGTGACAGGCTAGATTTGTGTTTATTTGTGCAGCCTCTGTCGCCTGTGACGGGCTAGATTTGTGTTTATTTGTGCAGCCTCTGTCGCCTGTGGTGGGCTAGATTTGTGTTTATTTGTGCAGCCTCTGTCGCCTGTGATGGGCTAGATTTGTGTTTATTTGTGCAGCCTCTGTCGCCTGTGATGGGCTAGATTTGTGTTTATTTGTGCAGCCTCTGTCGCCTGTGGTGGGCTAGATTTGTGTTTATTTGTGCAGCCTCTGTCGCCTGTGATGGGCTAGATTTGTGTTTATTTGTGCAGCCTCTGTCGCCTGTGATGGGCTAGATTTGTGTTTATTTGTGCAGCCTTTGTCGCCTGTGACAGGCTAGATTTGTGTTTATTTGTGCAGCCTCTGTCGCCTGTGACGGGCTAGATTTGTGTTTATTTGTGCAGTCTCTGTCGCCTGTGATGGGCTAGATTTGTGTTTATTTGTGCAGCTTCAGCGAGGTTTATTTTCCAGTTTGTGCAACAAACATAAACATACAACGTACAAATTATAAAACGTACAAATCTGTAGAATACAAAGATTATTATGGGCATGTAATGTTGCATGATTTTGATTTAAATCAGAACTACGATTAATGTAAGACACTGAAAGAATCTTGCTCAGAAGCATTCTAGCCATAGTTTACAATGATTAGCCAGTTATTATTTATTCATGCAAAATATTACCTAGTAATTAGATAATGGTAATTGAGAATTTCTATAACATACTTTTCAATAAGCAAATCAATTACTCTGTGCAGAAATTGATCAACAAATAGACAATGCAAAACACATCTTGTTTTGATCTAGACGCATACTGCTCTATGCAAGTCTACAACAGACAGCGTCAAGTGCTGAAATATTTTTTTAATATTTGGCCATTGGGCATTGGCCATTTGGCAATCTTTTATTGTATAACTGAGTTTATTTGCATAAGGAATTAGAATATATATGAAATTTATGTATTTAAGTCCAACTTCGCATAATAAGAGCTTGAATCTCATTCTCTAACAAAAGGCGAATAATTTTGGTGGTCACTTAAGCCTGCTTCGATGCAAGCTGAATACTTAGTCTAATTATTGAATGCATTCTGTACTCCTTGAGTAGCTCCTTGACACCTGAGACCTTGGGAAGTTTTTAGGGTAAAATGGTTGATGTGACGCGTCTAGTGTGATGGCTAGTGACTGCGTGCTTGTCACCGTTCACTTTCAGCCCACACCGCTGACTAGCACTGCTGCTTGCAGCTATCAGAATCGGCCAAGCTAAAACCACGTTCAAGAAAATGTACAACGTTCTTACCAACAAGTGCTTATCAGTTAACATTAGAATGAGAGTTATTTAGTGTTATATGGAATTGGTACTGTTGTAAAGATGTGAAGCGTGGACAGTCAACACGCAAAGTCAGAACAAAATCAAGGCAGCTGAAATGTTGTTTCGAAGAAGAATGTTAAGAGTTCCATGGACAGCAAAGAAAACAAACGAGACACTCTTGAAGGAGGCAGACTCAAAAAGAACATTAATGAAGAGGATTTGGAAAAGATAAGCAATTAATAGAGCATTTTATGTTGGAGGAGAAATTAGAGCACCTAGTCACAACAGGAAAGCTGGAGGGACCAGGGAGAAAATGCTGGACGGACTTATGGAGTGGATGAAGACAGAGAGGGTAGGAGACGTACTTGCAGCGACAAAGGATAGATTTGTATGGATGGCCATGATCGCCAATGCCATGCAGCAGGGCACATGATGATGACGATGATTATATGCCATAAAGGTGTCAATATTGTTCCAGTGATAGACTGATACAATACTAATATAAGATAAAACCCCTTAGAATAGTTAGGATCTCAGGATCTGGCCATCTAAAGGTGTTACTTGTAGTCTTAAGGATTGTGTCATGATCATTCTGGATCTTTTCCATCACATGGCACTTGTGAAGTTAGTACATATGGAATTCATTCCAAGCGCGGAGACATCACCTTGAGAAACTGAAACCAAATTTCATTTGTGTAACGCATAATTAGAGCCACATTTTTTTGTTTCGATTAAAAAGTGGTACATTCGCCAGAATTATTTTTCCATTTATGGTTTGTGGTTTAAAAAAGTTCAGCCATGGTAATTTATAAGCCTCTGCGTATTTCGTAATATCCGGTATGTTTAATCCTCCATTTTGTATGAGTTCTTTGGACTCTTGAGAAAAGGAAAAAAAGTTTGTACTCGTACCATTTGATGTCAGATCCTGAATTGTTGTGCAACACACAACACAAACAGTTCCTGAATCATCACACTGATGCCACGTCCTGAATCAAGCACAGCACAGTCAGTCAATCGGTCAGGGTCCTGAATGAATAATTTTGCCTTGGCCTCAATGCCAGGGACTGTCTTGGGGTAGGCACCAGTAGACCACTTACGGGCCTTGTACGTGGCCTGGTCACCATAGGCACAGATGGAGGTAGTGCCTGCTTAGGGACTGGATTCACATAGCTAGTTCATCATCATTTTCCGATTTAGAGTCGGAGGTGGCTGGCAATGTTGCTGACTTTGACTGTTGATCGCCTTCCAGATCCAATGGGTTGGTTGTTTGCAGGAGATCTTTGGGTGGACTGCATATTCTCGGTCACCACCACCACCCCTACAAGGGCTAAAGCACATCGAAATGCTGATTTCCAGTGGATCCTGACATCACCAGGTATACGTCAGGTTTCTAGAGGTTTTGGATTTTGTTGCAGCCCACCACACTGTTGTGAAGGCAGATGTATGGCGTGGTTGGAGGCCTTCGTGTCCACAATAATATCCTCTTGGCTGGAGACTGCTTCAGGTAGTTGTAGGCCCTTTGGCGAGCTTCTTGGAGATGGAGGCAGTGTTATTCCACCAGCAGCTGTAATGGGGCTCCAAGGAGGTCATCGACTGGAAGGCTGAGCTGTTGATTGAACAGCAGGAAGTGTGGGGTAAGTCCCTTGGAGGTATGTGGCATGCTTTTTTGAGCCTGAGTGAGTTGTGGTGGATGCACAGTATAGGCAAGGACTTCTTGTTGCCCGTCGTGATCGTGGATAAGAATAGCATCAAGACCATCGTAACTTGCATCTCTCTTTGTAGTTTGAATGGCTTGATGAATTCAACAAAACCCAGGATGGGTGCAGTTGTCAGGGTATACTTAAGATTGTTAAAATTGTCTGATGGCGTTAGTCCTACGTTTTGGAAACGTCCACCGTCTTCTTTTGCTTGCTGCTTGCCATGGCCACTAGGTCATCTGAGGGCCCTGCGATCCTTACAAAAGTGTGATTTGCCGGCAGTAGCTTGCAAAACCGAGGCAGCTGTATAGCTCTACGGTGGACTTTTGGACTGGTCCTTCTTTGAGGCCTCGACTTTGTCAACCCCGTAGCTTATGCCTTCAGCAGAGATGGTATACCCAGATAGGTGATATGGTGTCAGAGAAATTGGTGTTTGTATGTACGCTCGTATGTAGCTCCAGGCCCGTGTCAATATTTCTCTGCAGCAGACAGTTGAAATGTTCGAGGTGTTCTTCAGACGTCATTGAATCACTAGCATGTCACATAGGTAGACTAACAGGAGGTCGAACATGAGGTCAGACACTCGTCTGCATCAATCTCTGGAACGTATCAGGAACAGTGGAAAGGAGCTTAGGCATCCTGGTGTACTCGAACATGCCTGTTGGAATGATGAAGACCGCTTTGTGCTGGTCATCAGGACGCATGGTTATTTTAGTGAAAGCTTGAGGGAAGTCCAGGGTGGAGAAATAGTGTAAACTATAATAAGCGTTTTAAAGTCGATTGGCATTACATTTACAGATATGCAGTTCAAAAGCATGAAGTATAGTGTATCATTTAACTGTTTGCTGGCAGGTGTTTACGGAGGATGGGGACTACCTCAGCCAGCTTGCCATCCAACACGCACCTTACAGCCTGGCCTGTGACCGACAGTACAACCTGGCTGTCAGCACTTTGGAGAGAACCATTGAGCTCTTCACTGAATTGGAGCCAATCACCACATTCCCAGTCCCTTCCAATACTGCCGGTCAGAAAACTACCCCACTTCATCTTGGCATCAGTGAGCAGGAGGAGATTGTTGTGAGTGACACATCTGACCAGTACATTAAAATCTTTAACTTTGAAGGCAACATGCTTCGCCAGTTCAAGCCTCAGTCACACGCAGAGGGTCTTACTTGTTCTCTGGGTGGAATATTTGTCAGCGTTTTGGGTCAGATTTTGGTGGCAGACACTTTAAATCATTCTGTGAGCTTATTCACGGATACTGGGACTTTTTTGAAACAAGTGGCTCTTCCTACCGATGAGATGGGGTGTTTGCATTCACTAGTTGTAGGCCCTGAGGGTCATCTAATTGTCTCAGAATTCTCCTTGACAGGGATACACTGCATAAAGATTTTTCGATACCGTGAGTGTCCGTGCCATGAAGGGAAGATGCCTTCCAGCAAAAAGCGCACCCCTGCAACATCTCCAGATGCTTGAATTACTGGTTTGATAAGAGATATCTGCCTTGTTATTTTTAATTGCATTTCTTTCGTGAACATTTCTTGTGTGATAATTTTACGGACACAACCATTGTATCATTCATACCCTGACATCCCACAGAGTCCCATGGCCTATAGAGGTGATGATCAAGCTCTCATAATGTCATGAATTTGAGTTATATGTTAGGATGTGTTTTTTTTCTTCACTTCCTTAGTTTTTTATTTTATATTTGGTCTTCTCATTTTAAGAAATATCAGAGATCTCTTTTGTAGAAAGCTGTTTCCTTTCATTCTGAAAATGCGTTTTAAAGCTCAAATGGTTAATAATTGATTGTACAACACAAATCTTATCTGATTTCAGTTGAAAAAAATGTGTTTTTCTGTACGTGTGAATGTATTTCATTATATTTTAGTTTGAAAAAAGTTTCATCTTAATATAATTCTGTGTATGTTTTATTTCCTAAGCATGCATTTAGACTGTATTATACACACTCTGAGTCTACATAATTCTTCTTTATGCATTTGTTTATATGTCAGATAATGCTAACTAGCTATCCAATTTCTTGGTGCTTTTTTATTGTGTTATTTTGCAAACTGTTTTTCATAGCCTTCCTGCATGGGTTTTCTCTTTTCAGCTACTTTTTTTTAGAAAAAACAGAGGAAAGGCTGGACATTTCAGTCATAGTTCTATAAGCCTTTGTAAATTTGTATACTTAGAAAAATGTATACTTTTTTGTTTTATGTAATCAATTGCTGCTGTATTTATATACTTGAGATTAATTGTAATGATGATTTCTGCATTTTAGGATAAATGCATATCACATTATTTATTGTGATAATTGTTTAGAACTGTGCAATCTTTGATGAGATGCTAGCATTCATGTATTTGTGACTGGCTAACATTGAAGTATATTTTCTTGCTGATGTTTTTATGTATGAAATTTTAATCTTGTAAGTAGTGAAGAATTTTGCAGCTATGTCTATACATGTTTCACTGTGAATGTGGATATAGGCTCCTCTGTGTGTGTGTGTTTATGTTGTGTGTGTGTGTGTGCGTGTGTGTGTGTGTGTTGTGTATGTGTATGTGTATGTGTATGTGTGTGTGTGTGTGTGTGTGTGTGTGTGTGTGTGTGTGTGTGTGTGTGTGTGGTGAGAAAAGAAAGAGAAGAGAGATGTTTGTAGAGAAAAGTAAATGATATTTCCAGGTGATCATGTTATATTGTCAGAGGCTTATATAAGGAATACATTATATTAATAATAATGACTGTTTGTACAGAGCCTCATCTCACAAGACCCTTAAGTGTTTCCCAAAACCTGAGAGACACATGTAGACACACATAAAACAGATGGATATCATCCGCAGCTACTATGATGAAAAGAGATGAACTGTTATTATACAATGCTAGGGAAGCAATGAAAAACTATAATAACATGTCCGTTTCACGTGTCAATTGCTTAAGAAAAAAAAAAAAAAGAAAGGAATCAAAGAAATCAGAAACATAAATCAAGAATGGCCGGAATGACCTTAACTGCACATTTTGTTGTATGAGGGTTGATCTAATTTATTACCTTTGCCATGCTTCTCTATAACTTTTATAGGTACAGGATGGTACCAATTACAAACACCCTTTATAGGTAGAGGATAGTACCAATTACCAACACAGTGCATTCATATATATATCACAAACCAATAGTCCTTCGAAAACGATAAATTGTAAATAAATTACATTTAATATGCACTACTAACCAGTATTCATTGTTCTAAAAAATTTAAATTACGGATATGACATATTCATATCTGTATTACTAACCAGTATTCCATGTTTTAAAAATGTAAAATGTTTGAACTCGGTTGAAACATATGTGATAAAGCATGACTCCATGGCATTTATGCCAGTCACGGATTCAGCAATGTACATGCAAGATCAAGAGAAGAAGGAGAAGCATCTGTTCTGTTCACTAGCATACTTTGAAAATAACTAGGAGGTCATGTGCATGTTTTTCTTGTTCACACCTTTTTCCTTCAACCTTGTTTTCAATCATTTATGAATACATGTACATGTGTTTAGTTAATGATCCAGCATGAGGATGCATGCGTGCATGCATGTGTGCCTGTGTTTGCATGCTCATGCGCTCACCGTGTGCATGTGTATGTGTGTGCATGAGCACAGAGGCATGTATGATCTTGATTAACAATGGATACATTTTGAAGAGAAGTGGCTCACCTTCAGCAAAATTGCTTTGAGGATAGCGTTTATTGGTAAAGCAGGGATAGACTACAAGAATTAGATATGATTTTTTACTTCCTTTTTTCCTGTGTCATACCTCGTTAAGTTTTAGGATTCATAGGTATGAGTCAGCATTTTTCTTTCTTTCTGTTCTTTTAAGAGTATACATCAATTGTTAAAATTGTAATTGTCTGAGTGAGAATTATTCTCAAAATAAGAATTATTCAAAACACGTCCAAGGATTCGAAAAATGGACAAAATATAGTTGGGTTTGACTCATTTTTCATTTTCGAGCACTTTTAATTTATGCATGCACAGTTTGAAGCTGTTACTAAGTAGGACCAAGAAATTTATACTTAGCTCTAAAACTGTTGTAAACTGAAAAGAATACTTTGTTGGTTTGCATGTTGACGAAAGTTACATGTAATGTATGCTGTCTCATTGGATTACAGTTAAAAAAGAGCATGTAGTGATATGGAGTTTATACTGGGGAAAATGAAAATAGAACACATATCCGTTTCTGTGTAATGTAGTTTCTATCATTTGATTATGGTCATAAGATTGTGTGTGGTGATATGGAACTTACATTGGTAAAAAATAACTTATCTGTAAATTTGAAATGTGTATATCAGCCTGTATCCTTTATATACACAATCCTTGTATGTGATATGTCATGTTTGTTTCTACTGACTGACCAAAATATTATGAAGTTTTTAAAATCAGTTATTGTAAGGTTTGAGTAGCAATGTCATGTTGCAGGTTGAGCACTTCAATAAAAATACAATGCACGATGTATTTTTTGTAGCACTGATTTATTTGAACACTGGCTGGTGTGTGTGTGTGTATGGTGTGTGTGTGTGTGTGTGTGTGTGTGTGTGTGTGTGTGTGTATGTGTGTGTGTGTGTGTGTGTGTGTGTGTGTGTGTGTGTGTGTGTGTGTGTGTGTGTGTGTGTGTGTATGTGTGTTTGTTTCAATAAGGTAAGAACGTTTGTATCATATTGCCATATTATACATCAGTGGACTGATTTTCGACTTACATTGTTGTGTCAGCTCCAAAGGGTGATTTTTATCTACATGTAAGTGTCACGAAAAAAAATCCAAAAAACCTTTTGTACACATCCACAGACTCCACTCACTGAAGTCCAACCAAGACTAGTGGTTAGCAGAAATCTCTCTGTCCGTCTCTCTCTGTTTCTCTCTCTCTCTATCTCTTTATCTGTTTGTCTGTCTGTCTTTCTCTCTCTCTCGTTCTCTCTCTCTTTCACATCGCACCGTTTTTTTAGAACCGACAGAGAATAGCATCACAATACTTAACAAGAGGCATCGTGGGGAATCATGCAGCTGACTTAAAGACCTCATGTGAGAGTTGCTACCATGACACCAAAAAGCCCAATAGATGGTGACATACCAGAACTGCTCCTTTCTCTGATGTCCTGGGGTGGAGTTTTGCTTCAATGCGTTGACGTGGAACAGAATCCTGATCCTGCACTTCCCAGAGAGGACAGTACATGGCACATCAAGCTGACCAGCGTTGGAAGCCCCCTCCTTCTCAGGAACCACTCTGGTAGACGTGGTGGGGATGCTCAGTGCTCTGACCTCCCAAGTGAACGACATCAACACCAATATGAACAGTAGGTTCTGTGACTTAGAAAACTGTGTAAAGGAACTTGGCCAATAATATACTACACTGTAGAGTGGGATCAAAGATCTGAGGGAAGAAGTGATATTTCGTAGAAATGAAAAACAAGAATTGATGAAAACTAATTCTGTTTTGCTGACAAAAGTTGATGAATTGGAGATGATCTTAAGGGCAGACAAGTATTTTATTTTTTGTTGTTGATTTTCTCTCACTCTCTAGCCATATTATTTGCGGTTTTTTTTTCGCTGTTCAGATTTGAAACTTGCCATACATATCAAGTATATGCACAGACCTTTAAAAAGAGGTCTTATCTCCATCGCCTATATTTGTTAATTGGGTATCACCAGCTAACTTGGAAATTTTGTTTCTACACTATGAACCTGGATTCCTATTTTCCTGTTATTGACTCCTCTTCCCTTATCTTTATGGATAGAGTCTCTGCATAAAGAATGAAAAGGTAGGGCGAAATTGGATCTCCTTACCTGCATCCCTTTCAACCCTAAACAATGCCATAGTCAGATCTTTTCTGATAACAGTTGACTTTCTGTTTTTATGGAAAGTTTTAATTCAACGACAAACACTAATTCCAAAGCCATATGTTCTCAGAACGTTTAGCATAAACTCTCAGTCGAGTGACACTTTGACATAATTATAAATACTACTATCCAGACCTGTATGTTTCAATTTTAATTAAAAGTCGCGCATGCCAGATTTGATGATATACTTTTTTTCAGATCACAAAAGGTTGCTGGTACATTTTTTCCTTTAGCAAACCAATTTTTTATTTGGGTTGTCACTTTGACTAAATAGTCAGTTGTGGACCTAAGGTTATGAAATCCAGACTTGATTAATAGGTATTGTATTGTTTTTCTCACAAAAATAATTTATTTGAATTGAAATAGTTTTTCTATCAATTTCAAAACACGAGATGTAACTAGGTGCATCAGAGCAGGATTTATGTTTTAGTATTGGTAACACAACTGACGTTTTCCAAATATCGGGTATGCGACCATTATACCAGCAGTTTAATTAATATGCCATTGTGTTAGTGAACAATCCATGTCTTGTAAGATAATTTTTAAACACACACACACACACACACACACACACACACACACACACACACACACACACACACACACACACACACACACACACACACACACACAAATATATACATATATATATATAATTATATATATATATATATGTGTGTGTGTGTGTATGTATGTATGTATATATATGTGTTTGTGATTTTCAGGGGAGGATCAGGTTGATAATAAAATGTGTTGTGGTTTTAGTCTTGACTGGTAACCTTGTTGTTGGGTTGGTAGGACTAATGATCATTTTCATGTTTTTTTGTTTTGTTTTGTTTTGCTTCAGTCCTGTGTGTAGCATGTGTTGTTGGTAGGGTTAATCATGTGTTTTGTGGTTAATGTTTTCTTTCCTGATTATGGCCTTTGATGTGGGCAGGGCTAATAATATGCATAATGGTTTCAGTCCTGAGTGTGGCCTTTGTTGTTCGCAGGGCTAATAATGTGTTGTGGTTTCATTCCAGAGGGTAGCCTTTGTTTTTGGCAGGGAATCGTATGTGTTGTGGTTTCAGTCCTGAGTATCACCTGTGTTCTTGGCAAGACTACTAAAGAGTATAACGGTTTCAGTCTTAAGTATGGCCTTTGTTTGTTGGTTTCATTCCTGAGGGTGGATTTTATTGTTGACAGGGCTAATCATGTGTGTTGTGGTTTCAGTCCTAAATATAGCCTTTCTTTACTGGCAGGGCTAATCATGTGTTGTGGTTTCAGTCCTAAATATAGCCTTTCTTTACTGGCAGGGCTAATCATGTGTTGTGGTTTCAGTCCTAAATATAGCCTTTTCTTTACTAGGGGGCTTATCATGTGTGTTTGGTTTCAGTCCTAAATATAGCCTTTTTTTTTTTTTTTTTACTGGCAGGGCTAACAATGTGCGTATGGTTTCAGTCCTAAATATAGCCTTTCTTTACTGGCAGGGCTAACAATGTGCGTAGTGGTTTCAGTCCTAAACATAGCCTTTCTTTACTGGCAGGGCTAACAATGTGCGTAATGATTTCAGTCCTAAATATAGCCTTTCTTTACTGGCAGGGCTAACAATGTGCGTAATGGTTTCAGTCCTAAATATAGCCTTTCTTTACTGGCAGGGCTAACAATGTGCGTAGTGGTTTCAGTCCTAAATATAGCCTTTCTTTACTGGCAGGGCTAACAATGTGTGTAGTGGTTTCAGTCCTAAATATAGCCTTTCTTTACTGGCAGGGCTAACAATGTGCGTAGTGGTTTCAGTCCTAAATATAGCCTTTCTTTACTGGCAGGGCTAACAATGTGTGTAGTGGTTTCAGTCCTAAATATAACCTTTCTTTACTGGCAGGGCTAACAATGTGTGTAGTGGTTTCAGTCCTAAATATAGCCTTTCTTTACTGGCAGGGCTAACAATGTGCGTAATGGTTTCATTCCGGAGGGTGGCCTTTGATATTGGCAGGGGTAGTCACGTGTGTTGTGGTTTCATTCCTGAGTATGGCCTTTAAAGTTGGCAGGGCTAAAGAATTTGTCATGTTTCCGTCTTAAGTATGGTTTTTGTTATTGGCAGGTGGTGCCTGACGGGACTAAGAAGATGTAGTGGTTTCAATCCTGAGTAAGCCTTTGTTATTGGCAGGGCTAATCATGCGTGAAGTTGTTTCAGCCCTGAGATGGTCTTTGTTGTCCACTGGGTGATAAATCTACATGAATTTAATATGTATGTGTACGCCACTACATGTATACGTGTTTTAGTGTATACATGCTTTACATATGTAAGTGTTTCTTTTCAAAATTAATCTTTTCTTGTTTCATTGTTTTGTCTGATAAATTTATCGTGCTATATTGAATTTATTTTTCAGGAATAGAATTCGTTGTAATTGTACTGATTTGTGCCTTATTACAAAAAGGAAACATCCAAAATATATTTCTGCTACCTCGTTTGCTGTTACATGAACTTGCTTCATGAGTGTTGGTAAAAGTGTTTACGCGTAGGGAGGGTATTACGGTAGGCATGTGTTGTTTCTGATTTTCAGTTTAGTTTGATTTTACTTGTGCATTATCATAGAGGAGGCACTCTCTCGGGTCAAAGCTGGATGCTAACAAAATTGCTAGTTCATTCAGGTATCTTCAGAGGTAATAAATGGAAGACATCACGACCAAGCCATGTGAAACATCATGTCATTTTTAACTTTTCTGTATTTTTTTCCTGGTCAGACTTTTTCTAAATACGAGTAGATTTGGCATGACTTATTTGCATTTACCCTGAAAAACAACAACAACAACAACAACAACAACAACAACAACAACAACAACAACAAAACCCCAGAAATTAAGCTGCAGATACAAAATTGAGAAACAAATAAGTCACTTAGAGAAACATTATTCAAATTTTCTAAGGAAGTGGTTTCCGTACATGCGTTTCTTAGAAGATTGACGGTCCACTTTATGGAACTACAAACCGAGACGTAGTTAATCGGTGTGCACGAATATAATAGTTAAAAGAAGGGAAACTGCTGAATGTTGGGAACTAAAAATAAGCAATTTTTGTTCAGCGCTACATTACGAAGCAAACGTAAATCGTTATTTGATGATCTGCCTAGAATTGTACACAGTGCTGATGCCGTAATTTGATCTAGATTAAAGTGTGTGTGTGTCTACAATAGGACAGACAAAAAAATCAGGACTCTCTATGTACCAATGAATCTACACTTCGTATTGAGCCACAATTTCCAATCTTAAGGCCAGAAAGCAAATCACGTTGTGCAAAATCATTTATATTGTGCTGACTTCTGCTTAGCTTGTTTTTCTTCGGTATGTTTTGCAAATGACTTATATAATACTGAATTCTGTTTAGCTTATTCATCTTTAGAATCTTCAGATTGCTGTAGCTATTTTGTAGATGTTTGTTATTGCTTTTGTGAATATTTCTATAACGTTGTCAGGTGAAGTTCTCATGCAACTTGTTCGACGTTGCAGAATTTGCAAACAAACATAGAAGCAAACGAACAAACAAACAGAAATCGTTGCAAGTGTGGAAAAAATAGCAAGAAATATTTCATTGTTGTATTGAAACCGAAAAGAGCAGCCGGCGTGTAACTAAGTGAAGACTGGAAGGTTGATGATTCGCATCCCATCAGTCCAAATCATCGTAGAAATGTCCAGCCCCTACTGGCTCTTGCCGAACTGTGTGCTCGGGAGTTACTAAGGAAGACGATGACCACCCAGTCAAATGTCATCCACTTAACAGATACGTTACTCTGTATGTTGCTCAAATGTTCCTGCTCAGCACTGCTGATGTCTGTATCCCAATCATATTCAGTGGTTTTCCCGTTATGATGATGTCATTTTTATTTTTAGTTGGTATGAAGACGTGTTCTAGAATCGAAACAAGTGTCATGTGGTCTGAGCGGGACATGGGACCCCCCCCCCCCCTCCCGAAAAAAAAAAAAAGAATAAAAAATAAAAAAGAAAATCAACTAAAAATCCAAAAACAAAACAATACTAACAAGAATATTTTTTTAGAGCTTTGACTTAGAAAGTTAATAGTTTATTCTTTTTGTGTATCTGTTTTTTTTTCAGATACACAAACAGAGGAAGTATCAATCTCTGTGTTTCTTTGGTTGATGATAACTGTGAACTGATGCCAAATTTTATATTTTACAAGCACGTTAGCGTTTCATCCAGTTGATACCAACTGATCGGTACTGGGTTTGGTCAGAACCTTTTGCAAAATTGTCTAAATAAATAACATCATGAGTTGATACTAATTCATTATACGTTCCTTGTCATGCATAATCGCCCAGGCATTGTTCCGCATAGCATGCAAATTAGGTTTTTGGACTGAGCTTCGCCATTTTACCACACGCATTCAGATCAGTATTTCTACACAATGTTTTTTTTTTCTTTTCAAAGTTCTGTTTATTCTTTTTCAACAAAATACAGAGACAAATAATGTAAGCAAAACAGAATCATTTGCATCAAAGACTTAGACTTCAGAACATATGCAAGACACCAACAAAGGAGTTATGTGCATGAAATGCTGCCACTGTCAACAGCATTGAAGATGAATCTCTCTCTCTCTCTCTCTCTCTCTCTCTCTCCAGATATATATATTATATATATATATATATATATGTATGCATGTATATATTTCTCTCTGTCTATATATATGTGTATATGTATACATAAAATTATATGTATATATATATATGTATATGTATATTTGGAGAGAGAGAGAGAGAGAGAGAGAGAGAGAGAGAGAGAGAGAGAGAGAGAAGAGAGAGAGAGACTTTTCTTGAGTTATAAAAGTGTAAAGTTAATTAGAAATATTTTCCCATTTGCGTTTTGTTGTTTTAAACTATCTGAACCAGGACATTTATGGAGTTTCAGTATATTTCGCCATATGTTCATCTGAAGAATCAGGTAGCAAACTCCACTGGTGATTTAGTTTGGATGACGTCAGGGATTTTCATATTGCAACCCTATGAAACTGAACTAGAGGTGCTATACGCTCTGTCACCTACATTTGCATAGAAGTATTTCTAAACATAATGAATCTTTCATTGTCGCCTTACATCGTATGAGTTGGTTTTTTTAGTGACACCTAAACATTTCTATGTGTGTGCTGACTGACTGGAAACGTACAACGTCAGTGTCATGTATTTGTGCGATGTAAAAAAGAAACGTTGGGATGTTACATCAA
>CM060311.1:47292691-47307691 GCA_030674185.1 Monoplex corrugatus
TTCATCACTGACATCATCAACACTTCTCTTCAAACTGGAACTGTCCCAGATTCTTTCAAGTCTTCTATTGTTCACCCTCTCCTCAAGAAATACAATTTAGACCCAAATGAACTGAAAAATTACCGGCCTATCTTTAATCTCTCTTTCTTGTCAAAACTCATCGAAAAAGTTGTCCTCAACCAGCTGAACTCTCATCTGTCTGCCAACAATCTCCTCAATCCTTTCCAGTCAGCCTACCGCCAGTGCCATAGCACTGAAACTGCCCTGCTACACATTCTCAACAATCTTCTCCTTGCAACTGATACTGGCAAAGTCTCTCTCCTCACACTCCTTGATCTGTCTGCAGCCTTTGATACCATTGATCATGGTATTCTCCTTTCTAGACTTCATCATACTTTTGGCATCTCTGACATTGCTCTCTCCTGGTTCACTTCATATCTATCAAACAGAAAACAAACTGTTCTCATTAATGGCACTTACTCTCAACCTGCATACCTGACCTGTGGTGTTCCACAAGAATCTGTCCTTGGCCCTGTTCTTTTCACTTTTTACACCTCCCCCCTGTCTACCATCATCAATTCCCACTCTATAAAACACCACTTCTATGCTGATGACACCCAACTTCTAGACAGTGACACACCAGACAATATACAGCGCCTCTTGACTCGCACCACTGAGTGTTACTCGGACATTAAGAACTGGATGACGTTCAACAAACTTCAGCTTAATGACGACAGGACAGAAGTTATCCTCATTGGCACCCGTCAGAAACTTTTTCAGCTGCCTCCTCTTTCTCTCCCATTATGTAACACATCAGTCCCAATTTCTGATTCAGCTAAAAACCTTGGTGTCTGCATTGACTCTACCCTCTCCATGAACAACTTAGTTTCTCAAACTGCCAGATCTTGCTACTATCACCTCCATCGTATAAGCCTGATCAGGAAGTATCTTTCTGTCGAAACAACTGCAAAACTCGTTCTCTCCTTCATAATGTCTCGCACTGACTATTGCAATTCACTCCTGTCTGGTCTTCCCGCCTCCACCATTCACATCCCACATCATCATCATCATCATCATCATCATCATCATCATCATCATCATCATCATCATCATCAGGTGCCTTGCCACATGGCGTTGGCGATTATGGACTTCCATCTGTCTCTATCACTTGTTGCCTCAAGCATCTCTTCCACCCTCCTTGTCCCCAGCCACTCTGCAAGTCCGTCTAGTATCTTCTCCCTGGGTCTACCCGTGCTCTCTTCCCCTCCAGCTTTCCCGTTGTGACCAGGAGCTACAATTCCCCTTTCCTAATAAAATGGCCTACAAATGTTGCCTGTCTTTTCCTAATCTTCCTTATGAATGATCTACTTGTGTCTGCCTCCATCAAAACTGTCTCTTTTGTTTTCTTTGCTGTCCATGGAACTCTCAACATGTGTATGTTCAGCGCTTAGATTTTATTTCTATCAATATTTTGCGCTATATGAATATTGTAATTATTATTATTATTAATTATATATCACACCAAACAAAACAAAACAACGCAAAACAAAAACACAGAAAAAATCCCATCAAAACAACAATAACAACTACAACAAATACAAAACAACAACAAGCACAAACAAACAAACGAAAACAAACAAATAAAAAAACAAACAAACAAAACAAAATAAACACATCCACACGCACATTCTCTCTCTCTCTCTCTCACACACGCATGTATGCATGTATACACACACGAAAAAATGACAGATAAAGAGAGAGAGGGAGGGCACAGAGAGAGAGAGAGAAAGAAAGAGAGAGAGAGAGAGAGAAGAGAGAGAGAGAGAGAGAGAGAGAGAGAGAGAGAGAGAGAGAGAGAGACAGAGAGAGAATACAGATGTGTTCGTACGTGAATGTACAGTTGAGGGCAGAGTCAGCTGCAGGGGCACAGAAGCTGCCCACAAGGACATTAGGTGCCCACAACACACTGCCTTCCTGATAGAGAACGGCGAGGTTTTGGCGAGTCAAGCTTTGCATAGTGGGTAAGTCGCTGTACACAATGACATATACATGAATGATTACGATGACGAATAGATGACATCATGAGAGTGTGCACATACACAGTATATCGTTACAAAACGGAGTATTTCAAGGATACAGACTAAGCCCAATATTATTCATTATATGTGTTACCGATTGACCGACTTACGTACAAGCTAATGGTTCATCATACATGTATATAAGTGAATCTAATGAAATGAAATGCCTATGTCTGTTGTATACTTACGACCTGGTAATTCCTTCAAAAACATAAACTAGTATTACAAAAAACTGGACAAACTCATAACCATTGTAAAAATGGGTACTTAAAGTTCAATCAAAAAAACGAAAGCAGTAATCTCCTTCGCCAATACGTGTTATATCAAAGAGATATACAATGAAATACTACAAAACAAACACATAAAAGTCCCTGGCTTGACTTCATGAAAACGATTCTCAATGAAACTGGAACAAATCGTGTATGGATCAAACATGCATCCTTGATTAAACATAAATTGATATATTCAAGAAAAATACTTACCTTTACACACTGAGTACCCTTTATCCATTAAGTGTTGACACTGATAAAAGAAAGATTCTGGAAAAATACCTTATCAATTGAGTGCCCTAAATTCATCATGCTAAATCCAAGTGGCATACTTAAAGAAAATTATTTGTAAATGCATACTGCAGAATATGTATTTGATTGCCTGCATTTAAAAAAATCTGAAAGAATCTTAGTTACTCATACATTCATATTCTCACCAATGATGATGATAACGTGAAATGTGAATGCATTAATTGTTGAAGTCCTTGACTGTTTTGTCAATTTATTACGAGTAGTCTGTGTTTTATATCCCTATCTTGGGTTCTTATGGCAAATGAATGTGTCCTGAGTTCACACGCACATAGTCTAATACAATTCTCATCATCAAGGAGAGCAGATGGAGTGATGTCCCAGTGGTAAAGGTGTTAAGGAAAGAATAAAATTTAAGGTTCGATTTTCTTTCAGCCAGAGACTCTTCTTCTCCCCCAACCCCCTCCACTCGACTCTGAGTGGTGGTATACAAGAGAGCTTTTGGATGAGAAGATAAACCAATGACCCGCAAGCAACATGTATTTAGCACATGTGAAGTTCTTGAAATAATTCTGGGAAAAATACACTGTGATAGGTAAACGTTAAACAACAATAACAATGACACAAAACAACAACAATGACAACAACAACAACAACGACGACGACGACGACGACAACAACAACAACAGCAGCAGCAACAAAATCTAGGCTTACGAGCTTATGTAACAATAACTGTAAAAAAAGGACTGTTGATGCTTTTTCATTATCCATGGACCATGCAGACTATGCAGCAACATAGCCTAATGCCTGCACAGTGTGAACCAAACCACCAGAACAACGTGCATATGTGCATCTGAGAAAACGTTGCTAGGACAGAGAAGGTCAAGAAATGAGGTCTGACCTGTCATACGGCTCAATGTCTGGGGTCCAGATGTTGGAGATGTCCAGTCTGACATCGGTGATGTTGTGGTTCCTGTAAGTCAGTCTGGGGTCTGTCCACGAGAGACCCAGGTAAGCAGTGCTCTTCATGTAGCCATGCCTAACACCCTGACAAACAACATACAGCTCGCACCATTACTGCATGGCCAAAGATGTCATGCAATCTACTGGGGATGATTTGTTATTGATGTTTCACGAGTTATCTGTTGGGGGTGATATGATTTGCATGTTAAACAAAACATATCTTAAAGGTGACTTCTTGTTGATGTTGGACAGGTCACCTGTTGGGGTGATCTGTCACTGATGTTTAACGAGCTATTGTTATGCTTCTCTGAATGCCGTGGGTCACTGAGCACCCAGACATGTATCAAGCCATCAAAACTTGCGCACTTGCATTCTACTTGGCCGAAATTTTGCGATTTTATGCAGAGCAAAATGAATTGTTTATTTTGACAAATAAACAAAGAAACAAAATGAAGTTTAAAGGTAGTTTATTATTGATGCTTGACATGCTATCTACTCGGGTGATTTGTTCTGATATTAAACGAAATATTCTTTAAATATGAACTGGAACTGACGTTTGACAGACTGTTTATTTGGATGGGTGGCGTGATTTTTTTGCTGTATTGATGTTTGTCAGGTGTCTATTGGAGTTGATTTGTTATTGACGTTTAAGGGGTTGTTTTGTAGGAGAGGTTTGTTATTGATGCTTAATGAGCCATTTTGGGAGGGGGGCATTTGTTCCTTTGTTCTTTTTTTTAAACATGTATTCGTATATGTGCTTTTAGAGGCAAACTGACTAACTGGCTGACTAACTCACTGACTAACTCACTGACTAACTCACTGACTGACTGACTGACTAACTAACTAACTAACTAACTAACTAACTAACTAACTAACTAACTAACTAACTAAAAAGTGTGTGATGTGGATTATGTTATGAAGTCAAAAGGCATTGTACCAAATTCAGTAAAATAACATCAACAAGGGAAACGAACAAGAGAAATGCAAGTACAGCTTTAGAACAATCAGGCTTCATCAGTTTGTGCAAGATTGTGTGAGTACGGGCCTACGTGCGTGCGTGCGTGCGTGCGTGCGTGTGTGTGTGTGTGTGTGTGTGTGTGTGTGTGTATGTGTGTGTGTGTGTGTGTGTGTGTGTGTGTGTGTGTATGTGTGTGTGTGTGGGCGTGTGAAAAAATTTGCTATTATCAGACGAGGTGGAAGAGGTAGTAGTCCTTTGTTGTTATCAAACGAGGTGGAGGGGGTAGCGGAGGATTATCTTATGAAAGTAATAGTATTCTGAAAAATCTAACAAGCACACAATCAAAGAAGGGAGTGGTGTGGAAGTTACAAATACAGAATAAACGGGCTTAATCAAAGAATACGACCTACAGTATCGTGCAGTAAACGCTTAGCAGTGTGCAAATACAGAGCAAAATCAGTGTCCTGGTTTGAATTAAGAAATGAGACAAGAAAATAAGATCGCATTACCGGACAACGAAGACGGTGATTAACTGATATATGTATGTGTGTGTTTATACATATTTATAGATGCATTCAACCAAAGGGCTAAATCTTCAGCATACTGAGCTAAGTTTATATTGTCTGAGATATGCATTGGCAGGTCATAGACATTATTGAACCCTGTGGAATTACAGATCGTTGTGTTGATATGTATTATCTACTTTAGCAGTTATACTCCTGTAACTGAAAAACGCTTAGACATAATGAAAAATATTACCGCTGAGACCTAAGTGATTTAATTTAAACAACATTCTCATATGCCAAGCTTGATTGTATGCTTTTTTTCAGATAAAAAAATGTAGCTAATACATTTAATAGCTAATACTGATTTTTGATTTGAGCCGTCAAGTTGACTACACTGTCAGTCGATGATCTACCTTTTTGAAATCTACACTGATCAACGAGTAATTTATGATTTTTCTCACAAGAAATTAAACAGTTAAACAATTTTTCCATCAGTTTTGAAACATGGGATGTAAGTGTAAGGTATGTAACTGAAACCGGGTGTGGGGGGGGGGGGGGGATGATAGCTTTCAGTGTTGGCAACACAAATGAAGTTTTCCAAATGTCAGGTATACGACCGACCATTTTCCTAGCATTTTAGAATGATATTGTATAAGCGTTCACTCTACTTCTCGTAGCGTAATTTTTGAATTACTATACATGTGATAGTCAGACGGAGAATACTCTTCTGATCGTTCAATTATTCTTTTCACCTTTATTTCTTTACACAAGCTATTTGAATTGCTTGCTATTGAAAATAGTTCTAAAAATTCTTCAATTATTCTTTATCTTTAACCTTGATAGGAAATTGTGGTAAATAAACACTATTTTTCATTTCTTCAGCCTGATTCTAAATTTTAGAAAAGACTTTAGGCCTTGAAATTTGTTTAGAACAAAAATGTTACCAACAGTGGGTTTTTTTTTTCTCTTGGGTTGGGATATAACTGTGTTCGGGTGAATTTTTGGCACTTTCATGTGGTAATAGTCTTCTTGAGATCTAGTTTTCAAATAGATTATATACATAATTATTCTTTCTTTTTGATTTTCATTCTTTGCGTCTTCACATAATTCATTCCATCAACCATTTCCAGCACAATTTTCTTTTACATTCTTCCTCTTTTGAATTAAAGCGTTTGCTGCCTCAGGTAGTGCCTTTGTGAAATTTGAATACATTTCATCAACATTGTTTCTTTCGTTAAAAGTACATTTTTCCTTTACGGTATTTTTCCCAGTTAGCACGACTACATGCATATCTGGACATTACGTCATCTTATTCTTGTATATTATTAAAATATTCATTTATGACTGTGACAGTGTTGACATCCCACGAACAATGAAGTACAATGTCAGGCGATAAAGTCAAGTCAATGGCAGAAACCTAACGTTTAGGATTTTATATGCAATTTTAGTCATTATACTACCATCGTTTAATAACACTACAGGTAATCCAGTCAATGATATTTACAACAGGACGATTGGTAGATAGATATTGGCACTCCTTATCCAGGAATGGGGAATGGGCAATAAAATCCCCTGCAAAAATCAGTAGGCAGTCACTGTTGTCTCCATCAGGTCCACGTGGACAACACACAGATGTGATGTATATAGCTGTCATTGAGTGAATCCTTTCTTTGGCAGCCGCACAATAAACATTGTTAACGTTTTCCGCCACAGGAGGCTGACTGAATTTTCAGTCCGCGTCTTTACGTATTTAGGTGGCTGCATATATCTGAGCCATTTTCGCCATTAGTCAGAGGAGGACAGTAATATTGTTCTAACTTTGCCACTCTGCAGTTCGTCACAGTTAATGATAACAATGCAACAACATGATGCCATTTTCTCATATATGTATTGCCTGAGATATGGACGATTAGCATTAATTGATCGACTGTTCTATTGAAGAACAGAAAAATCTGTTTTATAATGTTTATTGTTTACATTACTTCAAAAATCCAGTATTGAACAATTATATATACGAAGTCAGATGAAAAATTATAATGATAATGATATACAGCTTTGGCGAAAGTAAGCACATCTCAAGAACACGTAGGCTACAAATTCCAGTTGAAACCAATACAATGTCGCTACTTTATGTTCAGGATGACGCTGGGGCATTCACAAAACAAATACAGTTTCATCAGTCAAGGAGACCTCTCAACGGTTGGAAAGAAGTACAGTGTCGAATGTCACCATTCCACTTTGAACAGTCCCTACTGTTGAAAATTGAATGACTTTGAACTGTGGAAATTATTGTGGCTACTGTCATAGAAGGTAAATAGATTATGTTGAGACTTCTTGTAAGTGATAAAGGTGTAGTTTTCCCAGAGGTCACTGCTGACATGTTTGCCAATGTTTCCAGCAAGGATGGGGGAGCCAAAGATGTTGGGATTGGCTGTGTCCTTGAAGTATAGCTGAACAATATTTCCATCATGGATCTCAGCTATTTACATGTAAGGTCCATATCTTACATGTAAATTGCTGAGATCCATGATGGAAATATTGCTGTGACTTTACAGCTCTTGAATGAAGCAGGATGTTTAAAGGATCTATTTTTATCTGAAAGGCCCTGGCCCTGTTTCTCAACGGTGCAGGTTTGTTGATGACTATTTTACTCTTACCATGATAGGTCACAACTCTCTCCACAAGATTCACTAATTTCTAACCGTTTGGGGCTCAGTAGTCTTCAAATCGTACATTCCACAACGAATGACACAAAAATCAAACCGACTGGTCGAAGATTCTTTGAGAGACTGTGGAATTTTGTCTACAGAGAAATCGTATGAATAACCTAGTCTGTGACCGTGTATACCATTTGAAATTGTCATGTCCAGGGATACATTTTGTGTATTATTTTTTTTATTTGACGCGGGGGCAGCTTTTTCGTCGATGACTTCTTTTGAAAGAATTTTTGTCATCGGCTTGACGTCATTTTCTTGGCGTGTGATTTTAAGTCTGCTTTCTGCAGTTTTCGTTGTTGTATTTGAAGATTTTGTTGCCAAGTAAGTGTTGAGTGACATTTTATTCACCCGTCTGGCTGCCTCTGCGTAAGAGATAGGCAGCGGTGACGGACTTTGTTGTGGGTAATTTGTTACTGATACATAAGGCACTATTTTGGGGAGTTATTTGTTTTTGTGTGTGTTTCTTTTGTTTTCCCGCTTGTACCATCATTGGGAGAAAGAGCTGAGGGTCAGCAACGAGTCAGAAAGTTGGTACCCATGGAGATATGCCGTGTCCTGTTAAAGGTCTCTTTCACGCCATAGACCCGGGCCTTCCTGGGTCTGTCTTTCGCTTTGAATCCACATATCCGATATCGTTTTGTATGATATGCTCGGTCAGCCAGCTGGTGGGGTTGTATTTATTCAGATGACCAAACCATTTAGTTCTCCACTGATGAATGTAATATGATGGTTGACATGCATTGTTCCAACTATTTCTCTGATGTTGTTACTGATCATATTTCTGGTCTCGCTGATAGCTCTTCTCAAACAATGCATCTCACATGTAGTAATGTGTTCCAGAGGCTTGGTCAGGGTACAGGTCTGGCACTGTTATGTTAAGATGGGGAAAAACGAAACTGGTAAACTTGACTGTTGTTTCAGCAGGCTTGTTGGGATAATTCAGGAGTAGGGTAAATTGATAGGTGGCACCGTTTACTTTCTGGATTCTGGTTTTAATCTCTCTGTTGAATCTTCCATCTTCGGTGAAAATGCTGCCAAAGCATTTTGAATTCATTCACTTGTTCCAGTTACGTGCCACTGATATTGACGCTAAAGCGCTTTTTTTCTTTCTGTCCCAACTCCTGTGCCGCCTCTGTGGTGTAGACTCCAGGCCGCACATTTGGTTGCTCAATACACACACCGCTGATCCCAAGATTATTCAGTGGAAGTCCCAGTGCCTGGAAGCCACGGGTGCCAGAGATGTCAACCGCTACTGTGGGGCCATCCACAAGGTTCGCTATAATTTAGAAGTCTGGTTGATTTTTTTTTCGTACACAACTAATATATGAAATCTGTATCTGTATACTGTCAGTTTTCAATCAAAACTATGGATCAGATTCCATTTCGAACACAACAACAACAACACACAAAATCTGTACTTTTCCAAGATCTGAACAAAGATTGGCTGCTTTCCAGTATTTTTTCTTGATCAGAAAAAGAGCATGAACATTTAAAACTTTTGCAGACATTCAAAACTCTGAGACTGATGGTGCACTTAAAAACACACGACATACCATACGCTCACGACTTGTCACATCCCAAATCTTTATAAGGTGGACACTGATGTCAACCAGCACAGGCGAGCCTTTCCCATCCGCCCCATCAGGACGTACAAGGTTATGTTTACGGCTGATCAGGTCATTTATCAGTCTCTCACGCTCCTGCGAAGAGCTGCCTTCCACTTGATGCTGCAACACTGTAATGATGGTGATAATGATAACAACAACAATAATAATACTAACAACAATGATGATAATGCTACTACTACTACTATTACTACTACTACTAATGACGATGATGATGATGATGATTATGATGATGATTACCGTTATGATCACAAAAAAGGTACTTGCACAGGTTTTCCCCATAACCGTGCGGTGTTTGGAGAGTTATGTAGCAGCACTATGATAATACTAATGATAATATATATATGTATGGGGTAAGGTGCAAACAGTTTGATGTTCAATAACATTGTGTTTTTCCTTGTAAGCCAAACTGTTTCCAGCATTTCACCAAAATGATCATGCCCCGTACAGAATTTGGTTTAGGAAACGTATGAGGACGAACTCATTTCATTTAGTTTGAGATTTAATATCAAATCATACTGTTTGAGTATTTCAAGATATCGTTATGGCTAAAGGCATAGCGAAACTTATAGAACGTGATTTTTGATTATACACAATAAGGCCAGTTTCAAGTACAGTTCTGAGATCGCTTGAGTAGTCTTATAACCTGAAATCAAATGAAACTATCACAAATACTGATATTTGTCCAAATTTGTCAGAAAATCCAAAACCGAGAAAAGGAATGTTATTATTTCTAATCTTAGATACATCTGCTGATTTCTTGACTTCTTCCTCATCTGGCGTAAGCTGCCCATATGATCAGGACACATGTGACGATGAGTGTGGCCCATTTTCCTCTTCCTGCCTGTTGCCATGGGGCATGTGTCCTGCTGCTCCGTTTGGTACAGGCGACGCTGCTACAACATGTGTTCAGCTGTTTGGTTCTCTTAACAGTAGGGGCAGGTTGTCATTTTCTGTCCGTGTTAACAAGTTGACGAATGTCAGGGTGATCTATCAGGACATTTTGTGGTATTTGTAATAGTAGACGTTATATCATGAATGTGTAACACTGCGTAGAGTTATGAAACAGAATAACTAGCTGACAGAGAATGGATTGGAACAGCGAAGAGAAAAGAGTTGGGGATGAATTCACATTAAATTTTAAATTAAATCATCAAAATGTACTAATCATTGAGAGCTTTTTTATGATGTCATTCAATGGTGATAAATTCAATGAATCAGAGAATGAATGCCAGGTTGGAGAAGAGGGGAATTGTCGGAAGATAAAAGAAGGTGAATAGGGGGATGTTGTTGTGGAAAATGACATGTACTGGGGCCCAGGCAAGTTTGCTGAAAGCTGTTTTTATACGGTTCGTTCAACCATTTCTGGTGTAGGATGCAAAGGGAGAATGATGAAGTAAATGTATTCAGTGGATAGTGAGTGGTGGCTTTATAGTTGTGACGTTGTGGAACACAGAAATGAGGAATATGACGATGATGCTGGCCAATAGACTGCCTGTGGATGGAGTGGTCGTTTGTATGAGTGCTTTGGTGATTCTTCACTGTCTATTGCTTTATTCATGTGCCGTGTGAATAGAACTGTTTATTTTGGGTCATACGGGATAGCTGTGAATGTACACATCTCGATTTGTCAAACCAAGCCAAGCTTTCAGGAGAATAGACGCATAACAGAGTTGTGCTTACAGATCTATAGCGTGGGCGCTGTTCCCTCTCTGTTTAGATCTGCCAGATTCTGTGCAAGTCACATGATGTGAAGAATGGTCGGTAGTCGATGAAACGAGCACGTGGATGACCGTATGCAGAGGACAGGTTTCGGTTTGGGGTGGGGGGTGGGGGTGAGGTGATACGATGTTATTCAAGCGATACTGCACTCATAGCAGGTACGATAGAACTCGAACGTATAAGACACACCAGGAATGGCTTTCTGCGTGTTTGCGGTTAGCTTGTTCCACATTTGTTCTGTGATGAACCGCCAGGACAATGGTTTGTCAACAGTGTGGATAGTTATCTGGTTGATTGCCTTGTTAAGTAAGTTTATGCCAGTTTCAGATTTTTTTCTATTTAAGCATTACAGATGGAGACACACATTTCACTACAGTGTAACCTAGATCGTTCCAGTGACAGACTAATACAAACAAAAGATATAAAACCCTTATGCTGGGTATGATCTCAGGACCTTGTCAACGCATAGGGTTAATGCGGAGGCTTAAGGGTTATATCGCGCTCATTTTGGATCTTCTCCATCATATGGCAACAGTGGCGTCTGTGCACATGGAATTTATTCCGAGTGCGAAGACGTTATTTTGACAAACTGAAACGGAAACTGTTGAAAGTGTCTCAAGTCAGCTACTAACATCCGTTATAATTAGTCCAGTAAAACAATTTTTGTTTTGGTAGAAAGACACCAGGAATGTTAACTGTGCGGTGTTCACATATCGGATGGTGGAATCGTCGATCAATAATTACTATGCTTAGTTGGGAATAGTCAGGTTAGACAGAATGGTAAAAGGGGATCTTGTGGGATTAGTCTTGCCTTGAGAAGATGGTTGTTTGTTTTAAATGTCTACTTCGGTCTTCTTTTATGTTTTTGATCTGCATTGTTCTTGACTTAAAATCAGTACGAAACGATCAGATGTCAAAGCTATGGCTTGTACCGTTTACTCATATGTCTGTCTGGGTCGTGGAGTAACACAGGTTTTTAGTTTTTATATTTTTATTTTAAAGTATCCAGCTCTGCCTGTGCAGAGGTCCGACCACAGTTGATTGATTTCTTTCTTTTTCTGGAGGCTCGAAGACTTTTTCATCTTAATGCAAACTTGCATGTTTAAGAATGACCGAGTCCGGCACTAGAGAACGTACATCTTTTTTGTTATCATTGTTCGGGGGTCAGAAACGAAGCTTGTTTTCTGATGAAGAAGACTGGTCATAAAGAGAATAGCAGATTTGGTGTCAACTGATGGAGATGTGCAAGGAGTGACAGTGTCTTGGACATGTTGTAGTGAGGAATACGACAAACTGTAGATAGTGTCCTTATGCATTTGTTGAAGACTTGTGTGGGACAGATAGGGCAGGTAAGACAGGTAGGACAGGTAGGACAAGTAGAACAGGTAGGACAGGTAGGACAGGTAAGGCAGGTAGGACAGGTAGGGCAGGTAGGACAGGTAGGACAGGTAGGACAGGTAGGCAGGTAGACAGGTAGGACAGATAAGGCAGGTAGGACAGGTAGGGTAGGTAGACAGGTAGGGCAAGTAGGACAGGTAGGACAGATGGGGCAGGTAGGACAGGTAGGGCAGATAAGACAGGTAGGGCAGGTAGGACAGGTAAGGCAGTAGGACAGGTAAGGAATGTAGAACGGTAGGGCAGGAGGACAGGTAGGACAGGTAGGACAGGTAAGGAATGTAGAACAGGTAGGGCAGGTAGGACAGGTAAGGCAGGTAGGACAGGTAGGACAGGTAAAGCAGGTAGGACAGATAGGAAGGTAAGACAGGTAAGACAGGTAGGGCAGGTAGGACAGGTAGGGCAGGTAGGACAGGTAAGACAGGACAGGTAGGACAGTAGGGCAGATAGGACAGGTAAGAAGGTAGGACAGGTAAGACAGGTAGGACAGGTAAGACAGGTAAGGCAGGTAGGACAGATAGGAGATAGGGTAGGTAGGGCAGGTAGGACAGGTAAGACAGGTAGGACAGGTAAGACAGGTAGGGTAGGTAGGACAGGTAGGACAGGTAAGGCAGGTAGGACAGGTAAGGCAGATAGGACAGGTAAGGCAGATAGGACAGGTAGGGCAGGTAGGACAGGTAAGGCAGGTAGGACAGGTAGGACAGGCAAGGCAGGTAGGACAGGTAAGGCAGGTAGGGCAGGTAGGCTACTTGTGATAGTCATAGACACTTGCAGTAATATGATTTAGTCACAGTTGTAACATGACACAATGTTTGTGCATTTGATTGCTTGTTAGACTTAATAACTGTTTGTATGTTTGTTCGTTTGCTGCTGCTGCTGTTGTTTTGTTGTTGTTGTTAGTGTGTGTGTGTGTGTGTGTGTGTGTGTGTGTGTGTGTGTGTGTGTGTGTGTGTGTGTGCATGCGTATTCTGTATGAATGTGTGTGTGTGTGTGTGTGAGTGTGTGTGTGTGTGTGTGTGTGTGTGTGTGTGTGTGTGTGTGTGTGTGTGTGTGTGTGTGTGTGTGTGTGTGTGAAATTTCATAATATTTGTCTTCATGAGGTATTATTGACTGGGCATCTCACCTGAGCACAAGAGCAGCAGGAAGGTTGTTGAAAGAGCAAGGTATTTGCTGGTCATCATTGTCTTCTGTGAAATCTTCTGTCCTCTCTGCAAGGCTGGCCTTTCAACCTGCCGGACAAAGGATCAGTGATTAGCATATTGAGTGATCCTTGAGGAGTGAGGCATTGCAGACCTTAATTTTTTTCGACCCAGTATTATAAGGGCGATGCTCATTTGTTATCATTCGATGGTATACCTTCCTTGACTTTAAAGACAGACAGGTATCCATTTGCAAATAGGTGGATTGTGCCATCATGTTCAAGCCGATGTGTGTGTGTGTGTGTGTGTGTGTGTGTGTGTGTGTGTGCGCGCGCGCATGTGTGTATGTGTGTGTGTGTGTGATGTGTGTGTGTGTGTGTGTGTGTGTGTGTGTGTGTGTGTGTTAGTAGTACAACTTAAAATGTAGACATGACAATGAATGATTCATTATAATGATGATGAAGGTATCTGTGTGTGTGTGTGTGTGTGTGTGTGTGTGTGTGTGTGTGTGTGTGTGTGTGTGTGTGTGTGTGTGTGTGTGTGTGTATGTATGTGTGTGTGTGTGTGTGTGTGTGTGTGTGTGTGTGTGTGTGTGTGTGTGTTGTATGTGTGCGAGCACATGACATGCATGTGTTCTTGGTTCACGAGAGAAAGACTGTTACATCATCCTAAAAGTGCAAAGGTGTGGCGAAAGACTAACCTACAGTTCCTGTCAGACATTAAACAGCGTTCATGGATCTCGTAAGATCATGGAATTGTGTGTTAAGAAAAGTTGGAGGTACAAGTGCTGATTTGGCATCACACCCTCTTCCTCGCTTCTCTCGGGTGCTTTTTTGCCTCATTCCTCCTCGCTTCATTTTTCATCTCTTGTCTCCTACGCGCACGGTTGTTGGCGCACTCCTCCCACAGCCTGACACCGATACTCATGGACTTCATGTCCTGCTTGCACATGTCCTTGAAGCGATAAAAGTGGAGGCGCCATTTTGATCTGGATCCATCAGGTATCTCGCCATACAGAAGGTCTTTGGGGATCCTTTCATCCGCCATGTGTTGGATGTGATCCAGCCAGCAGAGGCACCATTGCTACAACAGGTTGTAGAGGCTGTTGGGATCTGGGCGCGAGTGAGGATATCCTCGTTTGTTATTTGGTCCGTCCTGGTGATTCCAAGGAAGTGGCTGAGGTTGCACAAATAAAAATGCTGAGCCTTCTCTCTTGTCTAGAGTGGAACGTCTACGTTTCATTGCCGTATAGAAAGGTGCTGAGGATGCAAGCGTGGTACACCGCCATCTTCATGTGTATTTTCAGCTTGTTGTTCGGCCAGACATGCTTGGTCAGTCTGGGGAAGGTCATTGCCGTTAGGCCAATCGTCTGTGAGTTT
>CM060311.1:47312691-47337691 GCA_030674185.1 Monoplex corrugatus
ATGTTGAGAGTTCCATGGACAGCAGAGAAAACAAACGAGACGGTCTTGATGGAGGCAGACACAAGAAGATCATTGATAAGGAAGATTAGGAAAAGACAGACAACATTTATGGGCCATTTTATGAGGGAAGGGGAATTAGAGCACCTGGTCACAACAGAAAAGCTGGAGGGTAAGAGAGCACAAGGAAGACCCAGGGAGAAGATATTTGATGGACTTGCAGGGTGGCTGAGGACGGAGAGGATGGAAGATGTGCTTGCGGCAACAAGGGATAGATGCATATGGAGTGCCATGATCGCCAACGCCATGCGGCAGGGCACTTGATGATGATGATGATGGGTCACAAACTTTGTTTATGGTTAAGGGAAAATTTCTTAAAAACTCAACAATGTCTTTGAATTTGTTACATTTCTAAACAGAAACAGTTCTAAGCATAAACAGTTTGTTCAATTTAAGCAGATGCTAGAGGTATATTAATGATATACACTGTTGATGATATATTAATGATATATACTGTTGCCTTTGTAATTACTGAGCGTATACGCGCGTGCGCACATGTGCAACAAAGCATGTAAAGTATGTGTAATAGGTGTATATGGTTGAAGTACCAATTTTGATGTCAATTTGGAGTTTGTTCAAAAGGGATTTATCGCATTCGTGCAAATCCATATATGTTCCATCCAAAATCTGCCAGCAATTACCTGGAGACTCACTGAGTCTTTACCAAATCCTGTACATTGGCAAGGGTTTAAAATGGGGTGAGAGGGAGGCAGGGGAAGGAGAGGAACCTATGAAAGACCAAGCTTTTTTCATCAGAATGATCAAAACAAAAAAATGGGTGGGGGGCAAACCAACTTTTAATATTGCGGGCTGGGAGTGAACTGGAGATATCAGATCTTGAGTTCACAGGTTTAAAACTAGACACTATTTGCTTGTCTCTCTCTGCCTTTCTGTTTGTTCTTGCCATTGCAAAGAAGATAGCTCTTCTTTTCGTCTTTAGTGGTTTATAATATAAACCTGCATTTATTGCGTTCAGTTAGACACCCATTGGCAGCTTTTCTTTTTATAGAAAACATTGAACATCAAATTGTCAAAGTGTGTGTATATGTGTGGGTGCGTGTGTGCATGTGTGTGCGTGCGTGCGTGTGCGTGTGTGTCTGTATGTGTGTGTATGTGTGTGTGTGTGTGTGCGCGTGCGTGCTTGTGTGCGTGCACGCGCGCGCTTGTGTGTTTGCATGTGTAACGGAGACATTGTGTTGTTGCAATATTGGTATTATGCTGTCGTGAAATTTAACATAATATTTATGCATTCTGTAATGTCCGCTTGATATGAAATTCAACAGGTCATCTGTCCGCTTACACATCACATCAGACATTTGTCCTGGCAGATATTTTCAGTTTTAACAGGAGCGTGTCATGAGCCCAACGCTCAAATACATCACTGGCTGTCATTAGTAGGAACTCGGTGTATGATGCCCGAAGTATGATGGATCAAAACAGCACTCTAAACTTCACTGATTACACAGGGAACGAAGCAGCCTCTGGTTGGTAGCCTCACGGCAACTTGTGAACTTCTCGCTTTAGGTTTGCTACGGGGTGAATCTGAGCTTGGTGCGTATGGTTTCCGGTATGTCTTGGCCGTTTTGTTTTCTCTGCCAGTACTTGCTATCAGATTAGTGCTAAACGTGATAAGAGTTTTAAAAACGTTCTCGAAAATTGAGTTTCCGGCATGGGACCATTTTTGTCTTCCCCCTCTCACCAAAATTACCGGATATTAGGTATTACCACGACATGAGTGATTTTCTAATGCTCCTTTTCAGTTTGACAATTTTGTTTTTCGCACATGAAAGGTTAGACGCGTGAAGGTTAAGTTCCCATAACGGTTAGATCGTCGGTGTGGGAATGATGTGGTAGAAACCTCGCGACTTTCGTAAAGGGCTGGAGGTTGCACGCAGTTTTTTTTAATGGCACTGTGTGCAGAAGCTTCATCGACATCCAGGTCTCTTTCGTGACCTATACTAACCCTGGATCTGATCAGAGTTAATTGTGCAAACTGCTATGGACATAGCTAGAAAGACAGACCATGCTGTTGATGTCATCCATCTCATGGATGTATCTTTGAGGGTTTGCCTAGATTACCTTGCCAACTCCACAGCTGCATCTCTGAAGCCCGATTGATAAAGGATATACCCGGATATACCTTGATCCAAGGAAGTGTAAAATACATCTCAGTCGTGTAGTCACAAAATAACATTGAAATCCATCGCATGATCATGTCATCCTGATTTCCATAAATCACCAGAACATTGCAAAAGCTGTCCAAGATCCGTCGCACTTCATCCTTTTTGCTCTCACAGTGATCACAACTTTGGCTTTTCCTGCCGTATTTATGTCTAAGGTTACTTTCTATCATAATCTTTGATGTCGGTGGTTGGTGGGGGTTGTCATTACAGAAATATGGCGGCGGCCTCATCACCAGTAGGGACGCTGACTTGGTCAGACTGTGGCTGAGCGATTATTGGGTAAGACGTTTAGTAGGTGCTGTGTCTAACAGGCACCAATGAACTCCAAAGTGATTCCAACAGAAGCGCAGGCTCCTCTGGTTGGTGGCCACGTAGTGATCTGAAACTGGACTCTAGAATAGTGACTGAATAAACCTGGAATCGGTAGGGTGGCGTTTGAGCGGTATGCCGATAAAGGTCTAAAAGATTATCCATAACCCAAACGTCGAAAGGGAGTTTGGTGTGACCTCACTACTACTCATGGGTCATTTTCTGAAGTCGGGTCGCGCTCCTATCCCTTGCTGCTTTACTTTCCTTAACCCAGAAAAGGGTCAGGTAGGCCTGCTTATTCATATACATATGTACTTGAAGCTGTACTCACAAAATGTTTGAACCAGGCTGCTGCCTGTGCTGTTTGACTGACAACATGAGAACTTGTAGACCAGGCGTGACGTAAAGACAGCCACAAAACAGGATTGACAGATGGGGCAGAACAAAGGATATCTGTGGGAAAAGCTTAAAATACATGCTCAGTCTTAAACAGCCCCAAACTACTGTTCACTGTACGAAGTATAAAGTTTCGTACATAACGATACGGATTTGTAAGAATCGACAGAATTGAAACCGGCAGGTAGGATCATATATTGTGAGAGTGCATAGGAACCTGTACAGTGAAGATGCTTGGGAACCTTACTGTGAAAATGCACTAGAACCAGTGCATTCAGAGTGCATACCCTGACAGAACCGTAAGAGTGAAGAAGAACCTGCACCATGACAGTGCATAGGAACCTGTAAAGTGAGAGTGCATTGCAAGTTGTTATTATACTCACTTTTATACAAGTTCCGGCTGATTCGGTCTTCGGTGGGTGTGCATGCAGAGTACTTTCGCGATTCCATTAGCCACCGGACACTGACATGACTTACACGATCTTTACCATGCATATCTGATGCTCTGTGTGCGTATACGCAGAAAGGGGGTTTAGATATACTGTCAAGTCTGCAGACATAGTGACCAGGGAGATTGTCAGAATCTCCACTGTTTACCCACCGGGAGGCAGGTACCCAGACAGGGTCGAACCTAGACCTTCCAATACGAAGTTCGACGCTTACCCATTTGGCTATCGTATATCGCACTCGCCATTTCAAGTTTAAAGTTCAGGTTCTCATGGGAAAGCTGGCCAGCACTCAAACGATGCTGTGTGACACAGCTGACCTGACAATGTCTTGTACTCGTTCAGGTCCAAATGTCAACCAGCCACTTGACTGTTCGCACATGCATGCAGAGTTGGTGACTTTATGTAAACGCAGGCGCATGTGGGTGGGGTGGGTGGTGGTTAGGGGGTGGGGAGGCGGTGCCTTCTCAGAACGAAATGCGCGATATGCCCAGTCGGACACACCAACATAGTGTACATAGTTCATAAAAAAACACAACAACAGACAATAACATGAAATCAGAAATGGGTAGTAGTGACACTAGTCCACAACTGTTTTTAATGCATGTAAATATATAAATCACCCGATAAATAGTCTTTCACGCGCGCGTGCACACACACACACACACACACACACACACACACACACACACACACACACACACACACACACACACACACACACACACACACACATGTTTTGGTGGCGGCCTTTTTTGAAGTGGGTGGTGGTGGCGATAGTGGTGTTGGTGCTAGGCATCACCACTCCAGAGGTGGCCGGGTCCGGTCAAAGCTAGTGTAGTAGCCAAGGGATGTGGAGTGTGAACAACTACTGTTGTTTCTTCTTGGGAACCTTGTTCAAACGTTTACCTTGTTGCTATGTTCACGTAGTTTGTAGTCCTCGTTTTCGTCTTCCATTAAAGCAGGTTCCTTCTCTATGGGGGGTACGAAAAGGGAGACTCTTGCATGTTGATTTGGACTGGGGCAAAAAAGTCTGCGATCCTCTTGAGACCAAATATTGATTTCTGGGTTTACTTCATCTGGGGGATTTAAGGAGAGGAGATTGTCATCCTGTTGGTGTGTAGTTGTAGCTGAGAGTGCTTCCCTATTGTTTCAAGAATAATGACTTCTACAGTGAATAGCAGGCCATCTCGCCATGCTGAACCAGCCCGAGCAGACTTCCCTTGGAAATTATGTCGCTCCTGTAAACTGCCAGGCTTCTTCCCAATCATAATGGGTGTTTATAAAGTGTTTACAATGATGAGTATGTTGTGCACCATGACAAAACTGTCCCCGTCCTGTTGCTCCTGTCGCCGGTCCTCATTACTATTACCCCCTCTGTCTTCAGCGGGGCAGGTGACGATGCAGTGGAGCTGCTGTGGTGACCATTGTGATGTCACTGTACACCCACTTGTTTGCTGTCTGGATAGTGCTTTGTAAATAACAAAAAATTACTGTCTTCGGTCACAGCTACAACTGCCGTGTGGTGGAAGTGGCCTGGCTGAAAATGGGCATTAACCGGTTCCTGGTATTCGACGTGAAGTCTGCTAGTTCTGAAATAAGTTATCTTCCCTCGCTGTCGGTATAAATGCATTTCGACCCTTTGTCGAGGGTTAAGTTCCGCCGAGACTTTAAAGTTGCAAAATCTTTATTGATTCTTAAGATCTCTTTCTCTTAGGATGGCCCTTTTGCCTTGTTGTCATCGGAAAGTAACAATCAGAGATCGGAGATGACTGTTGCGATCCATAGCTGAATGGTTCATGTCGTGATCCGTGTTTAGAGAGCGAGAGACAGTGAGATGTCGACCGCTTGGAAGCAATTAAAAATAATTCATCAGTAGTAGTAGTGGTAGTAGTAGTAGTAGTAGTAGGAGAGAGAGAGAGAGAGAGAGAGAGAGAGAGAGAGAGAGAGAGAGAGAGAGAGAGAGAGAGGGAGAGACACAGAGAGAGAGAGAGAGAGAGTTTCATCATCATCATCAGGTGCCCTGCCGCATGGCGTTGGCGACCATGGACTTCCAACCATCTCTATCTCTAGTTGCCCCTAGCATCTCCCCCACCCTCTTCATCCTCAGCCACTTTGCAAGTCCGTCCAGCATTCTCTCCCTGGGTCTACCCGGTGCTCTCTTTCCCTCCAGCTTTCCCGTTGTGACCAGGTGCTCCAAATCCCCCTTCCTCATAAAATGGCCTATAAATGTTGCTTGTCTTTTCCTAATCTTCCTTATCAGTGATCGACTTGTGTCTGCCTCCATCAAGACTGTCTCGTTTGTTTTCTTTGATGTCCATGGTACTCTCAACATTCTTCTGAGAAACCACATCTCGGCTGCCTCAATCCTGCTCTGGCTTTGCTTGCTGACTGTCCACGCCTCGCATCCGTACAACAGTATTGGTTCTATATAACATTCAAGGACTCTCTTTCTGATGTTAATTGATAGACATTTGTTGGTAAGAATGCTTGTCATCTTCTTGAATGCTGTTTTGGCTTGGCCGATTCTGCCAGCTATTTCCGATGTGCATTTGCCGTCTGATGAAATGACCGTTCCCAGGTATTTGAACTTATTAACCCGTGTCAAGGTTGTGCCATTTGCTATTATTTTGCAGGAGGGGATTTCATGTTTTTTACTGATCACCATGACTTCAGAGAGAGAGTTTAGGAACATTTAAAGAACAAGAGAGAGAGTTTAGGAACATTTAAAGAACAAGAAAACAAGGCGGTCGAGCCAGTCTAACAATCTACCGTTTCAAGGTTTTTGTTCTGTTTAAGAATTGATTTTAAACAAATATTACCGACAAATGCACAACAGTAAAGCGTAACTGAAATCACATTGTGAGAAAGAGTTCCAATTCTGGCAAAATACTCGTGTGCGCAAAATACTAGATAATGTATAGTATGTGCACATCTGAATGAAGCAAAAGCAATATAATATGGAAAAAACAAATTTGCCAACTGAACGAGTAAATAACATTCATCATCATCATCAGGTGCCCTGCCGCATGGCGTTGGCGACCATGGACTTCCAACCATTTCTATCTCTCGTTGCCCCTAGCATCTCCCCCACCCTCCTCATCCCCAGCCACTCTGCAAGTCCGTCCAGCATTCTCTTCCTGGGTCTACCTGGTGCTCTCTTTCCCTCCAGCTTTCCCGTTGTGACCAGGTGCTCCAAATCCCCCTTCCTCATAAAATGGCCTATAAATATTGCTTGTCTTTTCCTAATCTTCCTTATGAATGATCTACTTGTGTCTGCCTCCATCAAGACTGTCTCGTTTGTTTTCTTTGATGTCCATGGAACTCTTAACATTCTTCTTAGAAACCACATCTCGACTGCCTCAATCTTGTTCTGGCTTTGCTTGCTGACTGTCCACGCCTCGCATCCGTACAACAGTATTGGTTCTATATAACATTCAAGGACTCTCTTTCTGATGTTAATTGATAGGCATTTGTTGGTAAGAATGCTTGTCATCTTCTTGAATGCTGTTTTGGCTTGGCCAATTCTGCCGGCTATTTCCGATGTGCATCTGCCGTCTGATGAAATGACCGTTCCCAGGTATTTGAACTGTGTCAAGGTTGTGCCATTTGCTGTTATTTTGCATGAGGGGATTTCATGTTTTTTACTGATCACCATGACTTTAGTCTTCCTGCTGTTTAGTTCCAACTCCTTACCTTTGCTTTCTATTTCTAGTATATTCACAAGGTTTTGTAGGTCCCTTTCATTTTCTGCAATTAGCACGGTGTCATCTGCGTACCGAATGTTGTTTATCATTTTCCCTCCAACCTTTAATCCAGGGTCTTCTTCTAGGTTTCTCATGATGTTTTCACTGTATAGTGAAAACAGATCAGGTGACAAAACACAACCCTGTCTGACTCCTCTTTTGATGTTTTGGAAAGAGCTTATATTGTTTTCTATTCTCATTGCAGCTGTTTGTTCCCAATACATATTCTTGATTATACGTAGATCTTTTCCATCAACATTGAGTCTCTCCAGTTGGTTGATCAATTCTTCATGTCTTACCCGATCGAAAGCCTTGGTATAGTCAACAAAACATAAATACAAATCCTTATTCATCTCAACTGACCTCTCTATGATAGTTCTTAGGATGCATATGGCATTAATAGTTCCGTTCCCTTCCACAAATCCACACTGTTCTTCTGCTATTTCTCTTTTGATTCTATTCCTTGTCCTTATCATGATTATTCTTAACAGGATTTTTGTTACATGACTCATCAAACTGACTGTGCGATGGAATTCACATTCTATAGCCCCTGTCTTCTTTGGAAGTGCAATGAAAATTGATTTTGACATATCTTTGGGGATTTTTCCAGTGTCATAAATTTCATTTAGGAGGACTGTTATTTTTTCTATGCCAAATTCCTCCAGGGCTTCAATCATCTCTGTAGTAATGTTGTCTGGTCCTGGGGCTTTTGCTGGTTTCATCTTTTTCAGTGCTGCTCTAACTTCATCTTTCATTATGGGTGGTCCTTCAAAGTTCTTTTTTATAATGTGTTCTTCGTTTCTGTCATCCTCAAAAAGGTCTTTAATGTACTCTCCCCATCTGTCCAGTATTTTGTCTTTTTCCATGATAAGCGTGCCATCTTTTGATTTTAAGCAACCAGTTGATGTGCATGTATTTTTCCTGTGGACAGTTTCTTCAATTCGTCTGTACATACCCTGAGGATCCATTTTGTGTCGGTCTTCTATTTCTTTGCATTTTGTGTTCAGCCAAGCTTCCTTAGCTTCGATGCACCTATACCTGATTTCTTTGTTTATCTTCCTGTATATCTCCTCGCTTCTCTTTGCCCTCCTCCTTTCCTCTATCAAGCCCAAAATTTCATTAGTCATCCAGCTCTTTTTTGCTTTTCTATCTACCTTAGGGATTTCTTCACAAGCTCCATTTATCGAACTTCTCAACTTTTGTCCATTGTTCCTCACTGTCACCAACGTCTTCCATAGCACTGAATTTGTTTTGAACATGTACATTAAATTTTTTACGTATCATTTCATCTGTCTTTAACAGTGCAAGGTTTAGTTTGATGTTGCTTTTGGTCTGTTTCCTTTTCCTCAATTTCAGCCTAAACCTTCCCACTTCAGGATTGTGGTCACTATTGCAGTCTGCGCCTGGTAGTGATTTTGCTGACAGTAAAGAATTTCTGAATCTTTTGTTGACCAGGATGTAGTCAATCTGATTTTTGGTATTATCTCCTGGACTCACCCAAGTCCATTTTTTTCTGTTAGGCTGCTCAAACTAGGTGTTCCTTACTATGAACTCATTCATCTGTGCCCATTCTACAAGTTTCCCTCCCCTTCCGTTTTGTGTACCAAGGCCATGAGGTCCAACTATATCCTCCACCCTATCCTGTCCCACTTTAGCATTAAAATCTCCCATTATAACTGTAACTTCTCGTGATTTACATTGGACCTTGGCCATCTCTAAAACTTCGTAGAAGTTGTCGATGTCTTCCTGAGTACTTGCGGATGTTGGTGCATACACCTGTATGATGTTGATATCAAATGGTTTGCCTCTCAATTTGACCAGCAAAACTCTGTCGGACACTGCCCAGTATCCATTAACTGCTTTTGATTTGTCTTTGTCCATTATGATGCCTACTCCTCTTTCATGTGAATTACCACCAGAGTATATCACTGTATATTCTCGTGATGTTATCATGCCTGCCCTCTTCCATCTCACTTCCCCTAGTCCTAAAATACTGATGTTAAGCCTTTCCATCTCCATTTTGATGTTGTCTAATTCACCTTTCTGCAACAGTGTTCTGATGTTCCATGTTGCTATTTTGATGTTTCTAAGTTTGACTTTGGGTTTAATTTTGGTCGCAGTAGCTGGCTGACGGTCTGGTATCACCTGCGCCGCATGACAGTCCCTACCGGACGAAGGTGCTCCACAGGAGCACCTATTGACGTCGTTAACTTTCTTCTTCCTTTTTCTTTTGTCCATGGTTTTTCCTGGGGAAAACTACGATGGTGGTTTCCTCGTGCCTTCCATCGGTTTTTTTTCAGGGTTAACTCCCTTAGCCTTACTCTCTCCCGAGATGTCCACAAGGCAGTGGAGCTATTTACCCATAGCTTGGGGATCTGGTTCGTGGGCACCCGGGCGTATCCACACGCCGGTGGGCCTGCATGCCGCACGTCTGGGGGCCAGACCTCCTCCGAGTCCTACGAGATTTAGCCTGAGTCCGTGAGGTGCTCAGTTAAGGTAACGAGGAGGCACAAAGTAGGGCTTGCGGATGGAGAGGCTATGTACTGACAAGAAGAGACGCCTTCTGCTCTTCTTTTCGCATAGCTGCTAGCCAGCGGTGTAGGCTGTGAAAGTGAGAGGTGACAAGCACGCAGTCACTAGTCACTAGCCGACACACTAGACGCATCACATCCACCCTCAGACAACATTAGTAGTATAAAAACAGTTTCTGCAAAAATGTCTGTGCATAGATGTTATTCAGACTGTTCAGGAGTCTTTTGAGAATTGTCTATCATGTCAAATATTGTTCAGGCAGGGGAATGAAGTCTTAGGGTCAAGGTCGTTGTAAAAATGATGTCTACTTCACACAGCCTCGTTTTGGGTACATTGTAGCCAGACTACACAATCAAAAGGCGAAACAGAACTAGATCTATGCTTACTTAAGAACTATGCCTAGATCTATCTTTTGCGAGAGAGAATCAAACAGCCTCAATTTCCCGAATAGAGATTTCTTCCATCTCATCAGGGAAAACAAAAAGCACTGATGCTTCAATGCAAACTTTTCATAAAAACTTAAAGATCTTGCACAACTTCAAACGGTGCAATGAATCCTCAAATCATCACTTTATGATTAGCTGTCTTGTCTGAAAGTGATGACCCAATAAAACCACCATGTTCTTATACACGTTATATCACAATATGAGTCAAACACGGCTGGGCTTCATTTTTAGAAACTGATCAGAGCGAACAAAAACGAGGATTGTTTTCAACAATACATTAATACATCCAGTACAGATCTGAGGGAGCGTTTTTCGAAATATATGTAAAAGTTAACGTTGTTTAGACTGTTGATACTTAACTTTTCCGTTCAGTATGTATTTACTAGTTTCCAGACTTTTGCACACCAGCAGGCTTATTTTGAGGAAGAAAATTATATAAAAGTATAGAAAATAATTTTTGCTCTAAAGGTTATATTGAAAGTCAGTTCTTTTATTTTTTTGACAATTTCTATAGGAAGTCGATTCCTTGAATTTTTATACAGACAGTGTAACCATGATGGTCTAGAATAATCGGTCACCGTGACTTTAAGAAAACTTCAAAAGAGATAACATTTGACATGCATCGAGGACAAAGGGAGACTATTACAGATACGAAAAGAGCTTTTAAATGTTGTCAGTTCCCGAGAAAGTGCTTTTTACACATCTTCCTCGAAAAGTGAAGATTTCTGGCACTGTTTTGGTTCTTGTGGCCTTGGTCTTGGTGCCTGCCAATCAAACGCGTCTATTCACGACTCCTCAATGGTCCACACCTTTGACTTAAATCGGGTGAAGATCCATCTATACAGAGCTGAGCATCTCGTGTCTTCACATTTTTGTCACGGAGAGGAGAGAGAGAGAGAGAGAGAGAGAGAGAGAGAGAGAGAGAGAGAGAGAGAGAGGACGCACGCGCGCGCGCGCACACACACACACACACACACACACACACTCTCTCTCTCTCTCTCTCTCTCTCCACACACACACACACACACACACACACACACACACATGAAATAATTTCTCTGTCCCTCTTGTTTTCTTTTTTTTCCTTTTCTTTTCTCTGTGTATGTGTGAGTGTGTGTGTGTGTGTGTGTGTGTGTGTGTGTGTGTGTGTGTGTGTGTGTGTGTGTGTGTGTGTGTGTATGTGTGTGTGTGTGTGTGTGTGTGTGTGTTTCTCTCTCTCTCTCTGTGCTGAAGGGAGATTAAAAAAGGAAAACGATAGTGAAAAGGCAAATACGTATAATAAACATTACCGCTGACAATGTTAGGCAACGATTCGGTATTGTGACTAAGTACGGCTCGTAAAGCATATGTCTTGTTATGTTACCGTGTATGGAGCGTTGCTGTAATGGGACAATGGAATACATTCGTGGAAATTTAAGGAAGCAAATTGTGATACAAGAATAAGAACAACCTTTGTGTTTGAACGCCTTTTCTAACATTTTTTTTCGGATACAGTTGTAACATATCCGTGTTTTAAGCCACTGGGTTTTAAGCCACTGGGTTTTAAGCCAAGTAGATGTGTGTGAAGGCATGTAAAATGTGCAGAAACGGTGGAATAAACATAATTAAAAGAAATGTATTTTGATACACACGTCAGAAAACAGTTGTTTGGAGCAGCATTATTTCACTTCTTCGGTGTGTATGTACTTACACGTTAAAGCTGTTTCTATCGATTGCGAAAGACAGCATTTTTTTTCTAATTAGTTTGATGGTATTTTCATAGTCTCTGAGGCCGATCTGTGGCACAAAAGTAGAAATGATGAAAGGGAAATTTCATCTGATTACAGTTAACACCATTAAGTATGAAACTTATATAAAGAGTCGATTTTCTGAATTTTTAACTTCTTTGTTACATACAACGTACTCACAAAGATTCAGACGACCTTGATAATCATTCAAGTTCCATCCAAAACAGAATGTTAATGAGAGGTTGTGTATGATTAAAAGTTAAAACAAAACAAAGTAAAACAAACCAAAACAAACCAAAACCAAAACAAAGCAACAAAACAAAACAACCTATCCCCTCAAGTTTGGTAACGCTTACTTATTAAGTATTAGAGTTGTATCATAAAACACGGATTTCAGCAATATTGTTATGACCTTAAGATCAAGTCAAGATAATCCAACTTTAACATAATTATGTGAGTTCGACTGAAGGCATTACTGAAATGATACAAACGATCGTGTTCACTTCATTTGTAATGGTGATAATACTGGTCACACATATGTTATCATAACCCCCCAAAATAACATCTTCATTGTATGAACCTTTAATTAGTTATATATATGTACATCGATTTCTTAAAGATTTGTTCATTTAGAAACAGTGGAGCCAAACGAATTTGAAGTTTTTGCTTCCCATCGGAAAACACACGTTTTGTCTTTCTCAAGGTCATTGTTATAAAATAATTCTTACACAGAATTTTCATGTTGATAATTTCAAACTGAAGGAGCACTGTGTTTTCCCATTGTTTGGGACTTTTATATGGCATTAATAGTTCCTTTCCCTTCCACAAATCCACACTGTTCTTCTGCCATCTCCCCTTCGACTCCATTCCTTGTCCTCATCATGACTATTCTTAATAGGATTTTTGTTACATGACTAATCAAACTGATTGTGCGATGGAGTTCGCATTCTATAGCCCCTGTCTTCTTTGGAAGTGTAATGAAAATTGATTTTAACATATCTTTGTGGATTTTTCCAGTGTCATAAATTTCATTTAGGAGGACTGTTATTTTTTCAATACCAAATTCTTCCAGGGCTTCAATCATCTCTGTAGTGATGTTGTCTGGTCCTGGGACCCTTCCCGGTTTCATCTTTTTCAATGCTGCTCTAACTCTATCTTTTACTATGGGTGGTCCTTCAACGTTCTTTCTTATAACGTGTTCTTCGTTTCTGTCATCTTCAAAAATGTCTTTAATGTACTCTTCCCATCTGTCTAATATTTTGTCTTTTTTCCATGATAAGCGTACCATCTTTCGATTTTAAGCAACCAGTTGACGTGCATACATTTTTCTTGTGGACAATTTCTTCAGTTCGCCTGTACATTACCCTGAGGATCCGTTTTGTGTCGGTCTTCTATTTCTTTGCATTTTGTTTTCAGCCAAGTTTCATTAACTTCATTGCACCTATTCATGATTTCCTGTTAATGCCATATACATGTTAAGAACTATCATAGAGAGGTCAATCGAGATGAATAAGGATTTATATTTGTGCTTTGTTGATTATACCAAGGCTTTCAATCGGATAAGACATGAAGAATTGATCAACCAACTAGAAAGACTCAATATTGATTGAAAAGATCTACTATTAATCAGAAATATGTATTGGGAACAAACAACTGCAATGAGAATAGAAAATATAAGATTGGATCGTCTTGTAATGCAAACAGTATTACCGGTACCATAACTCATCAATGAAGACCTAAAAGGATGCGTTGCCAACGGATGCCAGGGAGGTATCATCAGGTTGATATATGTTTCTGGCACTACTTAGATACAAAGAAATTACCAGGTTTGTTGTTATGCTCAGACTTTGAATGAAAAAGCCTTCAATTCTGTTGGATTTGATTATGATTTATGCAGATGTATAGGGGACTTTTATGAAAATATTAAGTCTACGATAATACTTAACGGCCAAAACACACAATGGTACAAGATAGAACAAACTGAAGACAAGGTGATCTCATATCACCGTGCCATGTCATTTTATATGCAGAAGTATTGGCTATAATGATAAGAAGACAAAGGACATTAAAGGAATTTATTTTAATAATTATTATTTTAATAATTAATAATTTAAAAAAAAAAAAATTAGTGAATAAAATCCCTCAGTTTGCTGATCATATACAATTGATTAAAAGAGGAGACAAAGTATCTTTTGAGAATCAGTTCAACTCAATACATGTAGTAAATCATCTAGTCCGTCTTTGAATGCAGAGAAAACACAAGTAGTTTATCTTTGAAGTAAAAAGTACTCAACTGATAAATACATGCCAAATCTAGGTTTCCATTGGATTCGAAAATGATTTCAAATGTTAGGAGTTTGGTTTCTACAAGACTTAAAAGAATGTAAATCTATCAGCTACTCTGAATTTTCAGAAATCAAAGCATTGTTTAAAATTTGGTCGAAAAGAAGCGTTACCTCTCTTGGACGAATAGCTGTTCTAAAATCCCTAATTTTGTCTAAACTTGTGCACCTGCGGAAGTTGATTGCTACCTGACCCACCAGATGTTTCTGTTTCAGAATGTCAGACTATGTGCCCAGTTTGTGTAGAATGGAGAACAAGATAGGATTAAGAGGAAGACAGCAGTCAGGATTAAGAGGAAGACAGCAGTCAGGATTAAGAGGAAGACAGCAGTCAGAATTATTAAAAGAAGGAGGAATTGGAATTCCTGACTTGAAAACTTATTTTAGCTCTTAAACTCACCTGAAAGAGCAGCAGGCATCATAATGGAAAGAGACAAGTCAAAGTCTGTCAAAGGATATTGGGCAGTGTCAGACAGTTTTATTAGTTAGGTTGGATGGCAAGCCATTTGATATAAGCATCATCCAGGTATCTGCATGAACATCCGCAAGTAGGCCACTCAGGAAGAAATTGACAACTTCTGCGAAATATTAGAGACGGCCAAGACTCAATGCAAATCACAGGATATTACAGTAATAATGGGATATATTTATGCTAAAGTGGGACAGAAGAGGATGGACATAATTGGCACACAAAATGAAAGGGGAGAGAAACTTGTTGAATGGGCAGCCTAACAGAAGAAAATGGGCATGGATGAGTCCAGGAGATAGTACAAAAATCAAATTGATTACAATCATCCCGATAAATAAAAGATTAGAAATTCTTAATTGATAGCAAAAATGCTACCAGGCACAGACTACAACAGTAACCACAGTCCTCTAATGGGAAGATTCAGGCTGAAACTAATGAAAAGAAAACGGACCAAAAGTAACATCAAACTAAATCTTGGTCTCTTAAAGACACACAAAGAGACCCGTGAAAAAATTAACGTACATATCTAAAACAAATTCAGTGCTCTGGAGGACATTGGTGACAGTGAAGAACAATGGACAAAGTTGAGAAACAAAAGAAATTGTAGGGTTGATGGAAGAACGGAAGAAGGCAAAGGGAAAAAAGGAAGAATACAAAAAGAGACACAAGGGAATCAGGAATAGGTGCAATGAAGCTAAGGAAACTTGGCTGAAAACAAAGTGCAAAGAAATAGAGGACCGACAAAAACAGACTCTAAGAATAGATTGACCACAGGAAAAAGACATGCACATCAACTGGTTGCTAAAAATCTAAAGATGGTAAGCTTATCACAAAAAAAGACAAAATATTGGATAGATGGGGGAGAGTAGGTAAAAGACCTTTCTAACGATGATAGAAATGAAGAACACATTATAGGAAAGAACGTTGAAGGACTACCCACAATAAAATCTGAAATTAGAGCAGCATTGAAAAAGATGAAACCGGGAAAAGCCCCAGGACCAGACCATATTACTACAGAAATGATGGAAGCCTCGGAATTTGATATTGAAAAAATAAGTCCTTCTAAATGAAATTTATGACACCGGAAAAATCCCCCAAAATGTGTAAAAATTAATTTTCATTGCACTTCCAAAGAAAGCCGGGGCTATAGAATGCGAACTCCTTCGTACAATCAGGTTGATGAGTCATGTAACAAAAATCATATCAAAAATACTCATGATGAGGATAAGGAACAAAATCAAAAGAGAAATAGCAGATGAACAGTGTGGATTTGTCGAACGGAAAGGAACTATTAATGCCATATGCATCCTAAGAACTATCACAGAGAGGTCAGCTGAGTTGAATAAGGATTTATATTTATTCTTTGTTGATTATACCAAAGCTTTCGATTGGGTAAGACACGAAGAATTGATCAACCATCTAGAAAGTCTCAAAATTGATGGAAAAGATCTAATAATAATCAGAAATATGTATTGGGAACAATCAGCAGCCGTGAGAATAGAAAACGATATAAACTCTTTCCAAAATATCAAAAGAGGGATTAGGCGGGATTGTGTTCTGTCACCAGATTTATTTTTACTTTACAAAGAAACCATCATGAGAAACCAAGAAGAATGCCCTTTGATAAAGTTTGGAGGAAAAATGATAAACGACATTCGTTACGCAGATTACACCGTGCTAACTGCAGAAAATGAAAAAGACCTACAAAACCTTGTGAATATAATAGATATAGAAAGCAAAGGTAAGGGGTTGGAGCTAAACAGCAAGAAGACTGAAGTCATGGTAATCAGTAAAAAACAAGAAATCCCCTCATGCAAAATAACAACAAACGGCACTACTTTGAGATAGGTTGACAAGTTTAAATATCTGGGAATGGTCATCTCACCAGACAGCAGATATACATCAGAAATAGCCAGCAGAATCGGCCAAGCCAAAACAGCATTCAAGAAGATGAAAAGAGTTCTTACCAACAAATGCCTATCAATTAACATCAGGAAGAGTTCCTGAGTGTTGTATAGAACCGATACTGTTGTACGGTTGTGAGGCATGGACAGTCAGCGCGCAAAGTCAGAACAAGATTGAGGCAACTGAAATGTGGTTTCTAAGAAAAATGTTGAGAGTTCCATAGACAGCAAAGAACACAAACGAGAAAGTCTCGAAGGAGTCAGACACAAGAAGATAATTTATAAGGTATTTTATGAGGAAAGTGAAATTAGAGCACCTGGTCACAAGAGGAAAGTTGGAGGGAAAGAGAACACCAGGTAAACCCAGGGAGAAAATATTGGACGGACTTGCAGTGTGGCTGGGGGCAGAGAGGGTGGGAGATGTACTTTCAACGACAAGGGATAGATTTGTATGGAGGGCCATGATCGCCAACGCCTTGCGGCAGGGCACATGATGATGATGATGATGATGACGATGATGAAACTCACCTGCATAAGGAAGCTAAGAAATACAAGCCACAATGAAAAAATCTTTTGTGCAAGTTTGATAAATATGAAGAAAAGGAATAATGTGTTTTGGACACACACATTAAAAGAATATAAACAGTTTTGCCATAAAATAGAATTAAAAAAATCCTTATGAACTGCTTGTTGAATCAGTGATGTTTAACGAATTTATTTCAAAAGATGGCAAAATTATAATACTTACAAACTGGATCGAAAATAGTATTTATTGTATTGCACACTTTATAAAGACAGCAGTGAATTCTTTGAACAAACAGAATATAACGCAAAATATGGCGTAATGTAGACTTCGTTTTGCTGGATGTGTATCATCTATTAAAGACTATACACAAAAATGTAACAGTAAAACTTAAATAATCTGCTGGATGAATGCGTGTCGTCAAATACAAGTTTCTGGAACTGTAATTTTCATTTGAGGGACGACACGCATTCATCCAGCAGATTATTTTTCTTGTACGTACCGAAATCAATAGAAGAGAAATAAACATGTTTCCAGGACCTACAGACAGTTTTGTAGCAGTTCTTTCCCTTTAAACCGTTATTCTATCATTTCACATCAGTTTCACAGAATGTTTGAATTGGTCCACTGCGTTCAAGCTCCCAGAATTACATACGTTTCAGTATAAGTAAGCAACCTTGAGTCTTGTGCCTTAGACCACTCGCCATCCTGACATTTCCTTTTTGTCCCAGCCCCTCACATTAAAAACTGGCCTGCTTGCTGCCCATCTTACTGTTTCTGTCACTCCGCTGGTGTCAGTTTTGTGTTCCACAGATTGTCCTTTCCCTTCCCTCCACATTTCAAGACCTTGTCAGTGCACAGGTCTTTGCTGCTGGCAGACATGGAAGGAGCGTATGGAATGTCCGAATGCGATGAATCCCTCTTGAACAAACTGCAGATTCCATACAGGGACTCAGCAGACTAAAGTTTCGCAGTGCAGTGTGGATGTGTGACTGTTTATATGTTTTCCTACATGTATACCCAATATTCTTGGTGGAGAAGAAAAAAGGAATCATCATCATCATCATCAGGTGCCCTGCCGCATGGCGTTGGCAATCATGGACTTCCGTCTGTCTCTATCTCTCGTTGCCCCTAGCATCTCCCCCACCCTCCTCGTCCCCAGCCACCCTGCAAGTCCGTCCAGAATTTTCTCCCTGGGTCTACCTGGTGCTCTCTTTCCCTCCAGCTTTCCCGTTGTGACCAGGTGCTCCAAATCCCCCTTCCTCATAAAATGGCCTATTATTGTTGCCTGTATTTTCCTAATCTTCCTTATGAGTGATCTACTTGTGTCTGTCTCCATCAAGACTGTCTCGTTTGTTTTCTTTGCTGTCCGTGAAACTCTCAACATTCTTCTTAGAAACCACATCTCAGCTGCCTCAATCTTGTTCTGAATAGATATACTGAACCTACGTAAAGTATTGGAGTACTATGTTATCGAAGTTAATTACAGTGTGCCAGAGAAGTTTTTCTTTTCCGGCCCATGCATGTCTTTTTGGATTACCTATACACTCTGTTTCCCAAAATTCAACCCCTGGTCCTCATCCTTGGAGATGATAACAGGGCAGAGTAGGGGACTGCTTGGTCCGGGTGAAGTACGTTGTGGCTATTTTTCACTTAGGCGCTATGCTAGCCCAGAAGGCCGGCTCGGATCACCTTGAAACACCGCTGGCTAACATGGCTCTGGTGAAGCTACTACAGGCCTAGCAAGACAGTAGCGGATAATATCTTGCTCAAGAAAGTAAAAGGAGGGATAAACGGACTGACCAAAACAGAAAACGGACTGGCAATGGTAAAGGCAAAGGAAAAATGAACAACGAAAAAAGGGGGTGCATGGAATACCCGTGGACTGAAAGAGAAACTGTAGAGTTTATGACACAGCGCAAAATCACAATTCTGGGCCTAGCAGACATCAGGAAGAGAGGAAACGGGACAAAAGAAATTGTTACTAACTTTGTTTTCATCTGGAGCAGAGTGAGTGTAAACCAGAGGGCAACACACGGCACGGGTTTCATGCTTCATGGCCAGACAGCACCGAGCCTCTTGAGCACAGAGTACATATCTGTGAGAATCATCAATAATTTAAAGGTGTGAGATGACGAGAAGATAAACTGCGTACAGATCTACGCGCCGTGTAACGACTCATTCAGAAGAGGAAAAGGAAGAGTTCTTTGAGAGACCCTCTGAGTTACATCAGCAGTGTTCCTGGCAGTGGGGACCTGATCGTCATGGGAGTGATCGAAGAAAAATACCATGCATGAGGTATTTGGGCCCACGCAGACAAGAAAACGCCATGCAATACTCGTAACAACGGCAATCACACACTGAGCCTATATCCAGAACATGAGTTCTTCATGAACAAAATCTCCTTCCAGCAACGAGACAGTCAGATATATACGTGAAACAAAGGGAACCACCTAAAGGTGTCTTCACAGATCCTATTTTGGCAAGAATATCCAAGAGACACACTATCACTGACTCGAAAGCCACCCCAAATGCAGGCCTTGACATAGACACGCACCGGTTATTTTCAGCTTGTCCACAAGGAGGAACAAGACAAAAGGAAAGCAGAGGAAGCAGGCTGTCAAAATCAACACGAAGAAGCTCCAAGAAGAGGAAGTACATGTCAAGATCTGTAACAATGTCGCAGAAAAGCTGAAGCACATAAATCCTACAAAGATTATTGTAGAACAAGTCTGGAGCACCTTCAAAGAAGTCATAGTAGATATTTTGAAAGTGACACGTGGAACCACGAAATATGAAATAGAACCAGAAAGACGACGGCATGGTGGAACGACCAGTTTAAGAAGCAGCAAGGAAAAGAAAAGACTATGCAAAGCATGGGTTCAATCAAAACGTGAACAAGACTATGTTATTTAGAGGGTTGCACACGAAGAAATAGTAAAAAGACAGCCAAACTGGCAAAGGAAACATCATGGAAGAAATATGGAGAGCGTTCCACCAGAAAGTTCTTTAGGTGAACCTTTTAACCCCCCCCCCCCCCACACACACACACAATAATCAAGAACGCGGATGAACAACTTCTGAGAAGAATATTTTAAAAATCTACTCGACTGGTGTTTTGTCACCAGATCTGTTTTCACTTTACAGAGAAAACATCATGAGAAACCTAAAAGAAGACCCCGAATTAAAGGTTGGAGGGAAAATGATAAACAACATTCGATACGCAGATGACACCGTGTTAATTGCAAAAAATGAAAGGGACCTACAAAACCTTGTGAATATATTAGAAATAGAAAGCAAAGTCATGGTGATCAGTAAAAAAACATGAAATCCCCGCATGTAAAATAACAGCAAACGGCACAACCTTCACACAGGTTGATAAGTTCAAATACCTGGGAACGATCATTTCATCAGACGGCAGATGCACATCAGAAATAGCCAGCAGAATCGGCCAAGCCAAAACAGCATTTAAGAAGATGACAAGCATTCTTACCAACAAATGCCTATCAATTAAAATCAGGAAGAGAGTTCTTGAATGTTATATAGAACCAATACTGTTGTAGGATGTGAGGCGTGGACAGTCAACAAGCAAAGCCAGAACAAGATTGAGGCAGCCGAGATGTGGTTTCTAAGAAGAATGTTGAGAGTTCCATGGACAGCAGAGAAAACAAACGAGACAGTTTTGATGGAGGCAGACACAAGTAGGTCATTCATAAGGAAGATTAGGAAAAGACAGGCAACATTTGTAGGCCATTTTATGGGGAGGGGGGGAATTGGAGCACCTAGTCACAACAGGAAAGTTGGAGGGAAAGAGAGCACCAGGTAGACCAGGGAGAAAATGCTAGACAGACTTGCAGAGTGGCTGGGGACAAGGAGGGTGGAAGAGATGCTAGGGGCAACAAGAGATAGAGACAGATGGAAGTCCATGATCGCCAACGCCATGCGCAAGGCACCTGATGATGATGATGAAGCTTCCAACCTTTCTCTCTCATCGCCTTCTGTTTTCCTCCGTTACTGATTGATCACTGTATGGCCACGTTCTTTGAAATTTGTGCACTAGTCCTGTGGATGATACCAAGGGCACGTTTGATAACTGTATTTAAATCAGTAAGTTCTACCTTTGAAAAAATAACTCACTGTCTATGTCTGTCTGTGTATCTATATCTCCGTTTATCAGTCTCTCTCGCTTCGGAGTGTTTAAGATCGGCTTTGCAGAGCGAATTCTGTAACCACTGCGCCATCCCATTTTTCCACGAAGGGACAGAAGTCTTACTCAAGGGAGACTATCAGCCCCCCCGTGGACTCTGCTCTGACTGTTCTCCCGATTACCAGGGACCAAATTCCCACACCCCCTCCCATCATCTGTCACAGTTTGACGGGACCACACACGTTTTCAAACGTTCAAGAAGTTCGTGAAATCCCTTTCCATACATTTTCAGATTGTGGACTACAGTGGCATACATCCATTTTCAAATAATTGAGAAACTGTTTCTGACATATGATGAAAACAAACGGCCGTCAGTAAAGCTTACACGCACACACACACACACACACACACACACACACACACACACACACACACACACACACACACACACACACACACACACATATGGTAGAAAGAAACTCTAGGGAGAGCTAGACAACAGAAGGTCTTCAGAGAAGTAACCCCCTTTAGACAAGTGTTTCGGCCCTGAATTCCTTACACTCTCGGGGGGGCCGGGCCACATCCAGGTCATGACTCCTGGATGCCCTTCTGCTGTTGGCTATTTTTTTTTTCCCACGCCGGGGAGCGAACCTGGGCGATTCTGCGCTTCAGAACTGCGGTACGCGGTTTTACCAATGTGCTAACGGGGCACACATCATCTGTAGGGAATTTAATCCTTATGAAGTTCACTTTTGGTTCCTCCTTGCCCAGATCCAGCTTGAGCTCCTTTCTGCTGCCTCTGCCATCGCTTTAAGGGCTCTAGTCCTCTTCTTCCCAGAAATTGCGAGTTGTTTCATGAGATCATAAGCGGAGGTGCCCACAAACCCTCTTGCCCCGACCTCTATGGCGAAGATTTTGACCCGCAGACCTGCTTTCTTCAGGGTGCTGGCAAGACCGGCGTATTTTTCGGTCTTGTAGATATGTGCTTCTTCCATTCTGCTTTCGTATGGCACAGTGAGTTCTATCAGAATCACTTGTTTCGAGGAGTCAGAGTGGAGAGCGATGTCTGGTCTCATGCCTGTCTTGCTGATGACATCTGGGTAATTTCTCCACTCTGGGAGGTCTGCTGTACACTCCCAGTCGACTGCTCCATCCAGAAGACCCTTTGGCAATGTGCTGGTTGTCATAGCACTTTCGGGCCAGACCTGTTTCCCTCCTGCTTTGTAGAACGTTGTCATAGCAATTGGTGCGTTTGGGGTCATGGTTTTTTCGCTAACCACGTCTGTGATCACTTTCAGAACTTGGTTGTGCCTCTATGTATACCTTCCTTGGGCTAGCGCTACTTTGCAAGAGCTTAGGACATGTTCCATTGTTTGTTTCTTCTGACAGAGCGGACATGCTGGGTCGTCTGATTTCCCCCATTTCACTAAGTTTGCATTCGAGGGGAGCAGGTCATATACAGATCTGAGGAGGAAGCTTATCCTTAGAGGAGCCATGTGCCACATATCGTTCCAGCTGAGACTTCTTTGGAGTGCACTGTCCCATGTTGTCCATTGCCCCTGTTGACCTTGCTGGACTGCCTTCTGCACTCTTTTGACATCTTCTTCTTCCTTCAACTCCTGTATGATCATATCTCTTTTTTCCTTCCCTTTAGCTTTGGACCACCACTGCATTTTTGTTGCTCCCAGTCCCTGTCTGTTGGTTTGCGTGTGTCCAATTATTTCTTTGATGCTGAGGTTTCTCTTGGCATTGTTTACAGCCTCTTGGACTTTCCACTTTCTGCCAGTTCTCAGCTTTGGATGAACTGATCTCACGATATTGTCTTCCGATTCCTCCAGCATGCTCAACAGTCTTGCTTTTCCAACTTTGTATTCCTCCACTATGGATTTGAGAGGTAGCTTCAGCATTGCTTGACGACAGTAGAATGCAACATCAGTGAGACCAGGTGGGACACCGAGCCATTTTCTTGTGTATTTGTTGATTTTGGCTTCCATTGCTTCGACTGTGCTGGTGCAAATGTCATAGATTAGCAGTGGCCACAGCAGCTTTGGTATCAGCATGAACTGTAGACACCAGACTTTGTATTTGCCTGGCAGTCCGCAGTTATCTATTTTCTTCAGGCCTTCTTCTGCTGTTTGCTTGATTTCACATCCCCTTTGTGTGTCTTTCAGGGAGTCATCATACCATCTTCCGAGACTTTTTACTGGCTCTTCTGTGACAGTGGGGATGGCTTGGTTGGCTACCATGAATTTGACTGAATCTGCCACTTTTCCTTTTCGCAGTGAGAGACTTCGGGATTTCTTAGGTTTGAACCTCATTCTTGAAGAGGCCACCAGCTCATCCAGCTGCTTTAAGATTTGGTGTGTCTCTTCCTCATCCGTGGACAAGACTGTTGTGTCATCCATGAAAGCTTTCAGAGGAGGCATCTGGTATCCATCTCCCAGATTCACTGGACCTGAACTCTTCATTGCAGCTTTCAAGATGACTTCCATTGCCAACACGAACAGTATGGGAGAGATTGCACAGCCCATTGCAATGCCCACCTCTAGGTCTATCCAGTCCGTGGTGTATTCTTTGGTAGAGAACCGCATTGAGAACCCTTGGAAATACTTCCTCAGCATTGTTCGGATGTTTTCTGGGATGTGATACATTTCAAGAGCCAGCTGGATCATATCGTGTGGAACTGATCCATATGCATTCGCCAGATCAAGCCAAACTACGTCAATGTCTCTCTTCTCTGTTCTTGCTTTTTGGATGGCATCCCAAATCAACGTGGCATGTTCCAAGCATCCAGGCATTCCTGGTATGCCTCCCTTTTGGACTGACATATCCAGATACTTGTTTTCAGTCAGGTAATTTGTCAATCTTGCTGCCATAACAGAGAAGAAGATTTTCCCCTCGACGTTCAGAAGTGATATTGGCCTGAACTGATTGATGCTGCTGGAGTTCTGCTCCTTCGGAATGTACACTCCTTCAGCTCTCATCCATTGGTCGCTGATCTTCTGGTTCCTCCATGCTGATCGAATCATCTTGTGGAGCCACTCGAGCACTTTTGGGCATTTCTTGTAGAGCAGGTATGGTATTCCGTTTGGTCCAGGTGCTGACTTGGCTCTGGCTTTCTTTACTACGTTCTTCACTTCATCCAGTGTTGGTGGTTTGTTATTGAATTTTCCTTCTGGCGCTGCAGGCCAAACCAGATTCTGGATTTCAAGTGGTGCCTCGCGCTGAGAATCGGAATATGTTTCCCTGAGATGCTGCTCTAGGATTTCCTTGCCCACTGTGAGAGTCCCTGATTTGGGTTGTTCAAACAGCTTTCTTGCAAAGTCAAAGGGATCTTTGAAGAAACGATCTTGAGTCTTCTTCTTTTTGCTCTTTCTTCGCCTTGCTGATTCCACTTTGCTGAGAGCATTGTGTTTGTCCTTCAGATCTTTCCAGAGTTCCAGGAGCCCTTGCTTCTCGAATTCTGAGGCAGTTTTCATTCGCTTTTTAAGCTTCCTTTTCTCCCTCCGGATGCTCTCCATCTGTTGCTGTCTTCTGGATTTCTGGGGAGGCGTTTTTGTCTTTGGCTGCTTCACTCCATAAGTGTCCCTGCAGATAGAGTATATGATGTCTCCGTATGTGTCAAGTTTGTGTTCCAGCGTACTGTTCCCTATTAGCGCATTCAGCTTAAGGACAAGTTCCTCATCTAATTTCTCCCATTGTTCTTTTGCACCGGCAGGCGGCAAATTGAGTTTTCCACGTTTGGCGTTAAGAGCTTGTGCAAAATCCGCATC
>CM060311.1:47340191-47342691 GCA_030674185.1 Monoplex corrugatus
GAGGTAGAAGGACAGACAGAGATAACCATTTAGTCCTTATTGGTGTCAAGCGAACGGCAGGACTGTTTCGCACCTGACCGCAAGATATTGCAGGACTAAAATACCAGCTAGCATAAATATTTGTCGTTCAGTGCAGTGTAGCATAAGAATACAATATTCGTTTATAACATAAATAATGAGCTATGGGCTTCATGCTTCACCCATTTTTCCCCCGATAAGAAATCACAATCACCTTTAAGAATAAAATCTCTTCATTATTATTATCATCATTATTAATAATAATAAATCATCTTGTATATGAACTCACTGTGCATTTCACATTCAGAAGATCCTGGCTGTAGGATATGTAGAAGCACAGAAGCGTCACACATACTCACACATCACAATACACATCAATACACGCGCACAAATACATTACACACACTAAGGAAGTCTAACCACACCTACACACATACCTGTGACCAGAAACGCATACAGACATGAATGATAACACGATACCATATGATCAGTAGTAAGAAGTGCAAGTACATAGATCTACTGTCGGATGAACAATTAAGAGGTGTGATATCAACAGTGGAAAACCTGTGTGAACAGGTAAGTCTTTAACGTTACCTTGTAATGTGAAGGGGTAGGCAGGTCGCTCAGATAGCCGGCAGTGAATTCCAAACAGATGACGTGATGAAACTGACAACATACTCACTAGCTGACTTAAGATTGCGTTTGATGATAAAGATGATGATGATGATGATGATGATATGATGATGATGTGATTGTTGTTGTTATTATTGTTGTTGTCAAGATGATGATTAACATTATTTAAAATGAGGTACTCTTGGAGTGTAGGTGGAATCAAATCATTGTTTCTGCCTTATCTAGCCTATGATAATTTAGTTGTAGTTTATTATGGGTGAGTGAAACAAACAAACATACAAACAACAGCTGACAGACAAACAAACAACATACAAACAGACAGGCTGACAGACAAACAAACAAACGAACAAACAACCAACCAACCAACCAACCAACCAAACAAACAAACAAACAAACGAACGAACGAGCGCATATGGATTGTCCAAGTGCGATGAATCCTTCTTATTACATCAACTCTAAATTTGAAACTCCATTGTAAGTCATACAATGTATCCGTTTCAATGGAAAGCTAACACTTAACAGAGATGGAAGATATTCTATCAAGATGGCATGAGCACGGTAAAGAACTTTTTTATGACGACAAACCAAAACTTCCAAAAGGTATTCCCCGCCTTGATTTTCAAGAACTGGAACCAAAACCTCTTGTCAGCGAGGTCAGAGCGCAATAAATCAGCTCAAGTTAGGAGAATCACCTGGATTGGACAACGTGCCAGGTGAACTGTTAAAAAACACTGGAGAAGCAGGTGTAACTGCCTTACATCATCTATGTACAAGAATATGTGAATCATGTCAATGGCCTGATGACTGGAAGCCACAAGAATTTGTCATGCTATATGAAAATGGGAACACCAAGGATTGCAGTAAATATAGAACCATCGCCCTAATCAGCCACACCAGTGAAGTACTGCTAATCATCACACTGAACAGAATGAAACAAAAAAGCAGATGAACTCTGACTGTCAGGCTGGTTAAATATCCAACAGAGGCACAACAGACATGTTATTTGTCTTACAGATTTTGATAGAAAAGGTAAGAAACAGCGAACAAGAAGCTTTCATTACCTTTATCGATTACAGCAAAGCCTTTGACCGTGTCATACACCATCAACTGTTTAACACAATGGCAAAGATGGGCTTCCCCAACACTTGGTGTCACTTACAGCAGCATAATACGAGACCAAAAAGCGATCATCAGATGGAAAGGTGCACACTGCGAATATTTTGACATTGAAAAAGAAGTCAGGCAGGGCTGCATCCTTTCTCCTCATCTTTTTAACTTACATACAGAACAGGTCAATAGAAAGGCAAATTTAGAAGAGATAGGAATAAAGGTCAGAGGGAGAAACATCACCAACCTGAGATATGCAGACAACACTGCAATACCAACTGATAACATCACAAGCATGATAGAGAATTCTCTACCGAGTAGATGCAGCAAGTTGCAGGGCAGGTTTGAAACTGAAAAAAAAAAACCACCAAAAAACCCCAAAGTCATGCACATAGGGAGAAAATAAGGCCAGGAACATCCAAACATTCAATAAATAAAGAGACTTAGAAAATGTCAAACATTTCAAGTATCTAGGATCTGTAAAAGCAAATGACGGCTTCTGCACCAAAGATGTGAAAACAAGAATAGGCAAGGCAAATTAAAAATGGTCTAGTTAAATAATGTATGGTAAGACAGAGGGCTTCCCAAAGAGGTAAAATTAAGAATCCTGAAATGTTTGATTTGGCCGGTTTCAATGTATGGTTGCAATGCCTGGACACAAAGAAAAGACGAAGAAAATAAAATCAATGCGGCAGAAATGTGGCTCTATAGACGACTTCTCAGAGTCAAATGGGCAGACAGA
>CM060311.1:47345191-47365191 GCA_030674185.1 Monoplex corrugatus
CTGCGCCACTATTGCTTTGTTGAATAAACACGCGTACTTATTCTACTTTGAGGTGTTTTGGTTTCTGTTTACCTTGACACTGACAGTGACTTTGATTCAGAATGAATGTTAAGCTCCACCAGGAAAGACAGCGACTTGATTCAGAATGAATGTTAAGTTCCACCAGGAAAGACAGCGACTTGATTCAGAATGAATGAATGACAGAATAAATCAATAATCATTTTCTGATAGCAAAGACACATTAATAACAATAATGATTATTGAATATTTCATGTATGCCATTGAAAGCGAGTGAGGGCGAGTCCTGGTACTCTTTTTGCGTGTTGTTAGCGTGGATGACAGACTCTTTGAGGAAGAAGGGGAGGGGGTGGGTGGCATACAAGAATGTTACAAATTTAGGGAGCTTACAACTAAACTTCACACCGGTGCCAGACAGACAATCGGTACTGGTATGATCCCTCAGACCATTTTTTCCTTCCAACTGTTTATCTTTGCCCTCTCACATTTCCTCCCCAAGGACATTGAGCTCTGCAATCTTCTTGTCTGTGTTAAGGTGTAGGTATAGCTTCCCGAAACAGATGTTTGTTTGTCAACGAGATATCAGTTGTTTGTTTTCTTTACTTGTCTGCCCCTCCAGACTGTCTTTTATTACAGACTTTGCCTTTCAGTCGAAGAGAATACTTACTACCTGTGTGTCCGTAGACTTCTGTTATTTCAATCATGATCCGCTATACATACATGTACATATTTTTTAACGTGGATTGGTTCGTGCTAGAGCTTGGAGACGGGTCTTGAAAGGCAGGATTTGCATCTTTCGTGCTAGATATCTGCATCAGGTTCCACTTCGGAGAGTAAAGTGTTTTTTGAGAGATTATGAATTGAAGAAAAGACAAATGCTTCAGGAAGGTTGTGATATTGCGCGTTGTTTACTTATGTGAATGTACGCTGATGGCCGATGTCGTGTGAAAACGAAGTCTCCAATATTGTGTTCTCCTGTGACTGCTTAGGTTATGGGAAACTCTTTATTCTTGTAATACGGAATGCCAGATATCTCACAGATTGACTTATGAAGAAAATGAAGAAGAACATGTCCATTAAAAAAAAACATGAAAAGGTTTTACATTGTCATCTTCTTCACTGTTCTGTGGCCCAGGGCTGGGTCGTTGTGGATCCACATTATTTTCTATCATTTTTCTCCACCACTTGCCTGTAATAGGAACAACAAAGCAGTGAATACATGTATGTGTATGAAGTGTGAGAAGGATGCACGTAATGAGGAGGTCGTGCACGTGGGTATTTCATGCTTCTTTTTCTTCTTCTTTTTGAGCTTGTTTATTCCTCATATGTCAGTCTATCCACTGGAAGCATGGCCATGTTGGCTCTGGTGCATGGGTGTACATTGTTCCGACAGACTGGCACTTCCTGTACAGGCAACATAATGTCTCTGCTGAGTTTGAAAATTCCTACTCCAGTGTTGGCATGCACTATTTTGTTAGAACCAAAGATCATGTGAAAGGAGTTGTTCCCCATTGTTTGCACGTAATCTCATTGGAAAAGTAGAAGCTACACAGTATGAGCCCTACTAAGGTTGAAACTATTTCTGCAGACAGTTCCCCTATAAACCATGACTGGTGAGTCCATCAAACAAACTGAGGTAAAAGGTCGTAGAGGAATGAAGTGGCAATGAACTCATTTTGTCAGGGCCAGCATGATAAAAGCGGTGCCCACTTCTCCCTCATTGCTTTACCTTCTTGAACTCTGAAGAAGGTCGTGTAACATTCACAGTGAAATGCACAGGAGACCTTACGGACAAACGTTTTCTCCAGTCAGATCTGAGCCCGCACTGCTCGACAAAGTCGGATGATGTACCTCTGGGCCAACAAAACATCATTTCTGTGGGGAGTTTCCAATTAACATTCCGCGTTCCCGCCACACTCCTTCACCCTGCCGTTCACCTTGTTCCCATCCATCTCAAGTAACAAAGGGACTGTTCCAGTTGTCTGCTTTTCAAAACTGACATCCGTGAAACTGTTGCCGCTCATCCATAGTCTGCAGACTTGATCATTTGTTCTCCAGCTTTCTGGTGCAGCTAATGGGGGTTTGCATTAAAATTGTTCATTTCTGTGTCCTGTTTTGTCACACTGGATTTTCTGTGTAACATTCGGGCTGTTCTTTCCTAGGAGAGTGTGTCGCGCGCGCGCGCGCGCGCGCGTGTGTATGTGTGTGTGTGTGTTTCCCCTATTTTGTCTGTGTGCAATTATTTCCCTTGCCTGTGTAATGGATCTTTCTGCCTGTTTTTGCCAGAGATAACTCGTATGTTACTGTGGGTTCTCTTATATGCGCTAAGTACATGCTGCACACCGGACCTCGGTTTATCGTCTCAACAGAAACTAGCACCCATACCACCTCCCATAGTTTTTGTAGAGGCGGCAGTGGGAGATGAGGGAGAAAAATCCATGTCTGATCCAATCTTCATACCCGGGGTTTCTTGTATAAAAAGGCGATCGTTTAACCATTCGGCTTTCTCTCCGCCGTTACTGGAACAGTTTGAAACAAGATGCGCACACTTCTTCTAAGTTTAGGGTAACATCAATAGTTGTCGGCCTTAGACCGAGAACTACAGTAGTGACAGTTCGATTTACTCATCCTCTGTTTGCACACTAGTTATTTCCCCTGTCTTGACAAACTGATGTCCCGACAGTTGGTCAGTTTGCCTGTTGTAATATAAGGTGAAGGTTGCCGCATAACCATGCGGGGAGTGAGGTGGCTCAACTTTTAACGGGGTTAGCATCATGAGAACGATACCCATCTCTTGCTGCTTACCGTATTCTTCGAAATGATACATGATGATGATAATGATAATAGTCTTTTATAGCGTAACATTTCAGGCAACAGGTTCATAATCGCTTTGCAATTTACAGAATACACCATTCAAAGACAAAACAATTCATCAAACACGTAATTCAGCAAAGCCATTCAAAGACAAAACAATTCATCAAACACGTAATTCAGCAAAGCCATTCAAAGACAAAACAATTCATCAAACACGTAATTCAACAAAGCCATTCAAAGACAAAATAATTAATCAAACACGTAATTCAGCAAAGCCATTAAATGACAAAACCAATAAAACATAAATCAACAAAGCCATTAAGGGAACAAAAAATTTAATCATAAACATAATTCAACAGTAAAAGCAAATCGTATAAGCATGTACACGACAGACACTAGACTGGCAAAAATAAATCACACACGACGGGTGCTATGGTAAAGTGGGTAAAACGTCAGATTTCCAATTGCAAGGTGTGGATTCCATCTTGCCCGGGTACCTCATGGCTGGTGGGTAAAGGACGGAGATTTTTCCCATCTCTCAGGTCAACACGTGTACAGACCTGCAGGAACCTCATGTGTGTACACACGCAGATCATCAGGTATACACATGTAGATGTTACAGACCCTGCAAGTCATGTCACAGTCAGTATTCCGTAGCTTGTGGAAACATGAAAACAACCAGCACGGCCACTGAAGACGGAGTATGCAGATTGTGCAACAGCACAGTACAAACAGTCATTTGGTGTTCTCTGCTGGCGCTTGTGGGGAACAGAACAAGATACATATACACGTGTGCGTGTGTGTATGCTTGTTTGTGTGTGTGTGTGTGTGACCTGCGTGCGAGCGTGCGTGCATGCGTGCATGTGTGTGTGTGTGTGCATGCGTGCGTACGTGGGTGCATGCGTGCATGTGCGTGCGTGCGTGCGTGCGTGGTGGTGGTGTGTTGTGTGGTGTGTGGTGTGTTGTGTGTGTGTGTGTGTGTTTGCTGCTATTTCTCATTTCTTGTTTATTTATCTACCTGTTCCTTTATTAATGAATCAATTAAATTATTCATTGATTTGTTTCTTTACATGTATTTATTTACCCATTATTTATTTATCCATCTATTTTCCTTTCTTCTTTCCACGGAAGTGGATGACAGACTGGAAGGGTTATGATAAATGAAATATTGTTTTCATCTTGTTGATAGGCAGCGGAGGCTTTGTGTACTGACTGGAGGCTTTCTGTGATGTGAAACAAGTTTATACTTAGTGGCTAATTGTGGTTTGATTGAATTATTTAATTATCTATTTACTTTTTTTGTTTATTCTTTTCTTTGAAGATCATGTATACAGATTACACACGTCATTTCGATGTAACCAAGATTGTTGCATTGACAGACTGATACAACAGTAGTATAAGATAGGAAAAAAGACTGGGTAGAACCCATGGCCGGCTCATGGGTGTATGTGCAGGCTTAAGGCTTGTGCCATGATCATTCTGGATCTTCTCTATCTCTTGGCACCTGTGACGTTAGTGCGTATGGAATTCATTGCAAGCACGGAAACGTCATCTTGAGAAACTGAAACTGTGGGCAAAACAACGTGCATCAGAAAAACATCGGAACGTAAAAAGATAAGTAAACACACACACACCACACACACACACACACACACACACACACACACACACACACACACACACACACACACACCACACACACACACACACACACACACACAATATATATATATTATATTATATATATATATATATAAAATCGCAAACGCACACACACACACACACACACACACACACACACACACACACACACACACACACACACAAACACACACACACACAAAACCACACTATATACACACACACACGCACGTATGCACACATGCGCGCGCACACACACACACACACACACAAAACCACACATATATACACACACACGCACACACACACACACACCACACACACACCACGCACGCACGCACCACACACACACACACACACACACACACGCACACACACACACACACACACACACACACACACACACACACAGACACACACGTATGCACACCAGGTATGCAAAGCAATCGATTAGAGACACACGAAAATAAGTTTCTCACACAACAGACTTCCATGTACATTGTTACAAGGTAGATGGAGAGCATGAAAGTAGTGAGATTAATGTACTGTATGGTGGTAAATGAATGAATGAATGATACTCGATATTCCATCTGTAAGAATAAGGGATAAGAAAAGGCCGAGTATTCAAAAATGCTATAACATGGAGACGACAGTCAGCGCCACAGAATTCTGATAATGTTTACATGTACAACACCTCATCCCGCAAGAGCCCTAAGCGATTCAGAAAAGCGTGAGTGACAGAGGCAAATACATATCAGCCCTTACTACAAGACGTACAATGTTACAATAGCTATATCTGCACATCAGTCAATCATGCAACGATGACGGAAAAAAGAGAACCTTTAAAACTTACAAAAGTAATAGATAATCTCTGTCTTTCTGTCCCTCTCTCTATGGCTATGTCTGTGTCTGTGTCTCTTTCTTTCTTTCTCTCTTTCTGTCACACAAAACACACACACACACACACACACACACACACACACACACACACACACACACACACACACACACACACACACACACACACACACACCACACGCACACTCATACAGAATTTAACTGGTAACAAGTTACATATTTCCTCATATTAACCACAAAGGTCGTCAAGGAGTGAGATTCTAGAAAACCCAGCTCTCCTTTGGGCCAGCATTATGACAATGCTGTCCCTCGAAGATGGACAGACACCATGTACACCTGGTTGGACTGATTCAAATCAGCAGTGTGAAGGACAAAATGTTGGAACTGACCGTGGGAATTGAGAGGGATGAGGAAGGGAGGGAAAACGCTGACAGCTCATGATGCCATTGATTCTGCTTTGTTGATATTTGTCTCTGTGTCTTGTTAAATACATCTGACAAAAAGTGTGTTTTGTTTTCAATCACACATAGATAACGACAAAGGCTAGCGGAGAGACCGTAAACAAAACGATGGAAGGCAACGGGAAACCACCATCGTATTCTCCCTAGGATATTCATGGATGGACAGACAAAAAGAAAATGAAGATAACGACATAAATAGGTGTCCTTGACCCTGTGGTAGGGACCGTCATGCGGCGCAGGTGACACCAGACCGTCAGCAAGCTACTGCGACCAACCTAAAATATACCCAAATAGCAACATGGAACATCAAAACGTTGTTACAAAAAGGTAAATTAGACAATATCAAACTGGAGATGGAAAGGCTTAACATTAGTATTTTAGGACTAGGGGAAGTGAGATGGAAGGGGGCAGGCATGATAACATGAGGAGAGTATACAGTAATATACTCTGGTGGAAACTCACATGAAAGAGGAGTAGGCATCGTAATGGACAGGGACAAATCAAAAGCAGTTAAGGGATACTGGGCAGTGTCTGACAGAGTTTTGTTGGTTAAATTGGGAGGCAGGCCATTTGATATCAACATCATTCAGGTGTATGCACCAACATCTGCAAGTACTCAGGAAGACATCGACAACTTCTACGAAGTATTAGAGATGGCCAAGGCCCAATGTAAATCACAAGAAGTTACAGTAATAATGGGAGATTTGTATGCTAAAGTTTGACAGGATAGGGTGGAGGATATAGTTGGACCTCATGGTCTTGGTACACAAAATGAAAGCGGAGGGAAACTTGTGGAGTGGGCACAGGTGAATGAGTTCATAGAAGGAAACACCTGGTTTGAGCAGCCTAACAGAAGAAAATGGACTTGGATGAGTCCAGGAGATAATACCAAAAATCAGATTGACTACATCCTGATTAATAAAAGATTTAGAAATTTTGTATTGTCAGCAAAAACACTACCAGGCGTAGACTGCAACAGTGACCACAATCCTGTGGTGGGAAAATTTAGGCTGAAATTAAGGAAAAGGAAACAGACCTAAAGCAACATCAAACTAAATCTTGGACTCTTAAAGACAGATAAAGTGATACGTAAAATATTTAACCTACATGTTCAAAACAAATTCTGTGCTCTGGAAGACGTTAGTGACAGTGAGAAACAATGGACAAAGTTGAGAAATTCGATAGATGAAGCTTGTGAAGAAATCCCTGAAATAAATAGAAAAACAAAAAAGAACTGGATGACAAAAGAAATTTTAGGCTTGATGGAGGAACGGAGGAAGGCAAAGAGAAACGAGGAGATATACAGGAAGATAAATAAAGAAATCGGGAATAGGTGCAATGAAGCTAAGGAAGCTTGGCTGAAAACAAAATGCAAAGAAACAGAAGACCGACACAAAACGGATCCTCAGGTATGTACAGACGAATTGAAGAAATTGTCTACAGGAAAAAGACACGCACATCAACTGGTTGCTTAAAATCGAAAGATGGTACGCTTATTATGGAAAAAGACAAAATATTATACAGATGGGGAGAGTACATTAAAGACCTTTTTGAATATGACAGAAAAGAAGAACACATTAAAAGAAAGAACTTTGAAGGACCACCCATAAGGAAAGATGAAGTTAGAGCAGACAACATTACTCCAGAGATGATTGAAGCCCTGGAAGAATTTGGTATTGAAAAAAATAACAGTCCTCCTAAATGAAATTTACGACATAGGGAAAATCCCCAAAGATATGTCAAAATCAATTTTCATTGCGCTTCCAAAGAAGACAGGGGCTATAGAATGTGAACTCCATCGCACAATCAGTTTGATGAATCATGTAACAAAAATCCTATTAAGAATAATCATGATGAGGACAAGGTATAGAATCAAAAGTGAAATAGCAGATGAACAGTGTGGATTTGTAGAAAGGAAAGGAACTATTAATGCCATGTACATCCTAAGAACTATCATAGAAAGGTCAATCGAGATGAATAAGGATTTATATTTATGCTTCGTTGATTATACCAAGGCTTTCGATCGGGTAAGACATGAAGAATTGATCAACCATGATTGATGGAAAAGATCTACGAATGATCAGAAATATGTATTGGGAACAAACAGCTGCAATGAGAATAGAAAACAATATAAGCTCTTTCCAAAACATCGAAAGAGGAGTCAGACAGGGTTGTGTTTTGTCACCAGATCTGTTTTCACTTTACAGCGAAAACATCATGAGAAACCTAGAGGAAGACCCTGGATTAAAGGTTGGAGGAAAAATAATAAACAACATTTGATACGCAGATGACACCGTGCTAATTGCAGAAAATGAAAGCGACCTACAAAACCTTGTGAATATATTAGAAATAGAAAGCAAAAGTAAAGGGTTGGAACTAAACACCAGGAAGATTGAAGTCATGGTGATCAGTAAAAAACATGAAATCCCCTCATGCAAAATAACAGCAAACGGCACAACCTTGAGACAGGTTGGTAAGTTTAAATACCTGGGAATGATCATTTCACCAGACGGCAGATGTACATCAGAAATAGCCAGCAGAATCGGCCAGGCCGAAACAGCATTCAAGAAGATGAAAAGCATTCTTACCAACAAATGCCAGTCAATTAACATCAGGAAGAGAGTTCTTGAATGCTATATAGAACCAATACTGTGAGGCGTGGACAGTCAACAAGCAAAGCCAGAACAAGATTGAGGCAGCCGAGATGTGGTTTCTAAGAAGAGTGTTGAGAGTTCCATGGACAGCAGAGAAAACAAACGAGACAGTCTTGATGGAGGCAGACACAATATTAGATCATTTATAAGGAAGATTAGGAAAAGACAGGCAACATTTGTAGGCCATTTTATGGGGAGGGGGAAATTGTAGCTCCTGGTCACAACGGGAAAGCTGGAGGGGAATAGAGCACCAGGTACACCCAGGGAGAAGATACTAGACGTACTTGTAGAGTGGCTGAGGACGAAAGAGGGTGGAAGAGATGCTTGAGGCAACAAGAGATAGAGACAGATGGAAGTCCATGATCGCCAACGCCATGCTGCAAGGCACCTGATGATGATGAGGAGGTTCGAGTCATCAAATGTTGAGTCCATTGCAATATCAAAAGACCCAATCAGCCAGCTATAAAAAATTCACTTAGCAACGGGGTATCGATACGCATATTTGTCGTTTGCTAAGCTAGCGCTCTTCCATTTGAGCGACATCCTCGTCCCTTGAAATTGTGGTCAGTCTGAGGGTTGAACCCACGGCCCGTGCGTCATCCATATGGTGTTGTAAGTTTAATCAACTGAACTAACGGGGCCATTAGTTATTTACAGAAAATAGTAACACTGCAGCCAAGGGGGGGGGGGGGGGGTTCTTGTTATTGTCAGCACAGAAGTATACACATTCATTTGATGATGCGAACTGGGATCGTATACACAGCGAAATCCCAGTCTTGTTCTCAGCCTCGCACATAACGGTTTGTTAACCCTATGACTACCACATCCTGTCCACTATGCTCATCATCATCATCATCAGGTGCCTTGCCGCATAGTGTTGGCGATCATGGACTTCCATCTGTCTCTATCTCTTGTTGCCTCAAACATCTCTTCCACCCTCCTTGTCCTCAGCCACTCTGCAAGTCCGTCTAGTATCTTCTCCCTGGGTCTACCCGGTGCTCTCTTTCCCTCTAGCTTTCCCGTTGTGACCAGGTGCTCTAATTCCCCTTTCCTCATGTTGCCTGTCTTTTCCTAATCTTCCTTATGAATGATCTAATATTGTGTCTGCCTCCATCGAGACTGTCTCGTTTGTTTGTTTTTTTGCTGTCCATGGAACTCTCAACATTCTTCTTAGAAACCACATCTCAGCTGCCTCAATCTTGTTCTGGCTTTGCTTGTTGACTGTCCACGCCTCACAACTGTACAACAGTATTGGTTCTATATAACATTCAAGAACTCTCTTCCTGGTGCTAATTGATAGGCATTTGTTGGTAAGAATGCTTTTCGTCTTCTTGAATGCTGTTTTGGCTTGGCCGATTCTGCTGGCTATTTCTGATATGCATCTGCCGTCTGGTGAAATGATCGTTCACAGGTATTTAAACTTATCTACCTGTCTCAAGGTTGTGCCGTTTGCTGTTATTTTGCATGAGGGGATTTCATGTTTTTTACTGATCACCGTGACTTCAGTCTTCCTGCTGTTTAGTTCCAAGCCTTTACCGTTGCTTTCTATTTCTAGTATATTCTAGCAAATCAAAAACCTAACCCTTTGATTCCCTCATCCTATTCACCGGCTTCCTGCGGGAAGCTGATAGATAAAGTGAGAAAATCAAAGGGCTAAGTTTTTACAGTTGGTGGTTACGGTACGGAAGTCAAAGGGTTGATGCAAGGCAGTTTCTTAGCGTCACCCGCTCCTGAGTTTAGTTGAACCATGTCTGCTGCACGTGTTTGCGGAATAACCAGAAAAAGCGGGGAGGGGTGTTTAAAAGAAACCTAACAGTGGTGGCGTCGGAACCAGGGGCTAGGCGGGTATCGAGCAGTCTGCTTCCCTCCCTCCAAAGCCAAAGTGATACCAAAGAACCAAGAATTGACTTGTACACTGAAGATTGAACAACCTAACCACGTGTATGCTGCCATACAGGTATTTTCTTACGTCTTCAACAATGTCACAATTGTACGCTGTACGTCATTTTGAGCACACAGGCTGCTGACCCCACAAACTGCGCTCTGCGTCACATGACACCTCGACACCTGACACGGCCAAACGTAACATGCCGCAACCGACAACAATGAAACAAGAAACAGAGGCCGCCCAGACGCATTTACAAATCTGAAATTATTTACATCATAGCGCATTTTTCATTTCATTTGTGAACACACATTGGAAAATGGCAAATGTGACCCTGCATGTTATATGGTGCATGAGATTAGGAAAGATTAGCCTCAGAGCGGAGACTAAGTACAACAGAAAAAAAGGTTAAACTTTCCCGTAGACCGTTACAGTATATTTCTTTCAGAAAGTACAGGACTTTTGGAGGGTAACTCACTGACTGAACATCTTAGACAGAAGCTATAGGAAGTTAACGTCAAGATCAGACCTCCAGATATTCTTATGCCTGTTCCTCGGGTTTTAGTCACGACAGACAGCCGTTCTAAATTTGATAGTCCAATAAGTCTAAAATCAACAAGTGATCTTAATGCATAAAATTAAATAAAATTGAAAGAAAACAAACGAGACAGTCTTGATGGAAGCAGACACAAGAAGATCATTGATAAGGAAGATTAGGAAAAGACAGGCAACATTTATAGGCCATTTTATGAGGAAAGGGGAATTGGAGCACCTGGTCACAACAGGAAGCTGGAGGGAAAGAGAGCACCAGGTAGACCTAGGGAAAAATATTGGACAGACTTGCAGAGTGGCTGAAGACAAAGAGGGTGAAAGATATGCTTGTGGCAATAAGGGATAGAAACATATGGAGGGCCATGATCGCCAACGCCATGTGGAAGGCACTTGATGATGATGATGAACGTGTCATTGGTCTAGCACTGAGAGGTTAGTCTGGCAGAAAACAGGCTCAGCAATCAATGATTGACATCTTACCTATATAGCTCTCTGCTAGTTCAAATGTCTTGTGTATAACTGGTCTGAACTAAAGAAATATGACAAGGTTTAAATCAAGGGATTAAATATGTCTCTAACGTTCTTGACAGAAACAAATGTTAAGTTAATTCTGCTTTCCGTATCTGTTATGTTAAGCAGGGTTAAGCCAGCTTATAGTTTGTATTCCATTATTTGCCAAACTAATAGTCTATGTAGGTCACACATATCTGCCAAACTAGTAGTCTATATAGGTCGCACATATTTACCAAACTAGTAGTCTATGTAGGTCACACATATCTATCAAACTAGTAGTCTATGTAGGTCACACATATCTATCAAACTAGTAGTCTGTGTAGATCACACATGTCTGCCAAACTAAGTTCTATATAGGTCACACATATCTACTAAACTAATAGTCTGTGTAGGTCACACATATCTACTAAACTAATAGTCTATGTAGGTCACACATATCTGCCAAACTAATAGTCTATGTAGATCACACATATCTACCAAACTAGTAGTCTATGTAGATCACACATATCTGCCAAACTAGTAGTCTGTGTAGGTCACACATATCTACCAAACTAATAGTCTGTGTAGGTCACACATATCTACTAAACTAATAGTCTGTGTAGGTCACACATATCTACCAAACTAAGTCTGTGTAGGTCACACAATCTACCAAACATAGTTGGTAGTCACATATCTACAACTATAGTCTGTGTAGTCACACATATCTACCAAACTAGTAGTCTGTGTAGATCACACATATCTACCAAACTAGTAGTCTGTGTAGATCACACATATCTACCAAACTAGTAGTCTGTGTAGATCACACATATCTACCAAACTAGTAGTCTGTGTAGATCACACATATCTACCAAACTAGTAGTCTGTGTAGATCACACATATCTACCAAACTAGTAGTCTTGTAGATCACACATATCTACCAAACTAGTAGTCTGTGTAGATCACACATATCTACCAAACTAGTAGTCTGTGTAGATCACACAGATCTACCAAACTAGTAGTCTGTGTAGATCACACATATCTACCAAATTAATAGTCTGTGTAGATCACACATATCTACCAAACTAGTAGTCTGTGTAGATCACACATATCTACCAAACTAGTAGTCCATGTAGGTCACACATATCTACTAAACTAATAGTCTATGTAGATCACATATATCTACCAAACTAGTAGTCTGTGTAGATCACACAGATCTACCAAACTAGTAGTCTGTGTAGATCACACATATCTACCAAACTAGTAGTCTATGTAGATCACACATATCTACTAAACTAATAGTCTATGTAGATCACACATATCTACCAAACTAGCAGTCTGTATAGATCACACATATCTACCAAACTAGTAGTCTGTGTAGATCACACATATCTACTAAACTAGTAGTCTGTGTAGGTCACACAATTATCTAGACCAAAACCCCATAGTCTGTGTAGGTCACACATATCTACCAAATAGTAGTCTGTGTAGATCACACATATCTACCAAACTAGTAGTCTGTGTAGGTCACACATATCTACCAAACTAGTCTGTGTAGATCACGCATATCTACCAAACTAGTAGTCTGTGTAGATCACACATATCTACCAAATAACACACCTCTGTCAGTTTGTTACTTCTATGATTCACGTCTCTTTATGCTGATCTTTGATCATCACATGATTTAACTGTATATTCCTTTTTTGTTCCAGTCTCCTTCTGTTTTTCCTGAATTAGGTCTACATAATTTACAAATTACAGCCTCTCTCTGTGTCTTCTCCAGCTCCCTCCTTCCCTCCCTCTCTTTCTCTCTCTCTGTTCGCCCCTTTCTCTCTCTCTCTCTCTCTCTCTCTCTCACACACACACACACACTCTCTCTCTACGTGTCTGTTCTCTCTCTCCCACTTTCTCTTTGCATATCTTCCTTCTCTCCAACTTGAATAATCAAAATCTCACATTATCAAAGCATATGTTTTGTCTCATCAAACACACTCGCACACACACACACACACACACACACACACACACACACCACACACACACACACACACACACACACACACACACACACACACACGCGCGCACGCACATACACACAGACATACATTTATATGCATATATACATATATGTACATACATAATGTATACATATATATTAGCACTAACGTATGCACCCAAGATAATAACCATCATTCTTATGTAATCAACTTTACAACTAAACATTGATACTGTAAATATAGATTCTGTTAAGTTTATATATATACATATATATATAGAGGCACACACGTATGCACGGGCGCGCAGAGAGAGATAATCCAAGCCCCATCTTTCTTTATGTAGAATGCACACGCTTGTTACAACTGAAACAGTTGAGGTCACTGTAAAATCCCAACGTTGCAGATTCTGTTGCAAAGGGTCTTTCTCCTTTTGTTGAGGAAGCTACCCTCAAACGACAACATAAAGCAACATAAAGGTGCCTTCAGAATCTGCACAGAAAAGGCATAAAGATCAGGGCTAATGTTCATCAAGATGGAAACTGCGTGTAACACAGTATCCAGAAATTGACAACTTCTGTGAAGAATCAGAGACAGCCAAAGCTCAATGTCAGTCACAGAACGTTACAATAATAATGGGAGATTTTAATGCAAAAGTGCGACAGGAAACAATAGATGACATAGTTGAACCTCATGGCCTTGGCACGCGAAAAGAAAGAGAGAGGAGAGAAACATGTTGAGTGGGCACAAAATAAAGGAATTCATAGCAGGAAATACTTGGTCTGAGCAATCTAACAGAAGAAAATGGGTGTGGATGAATCCAGGAGACAGCACTTACTTTTACTTTTACTTTTTCCTTCCGCTTGTACCGGTGGGCGTCGCGGGGAGATACAGTCGTCTGTCAGCAGCAAGGCGGGTGGCCTGGAGAAGGGACATCTCGTGAGCTCTGAGGGTGTCTGCCACGGAGTCGCTCCATCGTCGTCTTGGTCTTCCTCTGGCTCTCCAGCCAGAGTATCTGGTGTTGTATGTCCGAAGAGCTGGTTGGTTTAGGGGCATACGTGTGAGGTGTCCGAACCACTTGATCCTCATATGTTCGATGTGTTATAGGATTGGTGTTGCTCCTACCATGTCTCGTATCAGCTCATTTCTGATCTTGTCCCGCCTTGTCTTGTTTACTGCTTTCCTCAGGCATTTCATTTCACAGGTGACCAGTTTTCTCTCGAGGACTTTAGTTAGGGACCATGTCTGGCACTGGTATGTCAGCGTTGGTAGAAAAATGGTGTTGATGAGTTTCGCCTTAGTGCTGGTGGGAATGCTGGGCTGTTTCAGGAGAGGGGCAAGTTGGTAGCTGACTGCGTTGGCTTACTGGCATCTGGTCTCGATTTCTCTGTCTAGTTTGCCATTTTCAGTGAAGATGCTGCCCAGGTATTTAAATTCACTGGCTTGCTTCAACTGGGTTCCGTTGATGTTGATATCCAGTTTGTTTGGTCTCTTACTGACAGTCATGACCTCGGTCTTGCTGACGCTGATCTTCATGCCGTATGTCTCGCAGCTTTCACTGAGCTGGTCTGTGTGCTCCTGTAGCTGTATCTTGTCATTGTTCACCATTGCCTGGTCGTCCGCAAACATGAGTTCATTGAGTGCCTCAGGGTCTGGGTTTGCCTCCTTCGTAATCTGATCCATATAGATCACGAAGAGAAGAGGGGAAAGATTACAGCCCTGTCTTACTCCCGATGTCACTGGGAACCAGTCTGATGTTCCACTGGCGGTGCGGACTGCACTCCTGCTGTTGGCATAGATGGCCCGAATGTTGTCTAGCAGCTGGCCCTTGACGTCGTACTGATCGAGGACCTTCCATAGCTTGTCTCTGTTGACTCGATCAAAGGCCTTTTCTTGATCAACGAATACAAGATGGAGATCTCGGTCGTATTCGATCGCCCTCTCGCACAGTTGTCGTAGTGCAAAGATTGCATCGGTGCACCCTCTTCCTTTTCTGAAGCCAAATTGGGCGTCACTGAGGAGATGTTCTGTTTTCGCTCGAGTGCGCTGCTCCAGGATCTTTGCGTGGATTTTCCCTACATGACTGAGTAGTGATATGCCTCTGTAGGTACTGCAGTCTTTCTTGCTGCCCTTCTTCTTCCATATTGGCACCACTATTGCATTTTGCCAGTCTTCTGGTACTTTTCTCTCCTCCCAAGCTTTCTGAAAGATGGTGGTGAGCCACTGAATTCCGGTTTCACCGCACACATGGATGGCTTCAGTTGTTATGCCGTCGTCTCCAGCTGCCTTTCCTTTAGGACTGGTCTTCACTGCTTTTCTTACTTCACTCTCTAGGATGGTAGGTTCTGAGTGGTCTGGGTGGCTGGGGGTGAACCGGGACTGTGTGTCTTGTGCCCGTACTCCTGATGGATTGAGTAGGTCTTTGAAATAGTTTTCCCATCTCTTCACTATTTTCTCCTCTCCATGCAATGTTTCCCCGTTTGCATCGTTGATGATAGTGGTTCGGATCGAAAGGTTCATCTCGCACTCTCATCGCTTTCACACTCTTGTAAAACTCTCTTGGTGAAGCTTTGCATGTTTCACAGAGTTTTTCACCATACTGGGTCCATGACTTTTCCTTTGCTGTTCTCACAACTTTCTTGCTGTGTCTTCTTGCAAGTTTGTACTTGATGTAGTCCTCTTCATCCTTTGACTTGACCCAGATCTTGTATAGTTTCTTCTTTTCCTTGATAAGCATCCTTCACTTCTTTGTTCCACCAAGCTGTTGCCTTTCTGTTTCTTCCTCCTGTCTTCTTGGTGCCACAGGCTTCTTTTATAGTGTCCAGGAGGACTGTCTTGAAGATGCCCCAAGCTTGCTCTACGTTTAGTAATGTAGGGTCACTACAGTCCAATTTTTCACTGATGGTGCATCTGATCTGAGTCTGCACCTCTTCGTCTTGAAGCTTGTGTATGTTGAGTCTTTCCGGCTGTTTCTTCTTTTTAGTGAACCTCCTCTTCTTCTGAGTGACCAACGTCGTGATGATTGGCCTGTGGTCTGTGTCCAGGCCTGCGTTGGGGATGGCTCTTGAGTCTCTGATTTGCTCCGCAATCGAGATCTTGCTAGTGTGAAGTCGATTTGAGATGAGACGTCGATGTCGCTCCATTTGTACCAGGTGTAGATCTGAGTGGCTCTGTGCTGGAAGAAGGTGTTGGTGACAATAAGGTTATGCTCTGCACACAGTTCCAATACATGGTTGCCGTTGTAGTTGCATGGTGTTCTGTGGTCACTGTGTGGACCAAGGTGTTTTGTCCATGGTGTTCTTCTCTCTCCGACTCTGCCATTGAAATCTCCCATGACGTACAGGTCCGGGATGCTGTTGATGGTGTCCGAGAGTTTTTCGAAGAAGGAGTCCTTATCCTCATCTGAGTAGGAGTCATTACATGGTGCATACACTTGAATGTAGTTGTTGATCTTGTTGTCCTCCCTAATGCCGATCTTCAAGAGTCTTTCTGAAATGAACTCCGTACTCACTAGGTCTTTTGCCTTGTCATGGTGTAGGATGAAACCCACGCCATGTGCTGCTCTCTGTTCCTTGCTTACACCGCTCCAAATGAGAACATAGTTGGCGTCTATTTCCTTTGTTCCTGTTCCTTTCTTTCTGGTGTCTGCAATGCCCAGTATGGAGATCTTGCGCTGGGTCATGAACTCTACTATCTCTGGTTCTTTGTTCTCAAACCGCAAATGTTCCAGGTCCCAACCTTTTCGTTTTTCTTTATTCGTTGTCCGTTTTCCTCGCCGCGTCGTTTTCCGTTGTGAATCGTCCGTTTGTATCTCCTTATATTTTCTTGAGCAATTCGTTTATCCACTGCCGGCCTGCTAAGCCAGTCACAGCTTCACCAGTGCCCCGTTGGCCAGCATCACCTGTTTCCACCTCCCACGACGAGGACGAGGGGTTGGGCTTTGGGAGGCGGAGACAGCACAAGAACTCAAATTGATTATATCCTGACGAATAAGAGATTTAGAAATTCTTTCTGATCGCAAAATCATTAACAGGCGCAGACTGCTACAGTGACCACAATCCTGTCATTTGAAAATTTAAGCAGAAGCTAAAGAGATGAAAACAAACCAAAAATAACATCAAAATCAAATCTTAGATTCTTAAAGACAGATGAATCAACTCGTGCAGAATTTAGCGTTTATGATCAGAACAAATTCAATGCTCTGGAGGACACTGGGGACAGAGAGCAACAATGGACAAACTTGAAAAACTCAATAAATGAAGCTTGTGAAGAAATCCCTAGAGTTGAAACAAAAGCAAAGAAGAACTGGATGACAAAAGAAATGTTGGGCTTGATGGATGGGTGAACAAAAGAAGCTAAATGGAAATGAGAAATAATAATAATAATAATAAAAAAAAAGAAACAAAAAAGAGATAAGCAAATCAGTAATAAGTGCAATGAATCTTAGAAAGTTTGGCGAAAAACAAAGTGCACAGAAATAGAAGACCGACACAAAATTGACCCTAAGGTTATGTACAGAAATATGGAAGAAATTGCTCACAGGAAAAAGACATGCACATCAAATGGTTGCTTAATATCGAAAGATGGTAGGGTTATGGTGGCAAAAGACAAAATATTAGATAGATGGGGAGAGTCCATTGAAGACCTCTTTAACTATGACAGAAGGGAGGAACACATCACTGGGAAGAATGTGAACGACCACCATTAATGAAAGATGAAGTTAAAGCGGCAATGAAAAGGATGAAAGAGGAAAAAGCCGCAGGACAGACAATGTTACTATAGAAATAATTGAGGTTCTACATGAATTTGGCATTAAAAATGTAACAGTTCTCTTAAATGAAATCTATGACACCAGAAAAATTCCTAAACATAAGTCAAGGTCAATTTTCATTGCACTTCCAAAGAAAGCAGGAATTAAAGAATGCGAACTTCATCGTACACTCAGACTGGTGAGTCATGTTACACACAATCAGACTGGTGAGTCATGTTACACACAATCAGACTGGTGAGTCATGTTACACACAATCAGACTGGTGAGTCATGTTACACACAATCAGACTGGTGAGTCATGTTACACACAATCAACTGGAGTCAGTACACACAATCAATGGTGAGTCATGTTACACACAATCAACTGGTGAGTCATGTTACACACAATCAGACTGGTGAGTCATGTTACACACAATCAGACTGGTGAGTCATGTCACACACAATCAGACTGGTGAGTCATGTTACACACAATCAGACTGATGAGTCATGTCACACACAATCAGACTGATGAGTCATGTCACACACAATCAGACTAATATGTCATGTCACACACAATCAGACTGATGAGTCATGTCACACACAATCAACTTGATGAGTCGAGTCACACACAATCAGACTGATGAGTTATGTCACGCACAATCAGATTGATGAGTCATGTCACACACAATCACATTGATGAGTCATGTCACACACAATCACATTGATGAGTCATGTCACAAAGTTTCTATTAAGAATCATCATGATGAAGATAAGAAAAACGGTGTGGATTCGTTGACAGAAAAGAAATTATCAATGCCATATATATCCTAAGAATTCTCATAGAAAGATCCGTTGGGTTAAATAGTGATTAATATCTATGTTTTGTTGATGATACCAAGGCTTTTGATCGGGTAAGACACGAAGAATTGATCAACCAACTGAAAAAGCAAAGCTAAAAATTTATGGAAAAGGTCTAGGAATAATGAGGAATATGCATTGTGAACAAACAGCAGCAATGAGAATAGAAAATGTTATAGGCTCTTTCCAAAATATCAAAAGAGGGGTAAGACAGAGATGTGTTCTGTCACCAGATACGAGTCTTTTTTCAAGGCTGATATTTTGTTTTGGATATGAAGGAGTGTTATTACGATTAATTTTATGCATTAAGATGCACTTGTTGATTTTAGACGGTAAAAGAGGGACTGACAACCTGTTCTCTTGCTTGCATGTTACTAGTAAATCACGCTGTATGATTTAAAGGCACAAATTCCATTTTCTTCCCCAGAAATTGTGCATGAGCATCATTGCATTGAATGAATTAATTTTAGACAAAATATGAGCATGGAAAAATAAAGCAGCTGGCTTCGGGACCTCTAAAGTACCGTAGGCGAGATAACAAGTATGCATTTTTAGCAATGGATTTAGAGAGATAGTTAATGTGAGCTTTTCATTTCGTTGGCTATCAGTTATAACACCAAGATGCTAATGTTTTGAAACCTGCTCAATGACATGGGATTTTAGCCACACAGCAGATGCAAGAATGAACGGCGTGCGATTTGCGCCACTAAAGACTGGCTGTAACTGAGGCAAAGCTTAACTAATAAGGACAAAATTGCTGTAAAAATAGAAACCAGTATGCTGACAACAGATCTAATACATCTCCTACTATGCGACTATGACCAACACAGACACACAGAGTTGATACATATGTGTGAAGTGAAGCAACGTCAGGGTCAGGTTAGTACTTGGATAGGTCATTGACTGAGAACTCCGGTCCTGTTGGTAATCTTACTGACACCTGGCTGGCGCAGAGGTAGCGGACTCACTTCCCACCTGTCTGCACCAGTTTATTTACCATGCCCATCAAGCTGTTGGAATGTAGAGC
>CM060311.1:47370191-47372691 GCA_030674185.1 Monoplex corrugatus
TAAATTTCTAAGTATGGACCATGTACCAAATTTATAGACCATGTACATAGCGTTACTGACCTCTGATTATGGGCCATATATAATGCAGCAATGCTCTGACACTCTAATTATGGGCCATCAATTATTCAATAATGTGCTGACACTCTAATTATGGGCCATCGAATATTCAATCAATGTGCTGACACTCTTATTATGGACCACCTATCATTTAGCAATGTGCTGCCACGCATTTATCAGGTCCATATCTACTGCAAAAGGACACACCGTAACCACAACGTTTCTACTTACGGGTACATAGCACAGCTGCCTTGTGGTTATCTCGGGAGAGAACAAGGCTAAGGGAGTTAACTCTGACAGAAAATCACCCCTACTGCCTTGTGGATAGTCGTGGGAACAACAAAGGCTTGCGGAGAGTCCGTACAAAAACCGATGGAAGCGAAGGGAAACTACCGTCGCATCATCTCTAGAAAATCATGGCCAGCTAATACACAGACACATAAACGTGGAGCACCTTAGTCCAGTATGGGATGTCGTGCTGCGCAGGTCATCAAGCTACGGGGACCAAATTTAAAATTAGAAATCACAGAAACAAAAAAATTCAACTTGGAAAGTTACAACATTAATAAAAAAAATCGTAAGATAGAAATGGAAAGACTGAACATCAGTATTTTACAACTAGGGGAGGTGAGATGAAAGGGAGCAGGCATGATAACATCGGGCATGAGCAAAATCATTTATTCTGGTAGAGACACAAATAAAAGTGGGGTAGGCATCACAATGGACAATGACAAGTCGGCTATATCAGACTGCGTTTTATTTGTTAGATTGGATGGCAAGTTATTTGATATTAACATCATCCAAGTACATGACCAAAATCCGTATGTACTGAGGAAGAAACTGACAACTTTTATGTAGAATTAGAGACATCCAAGGCTCAATGTAAATAACTGGACATTACAATAATAATGGGACATTTTAATGCTAAAGTAGACAGGAAAAATGTAAATGACATGGTCGGACCTCATGGCCTTGGCAAGCAAAATGAAAGGAGAGAGAAACTCTCAACAAGTTCCTCTCCTTTCATTTATAAAGGAAACACTTGGTCTGAGTAACCAGCAGAAGAAAATGGACATGGATTAATCCAGAAGATAGCACAAGAAATCAAACTGATCACATGCTGATAAACAAAGGATTTAGAAATTCTTTTTAGCTGATGGCAAGAATGTTACAAGGCTCAGACTGCAACAGTGACCACAATCGTGTAATGGATAGATTTAAGTTGAAACTGAAGAAAAAAGAAAAGAAAAGAAAAAAAAAAAAAAAAAAGAAAAGAAAAGAAAAGAAAAATAACATCAAACTAAACCTCGTACTCTTCAAAGACAGATGAATCAACTGGTGCAAGATTCAACATATATGGAAGACATCGGTGACAGTGAGGAACAATCGACAATTTGAAAAATTGAATACACGAAGCTTGTAAAGAAAAGTCTCGAGTTGAAAAAAAAGCAAAGAAGAACTGGATGACAAAAGTAATTTTAGTCTTGATAGGTAAACAGAGGAAGGTAAAAAGAAAAGAAGAATGCAAAATGAAACATACGGAAATCAGGAATAGGTGCAATGGTGTTAAGGAAACTTTACTGGAAACAAACTGCAAAGAAATAAAAGACCGATACAAAACAGACCCTAATTTTATGTACAAAAACAAAAATTCCTCACAGGTAAAAGATGTGCACATCAACTGGTTGCTTAATATCTGAAGATGGTACCATTATTATGGAAAAAGACAAAGTATTAGATAGATGTGGACAGTACATTAAAGACATTTTTGACAGAAAGGAGGAACACTGCATAGGAAAGAACATTTAAGGATCATAAATAATGAAAGACAAAGTTAGGGCAACGTTGGAATAGATGAATCCGGGAAAAGCTCCAGGACCAGAAAATATTACTATAGAAATGATTGAGGCCCTGGATGAATTTGGCATTGAAAAAGTAACCGTCCTCCTTAATGAAATGTATGACATCGGTAAAATCTCCAAAATATGTCAATATGCAAAACAATAAAAAATACCTTGTTTGTAAAAGATCCTTTGGAGTATAAAAACACGACGTTTCGAGTCCAGGCCCTTCGTCAAGTGAAAGAGAAGTGGACAATAAATATGACGTGGAAAATGAAAATGATGTGGAAAATAAAAGTGACGTGGAAAATAAAAATGACAGAGCAGTACTGACAACAGTTCAAGGAAAGAGTGGAGACAGAGTGAGCAAGTGTTACTCAGGATAGACAGAAAAATTATGCAGTTAAAACCAAACTTAAAAAAAGGGTGGGGGGTCATACTTTGTTTTATATATGTCAATATGAATTTTGGTTGCACTTCCAAAGAAAGCCGAGGCTATAGATTGCGAACTCCATCGTACCATCAGTTTCATGAGTCATGTGACAAGGATTCTATTAAGGATAATCATGATGAAAACAAGGAACAGAATTAAAACAGAAATA
>CM060311.1:47377691-47385191 GCA_030674185.1 Monoplex corrugatus
GCTGTTGTACAGGACAGGGTAATGATTAGGCTGTTGTACAGGACAGGGTAATGATAGGCTGTTGTACAGGACAGGGTAATGATGAGGCTGTTGTACAGGACAGGGTAATGATTAAGGGCTGTTTGTACAGGACAGGGTAATGATTAGGGCTGTTGTACAGGACAGGGTAATGATTAGTGTTACAGGCAGTATGATACAGTTGACAGGACGTAATGATTAGGCTGTTGTACAGGACAGGGTAATGATTAGGGCTGTTGTACAGGACAGGGTAATGATTAGGCTGTTGTAAGGACAGGTAATGATTAGCTGTTTACAGGACAGGGTAATGAATAGGGCTGTTGTACAGGACAGGGTAATGATGAGGGCTGTTGTACAGGACAGGGTAATGATTAGGGCTGTTGTACAGGAAGGGTAATGATGAGGGCTGTTGTCAGGACAGGGTAATGATTAGGTGTTGTACAGGACAGGGTAATGATTAGGGCTGTTGTACAGGACAGGGTAATGATTAGGACTGTTGTACAGGACAGGGTAATGATAGGACTGTTGTACAGGACAGGGTAATGATTAGGTCTGTTGTACAGGACAGGGTAATGATTAGTCTGTTGTACAGGACAGGTAATGATAGGCTGTTGTACAGGACAGGGTAATGATAGCTGTTGTACAGGACAGGTAATGATTAGGCTGTGTACAGGACAGGGTAATGATAGGCTGTTGTACAGGACAGGTAATGATAGGCTGTTGTACAGGACAGGGTAATGATTAGGGCTGTTGTACGGACAGGGTAATGATGAGGCTGTTGTACAGGACAGGGTAATGATTAGGGCTGTTGTACAGGACAGGGTAATGATGAGGGCTGTTGTACAGGACAGGTAATGATGAGGGCTGTTGTACAGGACAGGGTAATGATAGGCTGTTGTACAGACAGGTAATGATAGGGCTGTTGTACAGGACAGGGTAATGATTAGGCTGTTGTACAGGACAGGTAATGATAGGCTGTTGTACAGGACAGTAATGATTAGGCTGTTGTACAGGACAGGGTAATGATTAGGGCTGTTGTACAGGACAGGGTAATGATGAGGGCTGTTGTGCAGGACAGGTAATGATTAGGGTGTTGTACAGGACAGGGTAATGATGAGGGCTGTTGTACAGGACAGGAAATGATTAGACTGTTGTACAGGACAGGTAATGATAGGCTGTTGTACAGGACAGGGTAATGATAGGCTGTTGTACAGGACAGGGTAATGATAGGGCTGTTGTACAGGACAGGTAATGATTAGGTGTTGTACAGGACAGGGAATGATGAGGCTGTTGTACAGGACAGGTAATGATAGGGCTGTTGTACAGGACAGGGTAATGATTAGACTGTTGTACAGACAGGGTAATGATAGGCTGTTGTACAGGACAGGGTAATGATATTGAGGGTATGTTGTGTACAGGACAGGGTAATGATTAGGACTGTTGTACAGGACAGGGTAATGATTAGGCTGTTGTACAGGACAGGGTAATGATTAGGGCTGTTGTACATGACAGGTAATGATTAGGGCTGTTGTACAGGACAGGGTAATGATGAGGGCTGTTGTACAGGACAGGGTAATGATTAGGGCTGTTGTACAGGACAGGGTAATGATGAGGGCTGTTGTATAGGACAGGGTAATGATTAGGCTGTTGTACAGGACAGGGTAATGATTAGGGCTGTTGTACAGGACAGGGTAATGATTAGGCTGTTTGACAGGACAGGGTAATGATGTAGGGCTGTTGTACAGGACATGGTAATGATTAGGACTGTTGTACAGGAACAGGGGTAAATGATAGGGTCTGTTGTACAGGACAGGGTAATGATGAGGGCTGTTGTACAGGACAGGGTAATGATTAGGTCTGTTGTACAGGACAGGGTAATGATGAGGGCTGTTGTACAGGACAGGGTAATGATTAGGCTGTTGTACAGGACAGGGTAATGATGAGGTCTGTTGTACAGGACAGGGTAATGATAGGTCTGTTGTACAGGACAGGGTAATGATAGGCTGTATGTACAGGACAGGGTAATGATAGGCTGTTGTACAGGACAGGGTAATGATAGGCTGTTGTACAGGACAGGGTAATGATGAGGGACTGTTGTACAGGACAGGGTAATGATTAGGACTGTTGTACAGGACAGGGTAATGAAGGTCTGTTGTACAGGACAGGGTAATGATGAGGTGTTGTACAGGACAGGGTAATGATTAGGACTGTTTACAGGACAGGGTAATGATTAGGTCTGTTGTACAGGACAGGGTAATGATAGGCTGTTGTACAGGACAGGGTAATGATTAGGGCTGTTGTACAGGACAGGTGTAATGATGTGGGCTGTTGTACAGGACAGGTAATGATTAGGCTGTTGTACAGGACAGGGTAATGATGAGGGCTGTTGTCAGACAGGGTAATGATTAGACTGTTGTACAGGACAGGGTAATGATTAGGGCATGTTGTACAGGACAGGGTAATGATTAGGCTGTTGTACAGGACAGGGTAATGATTAGGGCTGTTGTACAGGACAGGGTAATGATTAGGGACTGTTGTACAGGACAGGGTAATGATTAGGCTGTTGTACAGGACAGGGTAATGATGAGGGCTGTTGATACAGGACAGGTAATGATTAGGTCTGTTGTACAGGACAGGTAATGATTAGGACTGTTGTACAGGACAGGGTAATGATGTAGGCTGTTGTACAGGACAGGGTAATGATGAGGGCTGTTGTACAGGACAGGGTAATGATTAGGTCTGTTGTACAGGACAGGGTAATGATAGGCTGTTGTACAGGACAGGGTAATGATTAGGGCTGTTGTACAGGACAGGGTAATGATTAGACTGTTGTACAGGACAGGGTAATGATTAGGCTGTTGTACAGGACAGGGTAATGATGAGGGTGTTGTACAGGACAGGGTAAATGATTAGGGCTGTTGTACAGGACAGGGTAATGATAAGACTGTTGTACAGGACAGGGTAATGATTAGGCTGTTGTACAGGACAGGGTAATGATTAGGGCTGTTGTACAGGACAGGGTAATGATTAGGCTGTTGTACAGGACAGGGTAATGATTAGACTGTTGTACAGGACAGGGTAATGATTAGGTCTGTTGTACAGGACAGGGTAATGATTAGGGCTGTTGTACAGGGACAGGGTAATGATTAGGCTGTTGTACAGGACAGGGTAATGATTAGGGCTGTTGTACAGGACAGGGTAATGATTAGGCTGTTGTACAGGACAGGGTAATGATTAGGCTGTTGTACAGGACAGGGTAATGATTAGGGACTGTTGTACAGGACAGGGTAAATATTAGGCTGTTGTACAGGACAGGGTAATGATTGGGCTGTTGTACAGGACAGGGTAATGATTAGGGCTGTTGTACAGGACAGGGTAATGATTAGGACTGTTGTACAGGACAGGGTAATGATTAGACTGTTGTACAGGACAGGGTAATGTTTAGGTGTTGTACAGGACAGGGTAAATGATTAGGGCTGTTGTACAGGACAGGGTAATGATTAGACTGTTGTACAGGACAGGGTAATGATTAGGCTGTTGTACAGGACAGGGTAATGATAGGAGTGTTTCAGACAGTAAAGATGCTGTTTACAGACAGGGTAATGATTAGACTGTTGTACAGGACAGGGTAATGATTAAGACTGTTGTACAGGACAGGGTAATGATTAGGACTGTTGTACAGGACAGGGTAATGATTAGGACTGTTGTACAGGACAGGGTAATGATTAGACTGTTGTACAGGACAGGGTAATGATTAGGCCTGTTGTACAGGACAGGGTAATGATTAGACTGTTGTACAGGACAGGGTAATGATAGGACTGTTGTACAGGACAGGGTAATGATTAGACTGTTGTACAGGACAGGGTAATGATTAGTCTGTTGTACAGGACAGGGTAATGATGAGGACTGTTGTACAGGACAGGGTAATGATTAGGTCTGTTGTACAGGACAGGGTAATGATTAGATTGTTGTACAGGACAGGTAATGATTAGGACTGTTTCGGGACAGTATGATTAGACTGTTGTAAGGACAGGGTAATGATTAGACTGTTGTACAGGACAGGGTAATGATTAGGCTGTTGATACAGAAGGGTAATGATTAGGGCTGTTGTACAGGACAGGGTAATGATTAGGCCTGTTGTACAGGACAGGGTAATGATGTAGGGCTGTTGTACAGGACAGGGTAATTGATTAGGCCTGTTGTACAGGACAGGGTAAGATTAGGCCTGTTGTACAGGACAGGGTAATGATTAGGGCTGTTGTACAGGACAGGGTAAGGATTAGGCCTGTTGTACAGGACAGGGTAAATGATTAGGACTGTTGTACAGGACAGGGTAATGATGAGGGCTGTTGTATAGGACAGGGAATGATTAGGTCTGTTGTACAGGAAGGGTAATGATTAGGTCTGTTGTACAGGACAGGGTAATGATTAGGGTGTTGTACAGGACAGGGTAATGTGAAGCTGTTTATAGACAGGTAATGATAGACTGTTGTACAGGACAGGGTAATGATTAGGCTGTGTACGAGGTAATGATAGTGTGTTACAGGAGAGGGTAATGATTAGGGCTGTTGTACAGGACGGTCATGATTAGGTCTGTTGTACAGGAGAGGGTAATGATTAGGGCTGTTGTACAGGATAGGGTAATGATTAGGGCTGTTGTACAGGACAGGGTAATGATTAGGGCTGTTGTACAGGACAGGGTAATGATTAGGGCTGTTGTACAGGACAGGGTAATGATTAGGTCCGTTGTACAGGACAGGGTAATGATTAGGGATGTTGTACAGGATATTGTAGTGATTAGGACTGTTGTACAGGACTGTTGTACAGGATAGGGTAATGATTAGGACCGTTGTACAAGACAGGGTAATGATTAGGGCCGCTGTACAGGACAGGGTAATGATTAGGGCCGTTGTACAGGACAGGGTAATGATTAGGGCCTTTGTACAGAACAGAGTAATGATTAGGGCTGTTGTACAGGACAGGGTAATGATTAGATCCTTTCGTTATAAAAGCCGAGACTAAGCATGATGAACCGCGGTCATCAAAATGGATGGGTGACCAGGGCCGTGCCCTAGTTTAAATATATGTACTCATTCCAATACAGCTGTGATATGTAGATGTCCTTCATGCGTGTAGAAGATAAAGCAGCCACAGAGAGAGAGAGAGAGAGAGAGAGAGAGAGAAGAGAGAGAGAGAGAGAGAGAGAAAAGAGAGAGAAAGAGAGAGAAGAGAGAGAGAGAGAGAGAGAGAGAGAGAGAAGAAGAGAGAGAGAGAGAGAGAGAGAGAGAGAGAGAGAGAGAGAGAGAGAGAGAGAGAGAGAGGAGAGAACTCAGAACTCGGAATTCGGAACTCGGAACTTGGAACTCGGAATTTTAATGAACATAGGCCTACAGCCCCTTTCTTGGGGGAGAATCAGTACATACATATTTGTCATAAAAACAATGGCAGGCAAGAAACTCCAATGGTGATGATCTGAAATGACCATATGAAATACTTCAGCCCTTGTACATACAGACACGTTATACTTTACGTTACTACATTTGTAATAATGTTTTCTCGCATCTTGAAGGCGGCGATGAGAAATTTGGCTACATTAACTATATTTACTGTTGAGTCGTTGGTTAGTATGTCAATGAGCAATTGCTCTAAATCATCATCTTCAGAAATAACAGGGAAATAGACTTTCTAATCTGCTTGTACAATGGGCATTTAAACAGAAAATGTATTTCGTTTTCTACTGTGTTTGGACAGACTGGACAGGTGTTTTCAGTGATCAGAGAAAAGCAGTATCTATGAACGTTTATCGGAGACACACCCATCCTAAATTGTGCCATTGCATTTCTGTAAGCTTCAACATACAAAACCTGTATATATTTCTCAGTTACAAACAAGGATTTGAATTTACCATGCAAAGATAACCGTGCACTAGAATCTAAGTGGTTACGCCAATCATGCCCGAAATTCCTGCGCAGCCTATCTTTCAGTTCGTCGGTGAATCTTTTTTTCATTTCCACACCCAAAAAGCCAAACTTCTTCAAAACCATTTTCACACAAAATGTTTCTAATGTTTGACACCCAAGTTATATAACCTTTTTCATGCATGGCCAATAAAATGCTTTTTTACAATACCTACTCTCTGGTAATTTTAGTAATCTAAACCAATAATTAATACATCTTGTAACAGCACTTATCCACAAAGGAAATCGTCCTAACTCTCCATATACCATATCATTTGACGTTATATTTCTTACGTGCAAAAATCTCTTACACGCATAGAGATGTACTTGTTCAAGTTGATGCCGTACTTCATAACCCCATATTTCAGAAGCATAGAGTAGTGAAGGGACCACCTGTGCATCGAAAAGTTTAAAGAAAATGTCTGGCGAATTACAGTTAGTTTTCCTTAGTGCACTCAGAATCTCATATGCACTTTTTTTTACCTCTAACTTTTGCTTCCTCCATTGCTGCCGAATAACTATGCCTGGTCGAAACAGTGAGGCCTAGATACTTACAAGAGTTTACCACTTCCAGATCATTGCAATTAAAGATCCACTTTTCTTTTACACACAGGAAGCCACCTTTCCTAAAAACTATTATTTTTGATTTATCTAAATTAACTGTTAATCCTAATCTACGAGTCTCAAGTTGAAGAATGTTTATTTGATGCTGAAGACCTACTGTAGTCGAAGCCATGAGAGTGAGATCATCCGCAAAAAGCATAAGAAACAATTCCATTTCGTGTGAAGAGAACGTAACATAATGTTTTCCATTTAAAACAACTTCATTTGCGAGTTCATTGATAAGCAAGGAAAACAGAATGGATCCCTGCTTAAGGCCTTGGAGACAATTAAAGAAATCTGAATAACCAGTTTTACTGTGACACAAAACGTATGCCTGAACGGCGGAATACATTGCCTGAGTCATCTTAAATATCCTTCCCCGCCTACCTGCACGAAATAATACAGACCAAAGAACGTGACGGTTCACAGTCATATGCTTTCCCAAAATCTATGAAAGCAACATAGTTTCATATTTTTCAATAAATATTTTTCAACAGTTGCATGCAAAGTGAACATATGATCTACTGTAGATCTCCCCTTCCTGAACCCTGCTTGTGCTTCAGTTATGATGTTATTTTGGAATGCCCATAGCGTTAATCTGTTAATCTGTTGATGATATGCGTAAAAACTTTACTAAGAATACTCATAAGGGATATACCTCTGAAGATATCGGGGCTATTTGTGTCCCCCTTCTTATGTAAAGGGACAATCACAGATTTTGTCCATTTCAGAGGAAATGTGCGCTTTTTTTTTTTTTTTTAGATATAACCAAGATAAAGTCAAGAAAAGTACCAGAATCGCTGAAGAACTTTTCGTGACGAGGTCGAAGAGTCAGTAACGAAGTCTGAAAGCAGGTTAATCACCTGATGTTGACAACAATGCAGACAAGTTACTCAAACATGGTGGGGAATAAACACCAACG
>CM060311.1:47392691-47427691 GCA_030674185.1 Monoplex corrugatus
CAACCAAATATGCACGTTAAAGATCATCTAAATCATGTCAATGGTTGTTTTATGGAAACTATCAGATTCGGCGCATTGGTTACATTCGAATATATCTTTCAACTGAGGCTGCATCTAAGCTTGTGACATCTCTTATTTTTTCTCATCTTAATTATTGTAACGCTCTCCTTTGCTGGACTACCAGCTTCTTCTCCTCTCTGTCTGCAACGCATACAAAACTCAGCTGCCCGTCTTGCCCTCAGAAAGGAAAAAAGATTGATCATGTCAGCCCTCTCCTTCACTTTCTGCACTGTTGCCTGTTTTGAACAGAACTGACTATAAGCTGGATACCTTGTGATATAGATCTATTCACCAGTCTGCCCCCATCATACCTCTGTGAAAAAATCAATGTTCATGCACCAACTCGCACCTTGCGCTCAGCTTCAAATACTCTCTCCCTTCAGGTTCCTAGATTTATACTATCAACTGTCAGCCAGTGTTCTTTTGCTGCTTCGGGACCATCTGCCTGGAATAAACTTCCATTCTCCTTTCGTCTATCACCTACCCTTTCTGTTTTAAATCAGATTTAAAAACCCACCTCTTTCCCCTTCAATTATTTCTGCAGCTTCCTCTTTCCATCAGTTTTCCCCACGTTTCCACGTCTTGTAAGGATGACATACGTATGCCTGATGTGTGAGTGCGGCTTGATTTGAATGGTCAAGATTTGGTGCCATATAAATAATGTGATTATTACTATTATAACATGGAAATACCCACCCTGCATGCCCACCACAGACTGACGCAGACCGTCCAACAACGTAGTGGACTATGATCAACTCCCCTATGGGCTTGAGTTTGCCATGTCCATCAAGTAGTCTGAGTATGCCTAATGCCCAGTGAGTCCAATGGGTTTGGAGAATAGCGCTAGCGCGAACGATTTATTTTGATGGTAAAATAGATTAAAACAGAGAGAAGAAGAGAAATTGATTAAGATGACCCCACGATGTGCCCAACTGCGCGTGGGCACATGTGTGTACATGCATGTGTGCTCGTGTGTATGTGTATGTGTATGTGTGTGTGTGTGCGTGTCTGTGTGTGTGTATGTGTATATGTGTGTGTGCGTGTGTGTGTGTGTGTGTGTGTGTGTGTGTGTGTGTTGTGTGTGTGTGTGTGTGTGTGTGTGTGTGTGTGTGTGTGTACATGTGTTGCGTCTGTGTGCTCATTATGAGGGGAAGGAAGAAAACAACAACAATGCAACAGAAGCAACAACAACAACAACGATGCTGATGACAATAAGATACTACTACTACTAGTACTACTACTAAACAATAATAACATTAAGCAGTGTTGCTCATAAAAAAACAAAGGAACCAAAATATAAAAGTTGTGTCTCACTAACAAGTTAAATATGGTTGTTAATCGCCCGAGCACATCAGAAATAGCCAGCAGAATCGGCCAAGCCAAAATAGCATTCAAGAAGATGAAAAGCATTCTTACCAGCAAACGCCTGTCAATTAACATCAGGATGAGAGTTCTTGAGTATTATGTAGAACCGATAATGTTATATGGTTGTGAAGCGTGGACAGTCAACACGCAAAGCCAGAACAAGATTGAGGCAGCCCAGATGTGATTTCTAAGAAGAATGTTGAGAGTTCCATGGATAGCAAAGAAAACACACGAGACAGTCTTGATGGAGGCAGACACAAGAAGATCATTGATAAGGAAGATTAGGAAAAGACAGGCAACATTTATTGGCCATTTTATGAGGAAAGGGGAATAGAGCACCTGGTCACAACAGGAAAGCTGGAGGGAAAGACAGCACCAGGTAGACCCAGGGAGAAGATACTAGACAGACTTGCAGAGTGGCTGAGGACAGAGAGGATGGAATATGTGCTTGCGGCAACAAGTGATAGGTACATATGGCGGGCCATGATCGCCAACGCCATGTGGCAGGGCACATGATGATGATGATGATGAATCATCCGAGCAGATGGACTAACCTAGTGATTACAGCACTCATCTCTGTAAGGTGCTCTTAAGTGGTTACACTTATTAATGTAAAGTGCTCTTAAGTGGTTACACTTATTAATGTAAAGTGCTCTTAAGTGGTTACACTTATTAATGTAAAGTGCTCTTAAGTGGTTACACTTATTAATGTAAAGTGCTCTTAAGTGGTTACACTTATTAATGTAAAGTGCTCTTAAGTGGTTACACTTATTAATGTAAAGTGCTCTTAAGTGGTTACACTTATTAATGTAAGGCGCTGTTAAGTGGTTACACTTATTAATGTAAGGCGCTGTTAAGTGATTACACTTATTGATGTAAGGTGCTGTTAAGTGATTACACTTATTGATGTATTGATGTAAGGCGCTGTTAAGTGGTTACACTTATTGATGTAAGGTGCTGTTAAGTGATTACACTTATTGATGTAAGGTGCTGTTAAGTGGTTACACTTATTGATGTAAGGTGCTGTTAAGTGATTACACTTATTGATGTAAGGTGCTGTTAAGTGATTACACTTATTGATGTAAGGCGCTGTTAAGTGATTACACTTATTGATGTAAGGTGCTGTTAAGTGATTACACTTATTGATGTAAGGCGCTGTTAAGTGATTACACTTATTGATGTAAGGCGCTGTTAAGTGATTACACTATTGATTATTGATGTAAGGCGCTGTTAAGTGGTTACACTTATTGATGTAAGGTGCTGTTAAGTGATTACACTTATTGATGTAAGGTGCTGTTAAGTGATTACACTTATTGATGTAAGGCGCTGTTAAGTGATTACACTTATTGATGTAAGGTGCTGTTAAGTGATTACACTTATTGATGTAAGGCGCTGTTAAGTGATTACACTTATTGATGTAAGGCGCTGTTAAGTGATTACACTTATTGATGTAAGGTGCTGTTAAGTGATTACACTTATTGATGTAAGGTGCTGTTAAGTGATTACACTTATTGATGTAAGGCGCTGTTAAGTGATTACACTTATTGATGTAAGGTGCTGTTAAGTGGTTACATTTATTGATGTAAGGCGCTGTTAAGTGTTACACTTATTGATGTAAGGTGCTGTTAAGTGATTACACTTATTGATGTAAGGTGCTGTTAAGTGATTACACTTATTGATGTAAGGCGCTGTTAAGTGATTACACTTATTGATGTAAGGTGCTGTTAAGTGGTTACATTATTGATGTAAGGTGCTGTTAAGTGATTACACTTATTGATGTAAGGTGCTGTTAAGTGATTACACTTATTGATGTAAGGCGCTGTTAAGTGGTTACATTTATTGATGTAAGGTGCTGTTAAGTGATTACACTTATTGATGTAAGGTGCTGTTAAGTGATTACACTTATTGATGTAAGGCGCTGTTAAGTGATTACACTTATTGATGTAAGGCGCTGTTAAGTGATTACACTTATTGATGTAAGGCGCTGTTAAGTGATTACACTTATTGATGTAAGGTGCTGTTAAGTGATTACACTTATTGATGTAAGGTGCTGTTAAGTGGTTACACTTATTGATGTAATTGATGTAAGGTGCTGTTAAGTGATTACACTTATTGATGTAAGGTGCTGTTAAGTGATTACACTTATTGATGTAAGGTGCTGTTAAGTGGTTACACTTATTGATGTAAGGTGCTGTTAAGTGATTACACTTATTGATGTAAGGTGCTGTTAAGTGGTTACACTTATTGATGTAAGGGCTGTTAAGTGATTACACTTATTGATGTAAGGCGCTGTTAAGTGATTACACTTATTGATGTAAGGCGCTGTTAAGTGATTAACACTTATTGATGAAAGTGCGTTAAGTGATTACACACTTATTAATGCAATGTGCTCTAATTAAGTGATTAACACTTATTAATGTAAGGTGCTCTTAAGTGATTACACTTATTGATGTAAGGTGCTCTTAAGTGATTACAACAACCATTAATGCAAGGTGCTCTTAAGTGAGTACACGTACTAATGCAAGATGCTCTTAAGTGATACACTACTAATATAATGTAAGGTGCTCTTAAGTGATTACAACACTTATTAATGTAAGGTGCTCTTAAGTGATTACAACACGTACTAATGTAAGGTGCTCTTAAGTGATTACAACACTTATTAATGTAAGATGCTCTTAAGTGATTACAACACGTACTAATATAAGATGCTCTTAAGTGATTACAACACTTATTAATGTAAGGTGCTGTTAAGTGATTACAACACTTATTAATGTAAGGTGCTCTTAAGTGATTACAACACTTATTAATGTAAGGTGCTCTTAAGTGATTACAACACTTATTAATGTAAGGTGCTGTTAAGTGATTACAACACTTATTAATGTAAGGTGCTCTTAAGTGATTACAACACTTATTAATGTAAGGTGCTCTTAAGTGATTACAACACTTATTAATGTAAGGTGCTCTTAAGTGATTACAACACTTATTAATGCAAGGTGCTCTTAAGTGATTACAACACTTATTAATGTAAGGTGCTTTTAAGTGATTACAACACTTATTAATGTAAGGTGCTCTTAAGTGATTACAACACTTATTAATGCAAGGTGCTCTTAAGTGATTACAACAAACATCTTTGTAAGGTGCTCTCAAGTGGCTACAACACTTATTAATGTCAGGTGCTCTTAATTGATTACACTTATTAATGTAAGATGCTCTTAAGTGATCACAACACTTATTAATGTCAGGTGCTCTTAAGTGATTGTAACACTTATTAATGTCAGGTGCTTTTAAGTGATTACAACACTTATTAATGCAAGGTGCTCTTAAGTGATTGCAACACTTATTAATGTAAGACGCTTTTAAGTGATTACAACACTTATTAATGCAAGGTGCTCTTAAGTGATTACAACAGTCATCTTTGTAAGGAGATCTTCAGTGATTACAACACCTATTAATGTAAGGAGATCTTCAGTGATTACAACACCTATCAATGTAAGGAGATCTTCAGTGATTACAACACCTATTAATGTAAGGAGATTTTCAGTGATTACAACACCTATTAATGTCAGGAGATCTTAAGTGATTACAACACCTATTAATGTCAGGAGATCTTAAGTGATTACAACACCTATTAATGTAAGAGATCTTAAGTGATTACAACACCTATTAATGTCAGGAGATCTTAAGTGATTACAACACCTATTAATGTAAGGAGATCTTAAGTGATTACAACACCTATTAATGTCAGGAGATCTTAAGTGATTACAACACCTATTAATGTCAGGAGATCTTAAGTGATTACAACACCTATTAATGTAAGGAGATCTTAAGTACACACATATGCATATGTTTTCATTTCATTCGTTTTATATAACGTTTCAATTTTTTTCCAGGAAATCACTTAAGGGGCGTATGCACGTTGTTGTGCCCACACAGCGCAGGCGGTACGTTGATGTGCATTTGCGTAGTCTGTTTGCAGTGGGCCTGTTTCTATAAGCCATCAGGCACATACATGACCTACAGGATCTTTAACGAGCATATTTGGTGTAAGGGGTTCAGGCACTAACCAGTCTGCACATGTGATTGCCATGGATACCAGAAACATTTTCTTCCTCTACCCACCAGGCGGGAGGCACCCTGCAAAATTAAACCCAGACCCTCTGATTCGAAGTCCGACGTCTTACCATTGAACTACCGGGCCCATCTCTGAAAGTTTCAATTCTCATAATCCAGTCTATAGTCGAAATAGAAATATATTCGTGCCCTGGTTAGAAGACAATATCCCCAACCTCCGGCTGTAAATAGATATCTGTCTCTCTTTAGGGATGGAAAAGGTGAAACACTGAGGTAGAGTAATGGGTCATACCCTCCTCATGCCGGTCCACTCCCAGCTACTGACCAGCTGGAAGGAACTGATTTCATTTATTTTGTTAAATAAACGGAGGCACGATTATGTATGTCGCTCTCTTGCGTCAGTCCCTCCACTGGTTGCCTATTTCTCAAGGAAGTTATACAAAAGCAATACGTTCTGTTAAAAGCATGTTAACAGCTTTGCGCCAGTTTATGTCTGCGACCATCTCCGAAGTTACGTTCCTGTCAGACTTTTCCGTTGTTTCAGAAACTATTTGTTTGCCAATTCCTCGATACAGATGTTCAACATTCGCTCGCCATTATTTTTCTAAGTCTTGTCCATACAAGTGGAACGAATCTCTTCGACAATTACAAACTCTTTCTTCCTTGAAGGCTAACTCAGAAACATACCTTTCCGTCTAGCATCGATTCCCCCCTTCCTCCACCCTCACCCCATTCTCATTCTATCCTCCCTCACCCTGTGTGCGTGTGCTTTGTACCCTTATGTCCTTTTTAGTTATTGTGAGTGTATATTTGAGTGAATGACGAGAGTGTGCGTTTTGATTTGATTAATACATCAATATTTAGCGCCTAGTAAATATCATCTCTATTATTTATTATCATTAAGTGTTCATAAACCTGTCAAGATCGAAAACATATCATCGGGACATACACGAGAGAAATATGTGTCAGACAAACAGTGACAGGACCAGACAAACAGTGACAGGACCAGACAAACAGTGACAGGACCAGACAAACAGTGACAGGACCAGACAAACAGTGACAGGACCAGACAAACAGTGACAGGACCAGACAAACAGTGACAGGACCAGACAAACAGTGACAGGACCAGACAAACAGTGACAGGACCAGACAAACAGTGACAGGACCAGACAAACAGTGACAGGACCAGACAAACAGTGACAGGACCAGACAAACAGTGACAGGACCAGACAAACAGTGACAGGACCAGACAAACAGTGACAGGACCAGACAAACAGTGACAGGACCAGACAACAGTGACAGGACCAGATACAAACAGTGACAGGACCAGACAAACAGTGACAGGACCAGAAACAGTGACAGGACCAGACAAACAGTGACAGGATCAGACAAACAGTGACAGGACCAGACAAACAGTGACAGGATCAGATAAACAGTGACAGGATCAGACAAACAGTGACAGACCAGACAACAGTGACAGGACAGACAAACAGTGACAGGACCAGACAAACAGTGACAGGACAGACAAACAGTGACAGGATCAGACAAACAGTGACAGACCCAGACAACAGTGACAGGACCAGACAAACAGTGACAGGATCAGACAACAGTGACAGGATCAGACAAACAGTGACAGGATCAGACAAACAGTGACAGGATCAGACAAACAGTGACAGGATCAGAAAACAGTGACAGGACCAGACAAACAGTGACAGGACAGACAAACAGTGACAGGATCAGACAGACAGTGACAGGATCGAACAAACAGTGACAGGATCGACGACAGTGACAGGATCAGAAAACAGTGACAAGACAGACAACAGTGACAGGACAGACAAACAGTGACAGGATCAGACAGACAGTGACAGGATCAGACAGACACAGTGACAGGATCGACAGACAGTGACAGGATCAGACAAACAGTGACAGGACCAGACAAACCAGTGACAGGATCAGACAGACAGTGACAGGATCAGACAGACAGTGACAGATCAGACAGACAGTGACAGGATCAGACAGATGGTGACAGGATCAGACAAACAGTGACAGGATCGGGACAGACAGTGACAGGATCGACAGACATGACAGACAAACAAACAGTAAAGGTGACAGAGTACCAGACAAACAGTGACGACGGATACAGATGACAGACAATGACAGGACCAGACAAACAGTGACAGGACCAGACAAACAGTGACAGGATCGGACAGACAATGACAGGACCAGACAACAGTGACGGGCAGACAGTGAGCGAAAATGAGGACCAAAACAGGAAAAAAACAGTGACAGGTTCAGACAAACAGTGACAGAATCGGACAAACAGTGACAGGATCAGACAGACAGTGGCAGGACCAAACAAACAGTGACAGGATCGGACAGACAGTGACAGGATCAGACAGACAGTTACAGGACCAGACAAACAGTGACAGGATCGGACAGACAGTGACACGATCAGACAAACAGTGACAGGATCAGACAGATAATGACAGGATCAGACAGATAGTGACAGGACCAGACAAACAGTGACAGGATCATACAGACAGTGACAAGACCAGAGAAACAGTGACAGGATCAGACAGACAGTGACATGATTAGACAAACAGTGACAGGACCAGACAAACAGAGACAGGATCAGACAGACAGTGACAGGATCAGACAAACAGTGACAGGATCAGACAGACAGTGACAGGATCAGACAGACAGTGACAGGACCAGACAAACAGTGACAGGATCAGAGAAATATGTGTCAGACGAACAGTGACAGGATCAAATAAACAGTGACAGGACCAGACAAACAGTGACAGGACCAGATAAACAGTGACAGGACCAGACAAACAGTGACAGGACCAGACAAACAGTGACAGGACCAGACAAACAATGACAGGACCAGACAGACAGTGACAGGATCAGACAGACAGTGACGGGACCAGACGGACAGTGACAGGATCGGACAGACAGTGACAGGATCAGACAAACAGTGACAGGAACAGACAAACAGTGACAGGATCAGACAGACAGTGACAGGATCAGATAAACAGTGACAGGACCAGACGAACAGTGACAGGATCAGATAAACAGAGACAGGATCAGACAAACAGTGACAGGACCAAACAAACAGTGACAGGACCAGATAAACAGTGACAAGATCAGACAAACAGTGACAGGATCAGACAAACAGTGACAGGATCGGACAAACAGTGACATGATTCGACAGACAGTGACATGATCAGACAGACAGTGACAGGACCAAACAAACAGTGAAAGGACCAGATAAACAGTGACAGGACCAGACGAACAGTGACAGGATCAGATAAACAGAGACAGGATCAGACAGACAGTGACAGGACCAAACAAACAGTGAAAGGACCAGATAAACAGTGACAGGACCAGACGAACAGTGACAGGATCAGACAAACAGTGACAGGATCAGACGAACAGTGACGGGATCAGACGGACAGTGACAGGATCGGACAGACAATGACAGGATCAGACAGACAGTGACAGGATCGGACAGACAATGACAGGATCAGACAAACAGTGACAGGATCGGACAGACAGTGACAGGATCAGACAAACAGTGACAGGATCAGACAGACAAAGAGGATCAGACAAACAGTGACAGGATCAGACAGACAGTGACAGGATCAGACAGACAGTGACAGGACCAGACAGACAGTGACAGGATCAGACAAACAGTGACAGGACCAGACAGACAGTGACAGGATCAGACAGACAGTGACAGGACCAGACAGACAGTGACAGGATCAGACAAACAGTGACAGGACCAGACAAACAGTGACAGGATCGGACAGACAGTGACAGGATCAGACAAACAGTGACAGGACCAGACAAACAGTGACAGGATTAGACAGACAGTGACATGATCAGATAAACAGTGACAGGATCAGACAGACAGTGACAGGATCAGACAGACAATGACAGGATCAGACAGACAGTGACAGGACCAGACAAATTATGACAGGATCAGATAAACAGTGACAGGACCAGACGAACAGTGACAGGATCAGATAAACAGTGACAGGATCAGTCAGACAGTGACAGGACCAGACAAACAGTGACATGATCGGACAGACAGTGACAGGATCGGACCCACAGTGACAGGATCAGGCAGACAGTGACAGGACCAGAGAAACAGTGACAGGATCCGACAGACAATGACAGGATCAGACAAACAGTGACAGGATCGGACAGACAGTGACAGGATCGGACAAACAGTGACAGGATCAGACAGACAGTGACAGGACCAAACAAACAGTGACAGGATCAGACGAACAGTGACAGGATCGGACAGACAGTGACAGGATCGGAAAACAGTGACAGGATCAGACAGACAGTGACAGGACCAAACAAACAGTGACATAGCAGAGCAGAGAACAGCAAATTTTTAGGCGAATCGTTCACTTCCGGAAAGGAGCACCAAAATTGGCACACATACTCCTTGGGGATTGCTCTTTTGATAAAACCTGTTAGCCACCTAAAAATTCAAGATTGCGGCCATTTTTCAAGATGGCCGCCACTTAATATACAGAAATATTGCATTTCGCAATAAAATCGCAAAGACTTGTCCTATTTCAATGATCTTGGTGTCAAATCATACATTTTTCACTACGTAGAATCCGAATTTGGAACCATGGACTTACTGGCTTCCTTGTACCAACAGAGCGGACGTCAACGCACAACCAGGGCACACTGGTGGCACCGCTGCTGCGAAACTCAGCATGGGGTTCAGTATCAGCTGAATAATTATTTAGTGTAGCTAAATAATTAGTTTAGTGTCCCAAATGCTGTCTAATAAGCCCTGTGTCAGTTAGCTACTGTAGATTAATGCAGTTTACCATAGATGTTTAGTTAGACAGCCACGCCTGAACTGACAGGGTGTGCCAGCGCGGGAGAGCCGAGCCAAGGGTAACGGGGCTTTACATTGCTTTACATGTAGTTACCTGGATGTGTACAGATTGCACGGGACTTAAATGATACTGGATGAACGATCGGGCAAGGTGTAGGTCATGTATTTTTATTCCCGGACCCAGTCGTATCCCATACCTTATTGTGCATGATTGTGATCAAGGTGGTAAAAGGATAAACCCTCGGCCTTGGTTCACTGAATACAGATTATACTGTGATACCTTGAATACCATTCACCAAGATGGCAAATACAGATCCAGGACCGTCTAAATTCCGGACTGACTGGAGCAAGTGTTGTCTTTGCCAGAAGAAGAAGAGTGAAGAGCTCAAGTCACCACGTGCACAACAACCACATGAACATGATGGCTACACTATGATTGCGACTAATATTCCCCTCTTTCACGCAATTAATGACATGCCTATTGTTCTGGATCCAGCCAGACTTGATGATGGTGTGGCATTGAAAAAACTGAGGAGGAACAATGCGCAGTATCACCAAAGTTGTCGCCATATGGTCAACAACACGTAACTGGAGAGAGCCAGAAAAAGAAGAGCAGAGTGTGCTTAGCCAGTAGAATGCCAGACCAAGGTGCGTAGAACCATCCTTGAAGGCAAAACGTGTTGCATATGTGACAAAGAAGCCCCATACAAGTTACGACGATGAACCTCAATAACAGATTTAATGAATGTGCCCACACGGACTACTCGAAAGAGACAGATGAACAACCCGAAGAGGTGCCTAGCTTCGCAGCTTGGTGTGAGCATCGCAAACTGCAAAGTCCCCAGGTTCATTTCTGGTATATGGTGCTGTCAATGGAACTGGTGATCCTCTTGTTGATCCCATCATTCAGGGAAGCCAACTTCTTCCTGTACTGTCAGTCACTGGCTCAGCTGATACCATACTTCTTTGCCAACAACAATGTAAACTATGCACGGTGGCTTCCGATCCACTACAGAGACATGGCGACCCTGGAACAGAAGAGTCCTCAGCTGGCGCAGGAGTTCCAGAGTGGAAACTTTGTTGTACACAAATTGAGCCGACAGTTCTCAGCAGTAGTTATTGACCAAGTTCACGAGCAGGCCAACACTGTCATCAAAGCAGATGGGGATGCGATCGGCGTGACTGAAGACCCATCAGCACTGCGAAGATGATGATAGCTGGTCCTGAAGTCAGCCACTTGGTTGCACCGTATGAGGCAGCATGTGGGACCAGAGAGGGTACTGAACACACCAGCCACTGTGAGGAGACAGATCGAGCACAAAGAGTGTTCCTTGATAAAGTAGAAAAGCTCTCACAAGCCATGCAAGATATGGGCAATCCTTTCCAGGAGGAGAGTCGGGACCTGTTTTTGCTTGATACAAAGGATATTGCTCACCAAACTCCGCCAAGCTGATTGGCACACACCTTGAGAAAGGCAAGGTCCGTTTCCAGGAGTTTATGAAGGGACTGGAAGGGGAAGAAGAATCCACCTTCTATGAATCAATCAAGAAGAACAGGATTGACTTTTTCCGACAGGTACCAGCGTCTGTTGACTCTTCAAATCAAAAAGTGCTGAAGGCAGACTGTCAACTGTTCTCCAAGCTGTTCATATCATGCAAGAGCAGAGAGTGTGACTTGAAGGAGTTCTTCCGTAATGAGAACCAGTCACATCCTGCTGCCCTCAGTGGAAAGTTCCACACCTGTCAGAAATCCCACCTCACTACCATTCTTGAGAGCCAAGTTACAACCCCTGAGGCAGAGCCAGACGCCAACACCATCATCTGTCTGCCCCCACGGAGTTCAAAGATGTTCGAAGAGTATGCAATGCTCGATGTCCTTCCTACAATACAAGCATACTCTACCAAGTACAAGAGAACAGATATTGTGTTTGATGTCTACCGGCCATCCAGTCTGAAAGCTGAAACTAGATCAAAGCAAGGACGCGGGGTGAGACAAGGGAGGGCAAAATTCCCTCAAACCGGCGAAACTTCCTGAGAGAAAATGACAACAAAGCCGAGCTGTTCAACTTTCTGGCTGATAAGACTGCATGTGTGGCCACACCAAATGTGGTCATTGTGACCAAGGAAGAAGATGCTGTCAGCAACCGCACTATCAATTTGGCTGGGGTGGCACCATGCAGTCATGAAGAAGCTGACACGCGGATCTTTGTGCATGCCAGGCATGCAACAGAAGCAGGCAGCAAAGTCATCATGGTCAAAGCCAGCGACACAGATATTGTCATCATCGCAGTCAGTGTTCTGCAGGCACTTCAGGAGCTAGGTCTGCAGCAGTTGTGGGTTGCCTTTGGCCAAGGACAGAACCTGAGGTGGGTTCCTGTACATGACTTGTGTTGCACTCTTGCAGAAAAGAGCAAAGGGATGCTCTTCTTCCATGCCTTCACTGGCTGCGATGTCGTTTCAGCATTCCGTGGCAAAGGGAAGAAGTCTGCTTGGCAAACCTGGGATGTTTGTGATGAGGCTCCGATGTCTTCAGCAAACTCAGCCAGTACCCACCGGTAGTGGATGATGAAGACCTGGAGGCCTTGGAGAAGTTCGTGATCATGATGTACGACAGATCCAGCACAGCTGAAGGTGCCGATGATGCGAGGTTGGACATGTTTGCTCGGAAGCAGAGGCAGTACGAAGCCATTCTTCCAACCCGATCAGCGCTGACGCAGCATGTGAACCGTGCTGCCTACCAGCCGGGCTGCATCTGGAGTCAGTCAACAGTACGTCAACCAGAAACGTAGACTCCTGCCAACTGGGACTGGACCAAGAAAGGAGATCTGTGGCAGATCGTTTGGACAGAGCTCCCAATCCATTGCAGAGAGTTGCCAGCAGCTGACCAAGTGTGGATGCAAGTCGGAATGCTGCGGTCGATGCAAATGCTACTGCTTTGGTCTGACCTGCACGGCACTGTGCAGCTGCAGATGCGAGGTTTAGAAGCGTTGTAGTATACTCACCCAGGCAGCAAGACTATAAGTGGCAAACAAGTATAGGCGTACTGCCTACATGTACATCCAATGATATATCGGACTGATGGTGCCTATGATATGGGCACTTTTTACCCTAATTATGATTCTGGGACTGATATTATGGTAGAAGGAAGCTAGTGAATAGGTACATAGTTCCAAATTCGGATTCTACATAGTAAAAAATGTATGATTCGACACCAAGATCATTGAAATAGGACAAGTCTTTGCGATTTTATTGCGAAATGCAATATTTCTGTATATTAAGTGGCGGCCATCTTGAAAAATGGCCGCAATCTTGAATTTTTAGGTGGCTAACGGGTTTTATCAAAAGAGCAACCCCCAAGGAGTATGTGTGCCAATTTTGGTACTTCTTTTCAAAACTGAACGATTTTCACAGTTATCTGCTCCACTAACAGGATCAGACGAACAGTGACAGGATCGGACAGACAGTGACAGGATCGGACAAACAGTGACAGGATCAGACAAATAGTGACAGGATCAGACAAATAGTGACAGGACCAGACAAACAGCGACATGATGAGATAAACAGCAACATGATGAGACAACCAGTGACAGGGTTACACAACTAATCATTATTATATGTCTTGCGTTATAAACAGACAGTGACACACAATCACACGGTAATATCAACACAGTGCTGTGCTGGAAGCAGCTGTGGCAGACAATAAAGTTGTTTGATGTACGGACATGTCAATCAGAGTGAGAATTATTGTTATTTATATTGTCTATTTTACGTCCCTGCTACTGTGATCACACAAAGCGCAATATTCAAAATAAACCGTGAAACCTGTCCCATCAGTCATGTTCATGGCGCACAGCTTTCATGCCGGAGCCAATAAAAGGCACGTTTCGTAGCAAGGCAAAATATACATAACATGAAATGGTGTTTTCTGTTAAAGCAATATGAATACCGTGTGTTTATCCGATCCTCTTCAACACAGTTTTGGAAAAGAAACACTATCTCATATTTCTTCTTTGATTTCTTCGGTGTTCTTTTTTACTGTGATGTTCTGCGTCTGTTGCAACATTGACTGTACGTAACAGAAGTTTCTGCAGCAAAATACTCTGGTGAGGAGGCCACAATGAATACAATTGGCAACTGTAAGCAGTCCAGATACTGTTCAACCGACAAAATGCATACGCAACTGGTTTTCTGTTGGCTCCCATCTTGAAAAATTGATCACATATTTTTTTCTGTGGTTTGAATTGCCTGCTTGTCTAAGAAACTGCAGTTTGACATGTCCTGAATTCTCACAAGTCGTGTTTTGGCGGTAAACAAATGAAAACAACCAAACTGTTCACATGATCTCAAAAGCACGCACACACGCACGCGCGCGTGCGCACACACACACACACACACAGAGCTCCCCCCATACACATACTCACACAAGAGCACCACAGGTTGGTATGAATCAGTCTCAATTTTCTTAAAAGGAAAGATGGCGGAGGGGGAGGGTAAGTGAGAGAGAGGGGGGTGGGGCTACCCCTTCTGTGAAACATCAACAGAGAAGAGAATCCTAAGGGCTGTCCTAGATATGGTAATGATAACATCAAAATACGAGTGTATCTAATCAGGCAGGAAGTCCCACGTGACAAATTTGCTTATCGCCGTTGTGTGTACAGATTGAGGCTCTAGTGAACCGGAAGTCAAGGCGTCAACATTCGTAATTCGCCTTTCTTGTCTTAATCGTCAGTAGTTTTGTGTTCATGGGATACTTTTAACTCTGAACGTCAGTGTTTATGATACTTCTTGCCCTACACGTCAACAGTTAAGATGTGTGTATCATTTCTTCCCTAAACGTCAGCAATTTGTGTGTAGAATATTTCTTACCCTAAACGTCAGCAGCATATATGTTTACGGTAGTCCTTGCCTTTAAGGTCAGCAGCATATATGTTTACGGTAGTCCTTGCCTTTAAGGTCAGCAGCATATATGTTTACGGTAGTCTTGCCTTAACGTCAGCAGCATATATGTTACGGTAGTCCTTGCCTTTAACGTCAGCAGTTTATATTTTACAATATATCTGCCCAAACCGTCGACAGTTTATATGTGTATAGTATTTCTTGCTCTAAACGTCTGCACTTTATGTATGGTATTTCTGAACTAAACGTCAGTAATTCATGTCCATAGTATTTCTTGCCCTAAATGTCAGCAGTTTGTGTGTTCTTGGCCTGAACCTTGTATAAATGTGAGGGTGTGCCGGGTAAGTGCAGTAGCATGGTCAGTGTGTGTGTGTGTGTGTGTGTGTGTGTGTGTGTGTGTGTGTGTGTTTGTGTGTGTGTGACGTGGGAATGTGGAATAGTGTTGTGGAGTGTGTATCAATGCATTTGTGTGTATTTGTGTCTATGTGTGTGTGCGTGTGTGTGTGTGTGTGTGTGTGTGTGTGTGTGTGTGTGTGTGTGTGTGTGTGTGTGTGTGTTTGTGGTGTGTGTGTGTGTTTGTGTGTGTGTGTGCCTTTGTGCATGATAGACATTTGCATGACACTGAGTTTGCACACTGTGCGTGTGTTGCGTTTGTTTATGTTTGTATGTGATGTATTGTGTGGCCCTCTCAGTCCCGCTCCGCCACTGAATGATTATTACCTTCAGTAGAAGGCTTATTAGGCAGTGTCCCTGTATGTTAGTAAACTGGACCAGAACCGAAAAGCATAATCCCAACAAAACTGATCTGACATCAACTGAGCGTCTCCTCTGAGTGCGGCCTCATTTTTCTTCTTCTTCTCCCTTAACTCCGTGTATAGTGATCATGTGCCCCATTAAAGAACTGTTCACCAGATTCCTCCAGCTCTATCGGTTGTGTGCCAAAGCCTGAGTCTCTGTAAATGGCTTCTCTGTCCATTCCATAATGTTGTCAGTCGCCCATCTTTTTTTTCTTATCGTCCGTCTCCCGGTCTCAACAGTTCCCGGAGGACTGATTTAACAATGATCTTGTTACATGGCCATACCAACGTAGTTTTTTGTTTCCTTACTGAAGTCAGCAGAGCTTCATAGTCCAAAGAGCTTTTGATGTTTCGGCGCACTTGCTCATTGGTTATATGATTTGTGTATTTGATACCTTGTATCTTGCCATGATATTCCTTTTTCATTGCTTGGATTTGTCTTTCAAAATCCACCGTGGATGGCCTTGTCTCGAATTCATACAGGAGGATGGAATATATGAGTGTGCGTAAGAGACTGATCTTGTGTCTCATGGGGATATTCTTGTCCTTCCATATAGGTTTCAGCCTGGGCTATGCTGATGTTGTTGTCTTTGGTACTCTCGACAGGATTTCTGATTTGGTTATGTTATTGCTCATAATGGATCCAAAGTAATTGAAGTGTTGAACAGTTTCTAGCTTCAATTCATGGACACATATCAGTAGTGATGGTGGGCTGTGGCTGGTCATCAGCTTGGTCTTCTTGACGCTAATTGTCGATGTCTTGTCTTTAAACAAGCTTAGTGAGTTCTTGCTCACTGCCTACCAGGCCATCAATGTCATCTGCCAAACGAGGTGATGGCTCTTCCTCCACTGCTGACTGTGCTGACATGACCTTGGAGTGTGTTCAGTCATGATGTGTTCTAGGGATATGTTGAAAGTGTGGAGACAGAAGGCAGCCCTGACAAACATCAGTTGAAGTACTGAATCACTTTCCAGTAACATTCTGTGTAAGTATTGCTGTGGCTGCTTTGAAATACAATTGCTAATTGTCTTTGATTATTTTTAGCCGATGTTAATTTCTGTCACTGCAGCCTACCTTGCGTGCTGCTAGACTCGTGCCAAATACCTTCTTGACGTCTCTGAAGACGTGGTAAAAATCCTTCTGGTGTTGGAGATGTTTTTGCAAAGGGTATACCAGTTAAGGTCTGTTCGATGACCTTTGAGGAATTCCTCCTGTTCTTCAGCAATAGTGGTATCAGAATGATTTTTGAGAGTTAGTTTACCGGACTGGCTGATTAAACTGATGGTGCGGCAGTTCTGGCATGTTGGAGATTTCCTTTCTTTCCTTTCTTTGGAAAGGGTGACATAAGTAATTGTGTCTATGGCGTGGGCCACTCGTCTATGTGCCAGATTTTGTCGCAGATGGCATTAGGTATATCAATTATTGCTTCTTTGCCATGTTTCAGGAGTTCTGCAAGGATGTTATCAATGTCTGCAGACTTTCCCACATTTCATCGGCTTCACTGCTACAACCTCTTCATGAAATATTGGGAATTCATCTTTGTTTGAAGAATTTTGTATTGTCAATATACCTATATCTCGTTTGCTCTGTTGCACAGTTCAGCGCAGTATGCAGTACTCAGTCCATCTTTCTATCCTGTCTTTTCCCTGTGTGAGACATGCTTCATGGAATCCCGAGATGGTTGGCTCCCATGCCCTTCTGGCACTGAGACTTTGCTTAAATGAAACTGGATATGGCGGGGTCTACAAGAGCCGAGATCAGTGGCTGGGAAGCACTACCACTGAGTTGGAATGGAAAACATGACAATGGAAATAAAGAAAGGGTGGCCTGGATGTTGGGGCAGGAAAAAGCCAAATAAATAGATAAATAAATAAATAAATAGATAATAAATAAATAGATAAAATAAATAAATAAATAAATAATAAACAAACAAATAAACAAATAAATGAATAAATAGACAAATAAATGTACAGAAAAAGAAAGGGGAAAATTGACGAAAGACCTAATGGTCAAGCCATTCTAACCATGTCCTCTTTATCAAAAATATTTTACAGAAAATCCAGATTTGTTTTACTTCTCAAGGTCACTGTTACTTTGGAGAAACATCAGATCAAATGAAACTTGACTCGACGAAAAGCGACGACAGCAATGGAACGTAACAACAGTAACAGCAGAATGTAAATGTTGTCTTAAGCTCCCGACATCTTCTTCGAAAAGCGCGCATATTTGAAAATGTTCCCCCGTGCCCTAGATCTTGGAACCATTACTTTCCAACCGCTGGACACTCCACCCCTTTAGCCATCCAGGAAGGGCGGAGAAAATCTAGTTTACACATTTTTGACATAGAAGCACAAATACATAGATATTACTGACAGACACACATCTTTCTACAGTAGAAACAATCTTCCTTTTCTGTTTCAAAGAGATACCGAAGAAAAAAGTGACAACTAAGCAACCAAGCAAGCACGCAAGCAACAAAGCAAGCAAACGAGCAACCAACTGACAGAAAAACAAACAGGGTGAATAATGGAGCTCCTAATGAACCAGCTAAATAAATAACATACCACTCAGCAGACAGACCAATGAACTGACTAAATGATTAGTTGATAACAAGTTTTCTCATCTCCGTGTCTGGGTTTTCCAAACCAGACCCTTTCAGTGTGTGTGTGTGTGTGTGTGTGTGTGTGTGTGTGTGTGTGTGTGTGTGTGTGTGTGTGTGCTGTGTGGTGCTGCGGTGTGTGGTGAGTGTGTGTGTGTGTGTGTGTGTGTGTGTGTGATGTGTGTGTGTGTGTGTGTGTGTGAGTGAGTGTGTGCGTTTAAATGTGTGTGCGTGTATGTGTGTGTGTGTGTGTGTGTGTGTGTGTGTGTGTGTGTGTGTGTGTGTGTGTGTGTGTGAGTGTATATGTGTGTGCATGTGTATATGCGTGTGCATATGTGTTTGTGTGTGCATGTATGTGCGCATGTGTGCGCGCATTTGTTTGTGTATGTATGTGTGTGTTTTCGGCGTTGATGGAAGAGGAAATGGAACAAGGTCAGTGTCGGGCATAGGGTGGCCACAGAGGGTGTGAGGACAGCAGGGTTAAGACACCATGTTGCTCTCCGTGTTGTAATCTCCTTTGGCAATATTCATCTCCCACTGTGTCAGCGTAATCTTCCACTTCAAAGCCAATGTTATCTGCCATCAAGTCAACACGACTCCATGAAGCAGTTCGTTTTATTATCAGATTGTCTGACGTTTTCTGCTCTTTTGCTCTGTGTCAGTGTCAGTCACTCTGTCTGTCTGTCTGTTTGTATGTTTCTCTTTCTGTGTCTTTTCCCTCTATTTTGTCTGTCTATCTATTGTACTTTTTTTGGGTCTTTTCTCGGATATGCATATTACAGGTTGTTTTGCTCTCACTTTGCAGGCAGTATGTTGCTGCACAGTGTGTACTCTTTCTTCAGAGTAAGTGCATTTTGATATGTTCAAGTTTCCATAAGCCACCGAACAGTGACATGAGTTATGAGATATGACGTTCCACTTCGTTATCATCATTCATGCAACACTGCTCTTTCTAGCATAACATACACGTGGATATGAGCTATAAATGAAACAGATTTATGAGAAGGTTTCTTAGACTTTAAGAAACCATTTGACCTCATTGACCATGATACCTTTTCTCCAAACTTAATGTCTACCTGAATATTTATCATATTTTACTTGTTTTTAGTTATACCTTAAAGTAAGGGTACAACGCATATATATTCATGATTATTTCTCTTCTCATGACATGTTATTGTTTGGTGTGCCACAACGCTCAATTCTAGATATTATCTTATTTTGTATCTAAATCAATGACCTACTATTACTCATACAACCAGACTCTTTTGAATGTTAAATCTTACCACATCAGAGAAGATTGTGTCTGAAACCCAAGAAACGTTACGGCTGTGTATAAACCAAATATCCGATTGCTATGACACAAATCATATGCAGATCAATCCAACAAACAAAATAAATGGTAATAACACCTCACAAAAAATACCAACTATCGAAATTCCATCTTCAATCGTCTTTAGATGGCACAAATATGGATCAGGTTTCTGAGCATTGTATTTACATATAGATAAAAAAAACAAAACTTACTTTGTGAAACTCATGTTGATCGTTTAAGTGAAACTCTCTCTAAGAATTTATTTCGTCTTAGTGGGCTTTCGTACTTTATCAACACTGAAGCAAAACAAATATTTATAAATGCATACACTAAATCCCATATTGATTAAACATCAACAGTACGGGATGGTTACAGCAAAGTTCAAATAAAAGAAAATTGATGCACAAAAGAGAAGAAAGTTTTGATCAACTGACAGCTCCCTAGACACAAACAAACAAACAAACAAAACTTTAAAAAGTGGAAATGTTATCACTCAAAAACCAGCTTAAGTATAACAACAGCACCTAGATGCACAACATATACACACATCTGTCCCCAAATACTTTACAGAGCTATTTACCCAAGGTTAAACATACTACACAAAATTCAGAAACAAAAATTTTCAAAGCAAGCATTTATTTCTCTAGAACATATCTCTCGAATACATTTCCCATCTTCACTAAATCATGGACATAACTGCCCACCTCCCAGAAAAAGGTTCATGAACATTTCTTGAAATAGCATAAGTAATGACTACAGTTAACAGCCCTTCTTTACATACCCTGCGATACAGCCGGCCATGTGATCATTACTAACAATAACAACCACTTTCCCCTTCGTTTGTTTGCTTTAATGCTAGAGCTGTTCGTCTTTCTATCCTTTATGTATATTTTTAATGCCTTTTTTCTTTAATTTGTTCAGTTTCAATCAACACATTTCGATGTGTCTTTGCGTGCGTGTGTGTGCATTTGTGCCTACGAATATGCGTGCGCGCGCGAGCGTTTGTGTGTGTGTGTGCGTGTGTGTGTGTGTGCTCATGTGTGTTTGTGTTTGTGTGTGTGAGCGTGTGTGTATGTGTGCGCGTGTGTGTGTGTGTGTGCATGTGTATGTGTTTGATAAGATATTAAAAAAGATTGTTTGTGCTTTTATTCTTACATACATGTGTAGAATAGTAAGAAGTACATGTGAGACAGATCCACCAGGACTTAATGCTACAGTCCTTGGGTAACAAAGAGTGTCAAGTTTTAATTTTCTTGGTGCGTATACACACGAAAAAGGTTTAGGCACTAACAGGTCTTCACACATGTTGACTTGGGAGATTGGAAAAAAAACACCACCACCACCATCAATTCTTTCGTGTGATCAAAAGCGAACCTTACTAACCATACACCGATTATACGTTCGTCCAACTCTGTTGTCAGTAGAGTGTGTGAACGATGCCAAGTGAACAAGATCAGTGTGGCCGACTTGTCAGTTATGAGCACCAGCGACCATGTGAAAGACAAGCCATGTACATATAGTGTAAACAAGGAGCATCCATTCACATTTTTGTTGTGGAATGTCAATGGCTTAGTTTCGCTTTTGTTTTATGTGTCTACAGTTTTGATTTTATTTGTCTAGTTGAAATCTTTATGGAAGACTGTCAGTCAAAGGCATTTAGCGGATATAAAACTGTAAACCAGTAACAAATTATCTAAGCAGGTGAGACGAATAGTAGGGGTGGCTTGTTTGGAAAAGAATGAAATTTTCTCCCTTTTGTAAACGTCGTTGATGTTAATTACAGTAACTTTTGTGTGTTTCTTGTCGATAAAACTTGTTGGGAACAGAAAATGATATACTGTATGTTTGTTCTTATATATCCCCCAAAGGCTCTCCTTACTACATCCATTTTGATTTCCATAATGGAATAAGTTTACTTAAAGAATGTTTAACTGACAGTTTATTAAAGAATGACGTTTATGTTATTTTTAATGGCGATCTGAATAGCAGAACTTATAGTATCTCTCAGGATTTCAATACAAATAATTTTGTTGGTACGCACAATAAAAACCAGTCGCTTGATACTGACGTCAAGGAGACAGTCATATGAATAATTATGGACATTTTTTTCTGAATTTGAGGACCGTTTTAGGACTGTTATTGTGAATGGTGTGTGTAAAGATGACCTTGAAAGTCGGTGTGCATACATTTCTGACAGTGGAAGCAGTATTACTATTTTATATTCTCAAATGATCTTCTTCATGTGAATTGTCTATCACTGAATGAACCGAATCAGACCATTTGCCAGTCACAGTTCGTATTGTTTTCCAAATGAAAATGCTTCAAACATAAAAAGGCATGAGCAGTTCATCGAAAGAATCGTTTAGACTGATGAATATGTACATCTGTGTCGTCATGCATAAGGCCAAGACAAAAACCGTAGAAAATTTGATGATGCCATAAGTTTGATTGATGTGAACATGAAAATTGCATTGAATATGTTTAATGACTGTATGGTTAACAGGCGCAGACTGCAACAGTGACCATAATCCTGTAATGGGAAGATTTAGGCTGAAATTAAAGAAAATAAAACAAACCAAAAGTAACATCAAACTAAATCTTGGACTCTTAAAAACAGATGAATCGAGTCGTGAAAACTTTAACATACATGTTCAAAACAAATTTGGTGCTCTGGAGGAAGTTGATGACAGTGAGGAACAATGGACAATGTTGAGAAACTCGATAAATGAAGCTTGTGAAGAAATCCCCAAAAGTTGACAGAAAAGCAAAAAACAACTGGATGGCAAAAGAAATTTTAGGCTTGGTGGAAGAATGGAGGAAGGTAAAGGGAAAAGAGAAAGAATACAAAAAGATACACAAGGAAATCAGGATAGGTGCAATGAAGCAAAGGAAGCTTGGCTGGAAATAAAGTGCAAAGAAATGAAGTGACATAAAACAGATCCTCAATTTGTGTAAAGAAACATTGAAGAAATTGGCCACAGGAAAAAGACGTGCACACCAACTGGTTGCATAAAATCTAAAGATGATACGATTATTATGGAAAAAGACAAAATGTTAGATACATTAGAACATGGGGAGAGTATATTAAAGACCTTTTTGACGATGACAGGAACGAAGAGCACATTATAAGAAAGAACACTGAAGGACCACCCATAATGAAAGATTAAATTCGAGCAGCACTGAAAAAGATGAAACCAGGAAAAGCCCCAGGACCAGACAATATTACTTCAGAAATGATTAAGGCTCTAAAGGAATTTGGTATTGAAAAAAATAACAGTCCTCCTAACTGAAATTTATGACACCGCAAAATCCTTAAAGATATGTCAAAGTCAATTTTCATTGCATTTCCAAAGAAAACAGGGCCATAGAACGCAAATTCCATCGAACAACGGGCTTGATAATGCATGTAACAAAAATCCTATTAAGAATAATCATGATGAGGACAAGGAAAAGAATCAAAAGAAAAATAGCAGAGGAACGATGTGGATTTGTTGAAGGGAAAGGAACTATTAATGCTATGTACGAGGGTGAGTCAAAAAAAATAACGTAAAGTTCGGGCTATAAGCGATGCGGCTTATTTGCGGATTTTTCCCGATCCCAGGAACGTCACTTTCTTGTATATTCTTAGTTTCTCTTTAACTCACCAAAATCGTGTTTACCGTACATGAATTTTTCGGTGAGCTCCATATTAAAGTGTTAACTGTTCACGTAAAAGAATTAACTGTTAACTGTTCAGGTTTTTATATTAAATCCGCACACATTCAAGCATTTGGATCGGTATTCAGATCTGCTCTGCTCAAGCGTACACCCTCATCATGCCGAAAACGCGACGTAATGCCTACGACGCAGCCTTCAAGTTGAAGGCGATTGACCTGGCCATTGAAAAAGTGCGGCTTATAAACCAGTGCGGCTTATGTGTGAATATAATTCAGATTTTTCTATAATTTAGTGGGTGCACCTTACATACCGGTGCGCCCAATAGCCCGAACTTTACGGTAATGCCTTTTTCTTTAGTACAGGAACAATTACCGGCACAGGAACATGTATCATACATCAAAATGAAGCTGGTCCTCTGGGGATCACATCCGTACTTCTCAACATAGTCACCGTTTCTCTCAATAGCAATGTTCCACCTTCAAATGAGGGTATGTACCCCTTCTTCGTAAAATTCTGTTGAATGTGCTTGGAGCCACGTCTTCACTGCAATTTTCACTTCCTCGTCACTGGCATAATGTTTGCCTCTCAAACCCTCTTTCATGCGGCCGAACAGATGATAGTCTGAAGGCGCTACGTCTGGTGAGTATGGAGGATGCGGTAAAGTTGTCCACCCGAGTGAGGCGATTGTCTCCCTTGTCCTGATGCTTGTGTGTGGTCGACGATTGTCATGCAGTAAGAGGACATTATCGATTTGCAAGTTGGGTCTCACTCGTCGGATTCTTGCTTTGAGCCTCGTCAGGGTCTTAATGTATGCCTCAGAGTTTGTTGTTTCTCCTCTTGGCAAGAAATCAACCAGAATGACAGTCGCCATGATTTTTCCAGCTGACTTTTCCGTCTTGAACTTTTTCGGTTTCGGTGACATAGGGTGGCGCCATTCCATTGACTGCCTCTTTGCTTCCAGTTCATAATGGTGAATCTATGTTTCATCACCGGTAACGAGCCTTCCAAAGAAGGTGTAGTCTCTTTGACTTTATTCTTTTACCCTGTCAGTCTTGCGTTCGGTAGTCAGCTCTCTCGGTACTCAACGGGCACACACTTTTGAAAACCCAAGTGATTCAATAATGTTATAAGCACTTCCATGGCCCACATCAAGGTTTTCTGCCAACTCCTCAAGAGTTATGCGCCTATCTTCTCTAATCAGAGCATCTGCTTTTGTTTTACTGGCAGGATTCACAAAAATGGATGGACGGCCAGAACGGGGTTTATCGGCTACGCTCGTAGTTCCCATCTTTTCATCATTCAGACGACAGACCCACCTGCGAACATTGCTTTAATCTAAAGTATTCGCCTTATGCACATTCTGTAATCGTCTATGAATGTTCACAGGGGTTTCCCCCTCAGCAACAAGGAGTTCAGTCACAGCTCTTTGTTTTCGTCGCATCTCTAAGGCGTCAGCCATTTTGAATTTTCCTCACGAGTCTATGAACCGGAAACATACAAAACAAAATATTTCAGTCCGTAACAGTTATAATCATTTGTAACTGAGCAACATTTCATATAATTTTATCAAAACCTCATTTGATATAAATAAAAAGGCATTACTTTTTAACTCACCTGTACATCCTAAGAACTATCATAGAGGGGTCAGTCAAGTTGAATAAGGATTTATATTTATGTTTTGTGGATTATACCAAGGCGTTTGATAGGGTAAGACATGAAGAATTGATCAACCGACTAGAAAGGTTCACTGCTAATGGAAAAGTTCTAAGAATAATCAGAAAAATATATTTGGAACATCACAGTCGTTTTGGAAAAAAATCGGAAAAGAATAGGTTATCATCATCATCAGAGGAAGAAAAGGTGACTGGCTGGAACATTTGTGGACAGCGATCGACTGGCTTTCAGATCACTGCTTCCATTCCTAGAACATCAAAAGAAAGATCAACGCGAAATTCATCCAGAGTTGTCTTTGATGACCGGAAAAAGACTTCAGCGAAGAAGAAGGAAATAGCCTGCCGCCAAATTTGCGATGGTTTGGTGATGGCGGCTGGTGGCATGCAGCCAGAGATTCGTTACGTGTCCACGTGCGATGGTGCTGTCTGCAGACGATGTCCAACACCACAACAAACGTGAACGGTTCATGTTCTGACACTCTTTCTTGTCAGCTCAGCTGTCCGCTGCTCTGCGCGTTTAGAGGATCAAAGATAATTTAGCACAAATTCCAGTTTTTGCAGTTACAATGTAGAAGATTGTTTCGTGCTTGTTATGGTAATGATGGCAAAGCTGTAGACTTCTCAGATTGTTTACCGAGGTTGGAGGTGTCGTACGAGTGTCCGTGGTACTTGTTATTGTCGTCGTCGTCGGCGTCGTCGTAGTAGTAGTAATAGTAGCAGGAGTAGTAGTAATTGTGGTAGACTGGTAACAGTGTGTTAATTGAAAATATCGCAACCATCAATTTGCAACTGGGTAGTGTGATAGATGCATGTCGGACTCAATAACAGTGTGTGTGTGCGCGCGCGCGTGTCTGTGTGTGTGAGAGTGTGTGTGTGTGTATGTGCGTGTGTGTGTGTTGTGCGTGTTTGTGTGCGTGCATATTTATGTGTGTGTGCCTATGTACGCGTTTATGTGCGTGCGTGGGTATGTTTGTGTGTGTGTGTGTATGTGTGTGCGTGCGGGTGTGCGTGCGTGCATGTTTGTGTCTGCTTGTGCCTATGTGCTTGTTTGTGTGCGTGTTTCTGTGTTCGTTCGTTCTTTGATTTAACGTCTTTTCACTGTAAGTGATATTAGACGGGGGGGAGGGGGGGGGAGGGGAATAAAAAAAAACTAAAACTAAAATGGAGAACGTTAGTTGGACGGGTTGGATTGGGACAGAGGGGAGACAGAGGAAAAAGTCATAAATGGGTGGTAGAATAGTAAAATGGAACGAAATCTTAACTCTAACATTAGTAACAATTAACTTCAACAATGTGAAGGGAAGATTTAACGCTAAAACACAAAATGCATAACGTTAAAGTAATGCATTAACAGGACTGTTAACTAATGATTCTGAAATATTAAGTATCAAAGATTGATCTGATGTTACTTTTTTGAAATGAGTTTCAGAATAGTTGTGTTTCTCTCTCTCTCTGTGTGTGTGTGTGTGTGTGTGTGTGTGTGTGTGTGTGTGTGTGTGTGTGTGTGTGTGTTTGTATACGTGTGTTGTGCATGTGTGCGTGCACGTGTGTGTATGCGTGTGCACACGCGTATATGTGCGTGTGCGTATGTATATGTGCTTGAATGTGTGCGCACGCATGCGTGTTCGTGTGTGTGTGTGTGTGTGTGTGTGTGTGTGTGTGTGTGTGTGTGTGTGTGTGTGTGTGTGTGTGTGACAAACAACAATTTTCACCAAAAATGATTGCATGTAGAGCCGGGTTCTTCTATTCATTGATAACTATCGCCATAATAGATGCTGTCAGACGTGTTATAACAAAATCCTACTGGATGTACCATCATATTCACTTCCACAGGATTTGTCATCATTTTATGTTTAAAAAGTCAACGAAATCTTTCGGTCATACTGAATTCAATCAAATAACAAGAAACACCACGAGGGTGCGGATGGGACCCAGAGGAACAATGGCTTTCCACTTTCCGGATAATCACCTCCCAAGCTAGTACTGTTGTTTTTGATTAAAGCCCAGCCGACTACGTAAAGCCATATCACGGCTAGGCTATAACTGTTTAGAAAATTAAGTACACTTATCAATGCATTCGCCTACATAATCGAAGGAATGCCCCTGGCGTTGACAACTCCGTCCAATTTATCGCACAGGGGATAAAAAAATGTACATGGATACAAATTCAAACATAATTAAGGACTCTAAGACATATATAAAAGCAGGCTTAAATTACCTAAAATTAATTTCGCATATCTCATTTCACTAGAGCCAAAAATACGCATAATACGTGTATCCAATTATCAATCTTGAAAGAAAGTGCGTAAGACTTTATCAAACACATACAGGTGAATGGCCAGCAAGGCAGGAAATGATAATCAGAAATGATACAAAGCAAACGAGGAAAAAAGAAACAACGAGTGACAGAAAAGAGGACATTTCTAGCACAGGATTTCCAGAAGGTGGAGATATCATTTATACTGAAGGAGCCCCCGGCATCCCCATGGGGGTCTCTCCCAAGATCCCTACGCCTATCGATAGTCATTTCATCAAGGAAAGGGGGGCACGACCCATTCGGACCCAGTCAACAGTCATCTTGTTTATAAACCGAATAGTAAGGTGGGGAGACGACAAACCATGGGACATAGCCACACAACGCTCATCAACTAGTTCAAGCTCAGCCTCCGGACCAAGAGAAAAAGGAAGACCCCTCTCTCGCCCCACTTTCGTCTTCATCTCTCTTTCGGGCAGCCCGCCCTGCTACCAGCTCACATAGTTGCTAGCTTCTTCCCCCTTACTATGGTCTCGAAAGTTATCAGTCGGAAGCTCCCGACGTCGCTTCACTTCAACCTCAGGGGTTGTTTGCACAGCCGCGAAAATGGCCAGGCATGATGCTCTAGACACAGTCCATTGTGTCTCCATGTATACCTACCTTGGGTTAGCGCTACCTTGTATGAGCTCAGGACATGTTCCACCGTTTGTTTGCCTTGGCAGAAAGCACTCGCAGGGTCATCTGACATCCTCCATTTCACCAGATTTGCATTCGTGTGCAGTAGATTGGAACTTAGTCTTTGAGAGACCACATGCTACAGGTCATTCCATTTTAGGCTTCTTTGAAGTGCATTTGCCCACGTTGTCTATTGCCCCTGTTGGCCTTGCTGGACCGCCTGCTGTATTCTTTGGCATCTTCGTCTTTCTTCATCTATTGTAATATTGTATTATCATATCCTTTCTTGCCTTTCCGTTGGCCTTTGACCATCATTCCATTTTGCTGATCCTAATCCCTGCTTATTGGTCTGCGTAACCCCTATTATCTTTCTGACCATGATGCTTTCGTTTGCTGCATCCGCTGCCTATCAGACTTTCCACGTTCTGCCAGTCCTCAAGCTGTTTCTCACAACCTTACCTCCCAAGTCCTCAAGCATGCCAAGAAGCCTGGTCTTCAGCTCTGCCTGATGACAGTACAACACAACATCAGTGAGATCCAGAGGGACAGCAAGCCGTGACTTTGTGTGTTTGTTGATTGTGGCCTCCATTGATCACACTGTGCTGGCCTTTAACACCTGTGAATTGATTGCCTGCTCCGTCATTGACAGAAATTACTGTCTTCTTCTTTTTGTTAAGTATCTACCATCAACCGTTTCTCAGTCCTCCCTTTATTTTGAATGGACATCATTTCACGCAGGTGTGCGCGCACATACACTTACACACACACACACACACACACACACACACACACACACACACACACACACACACACACACACACACACACACACACACACACACACACACACACACTTATTGAATACTTATTAACAAAAGATCAAAAAAGTTTGAATTTCTTGAAAATAGTTCGCAAACAGACATGGGGACAAGATACGTCAACACTTGTTCATCTTTGTAAATCGCTAATAAGATCTAAATTAACCTATGCCCAAGAAGTCTTCTTCAGTGCCCCGAAACACTTACTAACAAAACTGCAGAGCTTAGATTGTAAAGGTTTCAAACTTGCGCTGGGTCTTCCAATGCATGCTTCTTGTCTTCGCACATACGATGCAATCAAATTGTTGCCACTTGATGAAAAAAGGAAAGTCGCTTCTACTAAATTTTTGTTAAGAACCACCACTACAGAAAACATAATAGAAAAAGAATCAAAATTAAGATCAGACACCGACTTTCCAAAAAGAGCTAAATCAATATCTTCACAGGTCACTGTTGCGACATATACATCTGACGTTATGAAAGGCTCTGGAATTGATCTCAAAGCGGATCCTGTATCTATAAGACCTTCCTTTTCACCAGTACCCAGTTGGGAACTCCAAAGAGCACGATTTGACATATACCACAAAGATTTGAAAAAAAGAAGATAATATCAACTTACTGGCAAGTCAAGTTAAATGTCATATAGAAGACTGTTATTCTGATCACTTGAAAATTTACACTGATGGATCAATAACTGAAAGGCAAGCAGGCTCAGCGTTTTCAATACCTGCTCTCAAAATTGAGAAATCTTTCTATATTGGGCTCAATAAATCTGTCTTTACCGCTGAACTCTTTGCAATATTAATGGCTTTGAATTATATGCTAAGTCTTCCAAGGACAATTCTTCAGATACTTTGTTGCGCTAGGACAATTCTTCAGATACTTTTTTGCGTTGATTCTAAGTCTGTACTTCAAGCTCTTGAATCATCAAAATTACAAACAAGATCTGAAATGATATTGGAAATTAGTCACTTGATTCATAGTTTATCCTTAAGAGGCACTGATATTACTTTCTGCTGGATACCATCTCATAGTTCTTTTCATTATAATAATATGGTTGATAGGGCTGCCAAACGGGGGGCAAAGAGCTCACCAGATTCAAATAATATACAGCTTTCTCTCTCATTGCATGAGTGTTATACCTTAATGGACACCTACGTATGGAAGCAGGTCCAAGATAAACAGAAAAAGTATAAAAAATGTTACATGAACTTTGAAATTAGCAAATCACCTAAGCCGTTTCCTGCCGGCAAAACTATACAATCCCTTATGTATAGGTGGAAACTTGATGCATTCAAAACAAAATACACCAGGAATATAGTGTGTTTGTGTGGAAAGAAGATAACGCATAGTCATATACTTTCATGTGTTCGGGTAACACGACATATTCCTATACTCTCTACAAAGACAATTTCTGACATATTTGCCTCACCATCATTAATATATGAATTTTTTGTCAGCCTGTCAAAAAGTCCTATAGCGAATTACCTTTAACATGTTATTTTACTTGTTCACTGTTGTGATTAGTCGATTCTTAGTTTTCACTTTTTTATTCAGTTATTCTAGATGTTTATTAATTTTGTTTATTAGATTGATTGTTAAAATCTTTAATTGTGATAACATTATTTGTTAGCTTTACCTTCCCCCCCTCCTCAAAATTATTTTTTTTTACGATCAAAATTGACAATGTTCAAATACCCTCTTCACTCCTCCTGTATCCCCCCCCCCCTTTTTATTTTTAATTTTTATTTTTTTTAGTCTAAAATCACTTTAGTGAATAATAATAATAATAATTACAATATTTATATAGCGCAAAATCTTGATAAAATCAAATCTAAGCGCTGAAGCAGACACACACGCAGGCACGCACGCTCGCACACACACGCACGCACACATACAGACACACTCACACACACACACACACACACACACCCACACACACGCATGGCTATAAATGGGGAGAAAGAATAAAAGCAATAAAAGCAAGAATAAAAGCAATGGAAAATTATAGAGAGCATAGCATACAATTATATATTATAACCATGTGATTCCCTCCGAGCGGAGACAGGCTGCAGAGGGGAGGGTTGAGTGAGGTTAGGATTTTATGCAGGAGAGAAAAGGTGAGTTTTGAGAGCGGACTTGAAGGAGACAAAAGTAGGTTGCTGACGGACTGAGAGAGGAAGTTTGTTCCAGGAGAGTGGACCAGAAACAGAGAAGGCTCGTGGACCATAGGTATTGAGCTTAGTGCGTGGAAAGCGAAGAGTCAGAGGATCAGAGGCAGAGCGGAGGGTACGTGAGGGAACATAGATCTCAAGTAGGCTTGACAGGTAATCGGGGGCTGCGTTATTGAGGCTTTTGTAGCACATGGTGTCTAGTTTGTACTGTATGCGCTTTGATACAGGGAGCCAGTGAAGTTGTGCCAGGAGAGGAGATATGTGGTCAGCTTTTTTCTTTTTGAGTACAAGGCGTACAGCATTGTTTTGAATGCGCTGTAGGATGTGAATGGTGGAGGCAGGAAGACCAGACAGGAGTGAATTGCAATAGTCAATGCGAGACATTATGAAGGAGAGAACGAGTTTTGCAGTTGTTTCGACAGAGAGATACTTCCTGATCAGCTTTATACGATGGAGATGATAGTAGCAGGATCTGGCAGTTTGAGAAACAAAGTTGTTCATAGAGAGGGTAGAGTCAATGCAGACACCAAGGTTTTTAGCTGAATCAGAAATTGGGACTGATGTGTTACATAATGGGAGAGAAAGAGGAGGCAGCTGAGAAAGTTTCTGACGGGTGCCAATGAGGATAGCTTCTGTTTTGTCGTCATTAAGCTGAAGTCTATTGTGTGTCATCCAGTTCTTAATGTCCGAGTAACACTCAGTGGTGCGAGTCAACAGGCGCTGTATATTATCAGGTGAGTCACTGTCTTGAAGTTGGGTGTCATCAGCATAGAAGTGGTGTTTTATAGAATGGGAGTTGGTGATGGTGGACAGGGGGGAGGTGTAAGGAGTGAAAAGAACAGGGCCAAGGACAGATCCTTGTGGAACACCACAGGTCAGGTATGCAGGTTGAGAGTAAGTGCCATTGATGAGAACGGTTTGTTTTCTGTTTGATAGGTATGAAGTGAACCAAGACAGAGCAATGTCAGAGATGCCAAAAGTATGATGAAGTCTAGAAAGGAGAATACCATGATCAATGGTATCAAAGGCTGCAGACAGATCAAGGAGTGTGAGGAGAGAGACTTTGCCAGTATCAGTTGCAAGGAGGAGATTGTTGAGAATGTGTAGTAGGGCAGTTTCAGTGCTATGGCACTGGCGGTAGGCTGACTGGAAAGGATTGAGGAGATTGTTGGCAGACAGGTGAGAGTTCAGCTGGTTGAGGACGACTTTTTCAAGGAGTTTTGACAAGAAAGAGAGTTAGAGATAGGCCGGTAATTTTTCAGTTCATTTGGATCTAAATTGTGTTTCTTGAGGAGAGGGTGAACAATAGCAGACTTGAAAGAATCTGGGACAGTTCCAGTTTGAAGAGAAGTGTTGATGATGTCAGTGATGAATGGGAGGAGAGTAGGGAGACAGTCGGCGTAGACAGAACCTGGAAGAGGATCCAGTTCGCAGGTTTTGAACGACATGGATCTGATTGTGTTGAGAATTTCTTCTTGTGAGACTGGGGTAAAAGTAGTAAGAGGTGTGCCAGAGAAGGAAGGGTCAGGTGGGCATGGTTGACAGGGTGTCCTGTCAAGCCTGTCACGAAGAGTTTGTATTTTGGTGGTGAAATAGTTGGAGAATACAGATGGGAGTTCTTCATTTGTATGTTTTGTTGGGAGAGGTAAATCTTTTCGTGTGCCAAGGAGATGATTCATGGTTGTAAAGAGTTCTTTTGAAGAAGAGGCATTCAGGATTTTGGTTTGGAAATAGCTTGTTTTTGCTGATGCAATGAGGGTGGATACTTTTGTTTTAGAGGCTTGGAAAAGTTGCCTGTGTACAGTGAGTTTGTAGAAAGAACTCACGACAACAAATAGATTGTCCTTGGCATACTCACATAGAAGATGGGGGAAAAAACTGCTGGTTATCAAAAATGAAATGATAATTAATAGACATTAAATCGAAGACCACACACACACACACACACACACACACACACACACACACACACACACACACACACACACACACACACACACACACATACACACACACACACACACACACACATCTATTTATCTATCTATCTATCTATTTATCTATCTATCTGTCTGTCTGTCTGTCTGTCTGTCCGTCTGTCTGTTTGTCTCTGTCTACATACATACATACATACATACATGTACATACACATACATACATATATATGCACATGTAAGTGTGTGTGCGTGTGTATTTATGTAGATACAGATCTGTATGTGTCTATGTATATGGTACCTTTTAAAAACATAAATTAATTATCATTTCATTTTTGATAACCAGCAGTTTTTTCCCCCATCTTCTATGTGAGTATGCCAAGGACAATCTATTTGTTGTCGTGAGTTCTTTCTACAAACGCTAAGTGCAAGACACACGAGATCTTTATTCATCTTCAACCAAGAAACTAGCTCCCAGACCATCAGGGGGTGGGTGCCTGGGGAGAAAGTGCCTGTTAGGTTAAGAACCGATCCCGGACCCTCTTGCTTTCTGGGCCAGCGCTTTAACGTGTTCACCACCGGGCCATCGCCTCACACACCGGCATGTGTTGGTGAAGGTGACAGTTATGATCTTCCCGTTGGAGTACTGTCCCTTTGATCTCCCTTCACCGTCTTCAGCAGTGAATCCAACATTTTGGGGCCGTTACCTTTCCCGTCATTATTGTCAACCGCCACAGGTGCCTTCACCACGCCCGCCTTTTCTTTTTTTGTTTTTTTCCAGTCATCCGTACTTGCATGCGCACACAAGGGCAGACACATATACATGCACATACGCACGCGGCGTGCGCGTGCGCGTGCGCGTGCGCGCACACACACACACACACATACACACGTACAGACACACAATTTTTCAACGTTTAATAGATCCTTTATCACCAATGGGCCCGGGCATGAAGGATAACAACAACTAAATGACATTCCAAAGGGATTATCACATGAAATGAAGCAGACTAAACTTTATTCAACAGAAGAAAAGTAGATTTTAAATTGTCTTACGATAGAATACCCAAATGTTCGAAAGACAACTACACAATTTCAAAAAAATTAATAAACACACACACACACACACACACACACACACACACACACACACACACACACACACACACACACACACACACACACACACACACACACACACACACACACACACACACACACACACACACACACACACACACACATTCTCATACACACAACGATAAGACACAATACGTTACGATACGCTACACTACGCTAAATTCTTTATTCCCACAATGAAAGGTGACACAGACAAACAATGTACGCTACATTACATTTGTTTCTATGTTGTCATTAAGTCTTGGCTTTACAAGGAAATACGACATGTACGTGTCTTGTTTGTCAATGAGTTGTTTTCGGGGTTTTCAAGCGTTCCAGTTCTTCTTGAATGTGTGCATGCACGTTGTTTTCCCCACACTTTAATAGTAATATGTTGTGCTGCACAGCCTGCACGCTCAGTCCACGGTGGGCATACATTCTGGACGTTTATAAGTGTCCATGAGCCACAGGACACCGACATCACTGACAGGAGCTTTCATTTCATGTTCTGTATACATGTACTTACGGAATGGGTGGTGGTGGGGGCGGGGGGAGGGGCGGGGACTAACAGACTTGCACGCCTGCTGACCTGGGAGATAGGAAAATTTCCACCTTTACCCGCCAGACAGGAGTCTCACCGCATGATTTGCAGTCAGACAAATGCCCGATCCGATTTTTATGTAAGGTTTTCTGGTTTACAACATCAAATATGTGCTGACGATTATTTAA
>CM060311.1:47430191-47432691 GCA_030674185.1 Monoplex corrugatus
CACACAGACCATGATTATTGTAAACCAGTCAACACACAGACCATGACGACTGTAAACCAGTCAACACACAGACCATGACGACTGTAAACCAGTCAACACACAGACCATGACTATTGTAAACCAGTCAACACACAGACCATGACGACTATAAACCAGTCAACACACAGACCATGACGACTGTAAACCAGTCAACACACAGACCATGACGACTGTAAACCAGTCAACACACAGACCATGACGACTGTAAACCAGTCAACACACAAACCATGACTATTGTAAACCAGTCAACACACAGACCATGACTATTGTAAACCAGTCAACACACAGACCATGACTATTGTAAACCAGTCAACACACAGACCATGACGACTGTAAACCAGTCAAACACACAGACCATGACTATTGTAAACCAGTCAACACACAGACCATAACTATTGTAAACCAGTCAACACACAGACCATGACTATTGTAAAATAGTCAACACACAGACCATGACAACTGTAAACCAGTCAACACACAGACCATGACTATTGTAAACCAGTCAAACACACAGACCATGACGACTGTAAACCAGTCAACACACAGACCATGACTATTGTAAACCAGTCAACACACAGACCATGACAACTGTAAACCAGTCAACACACAGACTATGACGACTGTAAACCAGTCAACACACAGACCATGACTATTGTAAACCAGTCAACACACAGACCATGACGACTGTAAACCAGTCAACACACAGACCATGACGACTGTAAACCAGTCAACACACAGACCATGACTATTGTAAACCAGTCAACACACAGACCATGACAACTGTGTAAACCAGTCATACACACAGACCATGACAACTGTAAACCAGTCAACACACAGACTATGACGACTGTAAACCAGTCAACACACAGACCATGACAACTGTAAACCAGTCAAACACACAGACCATGACGACTGTAAACCAGTCAACACACAGACCATGACGACTGTAAACCAGTCAAACACACAGACCATGACGACTGTAAACCAGTCAACACACAGACCATGACGACTGTAAACCAGTCAACACACAGACCATGACCATTGTAAACCAGTCAACACACAGACCATGACTATTGTAAACCAGTCAACACACAGACCATGACTATTGTAAACCAGTCAACACACAGACCATGACTATTGTAAACCAGTCAACACACAGACCATGACTATTGTAAACCAGTCAACACACAGGCCATGACTATTGTAAACCAGTCAACACACAGACCATGACTATTGTAAACCAGTCAACACACAGACCATGACTATTGTAAACCAGTCAACACACAGACCATGATGTGTGTGTGTGTGTGTGTGTGTGTATGTGTGTGTGTGTGTGTGTGTGTGTGTGTGTGTGTGTGTGTGTGTGTGTGTGTGTGTGTGTAAATTTGTGCGTCCGCAAGTGTGCTTGTAAACAGAATGTTATATTTGTTAACGAACAAGAAACCCAAGACCGACCCGATAAGAAATGGTAAACCATAATCTGCACTGAGTATCACCCATGTTAAAACCAGTGTGACGGGCACACTAGTCAAGTGGGGTAAACCTCGCACTTCCAGTCACAGTGTCCTCTATTCCATCCGCCTGGACACTCCCCATGCAATCAAACATACTTAGACACACATACACACACACATACACACACACAAACACACACACACACACACACACACACACACACACAAAACACACACACACACACACACAAACACACACACACACACACACAAACACACACACACACACGCACACACACACACACACCATACAGAGACAAAAACAACACACACACATTCCGTAAACTGCTGTGAAAGATAATTTTCTCATCATAGGCCTTCAGGGCTTAAAATGCAGTAACGTACTTAAACAAAAACAAAAACAGACAAAACAGTACCAAACCCCCAAGCAAGAAGAAATTGGGGAAAAATATCAAGTCTGAATTACATATTTCACTGCGTGCCACTTTTTGATCAATAGTTTGCAATTTATTGTGGCGTGTAAGTTGGAGCGAACTTGTGTTTTTGTTGTAAATATGCTAAGGGCACATGCACAGAAAAACAATGTACTTTTTATGTAGCCTACCCTTGTTTCCTCGTCAATGGCTGGTTTTATCAAAAGCTGCCATGCACAAAGTGCAAAGGTCGTGTTTAAAACAGAGACATGAACAGTATCAACAACTTATTGTTTTAGAAGCGTTCCATTAAACACCGTGTGCACCGTCGTGATAATTTTTCCTGTGCTCAGTTCGCAGTCGGTTCTGCTTTTCAGTCAGAGTGGTCTTGAGGCTCTAACAATAAGATGATCTTCCTGACTTGCGTATTCACATTTAGAACTCACATAATAACTCTTAATTTATATGTAGAACGACCTTACTGACGTATGTTGTGTATAAACCACAACTCTGCTGTGTCTGGGATTTTTAAATAAGTTACCAGCTAATCAGTCAACCAACCAAACAGGAGGT
>CM060311.1:47435191-47462691 GCA_030674185.1 Monoplex corrugatus
CAATTGCTCCTCCACCAAAACCGCACTTTCATTTCTAAGTACTGATCATGTGGCATTGTGTAATCATCAAGATACGTATTTATGGCCAACGGTATGTGTGTATGTACAGTTAGAAGCTGTCAGTATGCATTCATTTGTGTACATTCTGACGTACGTAATTGTGTGCTATGTCAGGACATCTGTGTGTAGTACACTCTGTGTCTTGTAGAAGTAGAGTGCGGTGAGTCCAGATGAATCAGGAAAATAGCGCTACACAAAAATGGTTTATCCATTGTATTAGATATGTTGTACCATAGACGTATGAGAAGGAGACAAAAAGTTGTTCATAATCAGAACGTTCATTACGCCTGATGGTGACATGCTTGGTTTCACATTTACTTTGTCCACATCAGCATCACCACCAACCACACTTTTGTCATCATGAAAGTCATCACCGTCATTATTACTGTTTATAACCCAGAGTAGAAACATTTTGTGGTGTCACAACTACAATGTGTACACTTTGAATGAACATCATCGGTGTCATAGTCATAGGAATCAACACTATCATCAATGTAATTGCTTGTAATATTTCCTTCATGGGTAACATTTCTGCCATGATGTCAATCAGTGAACAAGAAGAACAAGGAATGATGCACTCTGGATTGTTATTCCACACGTTGTCAAGTTCTGCAAACAGTTCCATGGATTTAGCCATCCTGAGTTTATACGCTGTGTTGGAGTTTTACAATTTGGTTATTATGTTAAGAGGTTTGCTGCACATCTTTGTCCGGACCTGATTTTGCTGAATTAAACGTCTGTTTTGTTTTATTTGATTCACGGAACATTTCCGTTGCCTCCTTTCTGCCTGTGGGTCGTGGATGTTTTCTTTTTGTTGAGTCTCAAACAAATAATAGTGATGTTGCGGCAGTGCACACACACACCTGCACCTGCCCACATCCTGACACGCACCTACGAGTAGACACATTTACACGCATGCACGAGCACACCTTTACTTACACACACACGAGCACAGACCCACACCCAGGCACACACATACCCACTCTTTCTCTCACTGTTTCTTTCTGTCTCTTTCTGTCTCTGTCTGTCTGTCTGTCTGTCTTCATTTCTCAGTGGAATATAAGATTTTTATCGGTCTTTCATAATTATTCCCGGTATTAAGCCGTGCATTAGTTTGAACAGTCACTTGAAAAGAATGATTTCAGAATTTAGACTGGGTGTATCAACTTTGAAAGTACATCAGCTGAGATATGAAACTCTGATTTAGTATGTCCAGTAAGCATGCATGCAGGAAGACGATACATACTTTGTCATCTACTATGTAGCATTTGATTACTTTCGATCGAAGTTTATCTCACAAAAATCTATTATAGAAATTCAAACATGTTAAACTGTGTTTATCATTGGCTCAACTCGACATGAATTTGTTAGGAACACGGGTTCATTTTTACTTAATGCACTTACAATAAGGGAACTTGCCATGTTCTAATACGCAGTTTGTTACTAAGTTGTTAGCTGCTAAGTTGTTTTTAATGTGATTAATTATTTCTTTTGTAACGTTATCTCAAGCACCCCTTCAATATGGTCTTTTTGAATGCGGCATCTGAAGTCCAAAGTCTCTTTGTTTCTTCTGTATTCCAGTTTTCTTCATCTTTACCTGTCTGCCTGTCCGTTCTCCAAATGTCCTTCCCTCCCGCCCTCCCTACCCCCTTTTTCATTTTATTTCTCCGAACCTCATTTGCAGAAGAAGGCAAGTGGCGGACGTGTAGGAAACATAACCTGACCGGCAGGGACAATAACTCTCAGCCTCTGACAGGCCATAACACCGAGTCCCTAAAATTGGACGGGGTGGGCAGGCGCAGATGAGAGCCGAACTGAAGTCACTGGGGTAGTTTTTGTTTTCCTTTTTTCGTCTTCTCCGCTATGATAGTGGGAGAGTTAGAATGATTTGGATTGACGCTTGCCAGGCCAATCTCGCAGTGTTTGGTTTGTGTGTCTGGTAAATTTCTCTTTCTCTGTCAATGCAGGATACGTGATTGATTGGTCCCCTTCTCTGTTTGTGTTGTGTGTGTGTGTGTGTGGTGTGTGTGGTGTTTGTGTGTGTGTGTGTGTGTGTGGTGTGTGGTGTTTGTGTATGTGTGTGTTTGTGTGTGCATGTTTTATGTGTATGTGCATGTGATTTATGTGTATGTACATGTGTTTTATGTGTATGTGCATGTGATTTATGTGTATGTGCATGTGTTTTATGTGTATGTGCATGTGTTTATGTGTATGGGTTTATGTTTGCATTGTTATTGTATGTCATGTGTTATGTGTTGTGCATGTTTTATGTGTATGTGCATGTGTTTATGTGTATGTGCATGTGTATTTATGTGTATGTGCATGTGATTTATGTGTATGTGCATGTGTTTTATGTGTATGTGCATGTGATTTATGTGTATGTGCATGTGTTTTATGTGTATGTGCATGTGTTTTATGTGTATGTGCATGTGTTTATGTGTATGTGCATGTGATTTATGTGTATGTGCATGTGATTTATGTGTATGTGCATGTGTTTTATGTGTATGTGCATGTGATTTTATGTGTATGTGCATGTGTTTATGTGTATGGCATGGTTTATGTGTAAATGCATGTGTTTATGTGTATGTGCATGTGAAAAATTATGTGTATGTACATGCTTATTATTGTGTATGTGCATGTGAAAATACTAGTGTAATATTCCTTCATGGGTCATTGTGATGTGTCATGTGAAAAAAAAACCCAGCTGTAATACTTCTTCATGGGTAATCATTGCTGCCATGATGTCAATAGTGAAAAAACCCAGCTGTAATACTTCCTTCATGGGTACATTGCTGCCATGATGTCATAATGTGAAAAAAACCCAGCTGTAATACTTCCTTCATGGGTAACATTGCTGCCATGATGTCAATAAGTGAAAAAAAAACCCAGCTGTAATACTTCCTTCATGGGTAACATTGCTGCCATGATGTCAATAAGTGAAAAAAAAACCCAGCTGTAATACTTCCTTCATGGGTAACATTGCTGCCATGATGTCAATAAGTGAAAAAAAAACCCAGCTGGCCAAACATGTATGCCTACCCCTTGTATCCGCCTATGTCATTGTCTTTTTGTGTTTTAATTTGTATTGCCTTGAGCGTTAATAGTGTATTCTGTGTTTTAATTTGTATTAATGTATTCTGTGTTTTAATTTGTATTGCCTTGAGCGTTAATAGTGTACTCTGTGTTTTAATTTGTATTGATGTATTCTGTGTTTTAATTTGTATTGCCTTGAGCGTTAATAGTGTACTCTGTGTTTTAATTTGTATTAATGTATTCTGTGTTTTAATTTGTATTAATGTATTCTGTGTTTTAATTTGTATTGCCTTGAGCGTTAATAGTGTACTCTGTGTTTTAATTTGTATTGATGTATTCTGTGTTTTAATTTGTATTGCCTTGAGCGTTAATATTCTATTCTGTTTTAATTTGTATTGCCTTGAGCGTTGATAATGTATTCTGTGTTTTAATTTGTATTGCCTTGAGCGTTAATAGTCTATTCTGTGTTTTAATTTGTATTGCCTTGAGCGTTGATAGTGCATTCTGTATTTTAATTTGTATTGCCTTGAGCGTTGATAGTATATTCTGTATTTTAATTTGTATTGCCTTGAGCGTTAATAATCTTTTCTGTATTTTAATTTGTATTGCCCTAAGCGTTGATAGTGTATTCTGTGTTTTTAATTTGTATTGCCCTGAGCGTTGATAGTGTATTCTGTGTTTTTAATTTGTATTGCCCTAAGCGTTGATAGTGTATTCTGTGTTTTTAATTTGTATTGCCCTGAGCGTTGATAGTGTATTCTGTGTTTTTAATTTGTATTGCCCTGAGCGTTGATAGTGTATTCTGTGTTTTTAATTTGTATTGCCCTGAGCGTTGATAGTGTATTCTGTGTTTTTAATTTGTATTGCCCTGAGCGTTGATAGTGTATTCTGTGTTTTTAATTTGTATTGCCCTGAGCGTTGATAGTGTATTCTGTGTTTTTAATTTGTATTGCCCTGAGCGTTGATAGTGTATTCTGTGTTTTTAATTTGTATTGCCCTGAGCGTTGATAGTGTATTCTGTGTTTTTAATTTGTATTGCCCTGAGCGTTGATAGTGTATTCTGTGTTTTTAATTTGTATTGCCCTGAGCGTTGATAGTGTATTCTGTGTTTTTAATTTGTATTGCCCTGAGCGTTGATAGTGTATTCTGTGTTTTTAATTTGTATTGCCCTGAGCGTTGATAGTGTATTCTGTGTTTTTAATTTGTATTGCCCTGAGCGTTGATAGTGTATTCTGTGTTTTTAATTTGTATTGCCCTGAGCGTTGATAGTGTATTCTGTGTTTTTAATTTGTATTGCCCTGAGCGTTGATAGTGTATTCTGTGTTTTTAATTTGTATTGCCCTGAGCGTTGATAGTGTATTCTGTGTTTTTAATTTGTATTGCCCTGAGCGTTGATAGTGTATTCTGTGTTTTTAATTTGTATTGCCCTGAGCGTTGATAGTGTATTCTGTGTTTTTAATTTGTATTGCCCTGAGCGTTGATAGTGTATTCTGTGTTTTTAATTTGTATTGCCCTGAGCGTTGATAGTGTATTCTGTGTTTTTAATTTGTATTGCCCTGAGCGTTGATAGTGTATTCTGTGTTTTTAATTTGTATTGCCCTGAGCGTTGATAGTGTATTCTGTGTTTTTAATTTGTATTGCCCTGAGCGTTGATAGTGTATTCTGTGTTTTTAATTTGTATTGCCCTGAGCGTTGATAGTGTATTCTGTGTTTTTAATTTGTATTGCCCTGAGCGTTGATAGTGTATTCTGTGTTTTTAATTTGTATTGCCCTGAGCGTTGATAGTGTATTCTGTGTTTTTAATTTGTATTGCCCTGAGCGTTGATAGTGTATTCTGTGTTTTTAATTTGTATTGCCCTGAGCGTTGATAGTGTATTCTTTGAGGTTCATCTCACAATACTTTCAACAACACTACCCACATCCACCCCCTACCCCCTCTTCAGTCAACTCTTCTGAAAGTCGTAAAACAAGAATTACAACTTTTACTCTCGGTTCGTTTCCAAGTCACAAGACCGGGTGATTACTTCGGACGAAAAGCGTTCTCGCCCTGTCCGTTCCAGCCAGAGGACCAATAGTGTCAGTGACTTTGGCCGTAACTTAACGATAGTGTGAAGGTGATTGAAAGCTGGATGATTGCCCTTCACAGGGAGCCCGTAAAAGCCTGCGGAGGAGAACGGGAAGACGTGAAAGGGGGAGCAGAAAAATGGTCAGGCTATTAAAATTATGTCCTTTCTTAGTTTTGGATCTCTTCATCCCATTTCTGTCTGTCTGTCTTCATGTCTCTCGTTCGCTCGCTCGTTTGCTCGCCCGCTCCCCCCTCCCCTATCTCTCTACGTCTCTGACTGTCTCTCTCTTGTTTCCCCATTTAAGGAAAGTGAAAAATTATTACAGATCAGCCTGAGACTCAGAAGAGGAAATACAGAGTTTTGTGAGTATCCAAATTGGAGTGTTCATTATTATTGCTTTTTCTTTTTTCTTTGATTCATTTTCATATAGTCATCAGAAAACAGACACTGAAGCTGCGTGTACATTACCCTGGAACTTGAAGAATACATGTACAATGTAATGATTCATTTGATGTGTTTTTGAAGATGCTGTGCAGACAAATGTGGGACAAGTTTGGACGTATATATGCAGAATCAACACAATGTTATGCCACCAACATGACCACTGATATTGTTTGTGCACAGAACCAGATTAAGTTGATGAAATCGTCTCTTCTCTTATTTACACATGTGGTAATGTGTAATGCCTGCCAAAGAATTTGTGTGACAACTACCAGGCATAAAATGTGGACAAAGAGAGAATACAAATACGAACTGATATACTGAATATAAGTCAAGGCCTCTTATTAAAGTGGAGTTATGCATGTGATTACAACAAAGTCAGCATTTCACAGTTTATAGATACATGACATTTTACAAAGGAAGGATATCACATATCACATGCTGTTCACCAGATTCCTCCAGCTATATCGGTTATGTGTTTAAGTCTACGTCTCTGCAAAAAGTTTCTCTGTCTATTCAGCAGTGTTGTCCGTCTATCGTTTTTTTCTGTTTTTTTCTCTGGTTCCCTCCCTCAGCAGTTCCCTGGAGGATCTTGTCACAAGGCCATACTAACGTTGTTTTCTTTTCTTATGTGATGTCGGCAGATCTTCATATGTCCAGTGTGCTGTTTGAGGTCCAGCGCCTCCTTCATTAGTGATATGATCAATGTATCAGATGTTTAATAGTTTGCCATAGCACCTCATTTCCACGCTTGTATTCGTTTTCTAAATCTGTTATGACAGTTCATGTCTCACATACATACACGAAGATGGAATATACCAGTGCACATAAGAACCTGACCATGCGTTTCATGGAAAGTCTTCTCCTTCCATACACATTTCAGCCTGGACAGAACTGCTGTCTTAATTGTCCATAAGGGGATTTCTGGCTTGGATCCATCATTGCTAACAATGGATCCCAGGTAAGTGAATTGTTGAACAGTTCCTAGCTTCAGCCCATAAGCATTTATATCGGAAGTGATGATGGTATTGTTACCCACCATCATTTTTTTTCTTCGATGCTGATTGCATGCCATCTTTTGTCCATGGTTCATCCGGTCTATCAAGAGCTTAACAAGTTCTTGCTCTCTGCCTGCCAGGCTTTCAATGTCATCTCTGCAGCAAAGGTTGGCACTGTCACTGTAAGGTGCAATAGAAAGTCAGCACCAGCTGTTTTGCCATGACTACACTTTATTAGTGTGACTTTGAAATGGCTGTGACTTTGGAAATCGTTGATCACAGAGACAGAGAGAGAGAGAGAGAGGAGAGAGAGAGAGAGGGAGAGAGAGAGAGGAGAGAAAGAAAGAGAGAGAAAGAGAGAGAGAACGAGAGAGAGAGCGAGAGAGAGAGAGAGAGAGAGAGATTCAGTGAAGAAAATGCTTAACAAAGACCTTTTAGCCTGTTTAACTGCTCATAATTGAGTATCTAATAACTAAGGGGAAGTCGCCAAAAGTTCGTATGATTAGGCATGACTCATCGCTAGGGGGTCACTGTGACCTACAACCTGAAAAACCTTCAAGCTGAAAAATAATTTATGAACTTCACTATGTAGGAGATTAGCAGATCTGGTCCCCTCGAATTATTACTTACTCCCAAATTTGAAAAAAAACCCACCCTGTGGAGAGCATTTTGTAACTCTATGGCAGTGAAATCATGGACGCTGTATACATCTATTTTAAGACATTGGCGATGGACACCTTCCGCAGCAGTATCAAGGTACTACAGTGGCACTGGAGAAAGTGTGTGGAGTTCAGACAAGACAAATGTAATACAGGTAACAAAGTGTATAAAATCCTCTGATATGTCCTTTATAGTGAGGTCCAGATCTTTTTTTTTCCAAACTTTGTAATCATTGTTCAAAGGTCATTCACTTTGTAGGTCACAGAATTCCGCAACAATGTGTCAGACTTGTTTTCATTAATCAATGGAGACTTCCCTAATGTCTATTAAGTTTCAGCTATAACCATCTGAAAAAATTTAACAGACACATATTCGTAGACCCCCACCCACACTCTGTCTCTCCCTGTGGTGGTCGATGTGAAATAATGTGTAGTTACTTCCTTTTGATCACCTTTATCTATCAAATGTTTCTCACCCAGTTTTGTGCCATCTTTCTGTCCTTTACTTTAGCAATTGTCTGATCTCTACACGAGTAGCAGTGACAACACTACCACACTCTGCCCTCTCTGTTAATTAAAGTTCAGCATTGACCTGATCTAACTGCAGATCTCCTTGTCAACTGATGGAATGAAAGATTGATCTGTTGCCCTCCTTCCGTGGGGAGTATGTCATGCATGTCAAGCTCGGGTCATCTTGACAGTGGAGGCAGTGAGCTGGAACAGATAGATGGGCTGACCGTTTGAGTGGTGCAGCTAATGTCTGTCATGGTGTGAGACAGGGCAGGGTAAAGGCGTGAATGGCTTGTTCTGCATCCTGCTGATGTTGTTTGCTATTGATTATTCCACTGAAAGGGAGGGGGGTTGGGTCTGTAGGGGGTCTCTCTCTCTCTCTCCTCTGTGTATGTGTCCATGTGAATGGGTAAATGTGTGTGGTGTGTGTGTGTGTGTGCGTTTGTGTGTGTGCGTTTGTGTGTGTGTGTATATGTGTGTGTTTGTGTGTGTGTGTGTGTGTGTGTGTGTGTGTGTGTGTGTGTGTGTGTGTGTGTGTGTGTGTGTGTGTGTGTTGTGACGTGTACAGAATATTAATGTTCAAATTTAGAGTCTCTAATGAGAGTGTAGAATTTGTTGGAAAGCAGTAGGTAGTGTATAGAGTGAAAAGGACCAGGAGATAAACTGTCGAAAATATGTTTCAGTAGACTTGGAGAAGATCAATGACATGTTCTACATGTAATCGGTTGGAAGGGGGGGTGGGGGGGGGGGGGGAGTGGGGTGGAGGAACCAGTGAATAGCCTGTTCACTCAATCCTGATTGATTTTACGATTTTATATCTAACAGGATTACGGCTTAGGGTGTAGTCTAAATGGCATTGGTGGCAGCTAAAACATCAGTGATGTATTTATAGACGAAGAGATGGTGGTTTTCAGGCAGATCTATACATACATACATACATACATATATACATACATACATACAGAAGCACTAATATACCACAAGTAATACACACACAAGAATAAACGCATCAATACAGGTACACAAATGAATACATACTAACAAATTATTACCATACATACACATACGCATGTGGTCATAAACATGCACATACATGAATAATTATACTATTCCGCATGATGGATAGTTACAGTGCATATTGTCTATGAGTTAAAGTAGAAAACAATGTTTCATGGGCTGGTAAATAGTTTTGAGAACTAAGAAGTGCATGTTTTCAAAAGTCTATCACAAATGTTCTCTGGATAGATTGCTTATTTGTGTTTAGTATTGAACAGACAAATGACATCTCGTGGGTATCAGCCGCCTATCAATCATATGACATTCATTAGTCTAAGTTGCGGCTGAGACAAGAGAGAGAGAGAGAGAGAGAGAGAGAGAGAGAGAGACAGACAGACAGAGACAGACAGACAGAGAGACAGACAGAGAAAGACAGACAGACAGACAGACAGACAGATGGAGAGAGAGAGAGAGAGAGAGGGGGGGGGGAGAGACAGACAAAGAGAGAGAGAAAGAGAGAGAGACAGACAGACAGATGGAGAGAGAGAGAGACCGACAGACAGATGGAGAGAGAGGGGGGGGAGAGACAAAGAGAAAGAGAGAATGAAAACTACACTAAATCAAGCAACATAAAACCAATCAATAACAGCGACCTATCAGCCAGTGAACCAAACACCAAAACTAAAAGGCAAAATATCAAAAGTCCAGAATCAGCAACAAAATAGTTTCAACTGACTGACAGTGTTATGCACGCACTCACCATCTCACGTGACTTAACATGGTGGCTCAACGTCATTATCATAAATACGTTCTGCTCCATTTGGCTCCCTTGCCAGCAACGATCTCAGGTCAGCAGAAGTGCCCAACATGCATTTCACCTTACGTGAGTGGGAGGACTGTGCAAGTCATGTTGTAGCTGTCGTAAATCACAGTATGATCAACATCGCCGCACGGAGCTGTCTGTCCAGCAACCAAAACTTTGAGTTTTAGGTCAAAGGGTCAGTTTAGTGAGAATATTAGTGACATTGTTATATCAAGTTGTTGTGTGCTCCTATGGTACAATGATATGCTGAAAAAATATATTTATGTTTATTTTATCTATATAAGGCACCTTGGGTATACCAAATTAGAGGGTTACATTTTAAAAGCGGATTTGTTCATGTCTGGACTCAACAGTGTTGGGTCTGTGATAGAATTCTTGACAGATTTTGGGCAAAGGCACACTAATCCATACCAACAGACGTGGCATGCCAGTATAAGCGAGCATGATATATGTATTCTAGTTTCAAGTGTTGTATCAATGATATTCTTGTGCCTGTCTCCATCAAGACTGTCTCGTTTGTTTCTTTGCTGCCCATGGAACTCGTAACATTCTTCTTAAAAATCACATTTCGGCTACCTCAATCTTGTTCTGGCTTTGTGTGTTGACTGTCCACGCCTCACAACCGTATAACAGTATCGGTTCTATCTATATAACATTCAAGAACTCTCTTCCTGATGTTAATTGATAGGCATTTGTTGGTAAGACTGCTTTTTATCTTCTTGAATGCTGTTTTGACTTGGTCGATTCTGCTGGCTATTTCTGATGTGCATCTGCCGTCTGGTGAGATGACCATTCCCAGATATTTAAACTTATCAGCCTGTCTCAAAGTTGTGCCGTTTGCTGTTATTTTGCATGAGGGGATCTTATGATTTTTTCTGATTACCATGACTACAGTCTTCTTGCTATTTAGCTCCAACCCTTTATTTTTGCTTTCTATTTCTGTTATATCCACAAGGTTTTGTAGGTCCCTTTCATTTTCTGCAATCAGCACGGTGTCATCTGCATAACGAACTTTTCCTCCAACCTTTATCCCAGGGCATTCTTCTAGATTTCTCATGATGATTTCGCTTTAAAGTGAAAACAAACATGGTGACAGAACACAACCCTGTCTGACTCCTTTTGATATATTATCGTTTCCTATTCTCATTGCTGCTGTTTGTTCCCAATACATATTTCCGAATGTTCGTAGATCTTTTCCATTAATATTGCGTCTTTCTAGTTGGTTGATCAATTCTTCATGTATTACCCGATCGAAAGCCTTGGTGTAATCAACAAAGCATAAATATAAACCCTTATTCAACTCATTTGGCCTCTCTATGATAGTTCTTAGGATGTATGTGGCATGAATAGTTCCTTTCCCTTCCACAAATCCACACTGTTCTTCTGCTATTTCTCTTTTGATTCTATTCCTTGTCCTCATCATTTTTGTTACATGACTCATCAAACTGACTGTGCGATGGAGTTCGCATTCTATAGCCCCTGTTTTCTTTGGAAGTGCAATAAAATTGATTTTGACATATCTTTGGGGATTTTTCCGATGTCATAAATCTTATTTTGGAGGACTGTTATTTTTTTCAATATCGAATTCATCCAGGGCTTCAATCATTTCTGTAGTAATATTGTCTGGTCCTGGGGCTTTTCCTGGTTTCATCTTTTTCAATGCTGCTCTAACTTCATCTTTCATTATGGGTGGTCCTTCAACGTTCTTTCTTATAATGTGTTCTTCGTTTCTGTTATATTCAAAAAGGTCTTTAATGTACATGTACTCTTCCTATCTATCTAATATTTTGTCTTTTTCCGTGATAAGCGAATCATCTTTCAATTTTAAGCAACCAGTTGATGTGCATGTCTTTTTCCTGTGGGCAGTTTCTTCAATTCTTCTGTACATACCCTGAGAATCTGTTTTATGTCGGTCTTCTATTTCTTTGCACTTTGTTTTCAGCCAAGCTTCCTTAGCTTCATTGCACCTATTCCTGATTTCTTTGTTTATCTTTTTGCATTCTTCCTTTTTTCCCTTTGCCTTCCTCCGTTCTTCCATCAAGCCTATAATTTCTTTTGTCATCCAGTTCTTTTTTACTTTTCTATCTACTCTAGGGATTTCTTCACAAGCTTCATTTATCGAGTTTCTAAAGTTTGTCCATTGTTCCTCACTGTCATCAAAGTCTTCCAGAGCACCGAATTTGTTTTGAACATGTACTTTAAATTTTTCATGGGTCGATTCATCTGTCTTTAACAGTCCAAGATTTAGCTAAGTGTTACTTTTGGTCTGCTTTCTTTTCTTTAGTTTCAGCCTAAATCTTCCCATTACAGGATTGTGGTCACCGTTGCAGTCTGAGCCTGGTAGTGTTTTTGCTGTCAGTAAAGAATCTCCAAATCTTTCATTTATCAAGATGTAGTTAATTTGATTTTTGGTATTATCTCCTGGACTCATCTATGTCCATTTTCTTCTGTTAGGTTGCTCCAACCAGGTGTTTCCTACTATGAACTCATTCATCTGTACCTGTTCCACAAATTTCTCTCCCCTTTCATTTTGTGTACCAAGGCTACGAGGTCCAACTATATCCTCCACCCTAACCTGTCCCACTTTTGCATTAAAATCTCCCATTATTACTGTAATGTCCTGTGATTTGCATTGAGCCTTGGTCGTCTCTAATACTTCATAGAAGTTATTAATTTTGTCCTGAGTACTTGCGGATATTGGTCTACTGAAAAAAAGACCCTGATGAGTTTTCTAGTTCTCAAAGTTAGAATTGAGTAAGCAATGATGTTTTTGAAAACAGGGAAATTGTTGACATGACCTGACGATTTTATTGATTGATGTGTTCATTTCTAAGCTCTCTGCTTAATACCATCATAATAAGTGAATTTTGAACAGGTCAAGATTTTTGTATATTTTGTATCAGTTCCGCGAAAGAATGCTAAATGTTTTATGATAAGAAACAATGTTTAATCCTTGTATTTAAGATTACATGCATTTTTGCTCTCTCTTTCTTATACGTGGACAGTCACACACACACACAGACACAGACACGGACACACACACACACACACACACACAGACAAACACACACACGCACACGCACACACGCGCGCGCACACATACACACTGTCGTTTCACCAAACACCCCCCCCCCCTACACACACACACGCACGCACACACAGACACACACGCTCACACACTCACTCACTCACACACACACACACACACACACACACACACACACCACACACACACACACACACACACACACATACACACACTATCATTTCACCAGCTATGCATTGCTCTATTCACAGGCACCAGAGATACACGCCGTCACATAACTACCACACAACTACTTTTCCCTGCATGTGGCCGACAGTGTGGCTGCCGCTGCGTCCGGTGCCAAGGTGACATGTCAAGGGGTATTCCCATATGAAATCTAGCTCTGGCGATTTGCCTCTATGATTTCCTTTGTATATACAATTTTATGTAGGTGACTCTCTGCTGGCCTTTGTTTGTTCCCGCGACAATCCACAAGGCAGTCGGGGTGATTTTCTGTCAGGGTTTACTCCCTTAGCCTTGGTCTGTCCCGAGACAACCACAAAGCAGTGGTAATTTTATTTCAGGGTTTATTCCACTAACCGTAGTCTCTCCCGAGATACCCACGAGACAGTGGCGCTACCTACCCATAGCTGGGGGTCTGGTTCGTTGGCTCTAGGTATGTCCACACGCCGGTAAGCCCGCGTGCCATATGTCTGGGGGCCAGACTCCTCTCAGTCCCTCGAGGATTTATCTTGTGTCCTTGAGGTGCTCAGTTACCGTTGTTATGATGCATTTCAAATATCTATCAGTATGCACTGATAAGCAAGGAGTATACTATGCAAATTGTTAAACGATCTGTAAAAGTAAAATTTATTACTAGACTGAACATGCAATTCCGAACCTGCTATTCTTAATCTGAAGCGAAAGATACAGAGAAAGCCATTCACATCCCCAACATCCTGGTCAAGCCACACATAACCAAGTCCATACTGAAATAACTTTATTCTCACCCTCGTTACCCAGTTTGTCTTAACCTAGCATCCAATTTAAAAGAACATTCGGGATTGAAAGCTATAAGGGGATGTCTTTGTGGTTTCATCTGAGTCAGTTTTAATTAATATGAAATACACCTGACAGCAGAAAACAAACATATTGGATATCTATTTGTCTCGCCATACTCTCTTGATGATACAATCGCCTGAAGTTGACAACCAAAGTCATTCTCTTTGCTTCTAGTTTCAGAGGTGATGGTCAGCATGATTACTCCTCAAATAGTCGGTCCTATGGTCTGGATGAAATATGTTGTTTTCATCAAATTCTTTTTGTTGTCCCAGAACTGCTTTTGCAGAGTTTCTCCATTTAGCCGCTGCAAGTTTTTTTTTTACTTCTGAACAGTGGGCAAAACTGTACATATTCATGCGAGATAGCATTCCCCCCCCCTGCCCCCATTTGGGCAAACAAGCTGATGTAGGTGTCAATGTCTAGTCCTCGAACGAAAGACTGTATTTTGTTGTTGTCGTTCAAGGTGATGGATAGAGTCAATTCTGTTACGTTCCTTACATTCATGGTGGAAGTTTATCTTTATGATGGTCTTCCTCTCTGAAGGAGATGGAGTGTTGCTGCTTCCTGCCTTATTCAGAGTCTACTTGCTCATTTCCACAGAAGGCACGGTGGGCCGGAATCCTCTGTACCGTTACTTGCATACTCATTATTGAACATTGCCAATTTGTGCATAACACAGAAAAAGTTGTGAAATATAAAATGACCAATATACATACGTAGTGGTTATTTTCCACAAAAACGGTAACTAGCCAAAACAAGCAAACACAGGAATCCACGCCTGAAAATATCTACTAAAAAATCAGAATCGAGACCAGACATAATGATATATCTACATGACACAGTCATAACTCTTTTTGACCGGCCAGGATCGGCAGCCGCAGCTAGAAGCGGTGACAATCGTGAGACAGCCTGGCTGTACCACAGGCTGTCGTTGGCCATCCTCGGAGGGAATCATTTTTCAAGTATTTCTGCAGAACATCACCATAAAGAACAATTCCTCTCACCCCTTCCATCCCCTTATGATACCATCCATATGCCTGAACGCTGTAGTCGACACGTCATGATATTCATCAGGTTTTGATACAATATACTTTGTCTCTAGTGATGTGGTATCACTGTTTTAATCTTATATTTTAAAATTAAAATGTGTTTTTACGGTTTGAAAAAAATCACCACTCCTACATCAACTAAGGATGCTCAAATACAGTTTCTGTATGCAGATGATCCCAGTACAATACACAGAATTCCATATTCAGGCCACTATTCTGAAAAATGTCTACCACCCAAATTATCCCTTGAACAAAATACATGTACAGTTTTCTAAGCAGTTCATCATCATCATCAGGTGCCTTGCCGCATGGCGTTGGCGATCATGGACTTCCATCTGTCTCTATCTCTTGTTGCCTCAAGCATCTCTTCCACCCTCTTTGTCCTCAGCCACTCTGCAAGTCCGTCTAATATCTTGTCCCTGGATCTACCTGGTACTCGCTTTCCCTCCAGCTTTCCCGTCGTGACCAGGTGCTCCAATTCCCCCTCCTCATAAAATGGCCTATTAATGTTGCCTGTCTTTTCTTAATCTTCCTTATGAATGATCTTCTTGTGTCTGCCTCCATCAAGACTATCTCGTTTGTTTTCTTTGCTGTTCATGGAACTCTCAACATTCTTCTTAGAAACCACATCTCGGCTGCCTCAATCTTGTTCTGGCTTTGCTTGCTGACTGTCCACGCCTCACAACCGTACAACAGTATTGGTTCTATATAACATTCAAGAACTCTCTTCCTGATGTTAATTGATAGGCATTTGTTGGTAAGAATGCTTATCATCTTCTTGAATGCTGTTTTGGCTTGGCCGATTCTGCTGGCTATTTCTGATGTGCATCTTGCCGTCTGGTGAAATGATCGTTCCCAGGTATTTAAAGGTTGTGCCGTTTGCTGTTATTTTGCATGAGGGGATTTCATGTTTTTTACTGATCACCATGGCTTCAGTCTTCCTGCTGTTTAGTACCAACCCCTTACCTTTGCTTTCTATTTCTAGTATATTCACAAGGTTTTGTAGGCCCCTTTCATTTTCTGCAATTAGCACGGTGTCATCTGCATATCTGATGATACTAACACATAAAACCCGAGCTTGACTTATAAAACAGATTCTCCATGTTGATGAAAAGAATCACGAATGGAGCAAACAATCAATCTTAAACAAAAAAATTGAAATATAAAACGAAAAACGCACTTAGAAAACAAGTATATCAATTTCTTCTGGAATCGACAGAAAAGTACAAACACATCATTATTACTTTTCTATGGCAAAATTACAACTTTCTGGAACCTTATCTAATAGATCTTTAAAAAATCTGAAAACAAAAAAGCGTTATTCAGATTTCGAAGTCAGTACACATGACATATACATTGAAAGAGACAGATGCACAAACATTCCAACAGGAGACAGAAAACACTGTGCTGTGATGAAGAACTGTTTCCTGGATAATTGTATAGATATACAACAAAAAGACTGAATTGATGAAGAAGATTCAGGAAAATGCATATTTTCAACAACCGACTGCTCTAAATTCATTATGTTAAACCCAGGTAACTTACTTAACGAAGACAGTTTGGAAATACTTGTTGCAAAATATGTCTACGAGAACGTAAATCAATAACTGCTGAAGTAATCAATTATTCTGTCAACCTGTCACCACCAACCTGTGTGTTATAGATCTATGTTTGGTTCTTATTCTGGATTCTTTCTGAGTTCTAAGTTTTGAGTTCACGTATGCGCACATACAGACACAGACACAGACACAAATCGTCTGAAAGCACATATATGTGAATAGACGTTAAAGAATAATAACGAACACAGACAGACGGAACAGACAGACAGACAGACAGACAGACACCAGACAAACAGACAGACAGACAGACAGACAGCACACACACACCACACACACACCACACTCACACTCACAGAGAGAGAGAACACACACATACACACACACACACACACACACACACACACACACACACACACACACACACACACACACTCACAGAGAGAGAGAGACACACACACATGTCAAACCTTATCATTGCATCAGATATGCAGTGTTCCAATCACAGCCACCTGAGAAACAGGCCTTTATACAACAACCACAGCAGTAATTTTTCCCTGCATGTGGCTGCCATTGCGCCCAGCGCCTAGGTGACATGTTAAGGGTGTCTCCATTTAAAATGTATCCCTGGTAGTTTTTTTCGTTTGTACCTTTCAGTTTCTCTTCCTAACATGGCATGCTTGTCTTGTGGTTGTGGTTGTGGTTGTGGTGTGGTGGTGGTGGTATGAGTGTGTGTGTGCGTGTGCATATGCACGTGCGCGTGTGTGCATGAAGCACATGTGTACGCGTGTGTGTGTTGTGTGTGTGTATGTGTGTGTGTATGTATTGTGTGTAGTATGTGTGTGTGTGTGTTGTATGTGTGTGTGTGCGCGCGCGTTCATCTATGTGTAGGTGTATGCGATTGTTATTGTTTAAGTCTATTCACATAAGGCGTTAATAACAATATGTGTGCGCGCGCGCGTGTGTGCGTGTATGCGCCCCCGCGCGCGCGTGTGTGTGCCTGTCTAACGTAAGCAACTCTAGTGAAAACCTATGCTAGATATACATTAGGGAAATCATACCGAATTACTGCTCCCGAGGTCTTACACTTGAGACTGCATGAATAGTTGTACCACAGAAATACTCAATGTCATTTGTCTGACACAGTTAACATATTATTTTGCATTAATCCTGTTCAGTTTATTCCACTTTGCAGCTTACGCATCCATACCCTAAACGATTCATGGCATTCCTGAAGAAATTAATGCAAAGGCCAGACATGATGTGCGATCATTTGTGGATGTTACACTTAATGATTTTGTGGCCCATTTGCAATTTACATAGGAAAAGGTTAAAATGTGTTGAATTCACAGAGCATTAACGTTTTAATTGGACAGAGAACCATCTCATGCTGCTCATTCACAGAAAGTTATGAGCAAACAGATTTGGGATAGCAAATTAACTTTGACGAAATGACAATTTCAGTCGGAGAATCAAGATAATCACTTATTTTTCTACTGACATAGTAAGGTGACCCTGTCGTTTGTCGTGTTATTGAATCTCGTATGAAAGCTGAAATGGTTGTTTGCCTTGGAAATACGCTCAACGTTTGTGGTAAGATGGGAAAGAGAGAGCAAATTGAGAAAGAAAAAAAAAAAAAAAAAAAGAGAGAGAGAGAGAGAGAGAGAGAGAGAGAGAGAGAGAGAGAGAGAGAGAGGAGAGAGAGAGAGAGATGCTTGGAAGTTCGTGCCACTAGAAATGAACTGAGTGCTCACATCTCTGTGGGACAGTTGTTGTCCTGTTAACGATAAGGCGGTAATTGGCCATGCTCATTTCATCGTCACTGCTACAGTGAGTGATAAACAGACTTGGGAACGGCTCTGTCTAGGAATATCTGTGTGAATAGATATATTTCAGTGAGTGAGTGAGTGAGTGAGTGTGTGTGTGTGTGTGTGTGTGTGTGTGTGTGTGTGTGTGTGTGTGTGTGTGTGTGTGTGTGTGTGTGTATGTGTCTGTGTGTGTGTACGTGTTTGTGAACAATTTTTATACATATGCAGGCATGTGTGTAGTCTGTACCGGTGTAACAGTTACAAAGGAAATTGTTCATACACAGTTTGAGTCATAGATAGTAGTGAAGAAACTACTCAACATCTCTGATATCAAATGATTAATATTCTTTAGCAATCTACGAATGTGACTCAAATCTAGTAGTCATTGTTGACAAACAACTAAATGAACAATCCCTGCTCAAAGATTAATACAATATTGGTCACACTAACAAAAATGGTTCTGCCTATTTCAACTTCAATATTCAGGATTTCCCATTGGACTGAGCCTACGATCCAACTTTTGGTAAAGTTTATTCATTACTTGCTTACAGAAATGCAGACAGAGAGACATAGATGCACACAAACAATACTAACAATCTCTCTTTTCCTGAAAGTGAACGACAAAACATAACCACGCATACTAGTTTGGACACGACCATTGAGGCTCATCTAAGATGGTTTGACTATATCGTCAAAATGATAGACAATCATCTTTGGGAGCAGTTTTCTTTTCTGAGCTGGTTATTGGAAATTATAAACTTTGTGACCTGAACAAGTGACTGAAAGCCTACTCTACACATCCCTGATAGTTTGCAAGATCAGTGTCAATGGCTGTGACAAATCTTGCTGCCAATGTTCACACGGCAAGGGGCTCATCTCTTTGAAGAGAGCTGCAAGCACACATGTGAACGCCTTATCGGTAGACTTGACCGTGCCGGTACAGAAGCAGATAATTTCCAGCCCACACATCCCGACAAACGAGTCCTACCCCACAAGCACTTAGCACTAACCTTGCTCGTCAGCTGAATAGGGCATCTTTAGTCGGTGAAAAGCAGGCATTCCAGAAACCACATGTGTGAATTCTTGACAAGAAGAACCCAAACCGGATGTATCTCATCACTGGCACCAGTGGTCAGACATCGCTCATAGCATGCAAAAATTCATACATTGCACTTGACAATATTTCATGTTCATTCCTTTCGTGTCAGAAACATTACAAACTTGTTAATATAGAATGCATTAAAAAGATATTTCTTTAGTGCATATTACATTGAAATAGGTCTGTGTACGGAAATGACAAAGTGATTGCGAATAATGTGCGGGGAGTGCAGAAAAATGTAATACCGTCTACTGTAAAAGCAAACGAAACCAGAGGAAGACCAAGAGAAGGATGTCAAATTGTACCAAGGAATTTTGAAAAAGTACATTTGTAACTTAAACATGACGTTAACTTTCATTATAGAAACATCTATAGCCTTTCGAAGCAACGTGCTGAAACGTTAAAACTTTAGATTTCGTAAATATTGTTGTGTATGCTGTTTTCAACGAAATGTACTGATACGGTCAAGTGCACCACGCCTGAAAAAAACAACAAAACCAACTGATTCTACTGCGACCATAAAGTAACCTGCCTGATGTGAAGATAATTATGTCCGCACACTGAGTTCCTTTGGAGTTTGGAGTTTGTTCAAGAGGGATTCAATGCACTCAGACAATTCTGTACACACTCCACCCAATTCTGCCAGTAATTGTTTGAAAGATTCCTTGGGCCTGAGCAAAATTTCATGCGACGGCAAGGCCTTGAAATAGGACGGTGGAGGGTAAGAGAAACCTACGAAACATTGAGCTGACTCCACAAGACTGAAGCATTAAGGCTTCAAGGGGTGGGATCTGGGAAATAATCCTATCTATCCAATAACACAAACGCCATTTCACTTCAGTCATCAGATGAGAGTTATACACGCATCTATACACACATACATGCAGAGGCGTAGACATAGCCGCACACACCATCATAGAAATATGCTTACACGCATGCAGACAAGTTTTCCCAGATGCAGACAGACATGTTGGCTGAAGAATAAAACCCTATAGGCATGTATCAATTCTTATCTGACGTGCTGAGAGTCTATGACGGCTACATGCATGCTGTTTGAACAAGGCAGGTGTAGAGTGTCTGCTGACAATTCTGTTCTATTCCATCTTTTCGCACAGTCTTGACACATCATTACGCTATACCATAAACATGCAAGAAGGTGACAAATGACTTCCATGATCAGAACTGGAGTATCTTTATCCGTACATTTATTCACTTTGTACAACCGCACGCCTGATTTCATTGTTATATTGTCTGCACCCTCACCCTCCGTCATTATCATCATCACCATCATCATCGTCACCACCACCACCACCACCACCACCACCACCACCACCACCACCACCACCAACCACCACCACCACCACCACCACCACCACCACCACACATCATCATCATCATCATCATCATCATCATCATCATCATCATCATCATCATGGTAATCATCATCATCAGCATTGGAGTTCTACAGTTTGGTGATTATTTCAGATGATTTGCTGCAAATTGTCCAGGCCCATTTTTGTTAAATAAAAAAAATCAGCTTTATTTGATTTGATCAAGTGATGATTCTCCTTTCTTCAGTCTGCTGTTCCTTGGCTCAATAGTGTCTGTACAGTGTGGAACGGTTTTCTCTGTGCAGTTTCAAACTAACAATATCTTTGTTGTAGCTTACACACAATAGAACACACACATACACACAGACATGCACGCACATACGCACACACACGTACAAAAAGTTGCTCTTTCTCTCGCTCTCCCTCTGTCTCTTCTCTCCAAAATACTTTCAACTCTCAAACGCATTCATGCTTTGTACATACATGTCGTAAATAAACAAAACAATGAAAACTGAGTGTTTTTGATAGAAAGCATTTACAATTAGGGAAACTATCTTGTCATAGTTATACCATATCACGAAACGCTGTTCTGTGATATCTAATGTGATTAATTCCGTGTGTTTCTGTTCTTTGACTTATAATGTCTTTAATTGTATATATAAGCACATCCCACCATTAGGGCTTTGGCCTTTAATGAAGTAAAAACATTAACAGTCCTATGTCCCCCCCCCCCCCTGCCTCATTCCCTCTCTCTCTTGCTTTGTGTTTTTTTTTTTTTTTCTATGTGTTTGTCTTCTGGTCTGTTATCCACTCTTTCCTCTCTTCCCGTTTCTCTGCACCCCCCCCCCCCTCTCTCTCTCCCCATACTCTTTTCAGTTTTATCTCTCTCAACCTCATTTGCTTGGGGAGGCAAATGGCTGACATGTAGGGGACATAACCTGACCAGCAGGGGCAATAACTCTCAGCCTCTGACAGGCCATAAAACAAGTCAGTGAAATTGGACAGGGTGGTCAGGAGCAGGGGAGGGCTCAGCTGAAATCACTGGGGTTTTTCTGGCTTGTCTTTTTCCTGTCGATAACAGATCGACTGATTTGGGTTGATCCTCACCCGGCATCTCCCAGTTGGCGTGTCTGTGTGTGATAGATTAGCTCTTTCTACTTTTGTGATTGTGTACATTTGATTGGTTAATGTAGTACCTCTGTCTCCGTCTCTCTGTTTCTCTTTCTATTTTAATTGCATGTGTGCCCGTTGCGTGTGTGCATATTTTCGTGATGATGTGTGCGTATATATATGCGCCTCTGCGTGTATGTGTGTGTGCATGGGTGTACATGTGTATATTTGTGTGTACATGTGTCTCTACGTCTGTGTGTGGCGGGATGGGAGGGTCGGGGTGTACATGTGGGCATGCCCATGGACACATGTGCTGATAATGATGACGGTAACGATGGTCTAATTCATTTTCAGATCACTTGAGTGTTCGCCTGTTCCAATGTTCCAATTTTCCATACTTTACCGTCAGAAAAAAAACAAACTTCTCTGGTATCATCTTAGCATACATCAGGCTGTAGAATCAGACTTCTTTGTCAGTCAAACATATCACAAGACTGAAATATGAATCCATATAGTTGATAGCACTTCCCTGAATCTTCGCTGGAATTCCATCATTTGAGTTCATTAAAAATGACAGGCTCATTTCAAGACAAAGGCACAGTCACACGCACAACACAGAACACCGTTTACAAAACAAAACAAAGATGCCTTAAAAACTATGCACAATGTTAACAGAACATGTCATATCCATTTTAATAGTACACAGCCTATTTCCTTCCCAGTCACCACACCCGTGTGGTTCTGTGGGAACTGAGATAAGATGAATTTAAAGAAGTTAGAGCATGGTGTAGAAATGAAAGCATGCATGACATTACACACGCAGTGTTCTGTTTAAATAATCTTTTTTGAAACGCTGTTGTGGAGATGACACTCACTTAACTCAGGGCATTAAACATACCCCAAGAGTGAAAACTCTTTTTTAATTGATACGTTATGGGAAAAATCGCCTGTCTTCATGCCTGCATGATTATGTTTTCATGAAGAGACAGATGTATTGATCAACAGATAGATAAGAGAGAGAGAGAGAGAGAGAGAGAGAGGACAGAGAGAGAGACAGAGAGAGAGACAGAGAGAGAGACAGAGGAGGGGGGGAGGGAGAGCGACAGAAGCAGGGAATACAAGCGTTCCACGATTTTGCACTTATCTCAAAAGGCGCTCACTATCCTCCAACACCCACCTACCCTCCCCATCTTCCACTCACACTTCCCAAAGCCACACCTCTGTCCTTCTCCAGTCAACGTACCTCTAAGTCGTAAAACAAGAATTACAACTTTCACTTTTGGTTCGTTTCCGTGTCACTTGACCAGGTGATTATTTCCGGCGGAAAAGCGTTCTTGCCCTGTCTGTTCCAACCACAGGGGGAAATGGCGTCAGCGACATTGGCCATGAATTAACGATAGTGTGAAGGTGATTGAAAGCGGGATGATTGCCCTCCATAGGGAGCCAACAAAAGAACTGCAGAGGAGATGGGGAAGATGGGAACTGGGCAGAAGCAAGTCAGTCAAGGCATCAAAACTCTGTTCATTCTAGTTTTTTATTCCGCTTTCTCAGAAGTGTGCATGCGTGCATATGCGAGCGCGTATGTGTATGTGTCCGTTTTTTCCACCCTTTTCTATTCTTTTTTGTTTTGCAATAAACAGACGTCAACATACAATTTAGTAACAAAAAATAATATCGATTCATCATACAGATAAGAGGAATATTCTGGACATGTGACACCATACAACTCATATCATGAAGACGAACTTGCTTTGTACTGAGAGAGAACAGTGGTTTATGGGTATTATACTAAGCATTAAGGATAGACAAGTGAAAGCTTATTTTGGCATTATACTGTTCAGTTTTTTAATCTTGTATTTAGCAATCTTTGAAAAGTAGATACGTTCGAAACCAATTTGTCAATCTTACATTTATAGATAAATAATTTTGCAAGCATTATAATCAGATCAAATACTCTATCCGTTTCTACACGTTGATCAACACCGAATAATACATGATTCAGTCAGTCTTAATATCAAATTCTTCATAGGTTAAAATGCAGTCATTTTCTTTAAGACAGTATTGGATATATTCCTTTCTCTAACAGTTTATTGTCTTTGATTATCAGATTATCTGCCTTTATTTTTTCCGTTGCTTATTTGCTTTTATTTTTTTTTCATTATAGAAAAGAGGTTCGGCTAACAATTCACTTGAGTTCTCAGGTCTTATGATTACAAAATGTCACATAGGCCTTGACTCTATGGGCCCAAAACAGACTGTTCTGCATGAAATATGAAACAAACGTTGGTTATAGTGTTCAGTATTTTTAGGAAACAGATACATTTCTATTACAACACTTTGCCATTTATGATTTGAAGTGCACAAGTCTAGATAATGCAAGAGACCTTAGAAGTGTATAAATCTAGATAATACAAGAGACCTTAGAAGTGTATAAATCTAGATGATACAAGATACTTTAGAAGTGTATAAATCTAGATAATACAAGAACCCTTAGAAGTGTATAAATCAAGATAATACAAGAGACCTTAGAAGTGTATAAATCTAGATAATGCAAGAGACCTTAGAAGTGTATAAATCTAAATAATACAAGAGACTTTAGAAATGTATAAATCTAGATAATACAAGAGACTTTAGAAATGTATAAATCTAGATAATAAAAGAGTCCTTAGAAGTGTATAAATCTAGATGATACAAGAGACCTTAGAAGTGTAAGAGTCTAGATTATACAAGAGACCTCAGAAGTGTATAAGTGTAGATAATACAAGAGACCTTAAAAGTGTATAAATCTAGATAATACGAGACCTTAGAAGTGTATAAGTCTAGATAATACAAAGATTTTAGAAGTGTATAAGTCCAGATAATGTAAAAGACCTTAGAAGTACACAGGTCTAGATAATGTAAAAGACCTTAGAAGTGTATAAGTCTAGATAAAGTAAAAGACCTTAGAAGTGCATAAGTCTAGATAATACAAAAGACCTTAGAAGTGTATAAGTCTAGATAATGTAAAAGACCTTAGAAGTGTATAAGTCTAGATAAAGTAAAAGATCTTAGAAGTGTATAAGTCTAGATAATGTAAAAGATCTTAGAAGCGTATAAGTCTAGATAATGTAAAAGACTTTAGAAGCGTATAAGTCTAGATAAAGTAAAAGACTTTAGAAGTGTATAAGTCTAGATAATACAAAAGACCTTAGACGTGTATAAGTCTAGATAATACAAAAGATCTTAGAAGTGTATAAGTCTAGATAATACAAAAGACCTTAGAAGTGTATAAGTCTAGATAATACAAGAGACCTTAGAAGTATATAAGTCTAGATAATACAAAAGACCTTAGAAGTGTATAAGTCTAGATAATACAAGAGACCTTAGAACTGCGACTTTACCAGTTGGAGTGAAACAAACAAAATGAAAGGTAGAGACGTGCTATTCATCATTCCATCGGTATCTGTACGTCAGTGATTCATCTACATATTCTCTGATCACAGTCCTCAGTTTGGAGACAAGTCTAATTTTTTGACTGGCTAGTTCAATGTCATTTTCAACCGTTGATATCAAGATGTGATATAATAATTTCATATTGAGATCACTTACTCAGTCCAGCCAACAAACATAAAACTGATCCAGTCACTGTCCATATGAACATGCCAGTTAGGCTGAGGGTGTCATTAGTGTTCATAAAGTCGTAGCTAGGGTGTCATTAGTGTTTCATAAAGTCATAGGTAGGGTGTCATTAGTGTTCATAAAGTCACAGGTAGGGTGTCATTAGTGTTCATAAAGTCGTAGCTAGGGTGTCATTAGTGTTTCATAAAGTCACAGGTAGGGTGTCATTAGTGTTCATAAAGTCGTAGCTAGGGTGTCATTAGTGTTTCATAAAGTCACAGGTAGGGTGTCATTAGTGTTCATAAAGTCGTAGCTAGGGTGTCATTAGTGTTTCATAAAGTCACAGGTAGGGTGTCATTAGTGTTCATAAAGTCGTAGCTAGGGTGTCATTAGTGTTTCATAAAGTCATAGGTAGGGTGTCATTAGTGTTTCATAAAGTCATAGGTAGGGTGTCATCAGTGTTTCATAAAGTCACAGGTAGGGTGTCATCAGTGTTTCATAAAGTCACAGGTAGGGTGTCATTAGTGTTTCATAAAGTCACAGGTAGGGTGTCATCAGTGTTTCATAAAGTCATAGGTAGGGTGTCATCAGTGTTTCATAAAGTCATAGGTAGGGTGTCATTAGTGTTTCATAAAGTCACAGGTAGGGTGTCATTAGTGTTCATAAAGTCGTAGCTAGGGTGTCATCAGTGTTTCATAAAGTCATAGGTAGGGTGTCATCAGTGTTTCATAAAGTCATAGGTAGGGTGTCATTAGTGTTTCATAAAGTCACAGGTAGGGTGTCATTAGTGTTCATAAAGTCGTAGCTAGGGTGTCATCAGTGTTTCATAAAGTCATAGGTAGGGTGTCATCAGTGTTTCATAAAGTCACAGGTAGGGTGTCATTAGTGTTTCATAAAGTCACAGGTAGGGTGTCATTAGTGTTTCATAAAGTCATAGGTAGGGTGTCATCAGTGTTTCATAAAGTCATAGGTAGGGTGTCATTAGTGTTTCATAAAGTCATAGGTAGGGTGTCATTAGTGTTTCATAAAGTCACAGGTAGGGTGTCATTAGTGTTTCATAAAGTCATAGCTATCTTTCCGTTCCATTTTCAGTTCTATGAGGATCCATTACCAGGTTTTGTCCTTGGGATTTTAGAATAGAAGCCAACACTTAGCATTACCTGCAACTTTGACCTTCATTCAGATATTCTCCACTGCAAGTCACACACGGTCGAGAGCGTCTCAGTCTCAGTTCACATGCGTTTTGGTAACAAGTGGATGGACTTCGGAAAACACTATTTAACAAGTTTCGAGTGTCTCCTTGCCAACTTCTACTTCAACAAGGAAATAACCAAAACTCACATGGGCCAAGTAGGGTGTGTGTGAGACACGTCAGGATTGTGGGGTGAGTGTGAGACAAGTCATAGACAGTGAGGTGAGTGTGAGACAAGTCATAGACAGTAGGGTGTGTGTGAGACAAGTCATAGACAGTGGGGTGAGTGTGAGACAAGTCATAGACAGTGGGGTGAGTGTGAGACAAGTCATAGACAGTGGGGTGAGTGTGAGACAAGTCATAGACAGTGGGGTGAGTGTGAGACAAGTCATAGACAGTGGGGGTGAGTGTGAGACAAGTCATAGACAGTGGGGTGAGTGTGAGACAAGTCAGGATTGATTGCAATCATCTCACAGAGACTCGACGCTGTCGTACGCAACTATTGAAAAAAAAATCCTTAAAGATTCAGCCTCTTGGGTTTGTTTCTTTGTTTGTTTGTAAATTTATTTATTATTTTCTGTAACAAGTGGGTATCCATCTCGCAGTTTTTTTTAGGCTAGGTCATGTTCCAGCGTCTGTTCTGTTGTTCCAAATGACAGATCACAGGTCTTGTTTGTTTGTACGGCAGAAATATGAAGTTCATTTTCCACCAGTCTCTCATCAAAAGCAAAGTTCGTTCGTCCTGGCCCGTGATTGGTCAAGTATGTATCTTTAAAGTTAGTGAGTATGGCTTTAAAACGCTAAAGTAAATGGCATCATGAACTATTTCCAAATCCACATTTATGTTTACTGATTCATACTCAGGTTTCTAGCTGATAAAGATGTAAAACCAAATTCACTCCTATGTCCGGTCAATTTTTATAAAGCTCTACTGTTTATGTCATTTCACTGATGACGTACAGAGATTAATATCACTGATGATGTTATTTATTCTGAAATGGTACATTTTAAAGGAGGAATGGCTGAATTCTGTGATAAATAGTTTATTCATGTAAGGACAAAACATAGCATTGACAGGCTCTTTT
>CM060311.1:47467691-47477691 GCA_030674185.1 Monoplex corrugatus
CCCTGTTAACATCGTACAGACGTTCAAACGTCCCAGTTTGAGAGCTGGCTTCTTTTGTTTTATGTTTGATTTTGTTTCCTTTTTATGTTGTGTAACTGAGATTTTCTTTCTTTTTTATGTATTGAACTGAGTAATAACAACCCTTACCTCTCCTCTCTCTCTGTATGTCTGTCTGTTTCTGTCCCTCTCCCTCTCTCTCCCCCTCTGTCTCTCTCTCTCTCTATACATATGTATGTATGTATGTATGTATGTATGTATGTATGTATGTATGTATGTATGTATGTAGTATGCATGTATGTATGTATGTATGTATGCATGCATGTATGTATGTGTATACGTGTGTATGTATGTGTGTATGTGTGTATGTATGTATGTATGTATGTATGTATGTAGTATGTATGGTGTGTGTGTATGTATGTATGTATGTATGCATGTAATGCAGGACAATTAACCATTCAATATGCTGTTGAGGCGTTGGATTAGTAATTAAGACTTAATCTGTGATAGCTTTTTACATAAACAATGAAAAATATTGCGTTTGTGTCCTAGACGTTCCAAACATGATCACTGAGAAATTCAACATTTCAAACGTAACATCCACTCCCACTTCCCTCTCTTGTATAAAGATGCTTGTCATAAAATTTGATCCAGATGCAGATCTGCTTGTCAGCTGATGGAACGAAAGATTGATCCGTTGCCCTCTTTGCATGGAGAGTACATGTAGCGTGCTAGGCCCCGGGTCATAGTGACAGTGGAGGCAGTGAGCTGGAACAGATAGATGGGCTGACCGTTTGAGTGGTGCAGCTAATGTCTGTCATGGTGTGAGACAGGGCAGGGTAAAGGCGTGAATGGCTTGTTCTGCATCCTGCTGATGTTGTTTGCTATTGATTATTCCACTGAAGTGGTAGGAAATGTTTGTAGTGGGTCTGCAGGACGTGTGTGTGTGTGTGAGTGTGTGTGTGTGTCTGTGTGTATGTGTGCGTGCGTGTGTATGTGTCTGTGTGTGTGTGTGTGTGAGTGTATGTGTGTATGTGAGTGAGAAAGAGAGAAAGAGAGAGAGAGAGAGAGAGAGAGAGAGAGAGAGAGAGAGAGAGAGACAGAGAGAGACAGAGGGAGAGAGAAACTGAAACTGAAACTGAAACTGAAAATAGTTTATTGCCATTGACATTTTTGTCCTTGTGACAAGGAGCATAAAACAAAGTCATTAAATTTTTCGGCGACGTTTTCTCGAAACAAAGATTTATAAATATAGTCATGGCTGACATTACATCCATTTGAATTTTTTTCCTAAAGATGAAGAAAAAATTGAACGGAAAAAGTTGAACAAAATGTTGAACAAAAAGTTGAAGAAACAGTGTACCACCCGACGTAATTAGTCAAATAAGTAAGAGCAAGACCCAAATCCGGCAAATAAACATAAGAACAATATAAAGTGATATGTTCACTGGAGATAAACTTACATTTATTTAAAAAGTTGAACAAAAAGTTGAAAAAACAGTTAACCACCCGACATAATTAGTCATATAAGTATGCCTTAAACTAATGAGTAATGAGAGGGAGAGAGAGAGAGAGAGAGAGAGAGAGAGAGAGAGAGAGAGAGAGAGAGAGAGAGAGAGAGAGAGAGAGAGAGAGAGAGAGAGAAAACTCAACACTTTTAATGTAGGCCACAATACAATATTTAATTGGGTGGGGTGGGGAAGAAAGTAGGGCTGTTTGTGATTTATACACATATTACAATGTATATAATTACATCATCGAAAATTTTAACTGTCAGTGCTTTGCTCACTTCATACTTCATCGATTTAACAGTCAACAGATCCTTCACTTACAGACCTGATCTAACATTTAATTAAGAAACATAGTAACCAGTACTTGACTATCATAAAGCTCAACCAGTGCATTAAAGCCTCGACCGATTAATAAACAATGATTTTTCCATTCCTCCATCTGCTTGTTGATCAAGCATTCAGTCTCTCATTACAGTCAATGGCCAGTCAATTAACACAGTCATCAATCGATCAACAACTGATCAGTTATTGAATTGACTTCCGAAATAATTACTTCACGTTATATATCAAATCACATTAAGTACATTCATTGTATTATGGCAAACGATCGATCAGTCGATCAATCATCTATCACTCAATTATTCAATTAACAATACAAACCACATCAGTTAAATAATCATTTAGCCACCAGTTAGTCACCAATCAAATTGCTCATTTGTAATCAACTGGTCAACCAAATCACCAAATAATTTGATCAGTTTCATATAGATCACTCTCCTGATCAAGTACCTAAACAGCAATCAATCAGTGGTTCAATGGACCAATCAGTCAATTCATCCATTCAATTTATCCATCAATGAATGAATGAATGAATGAATGAATCAATCAATCAATCAAGTTTTCAAATCAATGAATAATCAATTCAACGGTAATTATATCCAAATCAAGTAATCAGTAAACCATTCAATTTTTCAAGAAATGTCTTTAACTCCCCTCCCCCTGCATATTGCATTCTTGTGCATATTTTACAATCTGAACTCAAGATTTAACAGCACATAATGAGCACACATCAATTGATAACAAAATGATGACAAAAATGCAGTGGTAAATACATTAATAGTTTTAACATTTGTGTACAACTATATATCACTGGATAATTACTATGTAATGTAGTAATATAGTACTAATGATAACTAAATGGCATTTCCTGACTCGTATTTTCGTTAGTTTCTTAATTCATCATTTTTACGCCTGTTCATGGCATGAAAAACAAATCTGAATATATTGTATCTATGGTGAAAATTTAGTTTTTAGTAGTGAAAAAACTGGTATTCTAGCCGAGCCTTTGAGGAATTTTACTCTAATATCTGTGTAAGTGGGACATTCATAAATATGATCATACTCAGTTTCAATATGTCTTGCAAATAGGCATGCCTTTTTGTGAATACTGTCACTATAACGATGTTATTCAGCAGTAGTGTATTAAATATTAATTGAGTGACTGCAACTCTGAAATAGTATATACCCATGTCAGAGATGCTTTTTACAAGTTCTTAGAAACTTCTTGCTGGCAAGATTTCATTTCAGAAGAGTAACAACCAGAAATCGTATAGGGATAAGTCAGGATTGTAGGATGGGTGAGAGAAAACGTCACATAGTCGTGTGGGCTCTAGCCATACCTTTCAAGCAATCGCTTAGAAATCTGAATCCTCTGTTTTTTACTGCACCTCTGTCAAACGATGAAGTATCCATCTACATGTAGAAAACACTTTCCTCATCTCAAGTTCATACCGCAGATTCCGTTGAAGTGTATCATATAAAACACCATAAGTTACATTCTCTTTCCATCTATACAGTTTGCTCGTTCCAAGCCTCATTTGGACGTCCACATTTGTACTTGTCTTTCCATTCGTTTTTCCGTGTTTGGAACCATCAGTCCCGCGGCAAACTGACCTATGTGACACATATTTGTCTCCACAGCACACAACTGTCAAATCGGCAGGAATTTTGATCAGGTTTCTCCGAGTTCGAGCCTTGTGAAGACAGAATCTGAGCTGCTCTAAGCTAGATTCCATTTTTCAGACGCACATTTAGTTACATCACATTTTAATGACGGTATACAATTAGACTAGACTAGATATGATTCATTACAATTTCTAACATATTAAGAATGCAAAGACGATAAATCATCGAAATATAAATTAAAAGTATTTTCTATAAACAAATAAAAATTGGAAGCCTAACTGATGAGGCTTTTGAATCAGCCCCAATGTACACGTAAACAGACAGACAACCTGACACACAGATAGACAGATAGATAGATAGATAGATAGAGAGAGAGATAGATAGATAGATAGATAGATAAATAGACAGGTATATACATATATGTATAGATAGATAGATAGATAGACAGACAGACAGACAGACACATAGATGAACAGACAGGCAGACAGAAAGACAGACAGACAGACAGATAGATAGATAGCTAGATAGATAGATAAAATAGCACACAAAAGAAGGAGCATACAAACGGTTATGACTTTACTGTCACAGCAAAAACCAACCAACCAACCAACCAAACCAAACCAGACCAAAGCAAACCAAATCAAGCAAACAACAGATCTACCTAACACTTAGCATGTCAAACATTTCAAGCCAACATTTACGGTCAGATTAACTAATATTGTACTCATAGTAAACTGAAGACACACACACAAGAAGTGTGTATTGGGGGAGGGGGGGGGAGCCCAAGTTAAATCAACAACAAGTAATTCCAGACAACTGGCCTTCTACACTCACTAGTCTCCGTGACTGAACATGACGGAACAACGTTATCATCATAATAGACTTCCGCTCCAGTTGTCCCCCTTGCACCAGTGATCTCAAGTCAGCAGAGGTACACGAGGTGCATTTCACTTGGCCTGAGTGAGGAGGTCGTGGAAGTCAAGTTGCAGCTCTCGTAAATCACGGTATGGTGAACATTGCTGCACGGAGCTGTCTGGTCCAGCAGCTGGGACTTAGCCTACGTTTTACGTCATGGAGTCAACTAGGTTATACCAGTGATATTATGAAGCTCTTGTGTGTTACTGCTACTTTGTGTTTGTACTCCATACAAGACATGCAGGCTCTACACTCCTTTTCAGACTCTGATTGTCTACATGTTTCTCCTCTCTCTCTCTCTCTCCCTCCCTCCCTCTCTCTTAATTAAATTCTAATTGTTGTTAAGACTTTTTTAAAAATCAGTACACAATTTTTGATTCGTTCGTTGCATTTGAACAAATGTAACAACATTTTTCAAGTTTCACTCATAATGTATGTTTTCATTATTTCTGAGTAGTGTATCTATTTCATACGTCACTGTAACTTTTGTAAACCTGACAGTACATAGGTTATGATGATGATGATTGTGATTTTGATGCTGTGTGTGTATATGTATGCGTGTGTGCGTGAATGTGTTTGTGTGTGGGTGCGCTTGTATGTTTGTGTGTGTGCGCTCGCGGGCGCGCGCGCGTGTGTGTGCGTGCGTGAAGAGAAAAACTTAAAACTTGAAAACACTTTATTTAAGAGAGAGAGAGAGCGAGAGAGAGAGAGAGAGACAGAGAGAGAGACAGAGAGAGAGATAGGGGGGGGGGAGAGGGAGAGGGAGAGATGTTATCAATGCTTTTTCTGTTGTTTTGTGGAAAAACTTGAATCAAATGATGATATTTGTCCAAACAAACAGACCCGATTCATAAACCTGTCTTCGAGTAGGTTTCTGCTTTGCAATGTCACGGTTGTTACTATTATTATCATTATTATTATAATTGTTGTTGTTGTTCTTATCGTTATTATCATTATTATTATTATTATTATCAACATCATAGTTATCATTACTATTGTACAAACACATGACACAGGGAGGCTATCATTTAAACATCTTTCTTCAAGCCTTGCATTCTTTCAACTGTCTAAAAAGTTTGATCTGGCTTCAATCAACTTTTCTAGTGAATTCCTCTCAGGCATTCAAGCATGCACCATCCATCAGAACAAGAGTTCACAAATTACTACATCTGTCTTGTTATGAAAAATAAAAGGCATAGACTATATACAAACAAACAAGATTTGAAACCACACAATCAGAAAAAAATCATCCAAATAAAACATTTCCCAAAAGGGTTTCGAGCATCACACCAATTGTCTGCACATAATCATCATTTAGATATTCCTTTTTTAAGGTGTCTTTCATGATTTTTTCACAACTCATTTCTCACTTGTCATGTTCATGTATCTTGCACAAACCCTGGCAGGTAGGTCAGTCTGTGCGGGTGGTGAACTTGACGCCCGTGTTTTGTGACGTAGGGGTCGGGCCTGGCTGGTTGCGCCATGGTCTCGTTGGCTGCTGGGGCCACAGCCTGTGCTGGCACTGGTGGTTCAGGGACTGCAGTAGGCAGGGGGTTGAATTCTGACGTGGCTGTCATCTCAGGAAACGCCAGTTGCACCAGTAGATGCTGCCATAAGTCAGCTTGATTTGGTAGGAACGTGGTGTCCTGCCCCGAGCGATGACTTTGGCAGGCTTCCAACGGTCACCCGGTGTCAGCTGGACGTAAATATTCTCTCCAGTCTGCAGGGTAGGGAGCGGTCGACTCCCGCGTTCGTAGAAGCGTTTCTGGCTGGCCTGACATTTGTGCCATCTGTCTGTGACTCTCTGGGGTCCACGACACGAGGTTGGATCTGCAAGTGGGTTGTGGGCAGCACAGAACGCAGCTGTCGGCCCATGAGCAGCTGTGCTGGCGACGCCAGCCCATCCACAAGAATGTTTCTGTACTCCAGGATGCTGAGCAGCGCCAATCCTTTGCCAGCCTTGGCCTTGTCCAGAATGTTCTTCACAGTCTGTACTGTGTTTTTAGCCAGGCCGTTGGATTGGGGGTATCGGGGGCTGGAAGTTACGTGCTTCATGTCCCAGTCTTTGGTGAAACAGATGAACTCTTCTGATAGAAGTTGTGGGTCATTGTCGCTCACGATCGTCTCAGGGATGCCATGTCTGGCAAAATGTGCTGAAAGTTTCCTGACCACTGCTGCTGTTGTCATGGTAGTCAGTTCATCCACCTCAAAATAACGGTTGTAGAAGTCCACAGTGACGAGGTAGTCTCTGTTGTTCCAGGAGAACAGGTCCACAGCTACTTTCTGCCATGGCCGTGATGGGATGTCATGAGGTATTATTGGTTCTTTGCAGTTTGCTGGTCTTCTTTCGTTGCATGCTGAGCACGTTTCAACAATTCTCTTGATGTCTGCTGCCATGCTGGGCCAAAACAGTACTTGCCGAGCACGTTGCAGACACGTCTCGATGCCCAGATGGCTTGCGTGGATCTTGGTCAGCATTTCTGGGCAGAGGGCTTCATGGACCACAATGCGCTCTCCTTTGAACATGATGCCATCGATGATGGATAGTTCGTTCCTGAAGTTCCAGTAGTCATCAGCATTCATGTTGCAATTCTAACGTGAACCTGGCCAGCCATTTTGGACATATTTCACCACGGTGCTGAAGTTCTTGCCTTCGCTGGTAGCTTTCCTGATCAGGTCCATCTTTTCATCACTGACTGGTAGATTCTTCACTATGCAGTGGATTTGTGAATCGATGTCTTCTACGGTGTCCTGGGGCTCAGGAGGCAGTGACTTCCTGGACAGAGTGTATGCGACGGGGATCTGCTTGCCAGGGATGTGCTCCACGGAGACGCGGGGATGCTGATGCCAATGTCTTCTTCATGATGGTCTCCAGGGGCTTGTGATCTGACTGGACGAGGACCTGGTGCTGACCATAGATGTACTGGTGGAATCTCTCGCAGCCAAACACGATCGCATAGAGTTCTTTTTCAATTTGTGCGTAGTTTTCTTCTGTCTTGTTCAGCGACTTTGGCGCGTATGCGATTGGTCTATTGTCTTGAAAAAGTGCAGCACCCAAACCATATTTGCTGGCATCCACCTGCAGGGTGACTCCTTTGTCCGGGTCGTAGATGGCCAGTACAGGCTGGCTGGCGAGTGTAGACTTGATTTTGTCCCGGGCTGCCTGCTGTTGTGCCTCCCATACAAACTCATTTTCTGATTTCAGCATGTTACGCAGTGGCTTCGTGGTCTCTGCCAGGTGAGGAGCGAATTTGGACAGGTAAGTTACCATGCCCAGCATGGTATCGAGCTCCTTTCTCTCAGCTGGAGGTTTCATGCTTTCGATGGCCTTGACTTTCTGTGAGTCAGGCTTGATTCCTTCAGATGAAATGATGTGGCCAAAGTAATCCACGCCGGTCTCCAGTTTCTCAGGGTTGAACTTCAGTTCCTTCACCGTGGCCCTGCCAAGGGCAGCTTTGAGGTTTTTGTTGTGCTCTTCCTTGGTTGTCCCTGTCACCAGCACGTCATCCACCAGCGTCACCAGACCCGGCAGGCCCTCAAATATCCCGTCCATCTTTCTTTGAAATTCGTCCTGGGCGCTCACCAGGCCAAAGGGCATGCGCAAGAACCGATACCTCCCAAAGGGCGTGTTGAATGTGGTCAGGTAAGATGCCTTGGTAGACAGTTTCATTTGCCAGTAGCCGCTCTTGGCATCTAATTTGCTGAAGTACTTGGCGCCTGGGATCTTGGCCAGTGCATCCTCCAGTGTTGGCATGGCGTAGTGGGGCCTCTTCACTGCCTGATTCAAATTCTTTGGGTCCAAGCAGATGCGCCGCTTCCCGTTGGGTTTTTCTACAACCACTAGCGAGTTGACCCAGTCTGTGGGCCGTGTGACTTTGGCGATGACTCCAGCTTCCTGCGTGGCGTCCAGCTCCGCTTTCAGGCGATCCCTCAGTGCATGTGGGATACGTCTTGGTGGGTGGACCACCGGCACAGCAAATTCTTAAAGGTGGATGTTCACTTCCCCTTCTAGGTTGCCCAATCTGTCGTCAAATAGGTGTTTGTATTCGTGGAGAATGGTTTGTTTGGTCATCTGAGGGCTGGTGATGGCGAGGACCATCTGGATGATTTGCAGCTGCAGGGAAGCCTGGAGCCCGAGAACAGGCTGGGAGTGACCTGATGTCTCAGCCATGTAGAACACGCCTTTGTAGTGATGGTCCTTGTATGAGCATTGCAGTTCCATTGTACCCTTGACATTAATGCATTGACCTGCATACCCGTATAGATTCATCTTACTGGGTTTGAGGGGGGGTCGCAGGACATCGCCTGTTTCCATGCTGATGTTGGCGTATGCAGTGTTAGGTTGGTCCTTGCCGTCGGCAATGATGTCAACAGTGAAAGAAGTGTCTGATTCGTCCTGTTGCTCTGGATCTTCCACCTGGTGGACTGTTCTTGTCTTCCTTCTTGATCGGCAAACTTTGGAGAAGTGGTTCAGTTTGCCGCATTGCAGACACTGTTTGCCGTAGGCTGGGCATGCTCTTTTGCCGTGTCTGTGTCCACAGTTGCTGCAGTCAAACGTGTCATCTTTCCATTTTGCTTGTGTTTGTAGTTCTTCTTATTTTCCTGGTTTTGGTAGGACTGTCTGTTTTCTTCACTATTCTCCAAGTGTCTTTTCTTGATTGTCTCTACAGCTTCATCTTTCTGCATTGTTATCAGCTGCTGCTTTGTTGCTTGATGAGTAACGACCATTTCTATTGCTTTGTCCATAGTCAACTGGTCGCCGATTTGCAACAGCTTCTCTCTGGCATCTTGAGAAATGATTCCACAGACTATTCTGTCTCGTACCATTTCATCAGGTTTAGAGTAAACGCAGTTTTTGACGAGAGTATGAATACTGCTGATGAAGTTTTCGAATGTTTCACCATCTTGCTGGGTTCTGTTCAGGAACAGGTATCTTGCAAACAGCGTATTCTTCTTGGTAATAGTGTGCTTCTCAAAGTTTTTGTATAACACCTCTGTCTTCTGACTGTCTTCAGGAGACAAGCACCAAGTGTTGTATATTTCTCTCTCCCTCTCACCTGACCATATGATCAGATATGCGCCTTCTCTGCTGCTGTAGTTTTGTACAGAGATCCAGTAAACATCAGGTCAGCATGCTGTTTGAATTTTCGCCATTCTTCTTGAAGGTTTCTTGAGTTCCAATCTAAACTTGGATTTTGTAGAGACGATGCCATTCTTTACTGTGTGTTAAGGTTTGTTTCTTCTCTGACACCATGTAGAAATACATGACACATGGAGGCTATCATTTAAACATCTTTATTCAAGCCTTGCATTCTTTCAACTGTCTAAAAAGTTTGATCTGGCTTCAACTTTTCTTAGTGAACTCCTCTCAGGCATTCAAGCATGCACCATCCATTCAGAACAAGAGTTCACAAATTACTACAACTATTATTATTGGCACTATTATTATTATTACTAGTAGTAGTAGTAGTAGTAGTAGTTAAAGCCCAGCCGACCGCACAGAACAAATCAGGGCTATAACCGTTGCACAATATACTCAACACCTCGATGACCCTGAAAACAATAAATATTAAAAAACAAAAAAAAACAGAGACCTTGAAAAGAAAATTTAG
>CM060311.1:47482691-47510191 GCA_030674185.1 Monoplex corrugatus
GCATTACTTTTGATGTTTTGGCATTTAGATTTAGACCTGCCTTCTTGCCTGCAGCATCTTCTCTGTACATATGTGTCTGGTCCATACAACGGGGGACATTCTTCCCCCATCTGTTCGACAGTCACAAACTCTTTCTTCATTCAATCTAGCTTAAAGACATACCTTTTTGTCCAGCAGTGATTCCCCCCTCTACTCCACGCTTTTGCCCCACTACCCTCCTGTCTCCCCCCCCCCCCCCCCCTTGGATTTGTGTGTACTTCGTGCCCTGGAATTTTTGGTCGTTGTTGGGTGATTGCTTTGGTGAATGGTGAGAGTGTGCGCCTCGTATCAAGATATGGCACCTTATAATGTCATCATCGTCATCATCATCATTATCATCATCATCATCATCATCATCATCATCATCATCATCATCATCATCATGTGCCTTGCCGCATGGCGTTGGTGATCATGGCCCTCCATATGTATCTATTTCCTGTTGCTGCAATGTACATTTACCATCCTCTCTGTCCTCAGCCACCCTGCAAGTCCGTCCAATATTTTCTTCCTGGGTCTACCTGGTGTTCTCTTTCCCTCCAGCTTTCCTGTTGTGACCAGGTGCACTAATTCCCCTTTCCTCATAAATGTCCTATTAATGTTGCTTGTCTTTTCCTAATCTTCTTTACTAATGATCTTCTTGTGTCTGCCTCCTTCGAGACTGTCTCGTTTGTTTTCTTTGCTATCCACGGAACTCTCAACATTTTTCTTAGAAACCACATTTCAGTTGCCCCTATTTTGTACTGACTTGTGTGTTGACTGTCCACGTTTCACAAACGTACAAGAGTATCAGTTATATATAACATTCAAGAACTCTGTTCCTGATGTTAATTGATAGGCAGTTGTTGGTAAAAAGGCTTTTAATCTTCTTGAATGTTGTTTTGGCCTGGCCAATTCTAGTGGTTATTTCTGATGTGCATCTGCCGTCTGGTGAAATGACCGTTCCCAGATATTTAAATTTATCAACCTGTCTCAGAGTTGTGTCATTTGCTGTTATTTTGCATGAGGGGGATTTCTTGGGTTTTTTTTTTTTTTATTGATTACCATGACTTCAGTCGTCTTGCTATTTAGCTCCAGCCCTTTGTTTTTGCTTTCTATTTTTATTATATCCACAACAGTTTGTAGGTCCTTTTCATTTTGCCTCCTTCAAGTCCGCTCTCAAAACTCACCTTTTCTCCTCTGCATAAAATCCTAACCTCACTCAACCCCCCTCTGCAGCCTGTCTCCGCTCGGAGGGGAATCACTTTGTTTTAATATATAATTGTATATGATGTGCTCTCTGTGGTTTTCCATTGGTTTTATTCTTGCTTTGCTTTTATTGCTTTTATTCTTTTCTCCCCATTTGTGGCCATGCATGTGTGTGTGTGTGTGTGTGTGTGTGTGTGTGTGTGTGTGTGTGTGTGTGTGTGTGTGTGTGTGTGTGTGTGTGTGTGTGTATGTGTATGTGTGTGTGTGTGTGTGCGTGTGTGTGCGTGCGTGCGTGTGTGCGTGTGTGTCTTTTCGGCGCTTGGATTTGATTTTGTCGAGATTTACGCTATATAAATATTGTAATTATTATGTATGCATGTGCGTACGTATGTATGTATGTATGTATGTATGTATACGCTTAGATTTATGTATGTATGTATTATGCATGTATACGCTCAGCTTAGATTTATGTATGTAAGTATGTAAGCATGTGTGTATGCATGTATACGCTCATATGTATGTAGGTATGTATGCATGTATACGCTCAGCGCTTAGATTTGATTTTATCAAGATTTTGCGCTATATAAATAAAATATATTATAATTATTATTATAATTAGCACGATGTCATCTGCGTAACGAATGTTGTTTATCATTCTTCTTCCAACTTTTATCCCAGGGCATTCTTCTAGGTTCTCATGATGGTTTTGCTGTAAAGTGAAACAAATCTGGTGACAGAACACAACCCTGCCTAACCCTTCTTTTAATATTTTGGAAAGAAATTATATCGTTTTCTATTCTCATTGCATTAAAATAGTAAAAATTTTAACTTTTTAATTAAAAATTTATAAAAATTATCGCCGACGTCGTAGTCGTCATCATCATCATCATCATCATTACCATTATTATTAACACTATTATGATGTCAAAATTCTTTCATGTAGTGATATAGTCCGCTAACAGTGCACTATCATCAGTGTTAGTGATATAGTCCACCATCAGTGCACTATCATCAGTGTTAGTGATATAGTCCACCTCAGTGCACTATCATCAGTGTAGTGATATAGTCCACCATCAGTGCACTATCATCAGTGTAGTGATATAGTCCACCATCAGTGCACTATCATCAGTGTAGTGATATAGTCCACCTCAGCACACTATCATCAGTGTAGTGATATAGTCCACCCTCAGTGCACTATCATCAGTGTAGTGATATAGTCCACCATCAGTGCACTATCATCAGTGTAGTGATATAGTCCACCCTCAGCACACTATCATCAGTGTAGTGATATAGTCCACCATCAGTGCACTATCATCAGTGTAGTGATATAGTTCACCATCAGTGCACTATCATCAGTGTAGTGATATAGTCCACCATCAGTGCACTATCATCAGTGTTAGTGATATAGTCCACCATCAGTGCACTATCATCAGTGCAGTGATACAGTCCGCCATCAGTGCACTATCATCAGTGTAGTGATATAGTCCGTTATCAGTGCACTATCATCAGTGTTAGTGATATAGTCCACCATCGGTGCACTATCATCAGTGTTAGTGATATAGTCCACCATCAGTGCACTATCATCAGTGTTAGTGATATAGTCCACCATCAGCACACTATCATCAGTGTTAGTGATATAGTCCACCCTCAGCACACTATCATCAGTGTAGTGATATAGTCCACCATCAGTGCACTATCATCAGTGTTAGTGATATAGTCCCCCTCAGCACACTATCATCAGTGTTAGTGATATAGTCCCCCTCAGCACACTATCATCAGTGTAAGTGATATAGTCCACCCTCAGCACACTATCATCAGTGTGGTGATATAGTCCACCATCAGTGCACTATCATCAGTGTTAGTGATATAGTCCACCCTCAGCACACTATCATCAGTGTTAGTGATATAGTCCACCATCAGTGCACTATCATCAGTGTTAGTGATATAGTCCACCATCAGTGCACTATCATCAGTGTTAGTGATATAGTCCACCATCAGTGCACTATCATCAGTGTAGTGATATAGTCCACCATCAGTGCACTATCATCAGTGTCGTGATATAGTCCACCATCAGTGCACTATCATCAGTGTCGTGATATAGTCCACCATCAGTGCACTATCATCAATGTCGTGATATAGTCCACCATCAGTGCACTATCATCAGTGTTAGTGATATAGTCCACCATCAGTGCATTATCATCAGTGTAGTGATATAGTCCACCATCAGTGCACTATCATCAGTGTCGTGATATAGTCCACCATCAGTGCACTATCATCAGTGTAGTGATATAGTCCACCATCAGTGCACTATCATCAGTGTTAGTGATATAGTCCATCATCAGTGCACTATCATCAGTGTCGTGATATAGTCCACCATCAGTGCACTATCATCAGTGTCGTGATATAGTCCACCATCAGTGCACTATCATCAGTGTTAGTGATATAGTCCACCATCAGTGCACTATCATCAGTGTTAGTGATATAGTCCACCATCAGTGCACTATCATCAGTGTAGTGATATAGTCCACCATCAGTGCACTATCATCAGCATATCGTTGTTTTGTGATGTTTCGACTTGACTTGTCGAACTTGTAAAAATCCCAAACCCTGAACCGAACGCTTACTCTTTCCCTAACTCGATTACGACATCAAACCAGAACCTTAGACATAGTTATGAACAGGGAAACTTTAACACTGATCTTATCCAGACAGGTGGTATGTACATGGTCGGAATTAGAATCTGTTAAAATTTGATGACGAACCAGATTTGTTGAAATGGTGATGTTTGCCTAAAGAGATGAGCATGAATTGACTATACCACTAATACATTGCGACAAAATCACTTTTGTTGCAGTATTGTGAATTTTATTCGCCGCTAAGGCCAAATCATTGTACATCAGTAGACACACACTGAAGAGGAAAATTAGGTATAACTTTAGAAAACAATGTTTGCTCTTAGGCTTACACAGAATGTTTGACATGTTTGTGTAATCATAAGATACAGACTGTCTAAAATATCAGCCACTGTGCTCTTACAAAAACAAACAAACAAACAAACAAAAAACAAACAGACAAACAAACAAAAAAGAACAGAAAAAAACAAACAAACAAAAAACAAACAAACAAACAAACAAACAAAACAAACAAACAAACACTTTATATGAAAGAAAACGTGACATGCATCAAGGGCAATGGTAGGCTGTTACAACTGCAAAACTAGATTTTAGATATTGTCAGAAGTCCCTGAGAAGCTGCTGTTCAAACTTCTTTCTTAAAATGCTCATTTTAGGCGCTGTTTTGGTTCGTGTGACCTTGACCTTGGTACTTCACCTTTCAAACTGAACATTTTTGCGATTTTTCAAAGATCCACACCTTTGAACAAAATTTGGTAAAAACCTTTCATAAAAGAGCTGAAAAACTAGTTTTCACACATTTTTATCACAGAGAGACAAGAAGATACACACTCATACAATCAGACACAGACACTTACACACACATACACAGACACAGACACACAGAAACACGCAGAGAAACACACACACACACACACACACACACACACACACACACACACACACACACACACACACACACACACACACACACACACACACACACACACACACACACACACTCCTCTACAGAGTCGATATGAAATAATCTCCCCTGAAATGACTAAAACAATGACACACTATGTAGGACGGGAAGTTGACAGAACATGATAGCCTACATTATTTAGAAAAACAAAAATGACACTGCTGCCACGACCAGTTATTGAAGCAGTCCAACGCTATGCAAGTCTTACAAATGCTTGGTATGTATTCTGAACACGTCAAACGTAATCAAAACACAAATATTCCAGAGCTTTTAGTCATCGCGAAACACCACTGACACCCTTGTGTACTAGTAATAGATGCCTGTACAATGCCTGCATGCGCGCATGCGTGCGTGTGTGCAAGTCAGAAATCAATGTATGTGTTAGTGTGTGTGTGTGTATGCGTGCGTGTGTGTGCGCGCGCGCGCGCGCGCGTGTGTGTATGTGTATGGCTGTCAAAATCGAGGAAGATCGACAAGTGTCCAGAAAGCCACGTATGATGAAAATTGATCTTGGGTTAAACTGGCTTGTTATTGTTATTGTTGTTTAAATCCCAGCCGACCGCGTAGAGCCATATCAGGGCTGGTTAAAGTGGCTGCATGTGTTCAAGCAAATAAAAACTAGAAACACACGAAAAAGGAATGTTTATCTATTTAACGAAACAAGACAGGTGCGAATTTTCGTCAACTGGCCTTTGTCAAGCGAACACACACACACAAAAACAACAACAAAGAAATAAATTCATCAGATTTCCAACAAGACAACAGACCAGCTAATTTTTCTTATTTTTCTTTGAGCTGGAGAAGATAAATCTGATATTTCAATATCTCAGAACACACGAAGGGGATTTCGGCACTAACTCATATGCTGACCTGGGAGCCGGAAAAATCTGCGCCCTTTCTCACCAAGTAGGAAAACCCCAGACAGGGTCAAACCCAGACAGGATCAAGGCCAGACCTTCCGATTGAAGTCCGATGTCTTACCCTTTGATTACCGTGCTGTCATCCTTACGGACTACAAAGTACTGTAAAGTCGGGCTATAGTGGCATATACTAACATTTGACGACTGTGACGTTGGACTACCAGTAGTTAACTATAGTAGTTCACTCCGCCTTCGTTGTCCCTGACATTGCACAGTGTTCACATGGCATTTTGATTATATCATGCAGTTCACGTCTCTTTCGTTTCTGCAGATTTCGGGCATCAACATACGGTCAGACTTCAGTACTTTTGATAACAGTAATGTTTTTTTTTAATCCCTCACGCTAACCACTACCCTATGAATTGACGATCTATTCAGGGAGAAAACCGATCCTGAGAGAGAGGGTCTGGAGCAGGGGTAGCTTTATGACAAGATCCTTATACAAAATCGGCGAGAGAGCTGACCTTCACCATTACTGACAGATCGTCAGAGGCAAACATCACTTGAAGGTGACTACTTTTAATGTGTTATAGTCATTTCCATGACTGACCTATCTACACTTTCTCTGGTTTTCTTTGAAAGTCTGGCAACATCTTCGTGTTTTGGAACGTGCCCACCTTTGTTTCTGGGTTTTTACCTCTTTGATGTGCTGCCCTATCACCTGAAAATAACGATCCAACGAAGATAACATACCAGACCGAACGAGCTGCCGAAGGGACTTGTGACCTACATAATTCAACAGTACCCACACATGACCAACATATGCTCCGACTTACGAAAACTACGTTTGGGTCTAACAAAATATCCCACCTGCCGCATAACAAATGTCTCAGTGTCCCTGAGTGACTCCACAAACTGATTAGATAAGCATGGGGGAACTTAAGATCAGCATCCAACTGATGATAGTTGATGGAGTGTGCATTCCAAAAGAACAGAATTCAATGAACATCAACCAGTTCAGACCAATATCACTTCTGAACGTTCTGGGACGGAGGGACCAGAACCCTAAGCAATGGCGGAGGCAGCTGAAAAGAGTTCCAGCTGGATCTGTTCGAAAAACAAAACAAAACAAAACAAAACAAACCAAACCAAACCAAACCAAACCAAACCAAACGAAACGAAACCAAACCAAACCAAACCAAACAAAACAAAAGAAAACAAAACAAAAGTAAACTTCATAAGGCTTAAAATGACGTGCGATAGGTGTCCGATATTTACCGTAAATGGTTAGGGCACTCATCTCAAAGGTGACTCCGCTTAGAGGCGCCCGACCACCATAGAGGCGCAAAATGAACCCAGGTAGAGTAACAGAAAATGGCGACTGTAGAAGGGTCTCCAGGAATCATGACCTTGCTGCGACCAAGCCCTTCAGTTCAGGGCCAAAACACTTGCTTCTCCTCTGACGGCCTTCTGCCGTCCACGTCGCCCCAAGAGTTTCTTGCTAATGAATGAAACTAATCAGACCACTTAGATTTATGATCAGATGACTTGATCTACCTTTCTGTAATGTTTCACAGCTTATCTAACGGGTCATTGTGGTACAACAGCCACCATATCAACAGCAAGCGAAAACTTCATTTTGTTTAAAGTCACCGAAAAAGCATTTTAAGGTTACAAAAATACTGACGAACGATTTCAATTCTTATAACTCATATTATACATTAATCAACTATCAAGGATATTACACATTTTTTCTCTCGTTGAAGGATTAGAAAACCAAGGTAATCAAGCCATACAATTAACTCTTTTTAAATAGAAAGCAAATAGAGAACAGAGAAGAAGTGTTGCTACAATAAAGCACCCCAGATAGAAAATTACATCCTCAGGGAGTTACATCCCTTGCCTTTACACATACAGTGGAGTCCATTAATAACGACAACTGTAATAACGAGAACACTGTAGTAACGAGACATTTTTCAATCCCCGTTTTTTATCCTTCTTAATCTTTAAGAATAAACCATTGGGTTTAACGAGAGTTAGTGGATAATCATCTCGGTAATAACGAGAGATTTTCTATCCTTCCTGGTCACAAAAGTTCTCGCCACTCGCCCCACCCCCACCTCGTCGTCAAGTTCCCGGTAGGGCACATCTCGTGGTGGCCGGTAACAAAGAAAAACAACGAAAGGCGCGTCCTTGTGCGGTGTGTAATCAAGGGACACTATCGATTAATTATGAACACATCGACGGCGCCGGTGCCAAGATTATTTCCCTTTGTTTCCCTTGGTAAATTCGTCATTTGGGAATAACGAGAACTCGGCAATAGCGAGAAAATGTGCCTGGGCCGTCCGCTCTCGCTATAACTGAGTTTCACTGTATTTACATGATTGTGATTTGGAAAACTGGGAGATCTAATTTTAACTTATGAAATATAATGAAAGATTTGCGGTTATGCATCAAGAAGAATGTGCAACGCTGGGACAAGTGTCGTTATTACGAGGGCCACAGTGCCCCATAAAGTGCCTTGACTATTCTGTACATTCGTGTGTAATCGACACTTCCCAGTAAAGATGTACACATGAACAGTCCATTAATCTTGAGGCCACATTGTGTCCAGGACAATTTGAAAAGTAACACGAAGAGCTAAAGCAGAGAAAGGGGACCTACATGTGGTATGGCTCGATCTGACAAATGCGTATGGATCAGTCCCGTACGAGATGGTTCAACTGGCTCTCGAAATGTATCATGTCCCAAAGAACATTCGAGAAATGTAGATGGCACCAAGCCTCTGTCTGTGCTACATTGTTTGTACTTTTCACTATAGGCGCACAGTTTCTCAGAGCTTGCATTCAGATAATAACTATGGACAGTAATTCAAATATCAGACTAATGCATGCTTCTGTCCCAAGCCTATGGTGAACAAAGTGAACAAAGTGAAAAGATATTGTAAATTCAAGTATTATTTCTTTCCTGATTGGGTCGAAAGTTGGAACCACGTGAAAACAATTTTGATTATCCTGAGACAGAACATGCCTGAGTCTTGCATTTGGAATAGTTATCAGTAGCTCTCATCATAATCCAGGCTATGAGAAACTATACGGCCACAGTGACAAGTTTTACAGCGAGGTGGTTAATACAGTGGGGCCGTGGTCCAAGATAATGATGGGCTCTGGGGTGTCCTCCCGTAATAGGAAGGCTGGGGGTAGCGTGGGTAATGGAAGGTCACACGCTGGTACGGAGGGAAAGGGTAAAAGAGAGAAACCTTTTTGGGAACTAACATGTTTGTACAGAAGTACAGTCACAAATATGGGTCAAGCTTACTCGAGCATTGACATTTTACGACTTCTCAGCATGACTGATTGGTTTGTTCAGTTTTACGTCAGCGCCCACCTCAGTTGATATGGCCGACGGGGATAATCATCACAGACAAGAGGAAGTGAGGACTTACCCCAATCTACACCATGAAAATAACAACTATGCTGTTAATATGGGCAGTTAGAAGGCCAGTTTTTCTGCAACACATTTCATGGTTCGAACCCACAACTACTAGCATGTGAATCCGACGTTCAGCCAATTGAACTACTCGCATACACATACACACACACATAGGTGAACCTATTCTCTCTCCATCTGTCATGTATTCAAACACTTTCTGCGTGCCCGCACACTGATACACGCACACATACATACAAACACATTTGATTACTCTCTCACTTACCTCCCCCATCCCACACCACCCGCTCTATCCCCACAAACATCCCGCATCTCATTAATATCATATAAAAAAAAAAAGCCTGGTGTGGGGAATAGGGTAACGATGGAGAGAAGGCAGACGAATAACCCTTCCTGCTTTTGGCTCGTGTACCACGTTAATCATAGGGGGAAGGTGCAGCCATTTTATCAGAGTTTATAAGATCATAAACAAGTTGGCCGTGTGATGCACTTATCACCTGTCGCTGCCTGATTGAAAGGCCTCTACCAGCGGAACGGCTGTGCAAGCTGAGGGCTTTACGCCAGATACTATGAAAGAGAGTAACACAGCGGGCATGTAATATGTCCTGCACAGCTTGGTTGCATGCGAGTGTTAAACAAAAAAATCTGCGTTTATACAACGATGGCACACAAGACATACAGCTAGAGATTGACTTGGGGACCGATCACACGGGATACGGTTTTCTATGAAAAACAAAGCAAAACATATACAAGTTCTGAAGGACAGTAGTCTAGATCTGAAGCTGTCGAGGTTAGATTTTAGCTGCTAAAACATTATGTAGACTTTGGATAGACAGAGAAAACATAGATGCAGGGTAACATATCCTTGGGGAAAACATAGATTTGTGGAACACAGACTTGGGAAACAGACTTACATGTAGGGGAACATAATACTTGGACAACATAGCCGAAGAAGATCCACAGCCTTTGGGAAACATAGACTTAAGGGAACATAGTCTTTGCGGAACATGGTTTTAGGGGAAAGAAAACTCAGGGAATATATACTGGGGAAAACAGATTTAGAGGAACATAGACCCTAGGGAACATGGACTTACGAAACATTGACCTTGGGGAACATAAACTTAGGGACAAATAGACTTGAGGAACATCGAGTTGGGGTAACATAGACTTTGAGAAACACACAGTTAGATGAACATAGACCTTGAGAAACACACAGTTAGATGAACATAGACCTTGAGGAACATACATTTAGATGAACACAGACCTCGAGGAACATACATTTAGATGAATATAGACCTTGAGGAACATACATTTAGATGAACATAGACCTTGAGGAACATACATTTAGATGAACATAGACCTTGAGGAACATGCATTTAGATGAACATAGACCTTGAGGAACATACATTTAGATGAACATAGACCTTGAGGAACATGCATTTAGATGAACATAGACCTTGAGGAACGGAAGCATGCCAGTTTGTCACAGGCCCAGTTTGTCACAGGCCCAGTTTGTCACTCTATCTTCGGCCTGCACCAAGAGGTCTGGCAGGGTCTGGGTCATGTCCGTCCACTCTTTGATGTTGTCGAACCAGCTCTTTCTTTGTCGTCCTCGCTTGCGCCCACCCTCGACTGTGCCCTGCATGATGGAAGTTATCACTGACACTCTCAAAAACAGTAAATGAATGATTGATTGATTGTATGAATAGAATTTTATTTTTCAATTGTTTTTAACCAAAGAACATTCATTGTTGAAATTTTTACAGAGTAATTTGCTTTGATTTGCATACAAAAAGGAAGAAATTTTGAACAACACAAGCTGAACTGACATTTTAGAGGGACTATCTGTACACCACCAATTCGAACCCGGTTTCGAACCCGCCCAAGCCTACACTTGGTGCAGGCCGAAGATAGGGTAGGGTAGCATGGAGGTAGCAAGTAGTCTACCCACTGTGACAAACTGGGCCTGTGACAAACTGGGCAGCCCCCTGAGGAACATACATTAAGATGAACATAGACCTTGAGGAACATACATTTAGATGAACATAGACCTTGGGAAAAGGACAATATAGATTTAAGAAACTTAGGAATGGCCTGAATCAAAGTCAAGTGTCTCACGACACGTTCTGGTTTTGCCCTTCTCGCCGATGTCTTTACAGTGGAATAATAGCCACTGGTGGCAGACCACCATTCCATGCATCAATTCTAGGGTTGGACCAATACTTCATAAGATTATACGTGTATTATTCTATTGTTACTATTATAGCGTGGTATGAAATGTAACACAATACGATATAACAATAATAATGCTTCGTTTGTTTTAAGTGTACACATTCTACGACAACATACAATAAAAAAGCATTCTTTATTTACAAGTTATTTACATGTTTTTATATCTGTGTGTGTGTGTGTGTGTGTGTGTGTGTGTGTGTGTGTGTGTGTGTGTGTGTGTGTGTGTGTGTGTGTGTGTGTGTGTGTGTGTGTGCATGTGTGTGCGTATCTGTGCGTGTATATGCGTTTCCGTTATCATATGCGTGAATGCATACATGCAAGTATCTATGTATGTATGAATGTACATGTATGTATATACACACGCTAGTATGTATGTTTCATTATCCTATATTCTTATGTGTACATCGCTGATGCTAAGCTGATCTGATTCTGCCTTTTCCTTGAGTTGGGCGAACAGGGTGGGGGGGGGGGGGGCTGCTTCTAGGTAGGAGCTGGTCGTATACCCTGCCCAGACTGGCGGACTGGAGAGAAATAACCTGATGAAGGAAGATGTCTTTTCTCGTGACCAGATCCCCAACCTCTCACAACTGCTGCAGCAACAGCGCCTGTGATGGCCGGGTCATGCCCACCGCACGGAAGATGGAAGGATCCCCAAAGATCTTTCTACAACAAGCTGGCCAATAGGTTCCTGATAATGAAAACATCCCCACTTCACTTCGAGGACGCCTGCAAGTAAGACATGAAGTCCCTGGGCATCAATGTCAATCAATAGGAGGTGTGCACCAGTGACCATGCTCGTTGCAGATAAGTGGAGTGTGACAGGTGAACAGTGCAGCAAGGAGGAGTGATGCCAAAAGACACCAGGGAACAGTGATTAAGAGGACACGATGTAAAATCAGGATGTGTACCCCCAATCCAACCCATTGTGCAATTCATAATCTCTAGAGATCGATGGATTTTATTTGTTTGTTATGCGTATGTGTGCTTGTGTTTTGAGCTGTTGTTATACGTATTTGTGAACGCTTAAGGTTAAAATCAAGAGCATGAGAAATGCCCATTAATGTTATTATCATTATTTTTATATAAACACTTGCACGCTTTTTCATGTCCATTCTTCATCCATAACGGGATTAAAGGACACATTCCCTATCATAAATTATTAAAATGATAAATATGTAAAGAGCTAATTGATAACAGCTCCGTACATTTGAGTACACATGAGAACAGAAAGAAAGAAAGAGAAAAAGAAGGAGGGAGAGAGAGAGAGAGAGAGAGAGAGGGAGAGAGAGAGAGAAAGAAAGAGAGAGAGAGAGAGAGAGAGGGGGGGGGGGGAAGAATAATACTTTACTTTCCAAAGGCAGGAGTTATTCGCTAAAAGCTAATTTTCAAACTTGCAGTTGCTTCCATACACGGTATGTGTTTTAATGTTTTCATAAGCCAGGCACTGACATGACTTATAGGGTCTGTAACGTACACATTTGATATTCTGTATGTGTATGCACAACAAAGGGGGTTTAGGCACTGGCAGTTCTACACTCTTGTTGATCTGGGGGATTGGAAAAATCTGTGTCCTTTTATCCCCAGTCGGAGGTGTCTAAGTAGATCGAGAGAGAGAGAGAGAGAGAGAGAGAGAGAGAGAGAGAGAGAGAGAGAGAGAGAGAGAGAGAGAGACGCTTGACGCGCTTAGCGCGCCATTTATTGACGTAACCATATACATTGGTTTAGCGCCCAGGGGTATAACTCATCCCTCTCATGCTGGCAACAAATGTAAATAAAGGGAAACAAATAAAGGAAATAAGAAATGGAAGATTCAAATAAAAAGCAAAAATGTAATATTTACAAGATAAAATAACAGTTTAACAATAGAAATGGACATACGTGACCATCCAACTATGCCTAATATAGAAATTTACTATTTTAGTTATAGAAAAAGCTATCAGTTTTCACAGGAAACTTTTTCACATTGAAATTAAAGCAGCAATGTTCTTTTTCTTATCCCATATGCTTCCGCGATATATTTGGAAATTGACTGTAAATTCTCTGTTTTTTCACATGCTAAAATTGACCTTAGATCATGTCTTAACGCTGCTGGGGAGGAAAATATATTGCATCTATTTCTAACAGTGCTATAAGCTTCACATTCAAAAATAAAATGATTTTCGTCTTCGTTTTTATGGTGGCATAATCTACAAAGTGAACCATCATCACTGCTTTGCTGAAACCATCTTTGACTCTCATCAAGACCAAGTGTTCTTGTTCTAAAACGTGCCAGCAGGCTCCGGTGCCATCTATTTGTAACCACTGAAAGATATTTTTCTGCCTGGAAAATGCTTTTAAAGGAGAAATGCCATGCACATTTTGTATCTTCTTCTACCTGGGAATGCCAATTTTGTTTATAAGAGCTAATTAAACGGTCTTTGAATTCAGATAGAAATGCAATTTCACTACCTACACCCTGACTAATCCAAACTATTCCAAACCCATTATTTGCCAAAATGTTTTTTAAATTGTTTATCCAATAATTTTTTCCCTTTCTACCCATTTAGTTAGTCTTTTATTCAATATATGTGTATAAACCTTTCCTATAATACTTGTGAGTGCTATTCCTCTGTAATTGTCTGGATTATTCTTATCTCCCTTTTATGTATTGCTACTGTAATAGATTTAGACCAGGATATTGGGAAATATCCCTTCTCAAATAATACGTTAAACAAATCAAGCAAGAAGTTGAGTACAGCTATATTTGCCTATTTTAGCATTTCACTGATTACATTATCAATACCGGCACTTTTACCTATTTTCAAATGCCTTACCCCATCCATAACTTCCCTCATGTAAATCGAGTCACTAAATATAGGTTCTTCTAAATATTCTTCTCCATTTATTTCTATCAAATTCTCATTTTGATCTTCGCTGTCCTCAGCGTTGAATACTCTATAAAAATGGTCATGCCACTGTTGTAGGCTAATGTCATTATATATTACACTTTTTCGATTGACAGTTCTAATTGTTGACCAGAACAGCTTTGGATCATTAATTGATTCTTTCAGTGTTCGTAGTCTGTTCTCATCATATTTATCCTTTTTCTGTTTAATCATTTTAGTATATAGCTTTCTTTCTTTAACATATAATTCTTTACAGGTCCGTTTTGGCTCTTCTCAAAGCTCCCAATAAACTCTTTACAACTCTTCTCTTCCTTGCACATTCTTCATCAAACCAATCATTTCTTTTCCTCCTCTTTCTACCAGTCACTCGAACCATACATGCTGCTGCTCCATACAATGCATTCACAAATGTATCAACAGATTTATCAACATCATCAATCATCCTCTCTTTTGCTCTTTCTAAACACTCTTTAAATTCATTTGACTCTAATTCATTCTTGTACACATTCACAAATTCATTCGACCACACAACTCTTTCACCCACACCCGTAGCATTATCATCTCCCCCGTCACAGTTGCCAATCTCCCACGACAGTTCGACAGGCAGATGCCACGAGTGTAATCTGTCGCTCACGCACAAACCAAAGTTACCACCCAAACTTGCTGATACAATAAAGTAATCAACAACACTAGATCCATTAGGTCCAACAAACGTAAACTCCCCATCGTAATCTCCTTTACAAGTACCATTAATAATACTTAAGTCAAACATCAAACATAAATCAAGGAGAGATGAACCAAAAGTATTAATAACAGTCTTTTGAGTGACGCACTTTGCACTCATCCTCATCATGATCAAAACCTGGAATATATACGGGTATGTCTTGTGCTGTAGGCTGCTCTTCGCTTGTTCTGGCATTAAAGTCTCCAAACATCATTATATACAAGTCCTCTTCTTGAGTACATTGCAACAAACGTTCCTCGAGAGTAATAATACCATTTTTAATCATCATATTATTATATACTGCACTTGCTTGGAACATAGCAGGCAACCAACAATATGTCTTTATCAATATTAAACAAAGCTTTATCAATTTTAACGGCAATTACGTTATCAATTCCAATGTTAACAGTTTCTTTTACATGTAAACTTAACGTTTTCTTTATCATGAACAGGACTCCTCCTGAGTTTCTTCCTCGTGCTGACAATTTTTTTTGCAGAAGAACTAAATTTCTCAAAGTCTATAAACAAGTTGCTAAAGTCAAAATTTCTGTCAACAAATGTTTCAGTTAAGCAGATGAAATCAAAAGAAATTACATAATTAATGAAGTCTGCATCATTTAATTTACTATAAAGATTTTCAATATTATAGTTGAGGAACATATATTGATGTGTTGGATATTCTGCTATCTGTTATTGTGATGCACTAGATCGAAGCTGCCTGGCACTGACACGCTCCGTGTTTTGCGTTGACCCAGTTTGCCTTCCTCCTCTGCTGGACACTTGCCCCCCTCCACGTGTGAATCGTGCCTCACGCCCACCACGTGCATTACTGCCACCTCGTGTCCCACCTCTGCGTTCTTGGTCTCCTCTTGGCCTGCTGACGTCACTGCCTGCACCAGCCACGCTGTTTCGCGTTGGTTCGTCTGACTTTGATCTCCCGTCACGTGATGAGTGCCAGGGGAATCCCCTTTAACCAGACCATTGTTTTGACTTTGTGGAGGCCGGGTTTCCCCATCAGCTGATGTGACACGCCCCCACTCTGCCTGCGATCATCTGCTATGCCTGTATCTGTTTCATCCATTCCCGTCACAGCTGCAGATGTCGTTGCTCCCTGAGAGTAAGAGTAATTTCTGGAATCAGGATGTCTGGGCCCTACAGTTAGCTTTCCATTGACAAAATAGGCTGCTTTCCCCTCCTCTCTTGCCTGTCTCACAATGCTGGCCTGCCTACGTGTCAGATCATTTGCTACTCTAACCCCCTTGTCTCTCAGTTTTGCCCTGTAGTCTTGATCTGTCAGCACTGTCATCTTGTCTCGCCATCGATTGAATTTGATGACCATAGGCCTAGGCTGATCACCTCTAGTTTGACCCACACGATGTGCCCTAATAATGTCTCTTTCCTCCCATGTTTTGGGGCCCTGCACACTATTCAAAACATCAGTCACTGCACGAGCACACGAGTCATAGTCTTCTCTTTCATGCTCTGTGGAACACCATAACCTCCGAATGTATGGTGTTCCACAGAGAGAGAGAGGAGAGAGAGAGAGAGAGAGAGAGAGAGAGACAGAGAGACAGAGAGAGAGAGAGAGAGAGAGAGAGAGAGAGAGAGAGAGAGAGAGAGAGAGAGAGAGAGGAGAGAGAGAGAGAGGGAGGGTTAGTTTCAGTAATCTGTTATGATCAGTTCCCATTGATAATGACGAACAAATCAAACCACATGGCGCCCGTGGTACAGGGTCCACGAGAGCACTGTGGAGCGTGACAGACAGCGATAACAGCTTCTGCTCTTTCTTATATCCCTATTAAAGTGATCCAGATTAACGTCTCAAAAGATTACGAAATATGAGGAATCCCTTAACGCACCCTCACGCACGTATGAGCATGGCTGCCAGTTGCTGGCTGACCAGGTTACCACTGGCTTGAACTGCAGATGTATATATGTCTACCCTTGAACACGCAGCTCTAGTTCATCGGAATGTAAATGACTATCTGTCCTTTTTGTGTTAGAAAAGGTAGATTAGCGAGGGAGATCAGATAAACACGCCCTCATAATGTGTGTGTGTGTGTGTGTGTGTGTGTGTGTGTGTGTGTGTGTGTGTGTGTGTGTGTGTGTTTGTGTGTGTGTGTGTGTGTGTGTGTCTGTGTGTAAATAATAATAATAATTAATAATAATAATTACAATATTTATATAGCGCAAAATCTTGATAAAATCAAATCTAAGCGCTGAAGCAGATACACACGCACGACGCACGCACGCACGCACGCACGCACACACACGCACGCACGCACACACACACACACACACACACACACACACACACACACACACACACACACGCATGGCTATAAGTGGGGAGAAAGAATAAAAGCAATAAAAGCAAGAATAAAAGCAATGGAAAATTATAGAGAGCATAGCATATACAATTATATATTATAACCATGTGATTCCCCTCCGAGCGGAGACAGGCTGCAGAGGGGGGGGGGGGAGGGGGAGGGGTTGAGTGAGGTTAGGATTTTATGCGGAGGAGAAAAGGTGAGTTTTGAGAGCGGACTTGAAGGAGACAAAAGTAGGTTGCTGACGGACTGAGAGAGGAAGTTTGTTCCAGGAAAGTGGACCAGAAACAGAGAAGGCTCGTGGAAAGCGAAAAGTCAGAGGATCGGAGGCAGAGCGGAGGGTACGTGAGGGAAGATAGATCTCAAGTAGGCTTGACAGGTAATCGGGGGCTGCGTTATTGAGGTTTTTGTAGCACATGGTGTCTAGTTTGTACTGTATGCGCTTTGATACAGGGAGCCAGTGAAGTTGTGCGTTCGTGCGCAGGTGCGCGTGTGTCTATGCGTCTTCCACAAAAATATGTTATATGTTTGTGGTTGGATCTTTAGCGTTTAAGTTAAAAATGTGGGCCATTGAGAAGTCGCGAATGAATCGGTTTGAAAGTTATGGTGTCATGGTCAATATCGAATAAACTTGTAAAAAAAGGGCGAAAATCATCACTTTGTGAAGAACAGCACTTTCTGATGAGCATCTGACAATGATTACATTCTTCTTTCACTGTTGTCACAGCCAAACATTGTCTTCACATCACGCCAAGTTTGATTTCATCTGATGTTTATTTAAGGTCACAGACAGTGATCTTGAGAAGTAGAAAATCTGGATTTTCTTGGATATTTTTTTCTGTAAAAAAGAACGTTGTCAGAATGGCTCGTGTTTGTGTTGTGTTTGTGTTGTGTTGGTGTTATGTTGGTGTTTGTTTGGTGTTGTGTTGTGTTGGTGTTGTGTTGTGTTGTGTTGTGTTGTGTTTGTGTTGTGTTGGTGTTGTGTGTTGTGTTGTGTTGGTGTTGTGTTGTGTTGGTGTTGGTGTTGTGTTGTTGTGTTGTGTTGTGTTGGTTTGTGTGTGTGTTGGTTGTGTTGTGTGTTTTGTTGTTGGTAGGTGTTGTGTTGTGTTTGTGGTGTTGTTGTGTTGGTGTTTGTGTGTTGTTTGGTGTGTGTGGTGTGTTGGTTGATGTTGTGTTTGTGTTGTGTGTGTGTTTGTTTGTGTTGTTGTGTTGGTGTGTTGTTGGTGTTGTGTTGTGTGTGTTGTGTTGTGTTGGGTTGTTGTTGTGTTGTTTGTTTGTGTTGTGTTGGTGTTGGTTGGTGTTGTGTTGGTGTTGTGTGTTGTGTTTGTTGTGTTGTGTGTTGTGTTGTGTTGTGTTGGTGTTGTGTTGGGTTTGTTGGTGTTGTGTTGGTGGTTGTGTTGTGTGTTTGTGTTGTGTTGTTGTTGTGTTGTGTTGTGTTGGTGTTGTGTTGGTGTTGTGTGTGTGTGTGTGTGTGTTGTGTTGTGTGGTTGTGTTGTGTGGTGTGTGGTGTGTGTTGTGTTGGTGTTGGTGTGTTGTGTTGTGTTGTGTTGTTGTGTGTTGTGTTGGTGTTGGTGTGTTGGTGTTGTGTTGGTTGTTGGTGTTTGTGTTGTGTTGTGTTGTGTTGTGTTGTGTTTGGTGTTTGGTTGTGTTGGTGTTGTGTTGGTTGTGTGTTTGTGTGTTGGTGTTTGTGTTGGTGTTTGTGTTGTGTTGGTGTTTGTGTTGTGTTGGTGTTGTGTTGTGTTTGTGTTGGTGTTGGTGTTGGTGTTGTGTGTTGGTGTTGTGTTGGTGTTTGGTGTTTGTGTTGGTGTTTGTTGGTGTTGTGTTGGTGTTTGTTGTGTTGGTGTTTGCGTTGTGTTGGTGTTGTGTTGTGTTGGTGTGTGTTGTGTTGTGTTGTGTTGTGTTGTGTTGGTGTTTGGTTTGTGTTGTGTTGTGTTGTTTGGTGTTTGGTTTGTGTTGGTGTTGTGTGTTGGTGTTGGTTGTGTTGTGTTGTGTTGGTGTTGTGTTGGTGTTGGTGGTTGGTGTGTTGGTGTTGTGTTGTGGTGTTGTGTTGGTTTGTGTTGTGTTTGTGTTGTGTTGGTGTTTTGTGTTGGTGTGTGTTGGTGTTTGTGTTGGTGTTGTGTTGGTGTTGGTGTTTGTGGTTTGGTGTTGTGTTGGTGTTGTGTTGGTTGGGTGTGTGTTGGGTGTGTTGTGTTGGTGTTGGTTGTGTTGTGTTGTGTTGGTGTTTTGGTGTTGTGTTGGTGTTGTGTTGGTGTGTGGTGGTTGTTTGTGTTTGGTGTTGTGTTGTGTTGTTTGGTGTTGTGTTGTGTGTGTGTTGTGTTGTGTTGTGTGTTGGTGTTGTGTTGGTGTTGTGTTGGGTGTGTGTGGTTGGTGGTTGTGTTGGTGGTGTTGGTTGTTTGGTGTTGTGTTGTGTTGGTGTGTGTTGGTTGGTTGGTGTTTGTTTGTTGTTTGGTGTGTGTTGGTTTTGTGTGTGGTGTGTGGTTTGGTGTGTGTTGGGTGTTGGTTGTGTTGTGTTGGTGTGTTTGTGTTGGTTGGTGTTTGTTGTGTGGTGTTGTGTTGTGTTGGGTTGTGTTGGTGTTGTTTTGTGTTGGTGTTGTGTTGGTTGGTGTTGTGTTGGTGTTTGTTTGTGTTGGTGTTGTGTTGGTGGTTTGTGTTGGTGTTGTGTGTGTTGGTGTTGTGTTGTGTTGGTGTTGTGTTGGTGTTTGTTTGTGTTGGTGTTTTTGTGTGTGTTGGTGTTTGTGTTGTGTTGGTGTTGTGTGGTGTTGGTGTTGTGTTGGTGTTGTGTTGGTGTTTGTTTGTGTTGTTTTGTTGTGTTGTGTTGTGTTGGTGTTGTGTTGGGTTGTGTTGGTGTGTGTGGTGTTTGTTGGTTGTGTTGGTGTGTGTTGGTGTTGGTGTTTGTTGGTGTTGGTTGGTGTTGTGTTGGTGTTGTGTTGGTGTTGTGTTTGTGTCGTGTTGGTGTTTGGTTGTGTTGGTGTTTGTTGTGTTGGTGTTGGTTGTGTGGTGTTTTTTTGTGTTGTGTTGGTGTTGTGTTGTGTTGGTGTTATGTTGGTGTGGTGTTGTGTTGTGTTGGTGTTGTGTTGTGTTGGTGTTGTGTTGTGTTGGTGTTATGTTGGTGTTGTGTTGTGTTGGTGTTTGTGTTGTGTTGTGTTGTGTTGGTGTTGTGTTGTGTTGGTGTTTGTTGGTGTTGTGTTGTGTTGGTGTTATGTTGGTGTTGTGTTGTGTTGGTGTTGGTGTGTTATGTTGGTGTTGGTTTGTGTGTGTTGGTGTTGTTGGTGTTGGTGTTGTTGTTGTGTTGTGTTTGTTGGTGGTTGTGTTTGGTGTTGTGTTGGTGTTGTGTTGGGTTGTTTTTTTGTGTTGTGTTGGTGTTGGTGTTGTGTTGGTGTTGTTGTTGGTGTTGGTGTTTTGTTGGTGTTTGTTGGTGTTTGTGTTGGTGTTGGTGTTGTGTTTGGTGTTTGTTGGTGTTGTGTTGGTGTTTGGTGTTTGTTGGTGTTGTGTTGTGTTGGTGTTGGTGTTTGTTGGTGTTGGTGTTTGTGTTGTGTTGGTGTTTGTTGGTGTTGTGTTGTGTTGTGTTGGTGTTGTTGTTGGTGTTGTGTTGGTGTTGTGTTGGTGTTGTGTTGGTGTTTGTGTTGTTGTTGGTGTTGGTGTGTGTTGGTGGTTGTGTTGTGTTGGTGTTATGTTTGGTGTTATGTTGGTGTTTGTGTTGGTGTTGTATTAGTGTTGTGTTGTGTGTGGGGTGTTGTGTTGGTGTTGGTGTTTGTTGGTGTGTTGTTGGTGTTGTGTTGGTGTTGTGTTGGTGTTTGTTGGTGTTGATGTTATGTTGGTGTTGGTGTTATGTTGGTGTTGTGTTGGTGTTGTGTTGTGTTGGTGTGTTATGTTGGTGTTTTGGTGTTGGTGTTGTGTTGTGTTGGTGTTGTGTTGTGTTGGTGTTGGTGCTATGTTGATGTTATGTTGGTTTGTTGTTGTTGGTGTTGTTTTTGTTGCTGTGTTGTTGTGTTGGTGTTGTGTTGTGTTGTGTTGTGTTGTGTTGTGTGTTTGTGTTGTGTTGGTGTTGTGTTGTGTTGGGTTGTTGTGTTGTGTTGTGTTGTGTTGGTGTTGTGTTGGTGTTTTTGGTGTTTGTGTGTGTTGTGTTTGTGTTTGTGTTGTGTTGTTGGTGTTGTGTTGGTGTTGTTGGTGTGTGGTTGTGTTGGTGTTGTGTTGGTGTTGGTGTTGTGTTGTGGTGTGTGTGTTGTGTGTGTGTGTTGTGTTGGTGTTTGTGTGTGTGTGTGTGTGTTGGTGTTGGTGGTTGGTTGGTGTGTGGTGTTGGTGTTGGGTTGGTGGTTGTGTTGGTTGTGGTTGGGTGTTGGTGTTTGTGTGTGTTGTGTTGGTGTTGTGTTGGTGTGGTGTTGTGGTGTTGGTGTTGTGTTGGTGTGTTGTGTGTTGTGTTGTGTTGTGTTGTGTGTGTTGTGTTGGTGTTGGTGTTTGGTTGGTTGTTTGTTGGTGTTGTGGTTGTGTGTTGTTGTTGGTGTTGTGTTGGTGTTGTTGTTGGTGGTGTTGTGTGGTGTTGTGTTGGTGTTGGGTTTGTTTGGTGTTGGTTTGGTGTTGTGGTTGTGTTGTGCTGTGCTTGCTGTGCTGTGCTGCATTGTGCCGTGGTGAGGTTGCGGTGCGGTTGTGGTGCTGTGCTGTGCTGCGGTGTGGTTGGTGTGTATGGTTGAGATGGTGTGGGATGGTGTTGTGTCTATGCTGTGTTGTGTTATGCTGTGTTGTGCTATGCTGTTTATTTCATTGTACTGTTCTGTATTTTTGTTCAGTATTGCATTCATTGTGTTTATATTGTATTTTATTGCATGTGTAGTATACTGTATGCATTGTACTGCATTGTATTGCAGTTCCAGTTGTATGGTGTCTGTATTCATCGTATTGTAGTGTACTGTTATTCCATCGTATTGTAGTGTACCGTATTCCATTATTGTAGTGTACAGTATTCCATCGTTGTAGTGTACGTATTCCATCGTATTGTAGTGTACTGTTTCCATGTATTGTATGTATGTATTCATCATATTGTAGTAGTACTGTATTCCATCGTATTGTAGTGTACCGTATTCCATCGTATTGTAGTGTACCGTATTCCATCGTATTGTAGTGTACTGTATTCCATCGTATTGTAGTGTACCGTATTCCATCGTATTGTAGTGTACTGTATTCCATCGTATTGTAGTGTACTGTATTCCATCGTATTGTAGTGTACTGTGTTCCATCGTATTGTAGTGTACCGTATTCCATCGTATTGTAGTGTACTGTATTCCATCGTATTGTAGTGTACTGTGTTCCATCGTATTGTAGTGTACCGTATTCCATCGTATTGTAGTGTACTGTATTCCATCGTATTGTAGTGTACTGTATTCCATCGTATTGTAGTGTACCGTATTCCATCATATTGTAGTGTACCTGTATTCCATCGTATTGTAGTGTACTGTATTCCATCGTATTGTAGTGTACTGTATTCCATCGTATTGTAGTGTACCGTATTCCATCGTATTGTAGTGTACTGTATTCCATCGTATTGTAGTGTACCGTATTCCATCGTATTGTAGTGTACTGTATTCCATCGTATTGTAGTGTACTGTATTCCATCGTATTGTAGTGTACGTGTATTCCATCGTATTGTAGTGTACGTATTCCATCGTATTGTAGTGTACTGTATTCCATCGTATTGTAGTGTACCTGTATTCCATCGTATTGTAGTGTACCGTATTCCATCGTATTGTAGTGTACTGTATTCCATCGTATTGTAGTGTACTGTATTCCATCGTACTGTGCTATACGGTATTTCATTGTATATTGTACTGTATTGTATTCCTATGTGCTGTGGTATACTGTATTCTATTGTACTGTAGTGTACTGTATTCCTTGTACTGTAGTATCCGTATTCCATTGTACTGTAGTGTACTATATTCCATTTTAACATAGTGTACCGTATTCCATTGCACTTAATGTCCTATGTTTCAGTATACTGTACTGTCCTGTACTGTATTTTATTTTACTGTAGTATATTTCATTGCAGGGGAGGGGGCCTGTGGTATAATGCCATACTACAAAGTCACAAGTTCAAAACGCCCATGTTGGAATCCCAACAAGTTTTTTTTATAGAACTGGTCAGATTTCTCTTCTTCCCGATCCTCATCCATAGGACCTTCAGCGGTAGTTCAACCGCAATTTTGAAGTATGTTGAAAGGTACTGCCCGTATCTTATTGTGCAGTACTGGCCTGTGTTTCATTGTACTGTACTGACCTGTGTTTCATTGTGCTGTACTGGCCTGTATTTCATTGTACTGTACTGGCCTGTCTTTCACTGTACTGCTCTGGCTTGTATTTCATTGTACTGTACTGACCTATATTTCATTGTACTGTACTGACCTGTATTTCATTGTACTGTACTGACCTATATTTCATTGTACTGTACTGACCTATATTTCATTGTACTGTACTGACCTGTATTTCAAAGTACTGTACTGACCTATATTTCATTGTACTGTACTGACCTATATTTCATTGTACTGTACTGACCTATATTTCATTGTACTGTACTGACCTATATTTCATTGTACTGTACTGACATGTATTTCATTGTACTGTACTGACCTATATTTCATTGTACTGTACTGACCTATATTTCATTGTACTGTACTGACCTATATTTCATTGTACTGCACTGACCTGTATTTCATTGTACAGTACTGACCTGTATTTCATTGTACTGTACTGACCTGTATTTCATTGTACTGTACTGACCTGTATTTCATTGTACAGTACTGACCTGTATTTCATTGTACTGTACTGACCTGTATTTCATTGTACAGTACTGACCTGTATTTCATTGTACTGTACTGACCTGTATTTCATTGTACTGTACTGACCTGTATTTCATTGTACAGTACTGACCTGTATTTCATTGTACTGTACTGACCTGTATTTCATTATACTGTATTTCACTGTACTGCACCGACCTGTCTTTCATTGTACTGCACCGACATGTATTTCATTGTACTGTACTGGCCTGTGTTTCATTGTACTGTACTGGCCTGTGTTTCATTGTACTGTACTGGCCTGTGTTTCATTGTACTGTACTGGCCTGTGTTTCATTGTACTGTACTGGCCTGTGTTTCATTGTACTGTACTGACCTGTGTTTCATTGTACTGTACTGGCCTGTGTTTCATTGTGCAGTACTGGCCTGTGTTTCATTGTGCAGTACTGGCCTGTGTTTCATTGTGCAGTACTGGCCTGTGTTTCATTGTGCAGTACTGGCCTGTGTTTCATTGTGCAGTACTGGCCTGTGTTTCATTGTACTGTACTGACCTATGTTTCATTGTACTGCACTGACCTGTGTTTCATTATACTGTATTTCACTGTACTGCACTGACATGTATTTCATTGCGCAGTACTGGCCTGTGTTTCATTGTACTGTACTGGCTGTGTTTCATTGTGCAGTACTGGCCTGTGTTTCATTGTACTGTACTGGTTGTATTTCATTGTACTGTACTGGCTGTATTTCATTTTACTGTACTGGCTGTATTTCATTGTGCAGTACTGGCCTGTATTTCATTGTGCAGTACTGGCCTGTGTTTCATTGTGCAGTACTGGCCTGTGTTTCATTGTGCAGTACTGGCCTGTGTTTCATTGTGCAGTACTGGCCTTTTCATTGTGCAGTACTGGCCTGTGTTTCATTGTGCAGTACTGGCCTGTGTTTCATTGTGCAGTACTGGCCTGTGTTTCATTTTACTGTACTGGCCTGTGTTTCATTGTGCTGTACTGGCCTGTGTTTCATTGTGCAGTACTGGCCCGTATTTCATCGTATTGTATTGACATGACTTGTATTTCATTGTGCAGTACTGGCCTGTTTCATTGTGCAGTACTGGCCTGTGTTTCATTGTGCAGTACTGGCCTGTGTTTTATTGTACAGTACTGGCCTGTGTTTCATTTTACTGTACTGGCCTGTGTTTCATTGTGCAGTACTGGCTGTATTTCATTTTACTGTACTGGCCTGTGTTTCATTGTGCTGTACTGGCCTGTGTTTCATTGTGCAGTACTGGCCCGTATTTCATCGTATTGTATTGACATGACTTGTATTTCATTGTACTGTACTGGCCTGTTTCATTGTACTGTACTGACATGACCTGTATTTCATTGTACTGTACTGGCCTGTATTTCATTGTACTGTACCGGCTGTGTTTCATTGTACTAGTATGCACTGTATTTCATTATTCACTGTACTGTGATGTACTGTATTTCATTGTATTGCACTTCACTGTATCTTACCATACTGTAGTGTATTTCATTGTACTGTACTGGCGTGTATGTCACTGCGCTGTACTGTCCTGTATTTCATTGTGCTGTGGTCTTTTGCATTTTATTGTACTGTATTGTATTTTGTTATATATATGCTGTGGTCTTTTGCATTTTATTTACTGTATTGTATTTTGTCATATAATATGCTGTGGTCTTTTGCATTTTATTGTACTGTATTGTATTTTGTTATATAATATGCTGTGCTCTTTTGCATTTTATTGTACTGTATTGTATTTTGTTATATAATATGCTGTGCTCTTTTGCATTTTATTGTACTGTATTGTATTTTGTTATATAATATGCTGTGCTCTTTTGCATTTTATTGTACTGTATTGTATTTTGTTATATAATATGCTGTGCTCTTTTGCATTTTATTGTACTGTATTGTATTTTGTTATATAATATGCTGTGCTCTTTTGCATTTTATTGTACTGTATTGTATTTTGTTATATAATATGCTGTGCTCTTTGCATTTTATTGTACTGTATTGTATTTTGTCATATCATATGCTGTGCTCTTTTGCATTTTATTGTACTGTATTGTATTTTGTTATATAATATGCTGTGCTCTTTTGCATTTTATTGTACTGTATTGTATTTTGTTATACTTTATTATATCTATTGTACTGCTGTGTCCAGTATTTCATTGTATTATACTGTAGAGTATTCATTGTACTGTGATGTAACGTATTTCATTGTATTGTACCATGCTGTACTATATTTCACTGCACTGTACTGTACGATATTGCATTGCAGTACATCACATTGCACACTATTGTCATATACCGTATTCCCTTGTGCTGCACTGTGTTCTCTTCTGCCAACAGAAGTTTTGTCAGGTAGAAACAATATCCTCAGAGAAGAGACACCTCGAGGAGATGTCTCCGAATGGTGATGACCTCAGGGCATCAAACTGCACGTGGCCTGAAAGCCGAGGTCAGTGACCAGCTCTTTAATTACAGGGACCATGGACAGGTAAATCTCTCCCCTGTCACTTCCTACAATTAAGCCTCTGTAAGTCCTCTGAGAATGACCGTCCTTAACTGTCACATAGAAATGATTGTTTACTTCCCCCCTCCCCGCCCCAAGCCCCCGTACTGCCCTCTCCCAGTTACAAAGAAGCACAGGCCCATGAGATATGTTAGCCCATTATTTGTTATCAGCTTTATGTGAGTAAGGCATGATGAGTTATTTTGTTTTGACCGCCTTGTGAGAATGATCGATGGCTCCACTGCAAGGCACGTCAGGGATCAAGCAGGACATACACTACGCACAAAAAGTTAAGGATCACTTGCACAAAAATTCATAACTTTCAAAATAAGAAAGCCAAAGCGTTGAAGTTTTGCAAACATTTAATTCCATGCTTTAGTGATAACGATACACAATTGCCTTCAATTTCGAGCAATCGTTTGGTGTGTACATTTGATCAAAGTGGGTACGTATCGAAATTTGATTTCCCAAAGTCATTGAAATCACAAGACAGGGCATTCTGATGCTCCCAAAAGTTCAGTAATGCGTGTAACCGCCATGGCTGTTCTGGCACTCGACGCAGCGAGTCCTCATCGAGTTGACCAGGTTGGTCAAGATCCTCTGTGGAAGCGCCTGCCACTCAGCCTGCAGCATCTGGTAGAGGTGTTGGGCATCCCTGGGAGGGGGGTGGTTGCTCCTCACTTTGCGATTCAGCTCATCCCAGAGGTTCTCAATCGGGTTGAGATCGGGACTGCATGCTGGCCACTCCATTCTGTTGACTCCAGACTGCTGCAGGAAGTCGTTGACCACCCTTGCCCTGTGGGGGCGAGCGTTGTCATCCTGGTAGACAGCCGTCGGTCCCATCTGCTGCAGTGTAGGCACAGCCAGCGGTCGAAGGATCTCATCCCGG
>CM060311.1:47515191-47517691 GCA_030674185.1 Monoplex corrugatus
CAGGACCAGTTACCATGGCGAAGTGATTAGCACCACAGACTGGTGACAGGATGATTGGAGGTTCGTACCCTTATCAGTTGGCACCGTTGGCTGGTCTTTCGAACTCCGCCAGCTCCTACTCAGAACTGAATATGCTATGGGCTCTTACAAAGACTGGGGCCACACAGTCAAGTCTCATCATCTTCAGGGATGTGTCTCACTCAAATTTCCTATCAAAACTCAGGCGTCTGTATCTCTCGAATCTCGTTGACGCCAGGATATATCATGAAAGGAAGCCATGTCACACGCTCTTAATCCGAAAAGAAACTTAGAGAGAGAGAGAGAGAGAGAGAGAGAGAGAGAGAGAGAGAGAGACAGAGACAGAGACAGAGACAGAGAGATAGACAGACAGAGAGAGAGAGAGACAGAGGGAGAGAGAGAGAGAGAGACAGACAGACAGAATGACAGACAAGACAGACGGAGACACAGACAGAGACACAGAAAGACAGAAAGTTTCAATTTCAGTTTCAGTTTCTCAAGATGACATCTCCGCGTTCGGAATGAATTCCATATGCACTAACGTCACACGGGCCATGTAATGGACAAGATCGAGAAAGATCATGGCACATGCTTTAAACCTGCACATAAACCCACGAGCTGGCCAGGTCCTGATGTCCTACCTAGCCCTTTCTTTTTATCTTATACTAGTATTGTATCAGTCTGTCATTGGAACAAACTTGGTTACATGTAAATGACGTGTATCTGTGTGTCTTATCTTCAAAGAAAAGAACAGATAAATGAATCGAATAGATAAACAATTAAAGGGACTGAACCAAAACACAACTAGCCACCACGTATAAACTTGTCTCACATCACAGAAAGCCCTCCCCCCCCCCCCTCAAACAATACACAAAGCCCCCGCTGTCTATCAGCGAGATGAAAACAATATTTCCTTAATTATACATATACAAATACTCACATATACACCAACTAACACCGATGCAGAAGATATAACAAAACAAAAGATAGACAAATATCACGACAAGCTTATAGACGAAAAGACAACAATTAACAAACAGATCACAAACACACACACACACAATGTGACAAATTTGCCTGTTCTCCAGTTGTCTTTTCCTTTTCTTCGCTTTTCCTTTATCTCTGTTTCAGGAAAAGCCCAAATACTTTCCATTGCACGATGAAAGAGTCGGCGCAGTGTTATTTTTGGGATGGTATCAATATTCATCTCTTGTCTTTCCTTGCATAGTACATGTAGATTTTCCCGCGCGGCGACATAGGGTACTGAGCATCTCACGGACTCAGGCTTAATTAACTCGAGAGACTTGGGGGAGGTCTGGCCCTCAGACGTGCACCACTCGGGTCCACCGGCGTGTGGACATGCCCTGATGCCCAGGAACCAGACCCTTACCTATGGGTAAATATCACCACTTCCTTGTTGGTGTCTCATCGGGAGAGACCAAGACTAAGAAGGGTGTAAACCCTGACAGAAAACTACCCCCCCCCCCCCTTGCCTTGTGGAAAGTCGTGGGAACGACAAAGGCTAGCAGAGCGTCCGTTCAAAAACCAATGAAAGGAAACAGGAAACCACCATCGTATATTCTCACGATAGTAATGGCCAGCCGATCGTCATCAAGCTACTACAGTCAAAGTCAGAACAAGTCTGAGGCAGCTGAAATGTGGTTTCTAAGAAGAATGTTAAGAGTCCCATGGACAAAGAAAACAAACACGACAGTCTTGAAAGAGGTAAACACAAAAAGAACATTAATTAAGAAGATTAGGAAAAGCAAGTAATATTCATGACATTTTATGAGACAAGAGAAATTAGAACACCTAGTCACAACAGGGAAGCTGGAGGGAAAAAGAGTCCAGATAGACTCAGGAAGAAAATATTGGAGGGACTTGCAAACCGGAGGAAGACAGAGAGGATGGGAAATGTACTTGCAGCAACAAAAGATAGATTCATATGGAGGGCCATGATCGCCAACGTCATGCGGCAGGGCACATGATGATGCCGATGGCGATGATGATGATGATGATGAGTAGAATTTCGGCCACATCCTCTCTCCAGTCCAGTTGTGTGAAACATTCAATGATGTGATGACTCACATTTTGTTTGCAAAGGCAAGATTTTAAGCGTCTAAGGACCTCAGACTTTCCAAGGTGGAGGAGAATTTTTGTTGTAGTAGCATTGCCTGCAAGTTTGTCGGCACGTTCATTTCCTTTAACACCAGATATCCAAAAGAGTAGATCCACGTGAGATTTCATAGGTTGATACTGCTCATTGCTTTGTGCCATTCTGGGGACCCTACTCCATTTTGCACTTTTTGAAGTAGATTCATCGAGCCATTCAGGATAAAGGCGTGGCTTTCTTTCATGTCCTCATCTAGCGAAGTTAACCATTGGAGTGCATGTGTGACTGCCTCAATTTCCGTTGTTAGACTGGAGGTTGTGATATCATATGTAGCGTCTTCTTCATGTTTGGCGTTTCCATTTTGTTTGA
>CM060311.1:47522691-47547691 GCA_030674185.1 Monoplex corrugatus
TAGAAGAACGACACAAAATGGATCCTCAGGGTATGTACAGACGAATTGAAGAAATTGTTCACAGGAAAAATACATGCACATCAACTGGTTGCTTAAAATCAAAAGATGGCACGCTTATCATGGAAAAAGACAAGGTATTAGACAGATGGGGAGAGTACATTAAAGACCTTTTTGAGGATGACAGAAACGAAGAACACATTATAAAAAAGAACTTTGAAGGACCACCCATAATGAAAGATGAAGTCAGAGCAGCACTGAAAAAGATGAAACCAGGAAAAGCCCCAGGACCAGACAACATTACTACAGAGATGATTGAAGCCCTGGAGGAATTTGGCATAGAAAAAATAACAGTCCTCCTAAATGAAATTTATGACACTGGAAAAATCCCCAAAGATATGTCAAAATCAATTTTCATTGCACTTCCAAAGAAGACAGGGGCTATAGAATGCGAACTCCATCGCACAATCAGTTTGATGAGTCATGTAACAAAAATCCTGTTAAGAATAATCATGATGAGGACAAGGAATAGAATCAAAAGAGAAATAGCAGAAGAACAGTGTGGATTTGTGGAGGGGAAAGGAACTATTAATGCCATATACATCCTAAGAACTATCATAGAGAGGTCAGTTGAGATGAATAAGGATTTGTATTTCTGCTTTGTTGACTATACCAAGGCTTTCGATCGGGTACGACATGAAGAATTGATCAACCAACTGGAGAGACTCAATGTCGATGGAAAAGATCTACGAATAATCAGGAATATGTACTGGGAACAAACAGCTGCAATGAGAATAGAAAACAATATAAGCTCTTTTCAAAACATCAAAAGAGGAGTCAGACAGGGTTGTGTTTTGTCACCAGATCTGTTTTCACTATATAGCGAAAACATCATGAGAAACCTAGAAGAAGACCCTGGATTAAAGGTTGGAGGGAAAATGATAAACAACATTCGGTACGCAGATGACACCGTGCTAATTGCAGAAAATGAAAGGGACCTACAAAACCTTGTGAATATACTAGAAACAGAAAGCAAAGGTAAGGGGTTGGAACTAAACAGCAGGAAGACTGAAATCATGGTGATCAGTAAAAAACATGAAATCCCCTCCTGCAAAATAACAGCAAATGGCACAACCTTGACACAGGTTAATAAGTTCAAATACCTGGGAACGGTCACTTCATCAGACGGCAGATGCACATCGGAAATAGCTGGCAGAATCGGCCAAGCCAAAAAAGCATTCAAGAAGATGACAAGCATTCTTACCAACAAATGCCTATCAATTAACATCAGAAAGAGAGTCCTTGAATGTTATATAGAACCAATACTTTTGTACGGATGTGAGGCGTGGACAGTCAGCAAGCAAAGCCAGAGCAGGATTGAGGCAGCCGAGATGTGGTTTCTCAGAAGAATGTTGAGAGTACCATGGACAGCAAAGAAAACAAACGAGACAGTCTTGATGGAGGCAGACACAAGTCGATCACTGATAAGGAAGATTAGGAAAAGACAAGCAACATTTATAGGCCATTTTATGAGGAAGGGGGATTTGGAGCACCTGATATTTTGTTGAGAGAGGAGCTTGAGAAGATAACTCTGATTGATTACAGATATTGTATGTAAAGTTACCAATTGTGCACGTATTTTGCACGCAACTTCAGAATGGAACAACCTCTATGTTTGTATTGAGGGAAAAGGGTAGACCAAAACAATCAAAACTTGCAAACCAACCAACAACCAACCAACCAACCAACCAACCAACCAACCGACCAACCAACCAACCAACCAACCAACCAATCAACCAACCAACCAACCAATTAATCAACAGAGGAACAACCAACCAACCAACCGACAAATCAACCAACCAACCAACCAACCAACCAACCAACCAACCAACCGACCGACCGACCGACCGACCGACCGACCAACTAAGCAACCAACCAATATATATACAAACACACACACGCACAAACACACACACACGCACGCACACACACACACACACACACACACACACACACACACACACACACACACACACACACACACACACTGGCCAGAAGAAACACTTGAAAGAAAGAAAGAGCAGCTGGTGTGTGGGACTGGCTTCATCATCTCCAAACAGACTGTGTCCCAGTGGGCAACACGTGTGCAGCGCAATATTTGTCAGATCGATCAAGATGTTTGTGCATCGGTGACCCGTCCCTGGGACAATATGTGTTGGGCTCTAGCTTTCATCCCCCATCCCTTAATCCCCCACTCCCCCCTCCTGCCCTGTCAAGTCGATTATGCTCTCAGACGACAGCTCGGTCTTAAATTTGTTCCCGAGGTGTGGTGCATATGTGAAGGTGAGTGGGGGTGGGGGGGGGGTGGGGGGTGGGGGGTGGGGGAAGCCAGAGATGGAAGAGAACGAGAAAGATGTAAAGATTCATATTATTCATTCATTTAGGCCGAAATCCTTTATGAAGGAGAGTGAATTACGATGTGAATTTTGTATCTCAGCAGGATTTCCAACTTTTCACTCATGGAAAAACAAGTTACAATCACATCACTAGTGCCTTGCATCCTATGGTATATATGGTACAATAGTCATAAATACCTTCATCACGCCGCCCTTACACGCTATGTCCATCATGCCACTTCAGAAACGAATTAGATATTTAAGTGATTAAGAATGGAAGGTATAGTGCGTTTCTTTCTCGTAATGTTAATTTGCTGCAACTTTCACGGAATGGCGTTTGTGGATTCTCGAGAGTTGTCACGCCGTGTTGAGAAAACTCAAGGCGAACGACACTGAAATCCAACATAATACCAAACCGTATCCGGATCCCCTCGGCCAGATTCATTTGTTGAAAGCCTGTAGCCAAGTATGATGATTTAGCATTGAACAAGACAGCCGTTAATGGCCTGGAAGTTATGGCCTTGTTCCAGTTCCCCATGCGCACTTGGCCTTCTTATGGCAGCACTTGGGACTTCACAATCAATAGCCTGGCCACTTACCTCTCCATACACACATTCTCTCGCTTAAAGCAGCTGGCACAAGAATGTCCAGGCTATTGAACCCAGTCATGTCTCTGTATTATCATTTCTCACCGTGGGATAGTTATGATTATACTGAATTTAACTTTTCATCCAAATGTTCAAAATAAACACAATACAGATAGGGCATTCACACACATTCATACGAACACATATTCACACACACAAACACGTACGCACCCACACAAACACACATACACGCACACACACATGCAGTATCCTCCCTCACACACAAACACATACACACACAGAGAAAAGAGAGAGTTGGAATCATAATAGGAAATCTGTTCAAAAAGGCCAAAGTCCCATTTAAAAATATCATTAATACAAACTATTCAGCAATACAATGTCCTTGAAAAATATAAAAAAAATCACTGGAATTACAATCAGTGTAAACGACATGCACACATATATGTACATATACATAATCATGTACATACGTGCAACGACATAGCCATACTACATGTATGTCACAGTCTAACTTGGATTCACAACAGTCTCGTATTACTCCAGCGTAAATCGAGATCCAAGATTCTAGGACAAACGCGAATCCTCAGAATAGGGTAAATCAAGACCCGGATTTGTCCGGGGAATCTGGGATCCCCCTGAAGTATAGAAGTGACTTTCAGGAATCTCGATTTACCCCAGTGCAATCTTGGGTGTATACTTGAAAAATCAGGGATTGTGGAGTCTGTGGTTCTATTGAAGCGTTGGGATGACTGCAAGAATTTCGAGAATCTTAACACACACACACACACACACACACACACACACACACACACCACACACACACACACACACACACACACACACACACACACACACACACACACAACACACTCGCCAGCACGCGCGCGCGCGAGCGCACGCTTGTACGCACGCACGCACACACGTATCACAGAGAGAGAGAGAGATAGAGAATCACGAATCACGAATTTTATTCAATATAAGGCCATAGCCCCTTTTTGAAGGGGTGTGAACATACAAAGAACAGCAATCAATATAATTTCTATACACTCAGTTTCAAGAAAAGTGTTTATAATTGTCATCTGGACCTTACAATCTCACATTAATCGTGTAAGCAATACCGTGTAACCAATATATTTATAACATTATCAGAATTATTGGTTCCTATCATAGATTTACAATGTGCAAAATAAAAGAATAGAATAGTTTTGATCAAATACTATGTCTCAGATATGTATTATGATAGTGCTATTTCCCTTCTATTGAGTGCTTTAAATATAAAAATGGCTAAGTTCTTCATTACAAATTCATTTTTTGATGCAAGTAACAATGTCAAAGAAAAGTCACATGGTTTGTTACAATATTTTGATGGGATTAGACTTTGCCTTAAATCATCAAAAGCAGGGCACTGTAATACAAAATGGACATCGTTTTCCAAAACAAGTTTACACATTGGACAATCTAGGTCATTCAAATCAATTCTTTTATGCCTTAGTCGATGATTATATAAACTAGACATTCCAAATCTAAATTGAGTTACCACATATCGTATAAATCTATTCAAATCTAGAAGAAGATATGACTCAAGACCATATATTGTCTTAAATTTTCGATATTGACTAAACCTATCACTATTGTATATATACTCATTCCATTTCTGCCATCTACAATCAACGAGTCTCTGTTTAAATTCACTTAGAAAGGCACGAGTACAACCAACACCTTGATTTTCCCAAACATACTGAAATCCATGTACACTCAAAATATCACGTACTTTTGATACCCAGTTTATTTTCCCTCTATTTGATAGATTCAAAAGCATTTTGTAGGCCTTGTATGATAATCTGTACTCATCCATACTAATTAATTTTAACCAATATCTAACACAACATACACAGGCACTAAATGTCAAAGGAAATCGACCTAATTCTCCATAAACAAGATCGTTTGGTGTTTTAATGCTTACCCCTAAACATTTTTTCAGCATGTACAAATGTACTCTTTCAATTTCCAATGATGTTCCATCCAACCCCCAAATTTCAGCACCATATAACAGTATCGGTTGAACTTGTTTATCAAATAACTTCGAAAACAATATAAGAGAATTACAATTTAATCGATATAATTTACTAAGGATAATGATAGTAGCCCGTTTCCCTTTCCTTGCTAAATCCCGACAAGTATGACTAAAACTAAGTTTTGTAGAAAAATACAAACCGAGATACTTATATGTGTTAACAACACTCATCTCCTTGCCATTGTAAACCCATTTCTCACTACTAGACAAAAATCCACCTTTTCTAAAAACCACAATATTACTCTTATTCATGTTAACTTTAAGTTGCAGTCGACAAGCAGCTTTACAAAGGTTATTCAACTGGTTCTGCAGCCCAATGACCGTTTCTGATAACAAAATTATGTCATCGGCAAACAACAAAATAAATAGTTCAACAAAATCAACATTTAAGTGTGCCCCATGTTTACCATTATTGATTACCTCCAAAGCAAGCTCATTGAATAGAGAAAAAAGTATGGGACTACAAACGTCCCCTTGTTTAACCCCCTTAATACAGTCTATATATCCCGTAAATTCTGTATCACATCTTACTCTGGCTTTCACTACATCATACATACTTTTAATATATCTATATATTTTTCCCTGGATATCATTCTTCAGTAAGACAGGCCATAATAGATTCCTTGAAACAGTACCAAAGGCCTTTTCAAAATCTATAAATGCTACATACAATTTTCTATTCAATGAGAACTGTTTCTGAATCATTGCCAGCAAAGTAAATATATGATCTACTGTTGAATACTTTTCTTTAAAACCAGCTTGATGTTCACCAGTAATGTTATTTATATTAATCCATTTTTGTAGTCTGGCATTAATTATAGAACCATACATCTTACTACTAATATATGTTAATGATATTCCTCTATAGTTATTCGGATCATTTACACCTCCCTTTTTAAAAAGTGGAATGATTATAGATTCTTTCCAATTGTCAGGATATTGTCCAGTGTCAAACAGCTTATTGAAATATTTTAACCAAAAATCAATTACATCATCACCAGCATTTTTTAAAAGTTCACCAATAATACCATCTGGTCCAGACGACTTACCGTTCTTTAGTTTTCTTATTGAGAACAAAACTTCTTCCTTTGAGATAGGAGAGTTCAAAAAACAATCATCAGAAACACTTTCTCCATTCACACGTAAGGAATGCTGACCTTCCTTCGTAAGATTATCAGCAGCACTATCAGAATCATTATTTAACTCTGGTAAAGAGTCATCACTGCTGTCAATAGAACGTTTCTCAAGTACACTTTTGAAATGGCTAAACCAATCATTAACTGTGATATCATTAGACTGATACACTCTTTTCCTACATATCTTATTCATGTTTTGCCAGAATTCTTTCTGATCATTGACGGACGAGTTCAATTTTTCTAACATGGCATTATTATACTCTTTTTCTTTCTTAGTAATAAGTTTTTGTATTCTCTTCTAGCTTTACAGTACCTACTGCCATCTGTCTTCTTATCTTTTGACTTATAGAACACCCTGAGAAGCTTTCTCACATTACGTTTAGCAGTTTTGCATTCCACATCAAACCATTCTTCAGAGCGTCTTTTATTCATATAATTTTCTTTTTCATACAGTTAGCCTGTTGCTGTACACAATCAACAAATGCAAGTAACGCACTGTTTATATCCTCATCTATCAGGTTTTTAGCATAGCTGATTCTCTCTTTGGTCTCTATAGAAAGCATTGATTGTCTAGATGAAATTATTCCAATTGTCACGTATATTATGAATAAGTCCTTGTCATCTGGTGTTGTGCCTCAGTGCTTTAAGCACGCTCTTGTCAAGCCCCTTCTGAAGAAGGCAAATCTCGACCCAGACTGCTTGAAGAATTATCGTCCAGTTTCCAATCTACCATTCCTATCAAAGGTGTTGGAACGTATTGTACTAGAACAGCTTCTGCAGCATCTGGAATCTCACAACCTGCTAGAGCCATTCCAGTCAGCCTACCGTAAGTGCCATAGCACAGAAACCGCTCTATTGCGTGTGGTCAATGACCTCCTCCAGGCTTCAGACAATGGGAGTGTGTCTATCTTGTCACTGCTTGACTTGTCAGCAGCATTTGACACCATAGACCATAGCATCATCATAACGCGGTTGCGTACCACTTTTGGCTGTTCTGGAACGGTTCTGGACTGGTTTACCTCCTATTTGACTGGCCGTACCCAGTCGGTTGTCATTGGCCACAAATCAAATCCATCTGTGCTGAAATGTGGTGTCCCACAAGGTTCTGTCTTGGGACCTGTCCTGTTCACTATGTATACACAACCTCTCAGCGCTATCATTCATCAGTCAGGTCACTCATACCACTTCTTTGCGGATGACTCACAGCTGCATAGCTCCTCTGCCCCATCAGATTTTGACGCTCTTGCGTGCAGTCTGAGAGATTGTATAGAGGATGTCTCCAAGTGGATGAGTGAAAACAAGCTGAAGATGAATGATGATAAAACTGAGCTTATTGTTACTGGTACTAAGTCAAAGGTCAATCAGGTTACTCATGCCCCCATGTCTATCTCTGGTTGTGATGTATCTTTCTCACAAACTGTTAGAAACCTTGGCTTCTATCTGGATGAAACACTGTCTATGGAAGCCCATGTCAAACAGTTGTGCCGTACTCTGTACTATCAGCTACGCAGAATTGGTAAGATTCGCTCCTTCCTTTCCACTGATGCTACCAACAAGCTTGCTGTCTCTTTCATACTATCTAGACTGGACTATTGTAACTCTCTATTCGCAGGTCTCCATGACAATCAACTATCTAAACTTCAGCGCATACAGAACCACGCGGCTCGCCTTGTTCTCCGCAAGCCCAGGCGTGAGAGTGCAAAATCTCTGCTTAGAACACTTCATTGGCTCCCGGTAAAGGCTAGGATTCAATATAAAGTTGCCTGTCTCTGCTTTCAGTGTATCTATCACGAGAACATGCCATCCTATCTTGCCAACCTCCTGCAGGGTTACAAACCTTCTCGAACGCTCCGCTCTTCTGACACCTCACTGTTGACTGTTCCTCGCTTCTCTCTAGACACCTTTGGTAAAAAATCTTTCTCTGTCTTTGGCCCAAATGTATGGAACTCTCTACCACTGTCTCTCAGAAAAACTAAGTGTTTCTCAACCTTCAAACGGCACCTGAAAACCCACCTCTTTCAAACTCATCTAACCTGAAGAGCCTTAGTTTGCAAGTCTGTCATCAGACTAATCTCTCCTGCCTGTATAACAGTATTTTGTATAAGGGCCTATAGAGCAAGGTGTGTGTGTGCGTGCATGTGTGTATGTGTGTGTGTGTGTGGTGTGTGTGTGTGTGTGTGTGTGTGTGTGTGTGTGTGTGTGTGTGTGTGTGTGTGTGTGTGTGTGCTTGAGTGAGCATGTGTGTGTATCACTGTATGTGTACAGCTGAGGAAGGGATAGGGGAGAAATTGAGTGGGAAAGAGACTGAAATACTTTAAAAAACTTTTTCAAATCTTTGTTTGTATGTAAATTGTAATGTATGATATGCGAATAGTTCATAATTTGTGAGGAATTTTGATTGTCAAGGTGTTAATGCTGTAATACTGAAGTTGTAATGTTTTTCCTGTATATGGACTAGAATTTTTCTGTTTTTATCTTCATTCAAAATATTGATTATAATTTTATGTACAACTATTGCATGCATAAACACACACACACGCATGCAAACATAGCACACGCACACACACACACACACACTCTCTCTCTCTCTCATCTCTCACACACACACACACACACACACACACACACACACACACACACACACACACACACACACACACATTCTTACAAACACACGCGCACAGCAACGCACACGCACGCACACACACATGTACACACACACGTACGCAAGCACACACACGCAGCAATATATAAACACAGTATGCCTCTTTATTCATATGAAAAATCTGTTAATCTTTCTTCATTACATAAGTCAGTGTTTAAATTTTAATATTCTGTGGTTTCTTATGTGTCTTCTTACTTGTATAGCTTTAATGTTTGTTGTTATCTTATTGTGTATGTAATTGTGAACATTTTTTATCACCTTTTGACTTTCTTGCGAAATGTAAAGCGCTGGTGAGCATGTTTTTATATGGAATATGCGCTATACAAATAAACATTATTATTATTATTATTATTATTATGTTGTCAAAATATTGTTGCGCATACTCATCATTCCAAACAAATTTCTCAATAAACATTTGTTTCTTGTTTGTTTCATTGTGTTTTGTGCCTATGACATTACTATCGACATCAAAACAATATTCTAAAGTTTGGTGTTCAGATTCAATCCGCTCTGAAACAGTAAAAAGACAGTAATCTTGAATAGTAGAAAAAAGATCTTCTGAGACTAAAAAATAGTCATTGACGCTATTTCCATTATCTGATATGTATGTGAAACGATCATAAGGGTCACCATTACATACACCATTCATAATCAACAATCGAAAAGCGCCACAAAAATCCAAAATCAATTTTCCAAAAGCATTCAGAACTGAATCTTCTGATTTTCTTGTAATATGTACATCATCGTGATCATTTCTAAAAACAGAAATTCATAATCATCATCAGTAACTGGACATAGATCTGCTGTTCTGCCATTCAAATCTCCACACAGAATAATATTTACATTTTCGTCAGCCAGCACTTTGTCAGCCACAGCATCTTCAAGATATATAATTCCATTTTCAACTTCATTTGTTAAATAATATGGAGAATTGACAGGAGGAACATATACACAAATATAAAGAACATCTTTTTCAAAACCAAAAAGAGTTTTATCAAGAAGAAAACAAAGAATATTGTCATGGTCACACGTGAGTTCAGAAACAAAGGAAGCAACTCCTTTCTAATCAAACATATCACCCCACCCGATCTCCTTCCTTGCTTTGAAAGCTTTAACGCTGGTTTACAAAAAACTGCATGAGAAGGAAAAACACTTGTGTCTACATTTTCCATAAATGTTTCGACCAGACAAACAAAATCAAAGGAGCAAACATATGATAAAAAATCTTTATCTGTCAGTTTGTACAAAAGACCTTCTACATTCCAGTGAAGAAAAGAAACAGAACCGACATTACTTTTTAATTTATCACCCTTGCCAGGTATACTCTTATCATTAATACTACGTTCACCCTCACCCTCACCTCCACCCTCACACACAGACCCCCTACCTTTATTCTCACTTTCATTAACACTCCCATTCTGGACACCACCACTGTCATTCATATTTTCCCCACCCTCCCTCTCACAACCAGAGTACAGCGCACGCTTTCCAGGCTTAACTGCTGACGCCAAATCACGGGCTTCACACTCTATCCTAGATACATCTATCTCGGCACGTGCAGTTACAAGATTAGAAGTTGGTGTTACGGACAAGGAATAACCCTTCTTAAAAAATGACCCTGAATACGAATTATCAGAGGTTGACTGTATACATTTCTTTCTTAGAGGCCGGCCATACCACTATTTTATCTCCTGCAGCTGATCTTCGTCATTGAGAAAAAACTTCTTCCCTTCAATGAGCAGGTGATCAAACACCATAGTAGCCCTTTTACCACTGTCTCTAGCTGCCTTTAGATGCGGCCCTAGTTTCTTGCGGACATCACGAACTCTTTGGGTAAAGTCCTGGCCGATGAAAATGGTGCTATCTTTCAGGTTCTTTTTGGCTTTCATAATACCTTCCTTGTCTTTGTAAAATGTGCATCTACCAATAATTGGTGAGTTAGGCTTGCTACTTAATCTATGGAGTCTATCAAATTCCACAGTGCGTGGCAGATCCAGATCGGTTAGTATTTCCTTTACAGCATTCTCACACTCATCTCTCGTCTCTCCCTCTCTCCTAGGCACACCATAGAAAATCAAGTTATTTTTCTTGGAACGCCCCTCCATATCATCAACCTTACTTTCCATAAACATCAACCGTTCATTCAGTTTAGAGTTATCTTTTCTAAGTGCATCATTTTCCGCATGAAGGTCACACACAGATTCTTTTAACTCTTGGACATCCTCTTTGAGACCGCTTACAGAGTCTTTCACATCTGCAAGATCATTTTTCATGCCATCAAACTTACTGTCCAGGTTTGTCAACATCTGCGTAATATTCTGAAGTACAGGATTGTTACAGTCCAAACCTGGTGAGGACGAGTTTGGGTCATGGTCAGGCGTCACAGAGCGGTCTGAACTTGCACGGCGGCTGGAACTGTCACTGTTGATGCGAGTCTGCCTCAGGGGATTTGCTTTTGAAGGCCCAGGGTTCGCCTCAATGTTCCCTGACCTCAGCAGGAGATCACCGTAGAAAAACGTCAGGAGGACAAAACCGACCATGACATCGGCAGCCCGAGTCCGAACTCTTAGCACACGAATTCTCATGGCGAGCTTAAATTTGGCACGTTTGGTCATGAAACCAATGAAGACCCACAAAAAGGAACCACAATGGCCACGAAACTCCAGTGCAGCAGAAGGCATCCTTAGTAGCAGTCACTACTTTTTGAAGTCTCTAAGTTGGTTACTAATGGTAACTAGCAAAATTTGGTGTTTATTTTTTCTCTGTGGGTACTTTCTGACGTGGGGTAGGAACAGACTACAGATATACATATACACCGCCTATCACAACAGTCACTTGCAGCCTTGCAAACAAAAGTACTTTGACTGGTACACTGAAACCAGGGCACACCAAATCACAAGTTCACATCAGCACATCGCCACCAACATCACACAAGCACTTGTCTATCTATACCTCCACAAAGTCCACCAAAACAAAGATATCCAAGAAAAAGCCGAAAGAGAAAACTTCCGGCAGCCACTCCAACTTTCGACATCAGCTCACCCCCCGAGAGAGATAGAGAGAGAGAGAGAGACAGACAGACGGACAGACAGACAGACAAACTGACAGACGGAAAGACAGATAGACACAGACACACAGACACAGACACAGAGAGACAGCGAAACGGAGACACAAGTCAAAGCAAAATGCAGGTAGACGACTAACCTTGAGATTGCGGGTGTCTTGGTCTGCCCCTGATCATGATGAGGCCAGGTCACAAACTGATGACCCCAGCAGTCAACTCCCTTACGTTGTCAGACTGCATAATCCAGGGGGTGGGGGAGGGCAAAAGTACAGAACCGAAACAACTTTCTGCAACTTCTTAAGCAGATTTTATCTTTAGAGCCTGGCTCCAAATGAACTTCATATGGTTCCGTGCATATAAGATCCATACTCATCATCTGGTCCGCTTCAAAAGTCAGTAAGATCTGCTAGAAGACGCAGAAGAAACTGCAGATTTATCAGGGGCTTTCTGTGGGTGGATTCTTTGCCAGTTATCTCCGTTGACAGGCATAATAATTTTCAGAAACAAGTCAGTTGCCGAGTATTTTGCTCCTGCATAGTGCAGGGATGACTGCGAGAATTTCGATCGATAATCTTAACACATACACACACACACACATACACACACACACGCGCGCGCGCGCGCGCACGCACGCACGCACGCACGCACGCACGCACTTCGTTGACTTCGTTCAGCGTTTTATCTCTTCCCGAATGCCCAACCTGCTGGTGGCACTTCTTGACGGTTCAGAATATCTCTTTTGTGATGACAGGGCTGACGGTCTGGTGTCACCTTCGCCGCATGACAGTCCCTACCGGACGAAGGTGCTCCACAGGAGCATCTATTCACGTCGTTATCTTCATCTTCCATCTTTTTTTCTGTCCATAATCCTGAAAAGGGGGATTTGGAGCACCTGGTCACAACGGGAAAGCTGGAGAGAAAGAGAGCACCAGGTAGACCCGGGGAGAAAATGCTAGACGGACTTGCGGAGTGGCTGAAGACAAGGAGGGTGGAGGAGATGCTTGGGGCGGCAAGAGATAGAGACAGATGGAAGTCCAGGATCGCCAACGCCATGCGGCAAGGCACCTGATGATGTGATGATGGGTGACAGGGCATGATGTCTTTGTACAGATAACCATATTTCTGGCGCCTGTCTGCTGCATTTTAAACAGCCATTTGCACCAGGCCTTGAATTTGGGTTCATTAGGATATTTTTCGTCTTTTTGCAAAAAACGTGTGGCTTTTCTTGTACTCTGCTGTTAAGATACAGCACGTGTTTGAACACACTTCACACTCTTGATATGATCCCCAAAAAGTTCGTAAATCTGAATCTCTTGGCCAGCCATTTTCAAACCACCTCTGCATTCACTGCGATGCTAATATTGTATGAATTAAAGTGAGCAACACTCAGTATAGCACGAAACATACACCGGACCTTTCCTTGTGATAACTTGTCAACCAATGTTAGGGGAACCCGGGATTCCGACGGCTAAATATAATCTGCATCAAGTGAAATCAGGATTCAGTTTTCTTCTGGAGAATTCAGGATCTCAGTTACTCTGGGGAAATGCAGGATTGCCCTGAATCCAAGTTTGCTCTGTGACATAGGCTACATATCATCATCATCATCATCACCATCGTGTGCCCTGCCGCATGGCGTTGGCGATCATGGCCCTTCATAAATCTATGTCGCTACAAATACATCTCCCACCTTTTCTGTCCTCAGCCACCCTGTAAGTCCGTCCAATATTTTCTCCTGTGTGTTTACCTGGTATTCCATTTCCCTCCAGCTTTCGTCTTGTGACCAGGTGCTCTAATTTATGTTTTCTCACAAAATGTCCTATAAATGTAGCTTGTCTTTTCCTAATCTTCTTTGTTACTGATCTTCTTGTGTCTGCCTCCTTCAAGACTGTCTCGTTTGTTTTATTTGCTGTCCATGGAACTCTCAACATTATTTTTAGAAACCACATTTCAGTTGCCTCAATTTTGTTCTGACTTGGCGTGTTGACAGTATCGGTTCTATATAACACCGAAGAACTCTCTTCCTGATGTTAATTTATAGGCATTTGTTGGTAAGAACGCTTTTTATCTTCTTGAATGCTGTTTTGGCTTGGTCGATTCTGCTGGCTATTTCTGATGTGCATCTGCCGCCTGGTGAGATGACCGTTCCCAGATATTTAAACTTATCAACTTGTCTCAACGTTGTGCCAATTGCTGTTATTTTGCATGCAGGTTTTTTATTTTATTTTATTTTATTTTATTTTATTTTTTTACTGATTACCATACATATACAAACTTTTATATATACGCCTGCAATGCTAGAGGAAGTTTGTTCTACCATGTCATCATCGATATCACCAAGGTGTTTGGCAGAGTCTGGTAAGAGGTACTATGTGCCACAGTGATGGAAATTCAACATAATGAAAAAGCTAACTTACACCATCCATCAACTACATCCTAAATCAACCAGTGCAGTATCTACACAGGGTGCTATTTGAGAGTGGTTCCATACTTCTGTTGGAGTAGGTCAGGGCTGCATGCTCTTCCTAGGTAGAGTGCGTCGATGGCAATAGTGTGGCACCACCAGTTTTGTTTTTCAATTTATTTCTGAATAACATATTTATCATGTTTGTTTCATGATGTGTCTATTCTAACTTACTTATTTGATAACCTGCCTTTTTCATTTAATTTGTGTCGTACATCATTACGATTCATTCGTTTTTATTCATGACCTATTGGTTTCGGTGTAGCCCACAGTGGAGGTGCAGCTTACTGGCTGTGTATACCTAAAGGGCCTACGTGTGTCTCTGCACATGTGTCTGTCAACTCTGCTGTCTTGCTCGACTGAAGTGATGGCAGAGCGAAAACACATTACGAGAAGTTGAAAGATACACACAGCCAGATAAATGAGATTCTGTTTTCTCTTTTGTTTTTATTTGTGTGTGTGTGTGTGTGGTGTGTGTGTGTGTGTGTGTGTGTGTGTGTGTGTGTGTGTGTGTGTGTGTGTGTGTGTGTGTGTGTGTGTGTGTGTGTGTGTGTGTTTTTTTTTTTTTTTTTTTTTTCTTCGCTCAGGTTGGATTTAGGATGATAAGTTGCCGCCTTTCTCCATTTTGGGGGAGTGGGGTTGGATATGTTATGTGAGGGGGTAGGCGGGTAGGTGTCTATTTTCTTATAATGCACGAATGGTCGACTGCTTTTGCCTGCGTTCTGCTTATCAACTCTCACTCTATGTGTCTCTCTCTGTATCTTGTTTCTGTCTGTCTGTTTTTGCTGTCTGTCTGTCTCTGTCTGTCAGTCTATCTGTCTGTCTGTCTGTCTCTCTCTCTGTGCGTGTGTGTATGTGCGTGCGAGTGTGTGTTCGCGCTTGTGTGTGTGTTCATGGGTGTGTGTGCGTGCGTGTGTTCGTTCTTTGATTTAACGTCTTTTCACTATGAGGGATATTAGACGTGGGGAAAAAAGAGGATGAGAGATGGGCGGGTTGGATTTGGAGCAGAGGGGAGACAGAGTAAGAGACATAAGTAGATGGGAAAATAGAAAAATGGAACAAGATTTTAACACTAACAAAGGGAAAATTTAACGCTCAAGTACAAACCTTATAAACTTAAAGTGATGCATTAACAGGACTGTGAACCAACGATTCTGAAAGTTTAACTGACAAAAATTGATCGGAAGTTACTTCTTTAAAATGAGTTTCAGAATAGTTTTCTTGTGTAAACATATTTGTTAAAAAAGAACGTAGCATTTTGCAGTAAAATAGACAGTGAAACAGTGTGAATTGTTCGCTGCAAATACACTTGACATTTTTACAGTATTTTGTTTTCAATGCGTTTAGCTGAATACGAAAATGAACAGCAACAATCGATCTCAAATGATATATGGAAGAATACTACAGTTTTTACAACCATTTTGGAATGAAAGTTTTATCATTTGTTGCGACATAAACTTTTCATGGAAATTTTCATGAAAACGAATCCATGAGGCTGATTTTAACAAGTTGCAAGCTTCTTTTACGGAAGTATTAGTACGTAATTCTATAGTATTATCAGAGTTGTGTGCACCTTGCTTAGCTGCTCTGTTATCTTGGTCAGAGGACGCATTCTGAATTGTTATGAGTGGAGCTGTTCAACTATTGTGTGGAGGCCGAGTTAACCACTGATGAATCTGTTTTTGATAAGTGTCGTGTGGACAACTGAGGGCAGCTATAAGCTTCAGGGCCATTGACCCATTAGATCACTATGATGGACTGTTGCTACCTTCAGCTACCTTCATCTTGTAGACCAGAAACGTGTCAAGAGTGACAGCCTGTATTCAGAGGAACCGTGGATTCCTCAGAGAAAAATCATCATCATCATCATCAGGTGCCCTGCCGCATGGCGTTGGCGATCATGGACTTCTATCTGTCTCTATCTCTCGTTCCCCTAGCATCTCCCCCACCCCCCTCGTCCCCAGCCACTCTGCAAGTCCGTCCAGCATTTTCTCCCTGGGTCTACCCGGTGCCCTCTTTCCCTCCAGCTTTCCCTTTGTGACCAGGTGCTCCAAATCCCCCTTCCTTATAAAATGGCCTATAATAAATGTTGCCTGTCTTTTCCTAATCCTCCTTATGAGTGATCTACTTGTGTCTGCCTCCATCAAGACTGTCTCATTTGTTTTCTTTGCTGACATGGAACTCTCAACATTCTTCTAAGAAACCACATCTGCCTCAATCTTGTTCTGGCTTTGTTTGTTGACTGTCCACGCCTCACATCCGTACAACAGTATTGGTTCTATATAACATTCAAGAACTCTCTTCCTGATGTTAATTGATAGGCATTTGTTGGTAAGAATGCTTTTCATCTTTCCGAATGCTGTTTTGGCTTGGCCGATTCTGCCGGCTATTTCTGATGTGCATCTGCCATCTGATGAAATGATCGTTCCCAGGTATTTGAATTTATCAACCTGTGTCAAGGTTGTGCCATTCGCTGTTATTTTGCATGAGGGGATTTCATGTTTTTTACTGATCACCATGATTTCAATCTTCCTGCTGTTTAGTTCCAGCCACTTATCTTTGCTTTCTATTTCTAGTGTATTCACAAGGTTTTGTAAATCCCTTTCACTTTCTGCAATTACCACGGTGTCATCTGCGTATCGAATGTTGTTTATCATTTTCCCTCCAACCTTTAATCCAGGATCTTCTTCTAGGTTTCTCATGATGTTTTCGCTGTAAAGTGAAAACAGATCTGGTGACAAAACACAACCCTGTCTGACTCCTCTTTTGATGTTTTGGAAAGAGCTTACATTGTTTTCTATTCTGATTGCAGCTGTTTGTTCCCAATACATATTTCTGATTATTCGTAGATCTTTTCCATCACCATTGAGTCTTTCCAGTTGGTTGATCAATTCATCATGTCTTACCTGATCGAAAGCCTTGGTGTAGTCAACAAAGCATAAATACAAATCCTTATTCATCTCATTTGACCTCTCTATGATAGTTCTTAGGATGTATATGGCATTAATAGTTCCTTTTCTTTCCACAAATCCACACTGTTCTTCTGCTATTTCTCTTTTGATTCTATTCCTTGTCTTCATCATGATTATTCTTAACAGGATTTTTGTTACATGGCTCATCAAACTGATTGTGCGATGGAGTTCGCATTCTATAGCCCCTGTCTTCTTTGGAAGTGCAATGAAAATTGATTTTGACATATCTTTTGGGGATTTTTCCAGTGTCATAAATTTCATTTAGAAGGACTGTTATTTTTTCTATGCCAAATTCCTCCAAGGCTTCAATCATCTCTGTAGTAATGTTGTCTGGTCCTGGGGCTTTTCCTAGTTTCATCTTTTTCAGTGCCGCTCTAACTTCATCTTTCATTATGGGTGGTCCTTCAAAGTCCTTTTTTATAATGTGTTCTTCGTTTCTGTCATCCTCAAAAAGGTCTTTAATGTACTCTCCCCATCTGTCTAATATTTTGTCCTTTTCCATGATGAGCGTGCCATCTTTCGATTTCAAGCAACCAGTTGATGTGCATATATTTTTCCTGTGGACAATTTATTCAATTCGTCTGTACATACCCTGAGGATCCGTTTTGTGTCGGTCTTCCATTTCTTTGCAATTTGTTTTCAGCCAAGCTTCCTTAGCTTCATTGCACCTATTCCTGATCTCCTTGTATATCTCTTCGTTTCTCTTTGCCTTCCTCCTTTCCTCCATCAAGCCCAAAATTTCATTAGTCATCCAGCTCTTTTTTGCTTTTCTATCTGCCCTAGGGATTTCCTCGCAAGCTTCATTTATCAAATTCCTCAACTTTGTCCATTGTTTCTCACTGTCACGAGCGTCTTCCAGAGCACTGAATTTGTTTTGAACATGTACATTATTTTTTTTACGAATCACTTCATCTGTCTTTAAGAGTCCAAGGTTGTTTTTGAGAAAAGTGAAGTGGATAATTTTTTTCAGGAGAATGGCTGCTGTCAGTTTACCCAGAGTATGATGTACAAGAGCAGTGGACTACTACAATAGTCACAGATTAAATAAATAAACTGATTAGAGTAATTTAGTATTCAGTAGCAGATGTATATTTCACTGAATAACTAAATAACAAATGGAAAAACTGGTCACTAAACATTGATCTAAAAGTGAGAATAGTGAATTTTCTGGCAGGGGCAGTGATGATATATGGGGCAGAAGGATGGACACTCAGAAAAAAAACGGACATTGACAGAATAAACAGCGCTGAGATGTGGTTTTATACACACTTCTTAGAGTGAAATGGAATATGATAAAAGAACAAATGACAGGATCCTCCAGGAACTGAATGTCCAAACAGAACTGTTAAACATCATAAAGAAAAAAACGCTCCCTCATGAAAGATATGATTGGAGGACGCCTAGAAGCAAAAAGCAAGAGAAGAAGACCTGAAGCAAACCACATAGACAGCAACAGAGACTGGACAGGAAAGAACAACTCTGAGATATTTGGTACCATCAACAGAAGAGAAGAATAACGTGAAGTGGTCCAGAGAATGGCGCAGGCTGTCAACACAGACGGCAGGCACGTAACCCCATGTATGACCGATGATGTAGGATACAGACATTAGAGGTAATGTAGATGGTTATTATTATTAATGATAAAGTTTTGAAACTTATATGTCAATTTCATTATATGAAAGCATCAAACCTATGGCGTGGAACAAATTGTTACACCTCTATCCCATATGCCTTAGAGAGTAGCAGATGGAAATGGTATAACACAAGCAAACGTGCAAAGACTGGCCGACTGATTATAACACAAGCAAACGTGCAAAGACTGGCCGACTGATTATAACACAAGCAAACGTGCAAAGACTGGCCGACTGATTATAACACAAGCAAACGTACAAAGACTGGCCGACTGATTATAACACAAGCAAACGTGCAAAGACTGGCCGACTGATTATAACACAAGCAAACGTGCAAAGACTGGCCGACTGATTATAACACAAGTAAACGTGCAAAGACTGGCCGACTGATTATAACACAAGTAAACGTACAAAGACTGGCCGACTGATTATAACACAAGCAAACGTACAAAGACTGGCCGACTGATTATAACACAAGTAAACGTGCAAAGACTGGCCGACTGATTATAACACAAGTAAACGTGCAAATAGACTGGCCGACTGATTATAACACAAGTAAACGTGCAAAGACTGGCCGACTGATTATAACACAAGCAAACGTACAAAGACTGGCCGACTGATTATAACACAAGCAAACGTACAAAGACTGGCCGACTGATTATAACACAAGTAAACGTGCAAAGACTGGCCGACTGATTATAACACAAGCAAACGTACAAAGACTGGCCGACTAATTATAACACAAGTAAACGTACAAAGACTGGCCGACTGATTATAACACAAGCAAACGTGCAAAGACTGGCCGACTGATTATAACACAAGCAAACGTACAAAGACTGGCCGACTGATTATAACACAAGTAAACGTGCAAAGACTGGCCGACTGATTATAACACAAGCAAACGTACAAATAGACTGGCCGACTGATTATAACACAAGCAAACGTGCAAACAGACTGGCCGACTGATTATAACACAAGCAAACGTGCAAATAGACTGGCCGACTGATTATAACACAAGCAAACGTACAAATAGACTGGCCGACTGATTATAACACAAGCAAACGTACAAAGACTGGCCGACTGATTATAACACAAGTAAACGTGCAAAGACTGGCCGACTGATTATAACACAAGCAAACGTACAAATAGACTGGCCGACTGATTATAACACAAGCAAACGTGCAAACAGACTGGCCGACTGATTATAACACAAGCAAACGTGCAAATAGACTGGCCGACTGATTATAACACAAGCAAACGTACAAATAGACTGGCCGACTGATTATAACACAAGCAAACGTACAAACAGACTGGCCGACTGATTATAACACAAACAAACGTGCAAATAGACTGGCCGACTGATTATAACACAAACAAACGTGCAAATAGACTGGCCAACTGATTATAACACAAACAAACGTGCAAATAGACTGGCCGACTGATTATAACACAAGCAAACGTACAAACAGACTGGCCGACTGATTAAGACAAACTTGACAACATATCTCCCCTGCCCATCCAGCACACCTCACTGACAGTTTATTAACCACGAACACAGCTAGCTCCGGTTCCTTTCTGTATGGTCGTTGCGCTCGTTAGAAAAACATGCAGTGAACCACCTTCTCATAAAGGACTTCTGGTTTCCTGACGAATTAAATCACCAGCTCCCGGTCTCTCCATTCATTAACTAAGTGTCTGTATCAAACTGGATAGGTGGACAGATAAATGAATGAAAGGACGAAATAGATCAAGAATGGACAAATAGATATTCAAATTGGAACCAGAAAAAAAAAGAAAACACGAAAGAAGAATAAGAACAAGTATTTAATACAACAAAACAAGCGTCTTGTCTTGTTGTATTAAATACGCGTTCTTATTCTTCTTTTGTATAAGAACGCGTATTACAAGACAAGTGTCTTGTCTTGTTGTATTAAATGCGCGTTTTTATTCTTCTTTCGTGTTTTTTTTTCTGGTTCCTGTTTGCTTGAACGCGGGCAGTCACACTTGTTTTGGATTAAACATTCAAATTGAATAGAAAACTGAATCTCGCATAATAGGTAGGCAAAATAGAATATTAAAGTTATTTTCAGTGTACGAAACGGATTTATGAATGAACAGATTAATAAGTAGATGAATGAAATAGATTAGAGAACTAGAAAGATAAATCTGGGCTTTCTCCTCCCCTTTGTGTTTCATATCATGACTACTTTTACTCATATGCCGAATTATTTGTAGTTTAACGACAAATCTTGGATTCTTCGTTTCTTTTTCAAAATATAGCAATCGCTTATTTTATCGTCACGTGACGATAAAAAGGTCAACAGAATGTTTTCCTCCTGTCGTAAATTGTCGTGTAAAAATGTCATCACTTGAGGACCACTGACGACTGAGCAGAAAACAGAAGTTGTCAAAATATACATTGTCACAGTCTCAGAGTCAGATGAATGGATATGTTGTGCGGTGAATGGACCAGGTAAATAGTTATAAAGATTTTGGTGGCTATCTTTTAAAATAAAACCTGTGGAAAATGTCATATGTTAATGTATGCCAAGTTTTTAGAGGAAAGGTCATGTCTTTGTGTCAGAGAGTCTGTAGTTGAAGACTTGCTCAGCAGAGGGACACAACTATGAGGGCCACAGCTGTCATTGGACATGAGGTATATGGAATCAAACTCTCCATGGCTTGCACTGTCAAGCTGAGGAGCTGCACGCTAGCGCTGTGAGCTTTGTTGACAGCGCTTTTAGACTTGAGTCAAAATATCCTAGTCCCCGGTCACTTCGGTGAGTCTGAATCGTCAAGCCATGAACTGCGTGTGTGTGATAGATTTATCGTTTTGATTTATACAGTCTGATCAATAATGTTGTCACATTCTGGTACAGTCTTGATGAAATGGCCAGGAATTTGAATTTGTTGACTGATTCAAGTATCAGCTACCTTACTCCATCCAAAGATCACAGATGCAGTACAGAAATTTCTATCCGGATCGCCAAAGCAACGGCACCAATGACCAGATCGAATAGCATCTGGAAAAGCAGCAGCCCCAAATACTACCGTCAACATCACATAGTATCTTCATCCTGCTTAACGGCTGTGAAATGTAAAACACTGCTTGCTGACTCAGAGAAGAGAAATCGGGCTTTGAGACTAATTAGTGCTTGAAGAAATTACTGTGTATGTCTTAACTCAATAACAGAGCAATGAGTACGTAGGGAACACCATCAACACTTCTGGCCAATAGCGAAGTAACGCAAGCTTGTTTCATTTTGTCACGTCAGTTGCTGTCACACACTGTCCAAAATCACTGTCGTGTGTTTAGCAGGAAACCATTATAGAGCTGGGTTCATCATCATCATCATCATCATCATCATCATCATCATCAGGTGCCTTGCCGCATGGCGTTGGCAATCCTGGACTTCCATCTGTCTCTATCTCTTGTTGCCTCAAGCATTTCTTCCACCCTCTTTGTCCTCAGCCGCTCTGCAAGTCCGTCTAGTATCTTCTCCCTGGGTCTACCTGGTGTCTTTCCCTCCAGCTTTCCTGTTGTGATCAGGTGCTCCAATTCCCCTTTCCTCATAAAATGGCCTATAAATGTTGCCTGTCTTTTCCTAATCTTCCTTATGAATGTTCTTCTTGTGTCTGCCTCCATCAAGACTGTCTCATTTGTTTTCTTTGCTGTCCATGGAACTCTCAGCATTCTTCTTAGAAACCACATCTCGGCTGCCTCAATCTTGTTCTGGCTTTGCTTGTTGACTGTCCACGCCCCACAACCGTATAACAGTATTGGTTCTATATAACATTCAAGAACTCTCTTCCTGATGTTAATTGATAGGCATTTGTTGGTAAGAATGCTTTTCATCTTCTTGAATGCTGTTTTGGTTTGGCCGATTCTGCTGGCTATTTCTGATGTGCATCTGCCGTCTGGTGAAATGATCGTTCCCATGTATTTGAACTTGTCAACCTGTGTCAAGGTTGTGCCGTTTGCTGTTATTTTGCAGGAGGGGATTTCTTGTTTTTTTTTACTGATTACCATGCCTTCAGTCTTCCTGCTATTTAGTTCCAACCCCTTCCTTTGCTTTCTATTTCTAGTATATTCACAAGGTTTTGTAGATCCCTTTCATTTTCTGCAATTAGCACGGTGTCATCTGCGTATCGAATGTTGTTTATCATTTTTCCTCCAACCTTTGATCCAGGGTCTTCCTCTAGGTTTCTAGGTTTCTAGAGCTGTGTTGCAAACTTCAAAGAATGGACTGATCTGTTTCCTAAAATGCTTGTTGTTGCACCCCTGACACAGGGATGGAGAGTTGTGCTTGTTGCAACAATCTGACAGTGTTCCACACCATCTATGTTAACGCCGGTTAGGACTAGATAGTACTGATGCATGAGGCACAGAGTCAGTTCTTCGTCTTCTTTTTTCATTCGCCGTCTACATGGCCAGGCCACGTCTGTTGATGACTGTTGCCGGTGTCTCCAGTTCCTGCTGCTACCATAGATAGAGCTTACTGGTGGGAGAAGTTGTAGTTGGCCACACTTCCTGTTGCTCCATTTGATAGAGGCGGCATTGCTGCAATGTGTACACACAGTAATGTTTACGCTCAATTCTTTCTTATGAGAACCAAAATAGGGCCTTACAGTCGCAGCAAACTGATTCCTTTTGACAAGCAAAAAAATTATCAAGAGGTGAGGACTTTCACTTACTACCATTATCACTGCCAATAAGGGAGCTGTTTGAACAACGGCAATATCTGTCTGACAGCTTAGGACATTGATACATGAAGGCGTTCACCAGCATGTTACAGAATTTGTAATCTAATTATCATCATTATGTATGTGCGTGTTATAGCAAGGTTTCTTTGTGTATTCATGTTCATAGACAGCTGTCCACCATCATCATCCAGGAAAAGAGTCCAGGTTAATAATTATGTTAAAATATAATGTTTGAAGAACAAACAAACAACAATTAAGCAAACAAAACAAAACAACAAACCAACCAATCAAACAATCAAACTAAAACTAAATATGAAAATCACAGCCTCTGGATATGTATAAATCATTCAGTGGGGTTTCTGGGCAAAATGTGTGTGGATTTTAACCATGTTCTTTTGACGCAATTTTTTTTCCATTACACGGAAAAAAAGATTATTATGAGTTGATCATTTTCTTTTTGTCTGTCTGCATATCGGTTTGTTTGTCTGTCTATATGTCTGTCTCTCTGTCTCAGTTTGTCTGTCTCTCTTTCTCTATCTGCCTGCCTGCCTGTATGTCTGTCTGCCTTCCTGCCTGTCTGTCTGTCTATTCGCCTCACTGTATGTTTCTTTCTGTCAGTGTCTCTCTCTCTCTCTGTTTGTCTCTGTTTGTCTCTGTCCCGCTCTGTCTCTCTTTGTCTCTGTTGTCTGTCCATCTGTCTGTTTGTCTCTTTCTCCCTCTCTCTCTTTAACACACTTCCCCCCCCCCCCCTCCCTTTTTTTTCGTCTTTTTTATTTCCTTCTCTGTGTGTGTCTTCTTGCCCGTGTCCCGCCATCTGTCTCTTTTTCCTTTTCTCTCTCCCTCCCTCTCTCCCTCTTTGTCTGTCTGTGTTTCTCTCTTTCTGTGTCTCTGTCTCTCTCTGTCTCTTTGTCTCTGTCTCTGTCTGTCTCTGTCTGTCTCTCTGTTTTCTTTTTTCTCTTTTTCCTGTTCTTTCTTTTCTCTTTCGTTTGCCTGCTAATTTCTTTGTTTGTTTTCATCACCGTTGAAGGACTGTGAAGTAGTATAGACTCACCACTCCTTTCCACTGGGACCCGTGTACAATTACAACTTCATTTCCCGAAAAGCCCTAGTTTGATAAAACCTATATTTTTGTCCACTCTTGTCGGTACGCGGTCCCTTCCACATCTGTAGCCTTGATCTGCAGTGCGCTTTGAGTGTGCATTATGTTATTGGGTAAACATGCGGCATTCCTGTAGAAACCCCACAGTGCACGTGCCGCCGCACGAACACGCACACTCATATATATACAT
>CM060311.1:47552691-47602691 GCA_030674185.1 Monoplex corrugatus
GTGTCTGTCTATGTGTTGTGTCTCTCTATTTGTTTGTGTCTGTGTCTATGTGTTTGTGTCTGTGTCTATGTGTTGTGTCTGTGTCTATGTGTTGTGTCTGTGTCTATGTGTTGTGTCTGTCTATGTGTTTGTGTCTGTGTCTATGTGTTGTGTCTGTGTCTGTTGTTGTGTCTGTGTCTATGTGTTGTGTCTGTGTCTATGTGTTGTGTCTGTCTATGTGTTGTGTCTGTGTCTATGTGTTGTGTCTGTGTCTATGTGTTGTGTCTGTCTATGTGTTGTGTCTGTCTATGTGTTGTGTCTGTGTCTATGTGTTGTGTCTGTGTCTATGTGTTGTGTCTGTGTCTATGTGTGTTGTGTGTCTGTGTCTGATGTGTTGTGTCTGTGTCTCATGTGTTGTGCCTGTGTCTTGTTGTGTCTGTGTGTTTGTGTGTCTGTGTCTATGTGTTGTGTCTGTCTATGTGTTGTGTCTGTGTCTATGTGTTGTGTCTGTGTCTATGTGTTGTGTGTCTGTGTCTATGTGTTGTGTCTGTGTCTATGTGTTGTGTCTGTCTATGTGTTGTGTCTTGTGTCTATGTGTTGTGTCTGTCTATGTGTTGTGTCTGTCTATGTGTTGTGTCTGGTTGTCTCTATGTGTTTGTGCCTGTGTCTGTGTTGTGTCTGTGTCTGTGTGTTGTGTCTGTGTCTATATGTTGTGTCTGTCTATGTGTTGTGTCTGTGTCTATGTGTTGTGTCTGTCTATGTGTTGTGTCTGTCTATGTGTTGTGTCTGTGTCTATGTGTTGTGTCTGTCTATGTGTTGTGTCTGTGTCTCTATGTGTTGTGCCCGTGTCTCTGTGTGTTGTGCCTGTGTCTGTGTTGTGTCTGTGTCTGTGTTGTGTCTGTGTCTCTGTGTGTTGTGTCTGTCGATGTGTTGTGTCTGTGTCTCTATGTGTTGTGCCTGTGTCTATGTGTGTGTCTGTGTCTATGTGTTGTGTCTGTGTCTATGTGTTGTGTCTGTCTATGTGTTGTGTCTGTGTCTATGTGTTGTGCCTGTGTCTATGTGTTGTGTCTGTGTCTATGTGTTGTGTCTGTGTCTCTGTGTGTTGTGAGTGTTTATGTATGTGAGTGTGTGTGTGTGCCTGTGTGTGTGTGTCCGTGTCTGTGTGTGTGTTTATATGTATGCCTGTCTGTTGTGTGTTTCTGTCTCTGTGTCTGTCTCTGTCTGTCTGTCTCTGTGCATGCGCGCGCGCGTGTGTGTGTGTGTGTGTGTGTGTGTGTGTACGCGCGCTCGTGTATGTTTGTTCGCGCGTGCACGTGAGCAAAATTTTGGCGGGAGAAAGAGACGGTGTGTATGTGTGAGCACTCTTGTATGTGCGTGTGTACGTGTGCGTGCGCTTACGCGCGCATGTGTATGCATGCATTTGTCCATGTGTATGTACCTGTGCCTGAGTGTAGACTGGAGGCAAATGGATAGGACACTGGTCTGTGTTTTCAGACTGGCATCACCTGGCTTGTGTCAGATTGAACATTCCTGAATGACAGACAGCACTCCGTGCGTTTGGCTTGCTTGCTTTCTTGTACGTTTGCTTGCTTGCTTGCTTGCTTATTAGTTTTCTGGTTTGTGTGTTTGTGCCCTTGTTTGTTCGCTTCTTCGTTTGTTTGTTTGAGTGTTTGTTTGCTTATCTGATCGTTTGTTTGCTTCCTTGCTTTCCTGTTTGATCGGAATGACTTCTTGGTGTCACAACGGGCAGTTTTTGATGTGTATGTTGTCCTTCTCCGCAGGAAAATAAGGTCGCCATAGTACGGCCTCATCCATTGTGTGCTAATATTATTACTGCATGCATGTATTTTAGTTTATCTGTATAAGCGGATTTTTGTTCAGAATTTTGACAAGGAGAACTCTTTTGTTGCCTTGGGATCTTTAACATGTGGTAAGTATATGTGCCACACGGGACTTCGGTTTATGATCCTCTTTGAAAGACTAGCACAAGAAGACCAGCACTCTATGTCTAAGTGATGGAGGAAGAAAAATCCCTGTTTGACCGGGATGATGTATCCACTTGGCCACATACGATACTGCGTGACCTTGTCAGTCATAAAACAAATCTGCTTTCAGATGTTTAAGAACAAAGAATGAAACATCATTACAGAGTTGGACAAGACACAGCAATGTTCTTTAGCACTTAATACTGTAGTCACTGTATACAAATCACGGTCTCCAAGGTGTGTTCTGCACATTGCTTAGAAAATATCCAATGGAGTAAGTGACCTAGCAACTTGACAAACAGATTTTGAACAGCAAACACGACATTGAAACACATCCTTCCTCCACACCAGCAGACTGTTCATTTGAACCGTTGCCATGCTGAACCGCCAGAGAAAGAAAAACATCCACTGTCAGGAAGATCCACAGGAGAAAAAGGGTTGTGCACACATTCTAATGAACGAACAGCAGCACACGGCACCAGGAGATAAGACATAGCAAAACCAAAGCCAAGAAGCATACCACAGTGCCGAGGACATTCAGGCTGATGGTTCAGAGAGAAATTTGTACAGGCTCTTGATGCTAAGCGCCAGAAACTGAACTTGCTACCTGCAAGTGCAAAAGAGGAATGGGAGAGGCTGGACTGGATAGAGAGTTGTCCAAAAAACTGGATGCGCTACTAGGAAGAAGCACCCTGGAACACAAATTGGCCACTTTTGAAGACACTGTATATGCAGCATGTAGGGATGCCCACGGAGTAAATCAATCAAAAGTGAAAACTCCTCCCAGAAATCCAGACGCCAGCGTTAAATGAAGGAAATCGTAAGAAAAGGATTGTAAAGAAACAAACGAAGACTGCTTCAGAATTTCAGAACCAAGGGCTAGAGAAACTGTGGAAAGACCTGAAAGCGAAACATTGCGCCCTTAGCAAAGCAGAGTTAGCGAGAAGAAGAAGGAGCAAAAAGAAGAAGACCCAAGATCTCTACTTTCTTTGAGTGGAGCGTGTCCTGAGCTTATGCAAGGTAGCGCTAACCCAAGGAAGATATACATGGAGGTACAATCAAGTACTTCAAGAGATCGCGCAAGCGATCAGCACTGCTGGAGAAAAAGAAAAAAAACTTGCCGCTAGAAATCATCAGCAAGACTGGCATAAGACCGGACATAGATCTCCACTCCCATTCATCCAAACAAGTGATTCTAATCAAGCTAACTGTACCGTATGAAAGTAGAATGGAGGAAGCCCATATCTATAAAACTGAAAAGTATGCCTGTCTAGCCAGCAACTTGAGGACATCTGGCTTTCAAGCCAAAGTCCTTGCCATAGAGGTTAGAGCAAGGGGGTTGATAGGCACATCAGCCTATGATCTCACGAAGCAGCTCTCGATTTCGGGAAGAGAGAGGATCAGAAGCAGCGGAAAAGAGTTTTAGCTGGATCTGGACCAGGAAAAACAAAAGTAAACTTCACAAGGCTTAAAATTTCCCTGTTGACAGATAGCCAAGTGGTTAAGATATCCGTCACGAGGGTGACTTTGTCTTGAGAAACCTGACCACCTTGGCTGCGCGAATTCAATTCCAGGCGAATTTCTATATTAAAAAAAAAATGGTGACAGCAGAGGGGCATCCAGGAGTCACGACCTGGATGCGGCCCCCAGCCCCTTTTAAGCCGAAACACTCGCTTGACGGGGGTTTCTCCTCTGAGGATCTTCTGCTGTCCGGCTTTCTCTCCAGAGTTTCTTACTACTGTCTGTATGTTTGTTTGTTTCTTTGTTTACTTGTTTGGCGCCTTACCCACCACAAAAGATGAGCATGTTAACTCACGAACATCTACAAACATGGTGAAGATAGGACAGGAGGGGAGACATAATAAAAGGAACACTCTCACAGACACTGACATGTACAACCTGAGCAGGTTCACAGTCGCCAGAGCACGTTCTGCACTTTGTCCATTGTTTAGAAGCGAAAGAACGGAGCAGTGGCCCCACGAGATAATTCTGGAGGAACAAGCTTTGGGTCAGCAAACAGGACCTTTTGAAATGCCCATCCTTCACCCACACCACCCAACTGATATTATTTGTGTATTTATTTATGTATTCATTTATTTATTTATTCATAATCATTATTATTATTTTTTAGGTAGACCATGCTCGACCGTGAAAGAAACAGAAACATGGACATACGAGACACGATGCGCAAACATGATTACAACCATTGTGAAGATAGAACTCGAAGGCTTCTTTCCTTGTTCTTGGCTTACAACCTCGGCATGGGTACAAAAGGCTCCAAAAGGCGACTGTGTCGATGAGCGTGTGATTCAATTGCAACTGTTCTGTATGCGCACATCGCATATCTCCAAGGTTTTCTGAAATAACTCGAGGCAGAAAACAACACAGCTGCAGATTTGGCAGAATAGAGTAGTTATCTTTACCTACTAATCCCTCTCTTGCTAATTCTAAAATTACATTAATACAAAGTGTAATGATATATCGATAACAACATTTCGAATCGAAGCAAATTTGAATAATGATGGGCCAAACTATTTATGTGACGTCAACTATGTGTGTGTGTGCGATAACTTATTCACCTACTATCCGAAAGCTGGATGGAGAGACGAGCGTTTTACATGGTGCTGTGCCACTAGGCCACCACTCTTCTCTCGGTGTGTAATCATGAGACTGTCAGACAGGGTGATGGATGGCCCGCACCGCCACCCCGCTACTACCTCCTGCCCAAAACACAACACTCTCAGCCTATTATGACAGACTCCAAGTTTCCCAAAGAGATAAGTCGTCATTTTCTTCGCAGAAGAAAATCTGAGGATGAGCGCATTTTCAGCTCTTACGGTGCGAGCACGAAAGACACCTATATGGCTTGTTACAATGAAAAGGAGTAAAGCTTGTCTCATATGGGCAGAGGTTAAGTTTTCAATAGCTGTGGTTCTTGTAATCCTGCATAAAAACAGGAATGTGGTGTGAGATTAAAATTGTCCATACTTAATGCTGCTTGGTCACAATCACCAGTCGAAGTATCTAGCCATGACTGACTTTATTCAGCGCAGTGGTTCACTGCTACCCTACAACTTAGCCGCACACATGTAATTATAAAAGAAAACGTTAAATGTGAACATTCAAGAAATTACGCTTGTCGCATGGGAACTGCAATTATGGGGATACATCTCGATACGGCAATTATGGAAGAGAACGTGCCGGCGAATGGTTGAGTTTTTTTGACAGTCAGTGGTGTTTTGCACTAGCAAGCTGTGAGGGAAAGGTGTCGTCATCACTATCATCATGTGCCCTGCCGCATGGTGTTGACGATAATGGTCCTCCATATGAATCTATCTTTTGTCTCTGCAAGTACATCTCCCACCCTCTCTGTCTTCATCTACTCCGCAAGTCCGTCCGACACTTTCTCTTTGTATCTGCCTGGTGCTCTTTTTTTTCTCCAGCTTTCCTGTTGTGACCAAGTGCTCTTGCCTCAAAAAATGTCCTGTAACTGTTGCTTGTCTTTTACTTATCTTCGTCATTAATGTTCTTTTTGTGATTGCCTCTTTCAAGATTGTCTCGTTTGCTTTCTTTGCTGTCCATGGAACTCTCAACATTGTTAGAAACTACATTTCAGCGGCCTCACTCTTATACTGACTTTGCGTGTTGACAGTCCACGCTTCACATCCGTATATCGGTTTTATACAACACTCAAGAATTCTCTTCCTGATGTTAATTGATAGCCATTTGTCGGTAAGAACGCTTTTCATTTTCTTGAATGCTGTTTTGGCTTGACTGATTCTGCTGGCTATTTATGATGTGCATCTGCCGTCTGGTGAGATAACTGTACCCAGAAATGGTGTACAGGCCATGGAATGTATTCCTGCCAGCCTGCCCAACCCTGATGACGAATGACGGTGTGAGGTTTTTACACACTCATATAAATACACGATATGTTCACACCATCAGCAATCATCAAACTACGCTCAGCTCTGTCTAAGCATGGACTATTAGAAGGGAGAGGAAACAAAGAGAGGGAACATGGAAAGAAGGGAAGAAGGGAGAGAGAGAGACAGAGGGCGAGAGGGAAACATAGAGTGAGGGAGAAAGACAGGTAGAAAGGCAGGCATACAGTGAGACAAAGAGGTATATTGCATTTTACAAGTGAATTAGACGTTTCATATGTATGCTGTACTAAACTAAGAACACCTGCCAGGTGCCCATCTTACACCACAAAATACGTGATATCTCCAGAGGGCCTGGCGTTCTTGACTGCAGAGTTTAGATTCAAACATCATGTATTTTGTGGTGTGAGCTGGGCAATGTCTGTGGATAACCAGAAAAAAAATTCTGGAGCTACATGATTAAATTTCCAATAAAAGGAAAATTTCAACCTAATGTGATTCCCATTCAAAACTGGTTTCAGCATTTCAAAGGTGGCCTTGATGAAGAGAATTCTCCCTGTGGCTGCGTTATCATTAACAGCGATGTCTCTGATCATATTCTTAATGGCCTTGATTGTGATGATGGTGATAATTGTGGAGGTCATGATAATGGTAGTAGCGTTGATGATGGTGATGGTAATGATAGAGATGATAGTGATGTTGGTGATGTTAATGATGATGTTTTAAATCACCCTGTTTCAAAAGGAAAAGTCTTAATATCATTAAGAAAGTTGAAATGTGGAAAAGCAACAGGACCAGACTGTAATTGGGGAGTTCTTGAAAAATGGAGGAGATGAGGCGATGGATATCCTAATAGAATATTTCAATGTTTTATTCAGTTCTGGTCACATCGTGGTAACTGGGCAGAATCCATCAATCTTTCTTTATTTACAGCAAACTACAGCTCTGTTACCAATTAAAGATTGCAGCAATGGCTTGACAATATCACAGGCGAATACCGGGTTGGTTTAAAAATTGTTCAACATGTTCACATTACTGGCAATTATTCAGAAGTAATTTACCTATAACACAAAGCTGTAAGTAGCGTTCATTGACTTCGAAAAGGCGTTTGATTCAGTTTCAAGAAAACTTCTATGGCATATATTGTTAAAGATAATGATGTTAAAGGTAAGATGTATGAAGAATATGTATGCTTCTTTGAAAGCAAGAATGCGGTGTAGTACACAGTTTACTAGTTGCATAATTTATACAAATGGAGTGAAACAAGATGATGTGTGTAGCCCCGTTCTTGTTTCTTTGTTTATAAATGAATTTGCTCTCGACATAATTAACAACAGTAGGCACGGCACAAATCTGAGTAATGAATTGATTGAATTGTTTATTTGCTGTTGACATTGCTTTATTACGTATAAGCAACTGCAGTTGATTTACAGACACAACTAAACAGGGCAGCGTGTCAGTTACAGCTTAAAGTAAACATGGACAAGAGCAATGTAATGGTCCTTAGGAAAGATGGATTTTTAGCGAATACTGAGAAATGGTTCTACAACAATACAAGGGTGGATGTTGTAAACTCATATTGGTATTTAGGAATAACTTTTCCAACAAGACTTAATTTTGCCTGTCAATATCTAGCAAGTAGAGCAAAACGAGCCTCTTTCAGTATTCTAAGTAAAATGAATAAACCAAATAATAATTCATTGAAATTATTTTTGAAACTGTTTGATACGAAAATTCAACCAATTTTACTGTACGATTCAGAAATATGGGATCTAGAGAAAGCAGCTTTGGAAAGTGTTTAATTGTTTATGTTTGAAAAACATTTAGGGGTTAACATTAGAACACCAAACGATTTCATATATAATGAGATGGCAAGATTTCCTTTAACTGTAAATCAAGCGTTTGTTGTACTCGATACTGGCTAAAACTAAAAAAAAAATGAATGAAGAGAGTTTGCCATATCAGGCATATAAAAGGCTGTTAAATTTAGCCAGCAGAGGAAAAATAGATTGGGCCTTAGACGCCCGTGATATATTAAATACTTACGGATTATCATACGTCTGGGAAAATCGGGATGTTGGTTGCATAAAGTCTTTCATAAAAACGTTAAAACAAAGATTAGTAGATTGCAGATGGTAAAATTGGGATTATCATATCAACACTAGTGATATTTTCGCAAAGTACAGAAAGTTTAAACAATCTCATGAGGTTGAAACACACATGTTGTTGGAGTTCAACAGATTTGTCAGATATGTGTTCACAAGATCTAGATTGAGTATGTCTGACTTATCAGTGCATAGATTAAGAATAAAGGTCATTATAAAGTGGCAGCAAAATGTCAGTTACGTAAAAAGATAACTGAAAATGAAAATCAGTATATTTTATGTTGTCCAGGCCTTAAATATATGAGATGCCAACTACTTAAGCCAAAGTACTACCATAATTCAAATGATTTCAGATTAATAATGCTTATGGCTTAAAAAAAAAAAAAAAAAAAAAAAAGAGCGTACAAATAGAAATCCGGCAATATACGTCTATAAAACTCTAAGAGAAGAGAGTGTGCGTTATCATAAAGTGAAATTCTATTGATGTGAAAAGAAAGTTTGCTTTAACATAAAGTTAAATTCTAATGATGTGTGTCTGTCAAACCTATTTATGTGTTCTTACTGTATTATTGAAGTATGACTGCTTGACCCTTATTATACTTATTCCAAAATATTTGAAGTATGCATTATCCAATAACGACTATGTATTATATTTTGCATAATGTTTATAATGTGTTCACGCCCCTTCATATGGAGGTATGGCCTAACTGAATGCATTTCTGGTTCTGATTCTGTCACAGTCTCTGTCTCTTTGCCTCTCTCTCTCCTCTCTCTCTCTCCCTCCCTCCCTCTCTCTCTCTCCCTCTCTCTTTCTCTGTATGCGCATGTGTTTCCCTCTGTCTTGTTTTCCTAATGTTGTCTGACCGTTCAAAGAGAAGAGAAGGAAGTGAGAGAGGGGAGGAGGAAAGGAGAGGACTGATAATTAAAACTCTAGTCCACAGAAAATAGACATTCCCTGTTCAGTCTAACCAAAAGGCAAGGTAGAGTTTTGTTTCTGTTTGGTGGTAACCAGCAGTTTACAGTTAACTAGCTGCTTAGGCGTCATTAGCTGAGGGACACCATTATTGTATACAGAACCATTTAATAGAGTGTTGCAAGATGGACAGACTCAGGAACATGATTGTTGTTTGCAGTTGTAAGAGGGGCAGACTTGATGACGTAGGGTGATGTGAAGTGTTCAGGGCAGTTACACGACCGCACACCCGATCACATCTCCCGTCAATTTTGTGTCCAGATGCTGTCACTGAAGGGTGCAGGTTGAGGGGTGGAGTGGGGAAGGGTACGATAGACTAAAGGCTGAGTTAGAGTGGAGGGGGAAGCAGAACACTTAGAGACAGGAGGAGGAGAAATGTCGAGCTGTAAAGAATACAAAAGATTTGTTTTCGTATTTGTAACAAATGAAGCAACAAACGAACCAGAGAAACAACCAACCAACAACCAACCAGCCAACCAACCGACCAACCAACCAACCAACCAACCAATTAACCAACCGACCAATTAATCAGCCAATCAACCACACAAGACACAAACTGAAGAACGTGATCAAGCTGTAAGAGTAAACGCTTTCCTGTTGGAGGGAAGGGGCAATGGAATAGCTACAACTTCCACGGAAATGTGCCAGTGACGTCATCAGGCTTTTTTTTTTCCTCTTATGATGACGAGATCCAAACTTACGGGCAAATGTGCCTGGAGTGTCACTAGTCGTGCGTTGACGTAGAATCTACAGAAGAATGCACTTATCACACCACCAGACAATGTCTAATATACAACTCCCAAAGGTGCAGATAGAAATATACAGAAGGAAAACAAGAAATTCAAGCCATTCTTAAAATCTCCCTTTTAACACAGCAATTATTTCAGAACGTCCAGATATTGTACCTCCCAAGATCACTGTGATGTCGAGAAATATATCAGATGAAAAAAAAATGACGAAACGATGACAATGGCAGGCTGTCAATACAGTTAAAACAGATACTTGCAGATGGAAAGCAAGATATTTAAGCCATTGTGAATGTCTCCCTTTTAACACGGCATTTATTTCACACACACACACATACACACGTACACGCACGCACGCACGCACGCGCGCACACACACACACCTCCAGTCGATATGAAACAGTGTCTGTTTTTTTTAAAGAGAGATTAGCAGAAGCAGTGGTAACAATCGTAACAGTAGAAGTAGCAAGAATGAAAGAAAGAAAGAAGTCAGAAGAACTATTATGTGGCATCATATATTTGTTCATATCATATGTTATGTCGTTATATATATGTGTACACATGATTAGATCTTGGCAGTATGTGTTTTTCTTTATCTGCATATATGAATATGTGTATATACTGATATGTGTCTGTGTGTGATATATCAATGCTTCTACAAACACGCATATTACATCGTGTACCTTGTATACGTGTAATGCGTAATAAGTGTAATTTAGTTGAGAAATGCGCTGTACAAAAACAATTTATTCTTATCCGTGAGAATGAGTAGAGGGAAGAGAAGGAAGAGGAAGAGGAAAGGCAAACTGTAGAAGAAAACATAGTCAGATGGACACTTGAGACACGCAAATTGCTTGGAAGACACACGCAAGAGGAAAACAGTAGATATTTTAGATAGAAACGGGAATATTATCCATGACTTTTTACGTACACGAAAGAATTTCGAAGGGACATCGATTTGTATACAGACGATTCCATAACAGCGCAAAGGAGACATGGACAGAAACAGCAAAGTGTGTATAATTATTCAAAACGCACTGAACGAATTTTCCTCACTGGTCTTTTCTCCAGAAGAAGCAAAGAAAGTGAACTTGAGAATTATGCCATTCTCGTACAATTCGACAGAGCTCTCTCACTACTTTCGTCCATCACTGTCAGTTCTGCAGCCTTCTCCGGATAAGCCCTATGCTCGTTTGAATCAGTATCCGAAACAGATACTTCAAAGATTTTCACGGGCATGCCCTTCAAATCTTGTGAACTGGACCCTGTTCCCATAAAACTTCTGTACGAGGATCATGGAGCTCTTCTCCCTGCTATTATCAATCTGATAAACATGTCAGTTTGTTCTGGAATTGTTCCATGTGATCTCAAAACAGCTGTTCTCAAACCTCTCTTCAAGAAGTATTCTCTGGACAAAAACCTCTCGAAAAACTATTGTCTTGTCTGTAATCTTCCGCTCCTATCTAAACTTCTTGAAAAAGTTCTTTCTCAGCTTTTTCCACATTTACGATCCAGCAATCTGTGTAATTCTCTTCCGTCTTCTTACCGCACTGAAAATGTTCTTCTTCGAGTTGTTAACGATATCCTGGCTGTTCTTGATGATGACAAATCTCTGTTCTACTACTTCTTGATCTTTTTGTTGCATTAGATTCAGTTATCCATCAGTTTCTCCTTTCTTGTCTAGAATGCGGTTTTGGTATTATTTCCACTGCATTTATGTGGTTCCAGTCTCTTCTCTCTGAAAGAATACAGTTTGTGTCGGTAAATGTTTTTTCTTCCCCTTATGTTCCATTGCGATATGGGATTTTTCAAGTTCCAGTTCTTGTCCTCTTCTGCTTATCATACACACTGCCCTCTCTTCACCATTATAACCAAATACTTTGTTGACCTGTTTGCTGACGACACACACAACTACAGAAACCAGCATCTCACTGGAACTGAATGAAATGATTTCCACACTCCAGTTATGCACAAGCGACATTGAAAACTGCATGACTGACAGCTGACTTAAGCTTAACAATGATAAGACTGAGACTCAGATATTTTCACACATTAATAATGATGTAACTCTTCCAAGTTCAGTCTCCCTCAGTGCATGTGCTATTCTATTCTCTGATTCTGTACGAAAGCTCGGATTCATCTTTGACATTAACCTTTGCATGCGAAGTATATCGAGTGGCTTATTTGAAACTTAAACGCATCAGCTCTATTCTCCGTCTTCTCACTGATTTAGCAGCCAAAACTCTTCTAATCTGTTGTGCACTTCCTCGTCTACGTGACTGTAACAGTCTTCTTATTACTGCTATTTGGTTATATTTTTTAGCCTCCACAGAATATTCAAAATTTTGCTCCAAGATCCGTCCTTAAAGCTTCTCGCTATAAGAGTTCAACATCCTTGCTTTATACGCTCCACTGGCGTCCTATACAACAGTATACATGTATTAGACACAAGGCTGCTTGTGTGTGTTACAATGGTGTTTCTGGTACTGCTGCTGCTTTTATCTCTGAATTACTCTGTGCCTGTTCTTCTTTCCGTACTTCTTGCTTCTGTTACTCGGTTCAAAGTCACCAGACTCATGCTTTCCGATCTTAAGCCTTTTCTGTGGACTAATCTATCCTTTGATCTGAGAAGTTTGCCTAACCGTTCCTCTTTTAAGACCCAACTTAGAGCGCATCTTTTCAGTGAATCCTTCTGTTTAAAATAACTTGTTCATACTGACCGTATCTTCATCCTGTTTTAGTGTGTTCATGAAGTATGTCGTACATGGACGTCATTGAGAGTGTGTGCATGATGTTAAGGGGTAAAATAGTGAATGTGTGTTACATGTCTTTCATTCATTTTTGTATCATAGAATTGTTAGCGCCTTGAGCATTGTTGGGCGCATTATATATGTACGTTAATATTATAATTATCCTCACTGAAAACGCCCATCTCCTTGTGTCTTTTTGCCTCACGCGCGAACACACACTTAAGCACGTACACGCCAGCACACCGCACACACGAATTCACACACTCTTATCACACACATCATCATCATCATCATCAGTCCCGTAGTCTGGTTGACCGTTGGGGCACCACTGAAGATTTTGCAACCAACTTCCTCCACTCCTCACGTCCTCAGCTTTCCGCAGAATGATGTTCCATTCAAGGCCAGTCCACTCTCTGATATTGTCTTCCCATCTTTTTCTCTGTCTGCCTCTTCGTCTCCCTCCCTGTACTGTTCCCTGCAAGACGGTCTTGGCCAGTCCAGATGATCGTGTGACGTGCCCGTACCATCTCAGTTTGCGTCTTATCACTGAAGTCAGGAGGTCTTCATACGGCCCGATGGTGTTTTCGATTCGGGTTTTCACTTCCTTATTGGTTATATGATCTGTGTACGAGATACCAAGGAGTTTGCGGAAGCATCTCATCTCCATTGCCTGTATCCTTCTTTCAATGTCTGCTGTTATGGTCCATGTTTCGCATGCATACAAAAATATTGACATGACCAGGGAACGCATCAGTCTGATCTTGGAGCCGATAGCGATGTTCTTGTCGTTCCAGATGACTTTTAGCTTGGTCATTGCAGCTGTGGTCTGGGCAATCCTGGAAAGTACTTCGGGCTTTGATCCTTCATCTGATACTATAGCTCCCAGATACTTAAAGCTATGGACGGTCTCAAGTTTCTTGTTGTCTATGGTAATGTCAGTGCTGATGCCATTGGTATTATTTGTCATCAACTGGGTTTTCTCTGCACTGATCTGCATGCCATATGCTGTGGAGGCCTCATCAAGATGTTTTATCAAGCTGACCAGCTCTTGCTCTTGCCCAGCTAGTCTCGTCAATATCGTCAGCAAAATGCAAGTTTGTGATTGTTCTACCTCCGATGCTGACTGTTCCCTCGTGGTCTTCAAGTGCGTCAGCCATTATTCTCTCTAAGAAGATGTTAAGGAGAGTGGAGGAGAGCAGGCATCCTTGGCGTACTCCAACTGTGGTTCGAAACCATTCTCCTATGTTGTTGTCATGGTAGACTGCACTGGTCGCCTTTTCATAAAGGCATTCTATGGTTCTGATCAGGTTGGCATTGATGTTATACAGCCTCATGGTTGCCACAAGGCTGCGTGCCAAACTCTGTCGAATGCCTTCTTGAAGTCCACGAAGACGTGGTAAAGGCCTTGCTGGTGTTGCAGGTATTTCTCACAGAGCAATCTGAGATTGAAAATTTGCTCTGTGGTACTTCTCCCTGGTCTGAAACCTGCCTGCTCTTCTTTTATTATCTCCTCAGCTTGTGGCTTTAGTCTACTCAGAAGGATTTTTAGCATGACCTTACTTGGATGGCTGATCAGGCTGATGGTACGATAGTTTTGGCATAGTTGTAGGTTGCCTTTCTTCGGGAGAGTGATGATCAGGGACTGGGTCCAAGGTGTTGGCCACTCGCCTGTCCGCCAGATCTTATTGCAGATGGTGAGTAACATATCTATCATGGCCTCTCCTCCTGCCTGGACCAGTTCTGAGGGAATGTTGTCCACTCCTGCCGACTTGCCTTTCTTCAATGATTTTATTGCAGCTTCAACTTCTTCTCGGACAATGGGGTAGCTGTCGTTGTTGGTTGGTGGAGAAACGTCTAGCACCTTGAGATCTCCTGTTGTTGTTGTGTGTGTATAATTCGGAACAGTACTCTGTCCACCTCTTCAGAATATCTTGATCTTCTGTGAGACATTTCCCTGCTTTGTTCTGTATGGTAGTGATTGTGCCTTGTTTTGAGCTTGTTAGTCCTTTCACAAGCTGGTAGATTTTCTTGCTGTTATTTTTCTGCAGGTTTGCTTCGATATCTTGGCATTGTTCTTCAATCCATGTCTCCTTTGCTTTCCTCATGCCTTCTTTAACTTGCTGGTTGGCTTCTCTGTATAGTTTAGCTCCTTCATCCGTACTCTTCTTTTGCTTCAGTTCTCTGCGTTTGTCGGTCAGCTTTAGTACTTCTTCTGTGACCCAGGGCATCTTTGTTGGTCGGTGTTTTCCAAGGATGTCATTGGCTGCTTCAGTCACGGCAGTGTTAAAGTTGTTGATCAGAGTGTCTACTTCGGTGTCCCGATTGTCAAGGACGAGGAGAGGAGCAAACTTCCCTACTATCGTTGCTTGGAAGTTTTCAACTATGTTGGGGTCTTTGAGCTTCTCAAGATTGAACTTGGATTGAACTTGATTCTTATGTTGCCCTGTTTCTTCATCCTCTGGAGGCGGAGTTTGAAGGTCATCATTACAAGCTCATGATCGCTTCCAATGTCCGCTCCTGGAAAGCTCCTGGTCTCTGCGATGTTAACACTTGACTGGAAGCGGCTTTTAACCATGATGTAATCAATTTGACTGTGGTATTTTTCTTCTGGGCTGTGCCATGTCCAGCGTCTAGATGGTTTGTGTGGACCAAACGTGTTCACCACCTTCAGGTCGTTGTAACTGGCGAATTCTAGGAGCCTCAAACCTCTTTCATTGGTCTCAGGGTTGCAGTATTGGCCACATATCCCTTTCCAGTTATTGCGTTCATCCTCTCCAATGTTCGCATTCCAGTCGCCCTGCACTATAATGGTGTCTTTCTTTGGCGTCTGATCTACGATTTCCTGCAGTTGATCATTCGACAGCCTCGTCATCATAGTCAGTTGTTGGGGCATAAGCTTGGATGATGGTGATGTTAAAAGGTGAAGCCTTCAGGCGAATGGTAATGAGTCTGCTAGAGACTGGTCGGCATCCCATGATGGCATTCACAGTGTCTTTGTGAATGAGGAATCCAACTCCATGCTCATGTTTGTCTTCACTGCCACTGAAGTAGAGTTTGTGGCCTTCTGGGGTAGACGTTTCTCCGAGGTTTTTCCATCGTACCTCACAGAGCCCAAGGACGTTCCATCGGTATCTCTTCATTTCATGTGTTAGTTCTGCAACTTTTCCTGCTGATCTCAGCGATCTCACATTCCAGGTGCCGATAGTAATATTATTTCTTGTACGTAGGGATTTTGGTCCACCAGTCACATACTTTTCACATACGCCCTGATGGCCAGCAACAAAAGGCGTGGTCCTTGTTCCGGGCGACGACCGGGCGGTATGGATTGAGTTGCGGTTGTAATCTTCATTTAGCGTGTCTTGGGCAATGTCGCATGGCGGAGCATCCATCAAACCTGCCTCCATCAAGATTGTCTCGTTTGCCTTCCCTGCTGTCCATGGAACTCTCAACATTCTTCTCAGAAACCACATCTCGGCTGCCTCAATCTTGTTCTGGCTTTGCTTGTTGACTGTCCACGCCTCGCAATTGTACAACAGTATTGGTTCTATATAACATTCAAGAACCCTCTTCCTGATATTAATTGATAGGCATTTGTTGGTAAGAATGCTTGTCATCTTCTTCAATGCTGTTTTGGCCTGGCCGATTCTGCTGGCTATTTCTGATGTGCATCTGCCGTCTGATGAAATGATCGTTCCCAGGTATTTAAACTTATCAACCCGTCTCCACACACACACACAGACAAATGACACGATTGATACGAATCTTTTGTTTTGGATCATCGGCCTGAAAACATTAAACACGAGACAAAATTAAAGGATCTTTTTAGATTACATACATACAGAGAGAGAGAGAGAGAGAGAGAGAGAGAGAGAGAGAGAGAGAGAGAGAGAGAGAGAGAGAGAGAGAGGAGAGAGAGAGAGAGAGAGGAGAGAGAGAGAGAGAGAGAGAGAGAGAGAACCGCAAAGTGTTCCGTTCCTCTTCCACTCGGTGCTCGATCATGTACGTGTGGAAGTGGGGTGTACGAGTGTTTGCACCTTATTGCTTGTATGAGTGGTTTTTGTTGTTGTTTTTTTGTTTTTTGTTGCTTTTATCATAAACCATTTATGTCTTGTCTTACGCCTCTCTTACATTCGCAGCGTTTAATGAAGTAAACCATTTGTAATCTTGTATTCATATTCACATCTCTCTCTCTGTCTCTGTCTCTCTCTGTCTCTCTGTCTCTCTGTCTCTCTGTCTCTCTCTCTTCTCTCTCTCTTCTCTCTCTCCTCTCTCTCTCTCTCTCCCTCCAACAGCAGCAGTTCCTGCTCCTCTAGCTTCCGTCACAGTTTTACCAACACCCTATACAGCCCACAACTAGAGACCATCCTGTTCTTTCTATTCCCCTCTCATTCCCATTCCTCCATCCCATCCTGACCCTGTCACCATCACCGGGGCCAAAGACAGCAAGAGTTTTTGACATTGAAGAAACTTGTTCAATGGAGGGGAGAAACAGCAGACAGTGGAAGAGGCATTGTATGCATTAATCATCTTATCGCTTTGCTTACTCTTTTCTTTTCTTTTATACCATCCAGTCTGCTGGCCTGTCCCCCGTGCCAGTGTAAAAGGGATCGATGTCAAAGACGCTTGTTGTCCTTTACACCACGCATGCCCCTACCTCAAAACAGCTATCATTTCCTTTTTTGTCAAGACACAAAATACAACAAAATCGAATATGAACACTTATCAGATTCAGTATTCAAATCATTCAATCCCTATTAATCCACATTTGGAAATCAAGATGTGCATACGCTTGACTCTTACACCCTGTACCTCATTTTCATATCCACTTAAAACACCAATCACAAATATGTCATAAAACATATAGAAAAATCGCTCCAATAGATCAAATCATCTAAACAAAATACAGTAACCAATAATGATATCACATGCTGTATGTCATGGCAGTTTTGTCCATCTTTTTATTTTTTCCCTTTTCTTCTCGTTTGGGGACAGGGGTGTCTGGTTAGGTCACTGTGTGTGTGGAGTCTTGGCCATCATCATCATCATCAGGTGCCTTGCCACATGGCGTTGGCGATCATGGACTTCCATCTGTCTCTATTTCTTGTTGCCTCAAGCATCTCCTCCACCTTCCCTGTCCCCAGCCACTCTGCAAGTCCGTCCAGCATTTTCTCCCCGGGTCTACCTGGTGCTCTCTTTCCTTCCAGCTTTCCAGTTGTGACCAGGTGCTCCAATTCCCCTTTCCTCATAAAATGGCCTATAAATGTTACCTGTCTTTTCCTACTCTTCCTTATGAATGATCTACTTGTGTCTGCCTCCATCAAGACTGTCTCGTTTGCCTTCCCTGCTGTCCATGGAACTCTCAACATTCTTCTCAGAAACCACATCTCGGCTGCTTCAATCTTGTTCTGGCTTTGCTTGTTGACTGTCCACGCCTCACAACTGTACAACAGTATTGGTTCTATATAACTGCAAACCATCCATTGCAGAGGGGGGCCTGACACCAATTGGCAGCTCTTTTCCTATACTGCCAATATAACAAGCTTACAGAACCCTGCTCACAGAAACCAGCACCAAAAACACACAAAATTTACACACACACAGACCCACCGTAAATCATAACTTAGGCCATCAACACAGGTTGGCTGAAACATCTATCTACAGCCAAGGTAAAAAAATCACGTAAAAAACAACACACGCACAGGTACAGGTAAACCATAACCGGACAGGTGAGTTTATCCCACTTGGCAAACTTTCACACTCTTTGCCCCAACAAAACACTCCTGTTCCCAAACGAGAAGAAAAGGGAAAAAATAAAAAGATGAACAAAACTGCAATGACAAGGAAAAGAAACAGAATAAAAAGAGAAATAGCAGAAGAACAGTGCGGATTTGTGGAAGGGAAATGAACTATTAATGCCATATACATTCTACGAATTATCATAGAGAGGTCAATCGAGTTGAATAAGGACTTATGTTTATGCTTTGTTGATTATACCAAGGCTTTCGATCGGGTAAGACATGAAGAATCGATCAACCAACTAGAAAGACTCAATATTGATGGAAACGATCTACAAATAATCACAAATATGTATTGAAAACATACAGCAGCAATGAAAATAGAAAACAATGTAAGCTCTTTCCAAAATATCAAAAGAGGGGTCAGGCAGGGTTGTGTTCTGTCACCAGATTTGTTTTCACTTTAAAGCGAAATCATCATGAGAAACCTAGAAGAATGCCCTGGGATAAAGGTTGGAGGAAGAATGATAAGCAACATTCGTTATGCAGATGACATTGTGCTAATTGTAGAGAATGAAAGGGGCCTACAAAACCTTGTGAATATAATAGAAATAGCTAAAATAAAGGGTTGGAGCTAAATAACAAGAAGACTGAAGTCATGGTAACCAATAGAAAGCATGAAATCTGCTCATGCAAAATAACAGCAAATGGCACAACTCTGAGACAGGTTGATAAGTTTAACTATCTGGGAACGGTCATCTCACCAGACAGCAGATGCACATCAGAAATAGCCAGCAGAATCGGCCAATCCAAAACAGCATTCAAGAAGATAAAAAGCATTCTTATCAACAAATGCCTATCAATTAACATCAGGCAGAGAGTTCATGAATGTTATATAGACTTGCAAAGCCAGAACAAGATTGATGCTGCCGAAATGTGGCTTCTAAGAAGGATTTTGAGAGTTCTATGGACAGCAAAGAAAACAAAGGAGACAACCTTGATGGAGGCAGACACAAGAAGATCATTGGTAAGGAAGATTAGGAAGACAGACAACATTTATCGGCTATTTTATGCGGAAAGGGGAATTAGAGCACCTGGTCACAACAGGAATGCTGGAAGGAAATAGAACACCAGGTAGACCCAGTTAGAAAATATTGGACGGACTTGCAGGGAGGCTGAGGACAGAGGGTGGAAGATGTGCTTGCGGCAACAAGGGATAGATGCACAAAGAGGGTCATGATCACCAACGCCATGTGGCAGGGCACATGATGATAATGATGATGATGATGATGATGAGATTGGGTAGGGGTGGGAGAAGAACGATATGAAATACAGGTATTCCAACCCCGGTCCATGTACTTGTTTGTCAATATGTTGGAGGGGGTATTAAGCGAATGTATCACAAGTACTGGTCATCAATTTACAAAGGTGGCATTACATGACCTGTTTGACCTACCCATGTGTGGTGAGTGTAAGTCGTGCTCTGATGTACTCGCTCAGTGACTTGCTGTTGGTGCAACGGTTGTGTAATGGAACATTGACATATCTATGTAGGTCTAAGTTCAACTCTGCCTGTTTTTCCTATGATTCTCACATCTGATCCAATAGCGTGGGCAGGGCTAATGAAACAATGGGTATTTAATTCAAGACTGTGCACGTCATTTGCTGTGTATAAAGACTGTGATGCTAATGTAAGTGTTGAGATAGCATGCCTTTGTTTGGTGTTCTTTCACGCGCTTTTTATTTTTCGGGTGATCTACCTGTCATGTACTCGTATGCCGTAGCTCTACCTTCTGCGGCATCAGATACCTAACTGTTGAGTTCTTCTACATATCAGGAACTTTACAATATTATAAAACACCAATCTACTTCCTAGAGCAAGCAGAATTGAGGTTCTCAACCGCCACTCCCTGAGTCGAGTCCCCGGATGCTCATTTGTATTCAAGCTGACCTTTGACAAAGGGCGAGAACCTCACATCTCCCCTGTTTTCCTTAAATAAAACAACTCTTTAACTTGGAAAGCTATGACTAAAATGGCCGTATTCAAACTGTTTTAACTTCTTAGAATGAAATCAACATCCAACTGTCAAAATAAATCACATTAATAATTACATAATTACTATAATAATAATTACAATATTTATATAGCGCAAAATCTTGATAAAATCAAATCTAAGCGCTGAAGCAGACACACACGCAAGCACGCACGCACGCACGCACGCACACACACGCACGCACACACACACACACACACACACACGCATGGCTATAAATGGGGAGAAAGAATAAAAACAATAAAAGCAAGAATAAAACCAATGGAAAATTATAGAGAGCATAGCATATACAATTATATATTATAACCATGTGATTCCCTCCGAGCGGAGACAGGCTGCAGAGGGGGGGGGGGGGGGGGGGGTTGAGTGAGGTTAGGATTTTATGCGGAGGAGAAAAGGTGAGTTTTGAGAGCGGACTTGAAGGAGACAAAAGTAGGTTGCTGACGGACTGAGAGAGGAAGTTTGTTCCAGGAGAGTGGACCAGAAACAGAGAAGGTTCGTGGACCATAGGTATTGAGCTTAGTGCGTGGAAAGCGAAAAGTCAGAGGATCGGAGGCAGAGCGGAGGGTACGTGAGGGAAGATAGATCTCAAGTAGGCTTGACAGGTAATCGGGGGCTGCGTTATTGAGGCTTTTGTAGCACATGGTGTCTAGTTTGTACTGTATGCGCTTTGATACAGGGAGCCAGTGAAGTTGTGCCAGGAGAGGAGATATGTGGTCAGCTTTTTTCTTTTTGAGTACAAGGCGTACAGCATTGTTTTGAATGCGCTGTAGGATGTGAATGGTGGAGGCAGGAAGACCAGACAGGAGTGAATTGCAATAGTCAATGCGAGACATTATGAAGGAGAGAACGAGTTTTGCAGTTGTTTCGACAGAGAGATACTTCCTGATCAGCCTTATACGATGGAGATGATAGTAGCAGGATCTGGCAGTTTGAGAAACAAAGTTGTTCATGGAGAGGGTAGAGTCAATGCAGACACCAAGGTTTTTAGCTGAATCAGAAATTGGGACTGATGTGTTACATAATGGGAGAGAAAGAGGAGGCAGCTGAGAAAGTTTCTGACGGGTGCCAATGAGGATAGCTTCTGTTTTGTCGTCATTAAGCTGAAGTCTATTGTGTGTCATCCAGTTCTTAATGTCCGAGTAACACTCAGTGGTGCGAGTCAACAGGCGCTGTATATTATCAGGTGAGTCACTGTCTTGAAGTTGGGTGTCATCAGCATAGAAGTGGTGTTTTATAGAGTGGGAGTTGATGATGGTGGACAGGGGGGAGGTGTAAAGAGTGAAAAGAACAGGGCCAAGGACAGATCCTTGTGGAACACCACAGGTCAGGTATGCAGGTTGAGAGTAAGTGCCATTGATGAGAACGGTTTGTTTTCTGTTGGATAGGTATGAAGTGAACCAAGACAGAGCAATGTCAGAGATGCCAAAAGTATGATGAAGTCTAGAAAGAAGAATACCATGATCAATGGTATCAAAGGCTGCAGACAGATCAAGGAGTGTGAGGAGAGAGACTTTGCCAGTATCAGTTGCAAGGAGGAGATTGTTGAGAATGTGTAGTAGGGCAGTTTCAGTGCTATGGCACTGGCGGTAGGCTGACTGGAAAGGATTGAGGAGATTGTTGGCAGACAGGTGAGAGTTCAGCTGGTTGAGGACGACTTTTTCAAGGAGTTTTGACAAGAAAGAGAGATTAGAGATAGGCCGGTAATTTTTCAGTTCATTTGGATCTAAATTGTGTTTCTTGAGGAGAGGGTGAACAATAGCAGACTTGAAAGAATCAGGGACAGTTCCAGTTTGAAGAGAAGTGTTGATGATGTCAGTGATGAATGGGAGGAGAGTAGGGAGACAGTCGGCGTAGAGAGAACCTGGAAGAGGATCCAGTTCGCAGGTTTTGAACGACATGGATCTGATTGTGTTGAGAATTTCTTCTTGTGAGACTGGGTTAAAAGTAGTAAGAGGTGTGCCAGAGAAGGAAGGGTCAGGTGGGCATGGTTGACAGGGTGTCCTGTCAAGCCTGTCACGAAGAGTTTGTATTTTGGTGGTGAAATAGTTGGAGAATACAGATGGGAGTTCTTCATTTGTATGTTTTGTTGGGAGAGGTAAATCTTTTCGTGTGCCAAGGAGATGATTCATGGTTGTAAAGAGTTCTTTTGAAGAAGAGGCATTCAGGATTTTGGTTTGGAAATAGCTTGTTTTTGCTGATGCAATGAGGGTGGATACTTTTGTTTTAGAGGCTTGGAAAAGTTGCCTGTGTACAGTGAGTTTGGATTTGCGCCAGCGGCGCTCTGCTCTGCGGCGGGCACGTTTTGCACAGGCGATCTCATGAGTGAGCCAGGGGGTAGGGGGGCGGTCAGGTAAAGGACGGGTTGTGGCTGGAGCATGAGTGTCCAGAAGATGGTGGAGAGTAGTATAGAATTCATCGGCAAGGTTATGTGACTTTTCAGAAAGGAGACGGGAGGCATCAGATGAAAATGTGGAGAGGTCGATAGATTTGAGATTGCGTCGAGTCACTGTGCGCATGGCACGGGAAGGAGGAGAAATGTCGAGAGAACCTTTGCAGATTCTGTCCTCTTGTCTCTGTCCACGTTCACAGGTCCAGCTTATCTGGTGGCTTAGACAAGTGACCACTTTTTGTGATTATCTTGTCTTAGACTTGGGCGGCGAAAAAGACTGCATCGCTCCAGTTTGTTGTACTGGTTCAAGATCATGTTCATAGTCACACTCTAACTGCGTTTTCCTTTGGACCTGGGAGTGTAGATGATACACCTGGGCTGACCTTGGAAATGTCCACTGTTGCACGTCGGCGATCTAGATGTTGCCTGTTCCTGCGTAGAGTTCCATGTGGGGTCTGGACAACGGAGGACCTCTCACTAACTGCTTTCTTTACAGTAGCTTCTGACTGTTTTTGGTTATTTTACCCAGACCTTTTCTCCTATCAACAAAACTGGCATCTAGGTTGCCTTATGATGTCGGTCGAAATTTTTCTTCTGCATGCTCTTCTGGCCTGCTCCTTTTGCCTTAAATATATCAGTGAGGAATCAACAAAGACGGAATCGCTGGCACTCTGGTTCATAAGCGACATCCCATACTCATATCACAGTGGAGTGGTGTGGCTTGGTACTGAGGTAGAGCCAGGTAGTGATCCTATGATATGGCTAGAAAGTTCTTCACAGTTTTCACTGCACGCTTGGCTTCACCATTTCCTTCAGGATGGTATGCACTGTTGGTCGTATGAGTGAATCCACATTTCTTTGCAAACTGTGAAAAGGTTCTTATAGAAAATTGGGGTCCATTGTCAGATTGGACCTGCTCGGGTAAGCCATGCCTTGCAAAAATATTCTTGCAGTGCATTATGAGGTAGAATTTTGAAGGTGTACCAGCTCAATATTCTCTGAAGAGTAATCTACCACCAACAGATACTACTGCCCTCGCCAGACAAATAAATCCATTGCTACTCCTTGCCATGGGTAATTTGGGATGATGCTAGGCTTTTTCCGGTTCTGGTCGGTTACAACGTCCTTTTTCACAGGTAGCACAGTTCTCAATCAAGGTTTGACTTTGCTGAGACATGCCTGGCCACCACATAGATGGCCGCGCCAAAGCACGACATTGGACTATTCCTTGATGATCATCATGTTCGTTCGTTCTTTGATTTAACGTCTTTTCACTCTCGAGGATGTCCTTTCTCAGAACTGCCGGCATGACCAATCTGGTGCCAAACATTAACAGTTCATTTTACACCATATGATCACTTCGGACCTGGTTGTAAGGACGAACTTCAATTTCCACCTTTGGCCTGACTGTTCGCCACCCTTCTTGACAGTACTGTATGTATAACCTTGCTGCAGACCTGGTCTTCCTGCTGTTTAGCATTAATCTCTGCGAGACGTAGCTGCTTTGTTGGTATGCCATCAATCACTGATTGCACAGAAACTCTGACAATACTCTCACGTTGAAGATCAGCTATCTCAGGTGATCCGACAGGAGCTGTGGACAGCGCATCCGCTGCAGTCAAGTTTTTGCCAGCTGTGTAAACCACTTGATAGCTGTAGAGCATCGGACGCAATCGCAAACGTTGAATACGCAGTCAAAGGTCATCCTGCCTTTGGTCTGCAACAGTGCCAACAGGTTTGTGATCCGTCTCTATAATGAATGACGGAAGTCTTATGAAAAAGTCTGAAAACTTCTCACACTCCCAGCTTCAAAATTATCGGCAACTGAAATAGACCTTGGTTGATAAACACTAACCTCTGACACCATGTGGCGTCAGACACCTAACTGTTGTGTTCTTGTACATATCAAGGACGTTACAACACTATAAAACACCAATCTGCATACTAGAGCTAGCCAAACTGAGGTTCTCAACCGCCATTCCCTGAGTCAAGTCCACGGATGTTCATTTGTATTCAAGCTGACCTCTAACACATGGGCGTAACCTTACACCTTCGTTTGATTCTGATTTTATTACTTTAATACGAAAAAGTGTACCTGCTCTTTTTTAAATATAATCCAAAAACTGAGTTTGATAATGTTTATCAACCAAAAACTGAGTTTGATAATGTTTTTTTTAAATATAATCCAAAAACTGAGTTTGATAATGTTTTTTTTAAATATAATCCAAAAACTGAGTTTGATAATGTTTATCAACCAAAAACTGAGTTTGATAGTGTTTATCAACCAAGGTCCAAAAACTGAGTTTGATAAGGTGACAAATAGCTGGCTTTGATAATGTACTCTGTAACAAATAGCTGGCTTTGATAATGTACTGTGTGACAAATAGCTGGCTTTGATAATGTACTGTGTGACAAATAGCTGGCTTTGATAATGTACTGTGTGACAAATAGCTGGCTTTGATAATGTACTGTGTGACAAATAGCTGGCTTTGATAATGTACTTGTGACAAATAGCTGGCTTTGATAATGTACTCTGTAACAAATAGCTGGCTTTGATAATGTACTCTGTAACAAATAGCTGGCTTTGATAATGTACTCTGTAACAAATAGCTGGCTTTGATAATGTACTTGTGACAAATAGCTGGCTTTGGATAATGTACTGTGTGACAAATAGCTGGCTTTGATAATGTACTGTGTGACAAATAGCTGGCTTTGATAATGTACTCTGTAACAAATAGCTGGCTTTGATAATGTACTCTGCACAAATAGCTGGTTTTTGAGGGGCTGCTTTGATAATGTACTGTGTGACAAATAGCTGGCTTTGATAATGTACTCTGTAACAAATAGCTGGCTTTGATAATGTACTGTGTGACAAATAGCTGGCTTTGATAATGTACTCTGTGACAAATATAAGCCGACAACTTCAGAAATCTTTGAATAGTTCACAACAGATACTCAGAGTTTCTTCGTCAACCATTTGAATTTAAGTGGCTTTCGGACTGCCTCCCGCCTTGTATACCCCTGTTGCGCCTTGAACTTCTTGTCTACCACTCCACTATAGAGCAGATAATATAAGTGCCCTTCCATGGAGCACTTTTGACGTAGGGCAAATTCTGGCCTGTATCAACTATGCTTTTCGTCTTCCTAACCCAGGTCAAATTACGGGTTGTGAGCTATCCACCCTGGGTGTTTAGGGAAGTCGTATGGAATCCACCCGTCTGCCATACCGACTTCTCCTATTGAATATCTTGTCTGTGGTTACACTGATCCGGTTTGTCACCAGGCATGCGTGAACTTAAGAGCTCTCTCTGTCTGTCTGTCTATCTGTCTGTCTCTCTTTCTCTCTCTCTCTGTCTCGCTCTCTCTGTGTTCGTCTACTTGTTTCTGTGTGTGAGTGTTTCTGAGTGTGCGTGTGTGTATGTGTATGTATGTGTGTGCGTGCGTGTGTGCGTGCGTGCGTGCGTGCGTGCGTGTGTGCGTGTGTATGTGTGTGCTTCTATGTGTGTATACGTGTGTTCTTCTGTGTGTATGTGTATGTGTATGTGTATGTGTATGTGTATGTGTGCGAGTGTGGGTATGTGTATGTCACGTTTTAATCATTAATTTGTTCTTAAAGTTTCGTTGAGATCTTTTAAGGCAAGGTCACAACTTTGCAAAATGTTTTTTTCAGTTTCAGTTTATCAAAATGACGTCTCCACGCTCGGAATGAACTCCATATGCACTAACGTCACAGGTGCAAAGTGTGGAGTGATCACGGCACAAGCCTTAAGCCTGCACATAAACCTATGGGCTGGCCAGGTCCTAAGGTCCTACTGAGCCTATGTTTTATCTAGTCTATATTTTTATACTAGTATTGTATCAGCCTATCATTGGAACAATCTTGGTTGCATGTAAATGGTATGTGTATTTGTGTATCTTATCTTCAAAGAAAAGAACAGATACGAAAAGTAAATACATAGATAATCAAAGGTCTGACTAAATAAAACTTAGCCACTCAGTATCAACTCGTCTCACATCACAGAAAGCCCCCTGCCCCCTCCTCCCCAAGTCTGTGCATACAGCCTCAGCTGCCTATCAACAATGTGAAGATCATATTTCCTTAAGCATGTCCTCGATAGTTCGTCGTCCACTTCGAGGTAAGAAAAGAGGAAATAGATAAGTAAGTAAATAGATGAATAAATAAATAAATAAATAAATAAATAAATAAATAAATGAATGAATAAATAAATAATTAAAAGGTAAAGGAGTATATAGATAAATAAACAAGCCAGAAATGAGAAATAACAAGTAACAGTGAATATATGCATAATCACACACACGTCGCACACAGGTGCACACATATACATGTAAGAAATGAGAAATAACAAATAATAATAAATACACACATATATAACACGCCTGCACGCCGACACACACACACACACCACACACACACACACACACACACACACACACACACACACACACACACACACACACACACACACGCTTGCGCACGCGCGCATGTATTTACACACATACCTGTATATATATATATATATATATATATATATATATGTGTATGTGTGTGTGTGTGTGTGTGTATATATATATATATATATATATATATATATATATATATATCAGACATGAAAAATTGATCAACGAACTGGAGAGACTCAATGTTGATGGAAAAGATCCATGAATAATCTGAAATATGTACTGGGAACAAACAGCTGCAATGAGAATAGAAAACGATATAAGCTCTTTCCAAAACATCAAAAGAGGAGTCAGACAGGGTTGTGTTTTGTCACCAGATCTGTTTTCGCTTTACAACGAAAACATCATGAGAAACCTGAAAGAGGACCCTGGATTAAAGGTTGGAGGAAAATGATAAACAACATTCGATACGCAGATGACACCGTGCTAATTGCGGAAAATGAAAGGGACATACAAAACCTTGTGAATATACTAGAAATAGAAAGCAAAGTTAAGGGGCTGGAACTAAACAGTAGGAAGACTGAATTCATGGTGATCAGTAAAAAGCATGGAAATCCCCTCATGCAAAATAACAGCAAACGGCACAACCTTGAGACAGGTTGATAAATTTAAATCAGACGGCAGATGCACATCAGAAATAGCCAGCAGAATCGGCCAAGCCAAAACAGCATTCAAGAAGATGACAAGCATTCTAACCAACACATGCCTATCAATTAACATCAGGAAGAGAGTTTTTGAATGTTATATAGAACCAATACTGTTGTACGGTTGTGAGGCGTGGACAGTCAACAAGCAAAGCCAGAACAAAATTGAGGCAGCCGAGATGTGGTTTCTAAGAAGAATGTTGAGAGTTCCATGGACAGCAAAGAAAACAAACGAGATAGTCTTGATGGAGGCAGAGACAGGTAGATCATCCATAAGGAAGATTAAGAAAAGACAGGCAACATTTATAGGCCATCTTATGAAGAAAGGGGATTTGGAACACCTGGTCACAACAGGAAAGCTGGAGGGAAAGAGAGCACCAGGTAGACCCAGGGAGAAAATACTAGACGGACTTGCAGAGTGGCTGAAGACAAGGAGGGTGGAAGAGATGCTTGAGGCAACAAGAGATAGAGACAGATAGAAGTCCATGATCGTCAACGCCATCGGCAGGGCACCTGATGATGATGATGATGATATATATATATATACACATATATGTATATTCATGCATACACACTCATAGCCACACAGCATGATGTACACAACAACAACAACAACAACAACAACAACAATAACAACAACAAAGAGGAAACACATACATAATTATACAAGTGCTCACATGTACACAACCAACTGATTCAGCGGATGATAAAACAAAGCAAAATGTAGACAAACATGACAAACTTACAGACATATCGACAACAATCAACAGACAGACAACAAATACACATACAGACAATTTGATAAACTTGGTCGTTCTCCAGTTCTTTTCTCTTTCTTCACTTTTCCTTTATCTCTGTTTCGGGAAAAGCCCGAATACTTTCCATTCCACGCTGTAAGAGTCTGTGTAGTTTTACTTTTGAGATGGTACCAATGCTGGTCTGATTAACGATAGATCTTGTTTTTCATTTCGTAGCAGATTTTCGGCCATTTCCTCTGTCTATTCCTTTTTGAGTAAGACGTTTGATGTTGTCATGACTCACATTTTGTTCGCGAAGGTACGATTTTGAGCATCTAAGGACCTCAGACTTTTCCAGATGGAGAATTTTGGTTGTAGTGGCATTGCCTGCAAGTTTATCGGCACGTACATTTCTTTTAACATCAGCGTGTCCAGGGCAGTAGATCGACGTGAGATTTTGTAGGTCGATACTGTTCATTGCTTTGTGCCATTCTGGGGTTCATACTCCATTTTGAACTTTATGAAGTAGGTTCATCGGATCATTCAGGATGACGGCTTGGATTTTTTCCATTTCGTCATCCAGTGAAGTTAACCTTTGGAGTGCATGTGCGACTGCCTCAATTTCCATTTCCATTCTATTTGACAATGAAACCCCATCCAGGTTTGTTACTGTTGACTAAGTCATTTGTGTGTATGATTACATTTTTGGGCTCGCAACTTAGCTACTCCATGAGTGCTGAATTTCTACATCTGTTTTCCCTTCTGGCCATTCGCGACAGTGTCTCCCTAGATTTTTGGGTATGATTGTTTTGTATAAATTTTTGCAGTTGGTTTGGATGTTTTTCCCCATTCCTTTGTCCCTTTGAGTTCTGTCAGTTGACACACATGCTGAACGGATTCTTCTGCATGGCCCATCCATGATTTTCCACGTTGGAGTCTGTTGATTTTTGCTCTTCCGACTTTCTCGTGGAGGGGTTTTCTGGGTTTTCCAGTGCCCTGAAATATGCTTTCACTTGTTCTGTTTTCGGATGTCAGCAAGAAAGTCTGTATCATTTATCAACAGACTTTAATGAAGTTTGTATCACATTTTCTGTCAAGTGCTTGGATCTTACTGCGTAAGATCCAAATAAAAGTAATTTATTTGTATCATCGTGTTTTTTTTAAAAGAAGTATTCATATATATAAATATATTAACATTTCATAGAGTGACCTGAATCAAAGTTGAGCAGTATGTATGATGCCAGTGGAAGGCTCATCGATGAAAAAATTCGCTGAAACCAGTTCATCTTTAGTGTAAATATTCCACAGTACCCTTGAAATGGACATGAAAAGGGAGATTATAGCAGCAGAGCAGGGTCTCCATTGATGGGTGACGTTATAGGCAGCTTGACTGTCTAGTTTACGTGGGCTTCCTGACACTAGGAGTTCTGCAGAAAGACTTGAGGGTTGTGGTGTGTTGTAGGGCAGGAATTAGCGGCGTCAAATCAAAATCATGGAGGCGGCTTCCCAGAAGATAGGGAAATAAGATAGTTCGTATGACTTGACCATCTGGAAGAGATAAAGGAAAGGGAAAGGTCGATGCAAAAACGAAAGCCGAATGCCCTGAAACAGAGTGGTACGTGCCCGTACATTAGAAGAAGGCATCAAGTGCCTATTTCTTCACTGCCATGCCGCTCATCTCGCTCCACGTTCAAGGTAAGGAAGGGGAAGAATAGATAGGAAGAAGAAAAAGAAAACGGAAGAAGAGAGAGAGAGAGAGAGAGAGAGAGAGAGAGAGAGAGAGAGGAGGAGGAGAGAGAGAGAGGGGGGGGGGAAATGGGGAATGGAGGAAAGAGCAATATACAATGAAATGATCAGTTTCTGCTTCACAATATTCGTATTCCGTTGTTTGGAGTTCTGACTTAAACAACGTCCCGTTGTGAAACATTCGCACTCATTTTGATCGTGAATTCTCGTACAAAGCGATCGTATGAATTTCGAACGGAAAACTGCAATGCACAATAAAATGGTTACACTTTGAGTTGAAGGAACTGTATACCGATACGTTTGCCACAGTTTCAATAAATATTACATTTGTTCCATGTCAGTGTGTGTGTGTGTGTGTGTGTGTGTGTTTGTGTGTCTGTGTCTGTTTTTGTGTGTGTTTGCTCATTATATCTTTTAAGTCTATTCACATGTGTTTTTAGACAGCGAAATTGGAACAAAACAAAAAAATGGGGGTGGGACATGGGGTGACAGGCTTAACTTTCTAAGTTCAAAGGCATATTAAAAAGTAATGAAGATAACTTACTAGACAAAAAATATTTTTAAAAGTTTAAAACAATCAGGCTAAATCAAAGAAAACGACCTACAGGACAGATTATAATTACCTGCAGTTTGCAAATATAACGTCAGATCAATATCTTTTTCGTATAAATTCACATGTGATGCATAAAAAGATGACAGCATTTTCTGACAAAGTAAACTACGGTTTATTGCAATGTGATCACAGCTTATAAATTTGATTGTTTTGCTAAATTTAATTATAGCTGAATTGAGAGAGTATTTGTGTGCTAAGATACTTTCAATGATTGTAAAACTATCATAACATATGCTAAGTAAGTATAAATTACATCGTGCTTTTGCTCTGCGTATTGTAATGTATCTGTTTCTCGTTGAGAAAGTTGTAAATTAAGTTTATTACCGACTGCTATATTTACTGCCACCACATTTTGCTAGTCTGTCAGCCAAGTCATTATATATGTTGCAACAGTGACAATCAAGATGTAGTCAGAACAAGATTGAAGCAGCTGAAATGTAGGTAAAACATAGTATAAATGCTGGATCTTGAGGGTAAAACAAAACATTAAAAAATACCTTGTTTGTAAATGATCCTTCGGAGTATAAAACACGACGTTTCGAGCCCAGGCCCTTTGTCAAGTGAAAGAGAAGTGGAAAATAAAATGACAAAGGAGTATTGAAAACAGTTCAAGGAAAGGGGACAGATAATTGACTGCATATTATTTTTGTACTGAAACTTTTTCTAGTGCTAGCCTAAAAATTTTGAAGATCTCATTTGAATGCGTTGTTGTTTCCTGTGCTTTTGTTCTGATTATTTTTTTTGCATTAGTAGCCACTGCATTAGCCTCAATCATGTACTCAGCAACACACAATTTTCTCCAAAGGAAGGAAATCCGCCCTTTCATATAGTTATTGTGTTTTTGCACATAGGTACTCCAGGTACTAATTCAGCAGCTTGAAGTGTGTTCGGATGACATTTGGAGCTGGAAAATATACCTTTTGGCAATAAGCCAGCTTTACTAACCAAACCTGTTGCAAGCTATAACAAAATCTTAGTGAACTGCCTGCACGGCTTTTTGTTGGGTGATTTTTTTTCATCAAATTAAAGCTTTTGACAGCTTTATGTCGCAGTTCTTCGGTATGTTCCTTCCATCATGAATTAGAGGTGAAATGTACTTCCGGAAATTTTACATTAGTTTTATGTATTTCACTTCTTTTTCAGTTTTAAACAGTAATAACTCTGTCTAAAGAAGCACCATGTGTCTTTACACTGGACATTTTCCGACTCATTATCGTTCATGTGTTTTTATTTTCTAAAGGAAGTGTTCTTTTCCAAGGTAACATTCACTGAAATTTTTGTATCAACAGAGTATTCAAGCGAGAATATATTTCTTGAGACTTGTTTTGGCAGGTCAGACATAGAAGATAATTATTGAATAATAAGGGAGACATGAAAAAGACCTGTAGAGTAACCCTGTTCACAGATCCTTGTATGGAGTATGTATTGTTATTGTTATTTTTGTTTAAAGCCCAGTCGACTGCTAGAGTCACATCAGAGCTATAACCATTTCAAACACACACAATACTTCAACAAGTTTAAAAAAAAAGGAGAAGAAAATTAGGCACACTTGTACACATACCAATGCATTCACGCACATAATCTAAGGAGATGCCCCTGGTGTTGACCACTCCATCCAATTTATCTCACAAGGGATTTTAAAAACATACCTGAATACAAATTTCAGCATCACTAAGGACACTAAAATATATATATAAACAGGCCTTTAAATTACCAAAAATTGCTTCCGCATATCTCATTTTTCTAGAGCCAAAAATGCACTAAGAACATGTTCCCAAGTATCAATCATAAGAGAAAAAGTACGTAAGACTTTATCGTGCAAATACAGGTGAATGGAAGGTAGAAAATGATAGAAAGAAATGACAGAACGCAAAGGAGGAAGGCAGAACCAAAGAGAGTGACAGAAAACATGAAATTTCTGACACAGAATTTCCAGAAAGGTGGGGGATACTATTTAAACTGAAAGAGCCCCCGGCATCCCCATGGGGGTGAGTATGTATTGCGTGCTTTAGCTATAATACTTCGATCACTGAGAAAGGCTCTAATATAAACATGAATGTGCTCACTAAGGCCCATCTATTTTGATTTGAATGGAAGTGTCCCATTCCAGACGTGATCCTATGCTTTTTAAGATTTAAAAGAGGTTGGTAATTCACTTTTAACAAACTGTTTTTTGTTTGAGTTGCAAACTTAATCAAATGGTTAATTATTGGCTTACCTTCTAGAAATCCAGACGGACTTACGTGTATTATAATGTTTTCCTCACAAAAATATGCAACCCAATTTAAAATGATTGTTTCCATCAGTTTCCAAACATGAGATGAAAGCGAGATAGGTCTGCAATTAGCTAGATCAGAGTGGGGATAGTTAGCGTTGGGGATATGCAGCTTTTCATGTGTCGGGTATGCAACCATTTTCCCAGCATTTTAATATACTATCATACAAGTATAAAATCCATTTCTCACGCAAATAATTTCAGAGAGGAAACGAAATACTAAGAAACCTTTTGCTGATATTTTTGTGACAGAAAACAAACAAAGCAAAGAAAACAAACGAGACAGTCTTGAAGGAGGCAGGCACAAGAACATTAATGAAGAAGATCAGGAAAAGACAAACACCATTTCATAGGACATTTTATGAGGCAAGAGAAATTAGAGCACCTAGCCACAACAGGAAAGCTGGAGGGAAAAAGAGCGCAAGGTAGACCCTGAGAGAAACTACTGGAAGGACTTGCGCAGTGGCTGAGGACAGAGAGGGTGGGAGATATACTTGCAGCGGCAAAGAATAGATTCGTATGGAGGGCCATGATCGCCAACGCCATGCGGCAGGGCACATGATGATGATGATGATGATTCTGATTTTTTTTTCGTTGATGGTTTACCGCGCTACTACTGTTCAAAATGTAAAAACAGTCTCATGAGCCTTAGCCAGTATATAGTGGCTACTAGGTCTCATGTAACTAGTATGGAGTGGAAAAGGTTTCACTGAGTTAGTATTGTGACAGAAGCGTCATTTAGGCAGTATGGAGTGATATAGGCCTCACCCACATGCACAGAGAGGTAGAGGTCTCGTTTAGTTTAGAGTAGTATACTGAGTATGGAGCGGTAGATGCCTGACGTAGGTAGTATGGAATGGTAGAGCCCTGACTAAGGTAGTATGGAGTGATACAGACCTAATGTAGTGTAGAGTGGTAGAGACCTGACTAAGGTAGTATGGAGAAGTAGAGGTCGGACTAAGGCAGTATAGACTGTAAGAACCTGACTAAAGTAGCAGGTAGCGGTACCAACCCGACTAAGGTAGTACAGAGCGGTAGAGACCTGACTAAGATAGTATGAAGTGGTCGAGACATGACTAAGGTAGTATGGAGTGGTAGAGACCGGATTAAGGTAGTATGGAGTGGTAAGAACCGGACTACATTAGTATGGAGTGTAGACGCCTGACTAAGGTAGTATGGAATGGCACAGACCTGACGAAGGTAGCGTGGAGAGGTAGAGACCTGCCTAAGGTAGTATGGAGGGGTAGAAGTCTGGCTAAGGTAGTATGGAGTGGTAGAGACCTGACTAAGAGAGAATGGAGTGGTAGAGACCTGGCTAAGCTAGTATGGAGTGATAAAGACCTGACTAAGGTAGTATGGAGTGTTAGAGACCAGCTTAGGTTGTATGGAGTGGTAGAGACCTGACTAAGGTAGTATGGAATGGTACAGACCTGACTAAGGTAGCATGGAGTGGTAGAGACCTGACTAAGGTAGTATGGAATGGTACAGACCTGACTAAGGTAGTATAGAGTGGTAGAGACCTGACTAAGGTAGTATGGAGTGGTACAGACCTGACTAAGGTAGTATGGAATGGTACAGACCTGACTAAGGTAGCATGGAGTGGTAGAGACCTGACTAAGGTAGTATGGAGTGGTACAGACCTGACTAAGGCAGTATGGAGTGGTAGAGACCTGACTAAGGTAGTATAGAGTGGTAGAGACCTGACTAAGGTAGTATGGAGTGGTAGAGACCTGACTAAGGTAGTATGGAGTGGTAGAGACCTGACTACGGTAGTATGGAGTGGTAGACACCTGACTAAGGCAGTATGGAGTGGTAGAGACCTGACTAAGGTAGTATGGAGTGGTAGAGACCTGACTACGGTAGTATGGAATGGTAGAGACCTGACTAAATTAGTATGGAGTGGTACATACCTGACTAAGGTAATACACAGTGGTAGAGACCTGTCTAAGGTAGTATAGAGTGGTAGAGACCTGACTAAGGTAGTATGGAGTGGTAGAGGCCTGACTAAGGTAGTATGGAATGGTAGAAGCCTGAATAAGGTAGTATGGAGTGGTAGAGACATGACTAAGGTAGTATGGAGTGGTAGAGACCTGACTAAGGTAGTATGGAGTGGTAGAGACCTGACTAAGGTAGTATGGAGTGGTAGAGACCTGACTAAGGTAGTATGGAGTGGTAGAGACCTGACTAACGTAATACGGAGTGACAGAGGCCTGAGTAAGGTAGTGTGGAGAGGAAAAGACCTGACCAAGGTAGCGTGGAGTGGTAAAGACCTGACTAAGGTAGTATGGAGTGGCAGAGACCTGACTAAGGGAGTATGGAGTGGTAGAAGTCTGAATAAGGTAGTATGGATTGGTAGAGACCTGACCAAGGTAGTATGGAGTGGTAGAGACCTGACTAAGGTAGTATGGAGTGGTAGAGACCTGACTAAGGTAGTATGGAGTGGTAGAAGTCTGAATAAGGTAGTATGGATTGGTAGAGACCTAAGGTAGTATGGAGTGGTAGAGACCTGACTAAGGTAGTACACAGTGGTAGAGACCTGACTAAGGCAGTATGCAGTGGTAGAGACCTGACTCAGGTAATATGGACTGGTAGTGACCTGACTAAGGTAGTATGTAGTGGCACAGACCTGACTAAGGTAGTATGGAGCGGTAGAGACCTGACTAAGGTCGTATGGAGTGGTAGACACCTGACTAAGGTAGTATGGAGTGGTAGAGACCTGACTAAGGTAGTATGAAGTGGTAGACACCTGACTAAGGTAGTATAATAATAATAATAATAATAATAATATAATAATAATTAATAATTACAATATTTATATAGCGCAAAATCTTGATAAAATCAAATCTAAGCGCTGAAACACACACGCACACGCACGCACACACACACACACACACATACACACACACACACACACACACACACACACACACACACACACACACACACACACACACACACACACACACACGCATGGCTATAAATGGGGAGAAAGAATAAAAGCAATGGAAAATTAGACTCCTTAAGTGGTAGAGGCCTGACTAATGTATTGTGGAGTGGTAGAGGCCTGACTCAGGTAGTATGGGGTAGTACAAATCTGTCCAAGGTGGATTGGAGTGGTAGAGACCTGACTAAGGTAGTATGGAGTGGTAGAGACCTGACTAAGGTAGTATGGAGTGGTAGAGATCTGACTAAGGTAGTGTGGAGTGGTAAAGACCCGACTAAGGTAGTGTGGAGTGGTAGAGACCTGACTAAGGTAGTATGGAGTGGTAGAGATCTGACTAAGGTCGTATGGAGTGGTAGAGACCTGACTAAGGTAGTATGGAGTGGTAGAGACCTGACTAAGGTAGTATGGAGTGGTAGACACCTGACTAAAGTCGTATGGAGTGGTAGAGACCTGACTAAGGTAGTATGGAGTGATAGAGAACTGACTAAGGTAGTATGGAGTGATAGAGAACTGACTAAGGTAGTATGGAGTGATAGAGAACTGACTAAGGTAGTATGGAGTGATAGAGACCTGACTAAGGTAGTATGGAGTGATAGAGACCTGACTAAGGTAGTATGGAGTGGTAGAGACCTGACTAAGGTAGTATGGAGTGATAGAGAACTGACTAAGGTAGTATGGAGTGATAGAGAACTGACTAAGGTAGTATGGAGTGGTAGAGATCTGACTAAGGTAGTATGGAGTGGTAGAGACCTGACTAAGGTAGTATGGAGTGGTAGAGACCTGACTAAGGTAGTATGGAGTGGTAGAGACCTGACTAAGGTAGTATGGAGTGGTAGACACCTGACTAAGGTAGTATGGAGTGGTAGACACCTGACTAAGGTAGTATGGAGTAGTACAAACCCAAGGTCGTATGGAGTGATAGAGATCTAACTAAGGTAGTATGGAGTGTTAAAGACCAGACTAAGGTAGTATGGAGTGGTAGAGACCTGACTTAGGTAGTATGGAGTGATAGAGATTGACTTTGGTAGTATGGAGCGGTAGAGACCTGACTAAAGTGGTACGGAGCGGTAGAGATCTGACTAAGGTAGTATGGAGTGGTACAGACCTCAGAAATATCGGGTCAGCTGATTAAAGGCAGGTTCTACTTCACCTGCTCTCTGCTTTACCTTCCCAACACATTAACAGGGTGAGGTAGCCATTCACAGCTGGCATAACAGGACGTTGCATGTACAAAAGTTCGGGTAGAAGGCGAGGACTCCATCTGTACGCCAACCAGCCTCATGATGATGATGTAACAATGAAGGACACCCTGTCGATTGGACGGATGACTAAAGCCTACTGTTCTCATAGCCTGATGTCGGTCTTCATGTGGGATAGAAAACCAATTTTAGTTTTTCCACAGGCACTGCATGGGAAAGCGTCCTGCAACCTTGGGTTTTGCTTCCACCGGTCTCTCTTCTGTTGAATAACAGCTGTTCTGCCCTGTTAAAATATGTTTGTGCCTCGCATTACTGCTGTCACCAACTGACTGTGTTGTGGCCAGTGTCTTCCCTGTTGGTGGTGTTGATGCCACATCTGATGAAGCTGGCCTTCAGGGAATCCTGGTTTTGCTTTTGTCATTTTCCCTGGTTGCAGTTTCCTTGTGTCAGCTTTCCGTACAGGAACATCTTCGGGATGCGGTTGTCTTCCAAACTTCAAATTCGTCGTGGATAAAAACGTCTGTCTGTATTATCCGTTTTTCATTGTTGCAAGGCTTTGTCATAGGCAGTGACTGAATGCCTCATTGCTCCGGAAATTTTAAAGTGTGGAGGGGACGTGCCATTCTCTACCTGGCATCATAGGATAAACGATGAAACAGCCTATTGTTGATGTTTTACTATCCCAGAAACTGACTGCACCTAACTTGGTTTTCTCAAGAAAACAAAAGGAAAATGTACTTTAAGTGAAGTACAACCATAATCAGATGTATAACTGGAATCAAGTTGATCTGGCCACAACACTCCCCTCCATCCACCCCACACCTTCAACTTCAAAACTTCATTGCACAGCCTGTGCTCGACCGTGAACATGTCAGACATGGTGACACTGGTTATCCTGGCAACAGGCATGGAGCCAGAGGAGTACGTAAAGGCAAAGTTTTGGCCGATAAAATGGAATACAAACGCTTAGGTCTGAAAATGAAATACCAAGTTCACTGTGCTTCAGGTCGTATTAGATGTCTTTCTATGCTTCTTGTACTATTTTGCGTGGGATCAGTCACTCAGGACAATCTGCATTTGCTGTTATACATTTTGTGCCAGCGGCCTCCAGTCCATCCAGCTGTGAATAAGTACCTAACCCTCGTCGAGTTTGGGGAAGGTAAAAGTGGCGAAGGAGACAAGTGGGACCCGCCCTTTAAGCAGCTGACCCAAGAGTGATGAGGTCTCTGCCACCTAACTGTCCGGCTTCTTTTACCTTTGTGACTGTGCTAGGTTGTCGTGTGGTGGTGCGTTATAGCCAGTGGACAGGACTGCCATTCATACATAACCTCTTCTTCCTCTGCCAGCAAAGTGAAAACATCTGTGTCAGTAGACACGGGCTCCAACACAAATCGAACCAACAGCGCCTTCCAGGCGACGTCTGTTGGTCTGTTTAAAGAGTTCTCTCTTTGGCCCTGTTATGCAAGTTCGACGTCTGTCGTCTGTTTACAGCTCTCTCTTTGGCCCTGTTACAGTGCAAGTCCGACGTCTGCTGGTCCGTTTACATCTCTCTCTTTGGCCCTGTTACAGTGCTAGTCTGACGTTTGTTGATCTGTTTACAGCTCTCTATCTGACCCTCTTACAGAGCAAGTCTGACGTTTGTTGATCTGTTTACAGCTCTCTATCTGACCCTCTTACAGTGCAAGTCTGACGTTTGTTGATCTGTTTACAGCTCTCTATCTGACCCTCTTACAGAGCAAGTCTGACGTTTGTTGATCTGTTTACAGCTCTCTACCTGACCCTGTTACAGTGCAAGTTCGATGTCTGTTGGTCTGTTTACAGCTCTCTATCTGACCCTCTTATACATGTAGTGCAAGTCTGACTTCTGTAGGTCTGTTTACAGCTCTCTATCTGACCCTGTTACAGTGCAAGTCTCAAGTCTGTTGGTCTGTTTACAGCTCTCTATCTGACCCTGTTACAGTGCAAGTCTGACGTCTGTTGGTCTGTTTACAGCTCTCTATCTGACCCTGTTACAGTGCTAGTCTGACGTCTGTTACAGTGCAAGTCTGACGTCTGTTACAGTGCAAGTCCGACGTCTGTTGGTCAGTTTACAGCTCTTTCTTTGGCCCTGTTACAATGCAAGGCTGACGTCTGTTGGTCTGTTTACAGCTCTTTCTTTGGCCCTGTTACAATGCAAGTCCGACGTCTGTTGGTCTGTTTACAGCTCTTTCTTTGGCCCTGTTACAATGCAAGTCTGATGTCTGTTGGTCAGTTTACAGCTCTTTCTTTGGCCCTGTTACAATGCAAGGCTGACGTCTGTTGGTCAGTTTACAGCTCTTTCTTTGGCCCTGTTACAATGCAAGTCTGATGTCTGTTGGTCTGTTCACAGCTCTTTCTTTGGCCCTGTTACAATGCAAGTCTGATGTCTGTTGGTCAGTTTACAGCTCTTTCTTTGGCCCTGTTACAATGCAAGGCTGACGTCTGTTGGTCAGTTTACAGCTCTCTCGTTGGCCCTCTTACAATGCAAGTCTGATGTCTGTTGGTCAGTTTACAGCTCTTTCTTTGGCCCTGTTACAATGCAAGTCCGATGTCTGTTGGTCAGTTTCCAGCTCTTTCTTTGGCCCTGTTACAATGCAAGGCTGACGTTTGTTGGTCAGTTTCCAGCTCTTTCTTTGGCCCTGTTACAATGCAAGTCTGACGTTTGTTGGTCAGTTTACAGCTCTTTCTTTGGCCCTGTTACAGTGCTAGTCTGACGTTTGTTGGTCAGTTTACAGCTCTCTCTTTGGCCCTGTTACAGTGCAAGTCTGACGGCTTTCCCACCTGACTATGGCGCCTGTCACTAGGTGGGAGGGGAATTGGGGGCGGTTACCTAGGTGACGGGAGCAACACTGTGTTAGTTACACAAGTTTCTCTGCTCGGGGACGTTTCCATACGGCTCCTAGTGACCAGTCAACACAGCAGGTGGTCGCTTTGCCCAGGCCCGTGGAAAACAGACCAAGACAAAGCCTTTGTCTAATGTATCTGCTTGTTCTTTTTCTACAGTCAAGCCACAACCTTATCACAATCTTCAATTAAAAAAGGCAGATCATCATTTTGTATCGATTAGAGGGAAGTGCTTATCTATGTGTGTGTCTTTCTGTGAGAAGAGTGTGTGAACGAGAATTCGTCCGCTTTTTATAGATTGATCTTCACCAGAATGTGGTCAAAGGTATAGACAATGGGCAATTCAAGGTCACACGGACCAAACATGTGTCTACAACAAGCACCTTTTCAGGAAGGTGTATGTAAACAGCACTTTCTCAAGAACTTCTGCCAGTGACAATATCCATAAGATGTTTTTACCTAGGAACCAGAACTATCCAGTTGGAAATGAGACACTTATCCACTTGCCGTAGTCGTCTCATAATGATGAACATTGCTGTAATATATGTGCAGCACAGTAGACAACATTATTTATCGTCTTCCTTATCGCCTTTCTTCATCTTGAAAATGGTGATTATTTGATTTGTATGCATTTACCTCAGGACATACGGGAATGTGCATGGAAAACACTGAGAGAGAGGGGAGAGCGAGAGAGAGAGAGAGAGAGAGAGAGAGAGAGAGAGAGAGAGAGAGAGAGAGAGAGAGCTAAATTCAGGTGACATGCTTTCCGAAAACAATTTGCAAAAACATGTTGCAGTATGTGCAGTATTTGTGGGGAATCTGAAATATCTGTTGTTATAGGTGCACGATTTGTATTTCTATCGCTGTTGATGAGAACACAGTGATATGCGACCTATGAAGGGCTGTATGTTGTCTCCATTCATGACGACAACCTTGTCTGATAGGCCTTTTAGGACGTATTCAATTAAGACAAAGAAATGAGTCCTGAGTGCCGCACCACACTACACCCTTTCCCACACCACCACTACCACCACCACCACTGCCACAGGTACCAGCCCACACACACACACACACGCATACACAGTGTATGCAGACCCATCCGCACCCTTCTTTTCTTTCCCCCCTTTCAACACACACACATGCGGATAGAAGGTCATAAATTAATTCTACAGCACGAACTGTAAATCCAGTCTGACCGCAATAAACGGCCGCAGCTGTGATGGCGACGTATGGCATACACGTTTTGCTATACACTGCTCAGGGCACCAATCCCACGTGACATGGTTTTCTTAAGGGGAGGGGGGATAAGAACAAAAACGTGCTGTACCTAAATCACGATGAACCATCTTTTCATTCATATTCAAGCATGTGTGTGTTTGCGTGTGCGTGCGTGCGTGCGTGCGTGTGTTTGTGTATGTGTGTGTGTGTGTGTGTGTGTGTGTGTGTGTGTGTGTGTGTGTGTGTGTGTGTGTGTGGTGTCTGTACTCGTATGTGTGAGTGTTAAACAGCGAAAACCATATTTTATATATTGTTTATCTGCGGCCATGCTATGTTTCCATGTCTTTCTCACCTTGTCTGTGCCACTGTGTCTTTATGTCACCATGTCTTTCTCACGATGTCTGTGTCATCGTGTCTTCTGTCACCGTGTCTTACGTCATCGTGTCTTATGTCACCGTGTCTTCTGTCACCATATCTTTGTCACCGTGTCTTTGTCACCGTGGCTGTGTCACCTTTTCTCTCAGTATTCTAGGCGTGATGTGGGGTTGTTTCAGAGGTGTTGCAATTGTTCTAGGATGCTCCAAAGGTTCTTTTGAAGGTGTTCTGGAGGAAATTCTGCGGGTGTTCCAAGATTTTTTCTGAATGTGTTCTGGGATGTTCTGTGGGTATTTCAGAGGTGTTCTGAAGATGTTCTAGGGATATTCTGTGAATGTTCCGGGTGTGCTCTGAAAAGTGTTCCAGGTACATTTTGCGTGTGTTCCAGGGATGTTCTGAAGATGTTCTAGAAAGACCCTGTGGACATTCCGGGGGTATTCGACACGTTTAGAACACATGGGACATGCATCACAACACACCTAGAACGTAATAATCATATCACGATAATCTATGAACACTTTGAAATATATGGTCTTTGTTGAAACAACAACAACAAAAAATAAGACATATTTCGAGACATGTTAAACATGGTGACATACAGATATGATGACACAGATATGGTGACATACAAACACTCGGTTAAATAAAGACTTAATGACATGTAGACAAGTTGACACAGAGACATTACAGTGACATACAGACAGAGTAACACATAGACATGGTGACATATAGACATGGTGATATACAGACATGGTAACAGACACACAGCGCCATACAGACATGGTGACACATAGACATGATGACATCATCATCACCACCGTGTGCCCTGCCACATGGCGTTGGCAATCATGGCTCTCCATACGAATCTATCCGTTGTCGCTGCAAGTACATCTCTCACCCTGTGCGTCCTCAGCCACCCTCCAAGTCCGTCCAATATTTTCTCTCTGGATCTACTTGGTGTTCTCTTTCCCTCCAGCTTTCCTCTTGTGACCAGGTGCTCTAATTTCTCTTGCCTCATAAAGTCTCCTATAAATGTTGCTTGTCTCTTTCTAATCTTCTTTATTAATGATCTTCTTGTTTCTGCCTCCTTCAAGACTTTCTCCTTTGTTTTCTTTGCAGTCCATGGAACTCTCAACATTCTTCTTAGAAACCACATTTCAGTTGCCTCAATTTTGTTCTGACATTGCGTGTTGACTGTCCACGCTTCGCAACCGCACAACAGTATCGGTTCTATATGACATTCAAAAACTCTCTTCCTGATGTTAATTGATAGGCGTTTGTTGGTAAGAATGCTTTTCATCTTCTTGAATGCTGTTTTGGCTTGGCCGATTTTGCTGGCCATTCCCAGATTTTAAATTTATGAAAGTTGTGCCATTTGCTGTTATTTTGCATGATTTTTTGTTTTTTGCTGATTACCATGACTTCATTCTTCTTGCTATTTAGCTCCAGCCCTTTATTTTCGCTTTCTGTTTCTATTATATTCACAAGGTTTTGTAGGTTCCTTTCATTTTCTGCTATTAGCACGGTGTCATCTGCGCAAAGAATGTTATCATTTTTCCTCCAATCTTATCCCAGGGCATTCTTTTAGGTTTCTCATGATGATTTCGTTGTAAAGTGAAAACAAATATGTTGAGAGCCTTTGACATTTTGGAAAGAGCTTATATAGGTTTTTCTATTTTCATTGCTGCTGTTTGTTCCCAATATATATTTCTGATTATTCTTAACTCATTTCCATTAGTATTGAGACTTTCTAGTTAGAATTGAGACTTTGGCGTCTTACCCGATCGAAAGCTTTCGTATAATACAGAAAGCATATGCATAAATCCTTAGTCAACTCGACTGACCTCTCTATGATAGTACTTAGGATGTATATGGCATTAATAGTTCTTTTCCCTTTGACAAATCTACATCGTTCTTCTGCTTTTTCTCTATTTATGTTCCTTGTCCTCATCATGGTTATTCTTAACAGGATTTTTACATGACTCATTAACCTGATTGTACGATGGAGTTCGCATTCTATAACCACTGCTTTCTTTGGAAGTGCAATAAAATTTGATTTTGACATATCTCTGGGGATTTTTCCGGTGTCATAAATTTCATTTACGAGGACTGTTATTTTTTTCAATTCCGAGTTCTTCTAGGGTTTCAGTCATTTCTGTAGTAATATTGTCTGGTCCCGCTTTCATCTTTTTCAATGCTGCTCTAACTTCATCTTTCATTATTGGTGGTCTTTCAACATTCTTTCTTGTAATGTGTTCTTCGTTTCTGTCATCGTTAAAAAGGTCTTTAATGTACTCTCCCCATCTATCTAATATTTTGTCTTTTTCCATGATAAGCGTATCATCTTTCGATTCTAAGCAACCACTTGACGTGCATGTCTTTTTTTTCCTGTGGGCAATTTCTGTAATGTTTCTGTACATAAACTTAGGGTCTGGTGTGCGTCGGTCTTCTATTTCTGTGCACTTTGTTTCCAGCGAAGTTTCCTCAGCTTCATTGCACCTGTTCCTGATTTCCTTGTTTATCTTTTTGTATACTTCCTCCGTTCTTCCGTCAAGGCTATAATTTCTTTTGTCATCCAGTTCTATTTTGCTTTTCTTTCAACTCTAGGGATTTCTTCACAACCTTCACTGATCGAGTTTCTCAACTTTGTCCATTGTTCCTCACTGTCACCAATGTCTCCAGGGCGCTGAATTTGTTTTTAACATGCACGTTAGATTTTTCACGGGTCGCTTCACCTGTCTTTAAGAGTGCACGATTTAGTTTAATGTTACTTTTCTTCAGTTTCATCCTAAATCTTCCCATTACAGGATTGTGGTCACTGTTGCAGTCTGAGCCTGGTAGTGTTTTTTGCTATCAGTAAAGAAGTTCTAAAACTTTTATTTATCAGGATGTGATCAATTGAATTGCTTACGTTACTCTTCGCAGATGATGTAGCTTTATTATCAACAACACCACGTGGTCTACAAAACCAATTAAATGTGTTACAGTCTTGCTGCAATAACATGAAATTCAACGTCAATATTGAGAAAACTGAAGTTATGGTAGTCAGAAAAGGGGGAGTCTTAGGAAAACAAGAAAAGTGGTTTTATCATGGTGCACGATTAGAAGAGGTCAATAAATATTGCTATTTAGGATTTAACTTTACAACTTAGATTAGCACTAAGATAGGCACATAACATTTAGTCACAAAAGATAAGAAAGCAACTGTATTGTTAAATAGGGCATTTCAAAAGTATGACATAAACACAAATATTTTCTTCAAGAAATTTGACTCTAAGATTCAACCCATCTTGTATTCTTCAGAGGTATGGGGGATTTCAGACTGGAACGTATCGAGAAAGTACACGTGTTAGCGTGTAAAAGATTCTTGGGTACACTAACAATACACCTAACAAAATGGTGTATGGTGATTTAGGAAGATTCCCTCTGTATGTTAACTCCTCCGTGAATTGTCTGAGCTATTGCTTTATAAAGTATTGTATATGGGTCCAGACAGACAGATTACCTTTCAAAACGTACGAACTGTTAATTGAATTAGGTAGATTTGGGAAAGAATGCTTGATTTCAAAACTAAGGGAAATTTAAATACTGTGTGGTTGCATAAAGACGTGGGAAATGTGAAGGCGTTTTCGCATGACTTTAAACAGAAACTGTTAGATCTATTCATACAAGAATGGTCGAATACCATCGAGATAGATATAACAGTTACAGATCATTTAAGACCATTCGTGAAAAGAAAAAGTATGTGTACCGTACGGATACTTACTGTTTCAGGGTTGCTATTTCACAGGCACGATTTAATGTTCTCCTAATTAACAATAGCATACACAGGTACAGTGAGTCTGATCAAGGAAAAGCATGCCCATGCTGTGGTTCACAATACGAAAATGAACAGCACTTGTTATTTCATTGTTCCACGTACACAGATCTTAGGAAAAGTTTTTTAGGTAATTTAGTTATGTGCCCATGTACACTCTGTTCAAAACAACTAATGACCAGCATAGACATAGTCTATGTAGATCTCTTTTTCATGCCATCAAGAGAAGGAGAAAGTTGATAATGGGAGATGGAACAGAGGTTACTCGTAGCGCTTAGAGTCAACCTGGCATCCTACTCAATACACAGCATTAAAAAAAAATCACAGAATGATTTGTTGGGTTTTAGCCAATTGAATGTGAGTAAATTGATTATTTGGTTGATTTTGCTTTTGTGAATTGATTAAGTGTGTCAACGGCAGATGTGATGTGTCTAGTGTGTCGGCTAGTGAATGCGTGCTCGTCACCTCTCACTTTCAGCCTGCACCGCTGGCTAGCACTGCTGCTTGCAGCTATGCGAAAATAAGAGCAGAATGCGTAAGTCCCTTCCTGTCAGTACATAGCCTCACCATCAGCAAGCCCTACGTTATGCCTCCTCGTGGCGACAGGCGGTAACTGAGCACTTCACAGACTCAGGCTAAATCTCGAGGGACTCGGAGGAGGTCTGGCCCCCAGACGTGCGGCACGCAGGCCCACCGGCGTGTGGATATGCCCTGGTGCCCACGAACCAGACTCCCAGCTATGGGTAAATAGCTCCACTGTCTTGTGGACATCTCGGGAGAGAATAAGGCTAAGGGAGGTAACCCTGAAAGAAAAAAAATCACCCTAAAAAATCACCCTACTGCCTTGTAGGTTGTCGTGGGAACGACAAAGGCTAGCGGAGAGACCGAAAAAAAAAAAAAAAAAGAAAAAAAAGACCGATGGAAGGCAACGGGAAACCACCATCGTATTCTCCCCAGAAAAATTATGGACAGTGAAAATAAAAATGAACATTTACAGGCCATTTTATGAGGAAAGGGGAACTGGAACACCTGGTCACAACGGGAAAGCTGGAGGGAAAGAGAGCACCGGGTAGACCCAGGGAGAAGATGCTAGACGGACTTGCAGAGTGTCTGGGGACAAGGAGGGTGGAAGAGATGCTCGAGGCAACAAGAGATAGAGACAGATGGAAGTCCATAATCGCCAACGCCATGCGGCAAGGCACCTGATGATGATGATGAATTGATTAACTTGATGCCTTGTGAATTGATATACGTGTGAACTGATGACGCAAGCGAAGGCTTAAATGACTAATCTTTGTAGAGTGGGTTACATATCTGATTGAATGATTGGTTGATTGAGTGATTTAGTTGGTTGGTTGTTTGGTTGGTTGATCGATTATTGATTGGTTGATTGACTGCTGAGTGAGTAAGTGATTCATTAGTTGGCTGGTTTGTTCAGTTGAATGATTGGTGATTAACTCTTTAATTTTTTTAATTTTTTTTGTTAATTTCGAGATTAACTCGGCAATTGGTCTAATTATTACCTTTTTGATAAACTGTTGATTGGAGATTTGTTGTATCAGTGGATTGGTGGACTTACAATAGAGTTAACTGATCGGTTGATTGAATGAGAGGTTATCAACTTGATGATCTTTTGATTGATCAGTCAGTATGATTGATTGATAGGTTGGTAAGTTTGACAGTCTGATCGATAAATTGTTGATTGATAAACAAACAGTATGGACGTGATGAGGAGTCATATGGATAAATGATTCATCTATGGACTGATGGATGGATACATTGATTCAGTGACTGATTGTATGATTCATATTATTTATTGATTCGTCAACTGATTGATATGTTGGCAGATTATCCAATGACGACAAATAATATATAAATAGTCATGGTTTGAGCAATGGATTTAAAGACATGTTGATTAACTACCTATTGATGAAAATCATATTTATAGGAAATTATTTTGATGTTGATGTAGTTTCAGACAGGGGATGTAAATATAATTATCATTATGTATCACTGATGATTTGCATTTAGGGTCACTCCAGATTGTGGACTGCATTGACTTGTAAAATATGCATGAAATTAACAAAATCCCAGTCCCATCCCCACCCATCCTATTGTTTGTATTGTGGTCCAAGGCCACTGTACATTAAACTGAGTCTGAGTCTGAGTCTGAGTCTGAGTCTGTGTCTGTGTCTGAGTCTCTGTCTCTCTCTCTCTCTCTTTCTCTCTCTCTCTCTCTTTCTCTCTCTCCTTTTTCTCGCCTCTTTCTTTATACCATTGTTTTCACTTGACGGCCCATCCATCTGTGTGTCCTAAAGAAACTGTTTTACACTTGTTGTCAACTGGAGCAGTCCTGAAAGAGCAAGTCTAGGGCAACAAAAAGGACTTGACGACCACATGTTTCATTCACACTACCGCTCTCACCATTCACTGAATCGTAATCATACTCGAAACACAGACACAGACACAGACACAGACACAGACACACACAGACACAGACACAGACACAGACACACACACAGACACACACACACAACACACACACACACACACACACACACACACACACACACACACACACACACACACACACACACACACGGAGACTTTTCTTGATCCTTCGACAATAAGAAAGACGAGAAGTAGAACAGGATGATGGTGATGATAATGGTGATGGTGGTGGCGGTGGTGGTGGTGATATGAAAATTTAATTGCCTGGTGGACACAGTGAGAAGGATGTATGGTGTGTGTGGTGTGTGTGTGTGTGTGTGTGTGTGTGTGTGTGTGTGTGTGTGTTGTGTGTGTGTGTGTTGTGTGTGTGTGTGTGTTGTGTGTGTGTGTGTTGTGTGTGTGTGTGTGTGTGTGTGTGTGTGTGTGTGTGTGTGTGTGTGTGTGTGTGTGTGTGTGTGTGTTGTATAAGATAATCTAATATGATTGTGAATGTTGGTTATGTCATTATTGATATTGTTTTCATGATTATTATTGCTGTCCTTGTGATTAATGATACTGTCAATATCTTATATCTTTATGAGGTTAATTTATGCATATATGGGAAAGATGGGGGTGGTCTTATCGGTGTACATGCGCCAATGCCACTTATAGTTCGGTAAAGTAGCGCTGTATAAGATCTACTCATTGTCGTTATCATCATCAGCAGCAGCAACATCAGCAGCAACATTATTAATGCAGTTGTTGTAACGTTGTTTCAATCGCCACTTTAAAAAAAAGAGCCATTGTTTTATAGCGACAGAAGAGATATGTTGCGTGGTGTGTGTGTGTGTGTGTGTGTGTGTGTGTGTGTTTGTGTGTGAGTGTGTGAGTGTGTGTGCATGTGTGTGTGTGTGTGTGTGTGTGTTTGTGTGTGAGTGTGTGAGTGTGTGTGCATGTGTGTGTGCGTGAAAGAGAGAGAGAGAGAGAGAGAGAGAGAGTGTATGTGTGTGTGTGTGTGCGTGCGCGCGCGCGCGCGCGTGTGCGTGTGTGCATGTTTATGTGTATGTCAAAATCTTGTGAGCAAAATTTTCTTAGCTGTTTCTGGATGGATTTTTACAAAATTTGGGTCAAAGGTGTTGAGTGTATCATTATCGTAGTCATCATCGACGTCATCCTAATTATCAGCTTCACTTTTTCTTTCTTTTCTTCTTTTTTATTTTTTCATCATCATCATCATCATCGTCGTCGTCGTCGTCGTCATCATCATTATGATCATATCGTCTTCCTGTTCCCTCTTCCCCTCCTCATTTTCCTTTTGTTCTTCTTCTTTTTGTCCTTCTTTTTCATTTTCATCATGATCATTATTATCATTGTCTTCTTGTTCTTCTCTAACATCAATGACAATAAATGTTCCTCAAATGGAAAAAAAATTAGATGGAACATGACATTGCAGACAGCAGTGCCACACACACTAAGCCACATATGTCTACTCTCAGCTTCCTTACTGATGGGTCACACACTTACACACGAATGACAGGCGCGATGGTCAAATGAGTAAGACGTCGGACTTCCAATCGTAAGGTCCGTGTTCCATCCTATCTGAGTACCTGCCTCCCGTTGGGCTAAGGGTGGAGATTTTTCCGATTACTCTGTTCAAATGATATTCCTGTAATGTGAGACATGGACCCTCATACCGGAAAGACAAATCCAAATTATGGAAAAATACATGTTATCACAAGATACAAAACACTGATCATATCACCAAAGAACATGTGCGCCAAACCATCACCAGCACTCTGGACAATATGAGAATCTGCTGACGTATGACATCAGTTAAGAAAATAAAATTACGTAGGTATAACCATGTAACAAGAAGACCCACTTTCTAAATCAGTCCCCAAGAGAACTGTTTGTGAGAGGCAGACGAAGGGGAAGACAGAAAAACAATTTGGATTGAGAGTATTGCAGAATGGACAGAGAAACCATTTGAAAAGACCATTTGAAAAGACCCAGGCTCTGGCACACAACCGATATAGCTAGAAGAATTTGATGAATAACT
>CM060311.1:47610191-47612691 GCA_030674185.1 Monoplex corrugatus
TGAAAAAAGACTTTTTAATGTTAAATTTTGGAACATAAAAGGCTGCTCCAGCGGTCTGATTTGCTAAGACTGACCCATCGGTAAAAATGTGGAGGTGGGTACGTTACTTTTCATCGATGTGTTCACAAGCTGTGGATAGCGTAATGTTGAAGTTATTATCTTTTTTAACAACTGCATAATCGAGATCAAATGTGGCCTTTAGCATTTCCCATGTACGATAGGCGTTATCATTGGTTTCTCGGCTATTTCATCCATAGTTATGTTGGACTGTTTGATCGGGTCAGATATGTAAGTGGCGACTGTAATTTGTGATGAAAGTTTTTTGCTCATTTTGGAAAGTCAATATCAGACCTGATTTTAATTTCTTTGCTCACAAAATTATCCGCTTGTGAAGTAGTTCTAATTGCAAACTTTGCTATAGCTCGCTCACGATGGTTGTTTAGAGGTAGAATTCCAGCAACTTTGTACGTTTCCAAAGTAGAAGCATGAGTTGGTACACCTAGTGCAATTTTAAGACTTTTGCAGTTCAAGCTCTGAATCCATTTTAGTAAATAGTTAGGTGCATTGAAAAAAAAACTTGCGCGTAGGATAATTCAGACCTGACAGCGCTGTTGACAGATGAATCAGTATATTTGTATCCATTCCCCAGGGTAATTTGCTTATTATCTTAAGAAAATTTACGGATTTTCGCGCTTTTGTTAAAATATAATCAAAATGCAGATGCACATCAGAAATAGCTGGCAGAATCGGCCAAGCCAAAACAGCATTCAAGAAGATGACAAGCATTCTTACCAACAAATGCCTATCAATATAACATCAGAAAGAGAGTCCTTGAATGTTATATAGAACCAATACTGTTGTACGGATGCGAGGCGTGGACAGTCAGCAAGCAAAGCCAGAGCAAGATTGAGGCAGCCGAGATGTGGTTTCTCAGAAGAATGTTGAGAGTTCCATGGACAGCAAAGAAAACAAACGAGACAGTCTTGATGGAGGCAGACACAAGTAGATCACTCATAAGGAAGATTAGGAAAAGACAAGCAACATTTATAGGCCATTTTATGAGGAAGGGGGATTTGGAGCATCTGGTCACAACGGGAATTCTGGAGGGAAAGAGAGCACCAGGTAGACCCAGGGAGAGAATGCTGGACGGACTTGCAGAGTGGCTGGGGATGAGGAGGGTGGGGGAGATGTTAGGGGCAACGAGAGATAGAGATGGTTGGAAGTCCATGGTCGCCAACGGCATGCGGCAGGGCACCTGATGATGATGATAATCAAAATGGACATTCCAGCTTAATTTCGACGTGGTGTAAACTCCCAGAAATTTTACGACCTGTTTGTAATTAAACACTTCACCAAGCAGTTTGAAAGTAGGCAAGTTATTTGAGTTACCACCAGGATCAAACAGCATCATGTTAGTTTTTTCTGCTGACAACGAAAGACCATTTTCTAACATGCAGTTTCCAAGATTATCAAGATCAATTTGATACAATTTCCTGATGTAATTCCGCGTTCTCTGTGGAGTTGTCTTTTTTAAAGTGATATTCATCCAAGTGCATATATCATGAGCATACTCTACTTAAACAACACAATTTAAAAGAGCTTTAGGAAGATCCTGTATAAGGATATTGAATGAAATATCAGTTCAAAATATATGTAAAAAATTGCAGTATTCCTTTTTATATCATTTCAGATTAATTGTTACCACATATTTTCGTATTCAACTGAACGCTTTAAAAACAAAATATTGTAAAAACGTTTTATGTATTTGCGGTGAACAATTCACATTGTATCACTATTTGTTTTACTGCAGAAAGCTTTGGTTCCTTTTTAGCAAAGATGTTTACACAAGGAAACTATCTTGGAACGCATTTTAAAGAAATGATATCAAATTAAGTTCTGTTAGTTAAATTTCAAAATCATTGATTCACAGTCCTGTTAATGCGTTACTTTAAGGTTATTATTATAATTGTTATTATTTTATTTTTTGTTTTTGTTTTTATGACGATTTTTATTTTACATTATTGATGTTTGCGTTGTTCTAGTTTCATTTCTCAGTTCATCCATATCCTTTTTCTTAAGACCTTGTCGTTTCCTTTTAATTTTTTCCGTCTCTTCCTCTGTTCCCCTCTGTCCCCTCCCCTTCCCCTCCCCCCTAATTTCATCCTCCGTCTAATATCACTCATAGTGAAAAGACGTTAAATCAAGGAACGAACGAACAATCAAGTATTTTACAGGAGTTTACAGCACTGTCAGTTTTGTTTGATTTTCTTGTTTCTCGCCTACCTTGGATAAACAGAGGACCACTCACTTATTTTCAAACTTAGATGTTGACAGTGATCCAGGCTTAAACCACTGGTTGTTTGGCCAGATAGAGCTAGTATTTGTACGAGTTTGCCAGTTCAGTTCAAAGCATATCCATGGCAATGGCGCATCAAGAATTGACTGTTGTGAAATATTCTTTAAGAGGTCTTCTAATTCAGACATACATGCACCGATATGG